>JANRMT010062796.1:6541813-6628044 GCA_026402145.1 Polypterus bichir lapradei | reverse complement strand
GTATGTATATATGTGTGTGTGTATATATATGTGTATATGTATAGATATGTATATATATATGTTTATGTGTGTGTGTGTAAATATATATATATATATATATATATATATATATATATATATATATGACAGCAACACTCATCACTCACAACAGTGACAAAACAATTACATTGACAATCATGTTACGTTATTTTCAAAATGTTTCCTTTTCTTTTTCATTGCTTCTTTAACACACTACTTCTCCGCTGCGAAGCGCGGGTATTTTGCTAGTAATCTATATTGTTAATAATTAAACATATGAGGACACGGTGGACAGTGGTAGCAATGAGCTGGCGACCAGTTCAGGGATTGTTCCTGCCTCGCGCTGTATGCTTGTTGGGGCTGGCGCGACCCTGGATGGACAGATGGATAGAATAATTAAACATGTACTACGAAGTGTGACGATGCGGGTTCTGGCTCCACACTCCCATCGCTGTTTAGGAAGCTCTTGAACCCAACACCGTCGGTAATGTTACCGATGAGCTAGTCAGTGAAGGCAAATAATTCGAGCAAGGGGAAGGTTGAAAGTGAAAGATTGCTTTTATTTAAAACAGAAAGCAATCAAAACAACAAGTGTTCAAATAAATAATGCAGTGATTCCAAGTTCTTCAATAAATAATCCATTAAAAGAAAAATGTGGAAGTTAAAACACTAGAAAAAACAATCCTTAAAAACCAGAGGTTAAAATGATCTTTCAGGAAGCAGTCTTTAAAAATCCACAAGAAGTTCGGTGCCTTCAATTACAACTAGCGTCTCTTCTGCTTCACCCATCAGGGCCCGGCAACAAAGGAGACACTCACTGTGCAGCTGACCTCCTTCCTACTCCTGCTACTGCTACTGCTGTCAGTTGCCTCACCGATCCTTGGCTCCGGTCGGCTCCTCCAGACAGCGACTTGGGAATCCCTTAACGGCCAAGGCTCTCACGTTAGGGACACCGCGTCCCAAGTCCCGACTCCCGCTAACTTCCGCGGAGAGTCCTGTACCTTCCCAGTCACTCCCGCCCTACAAAACAATCTTCTGCGGGGGCGACCACAACCACTTCTCCCGGGTGTTGGCCAAACACCCAGGCTGCCTTTAGCTGCCTGCGAGCGTTTGCTCGCCTCCTTCCTGCTGCACCGATTTGCTCGCTCTCTCTCTTCTCTCCTTCCTGCTTCCAACCTCCGTTTCCTTCCCTTTCTTTCTCTCTCTCTCGTTCTTTTTCTAATCTTTCTTTTTTTCCCTCAAAACCGACTCGCGCTTCTTTTAAATGAAGAGGGGCCATCACAGCTGTAGCATTAGCCACGGGAGCAATCACGGATGTGGGCAGTTCCTCACCTGTGCACTCGGTGAGAAACGCCCACAACCCCGAGCATCCCGCGGCTCGCCACAACAACGCCCCCCTCACGAAGCCACTTCGGGTGCGGTGATTATTTATTTAAAAATGAATGGCCTTTGCTCCGTGAGCTGTGGACCCGCTATACCACACGAAGATATTTTAATGTTTCTTAAATTTTTGAAGAATCTGTGTTTTCAGCTTACTTACATCTATTATAGAGCTGATTGTGTGGCGATTAGTTAGTTGGAGAAAGAAAAGTAAGGACAGGAATAGGAGGTTAGTACGTTTGAGAGAGATAATACTGCTGCAATAAATAATTTTATCGAAGGGCACGCATGGCGCAGCAAGCATCTTGCGGGAGGTAGGAAAAATCTCTAGACAGGGCGCCAGTTCATCACTAATAATGCGCCACCGTGCCCCCATGTTTAATACATGCTTTAATTCCCATCATCATGAAAATGATATCAAGTATACATCTTAGTATTTAAATTGTTCAGCAAACTGTGATATCATGAATGTAATGTAGTCTGTGTCCTGTTGGAGGAAGAGAAAGCCCGTTTAGGAAGCACGTAGTGATGCACACACATAGAATAACACATACAAAACAAAGCATTTAATGTGCTACTTTACTTGCAATGAGATTTGAGAAACTATTAAATTAAACGATTTTAAGATGAAGTTTATTATGTTCTACTTTAATTACAAAATAAACTACGTGATTAAAGTGAAAATTTCGAGATTAAAGTTGACATTTCAAGCTTTTTTTCCCACTGTGTCCCTATTTTTTTTTCTTTTCTCTGTGTTCTAATAAGCTTCCATATGACACTCAAACGATGGGCTACGACTCACCTTTTCACAGTGACTTTAATATCTGACAACTTATTTTTTATTTCTGGCACTGTGCAACTTTGTGAACTTCAGCTTTTAAGTTTCTCTGACACTCTATGTCACTTGATCAACTTCCTGTTGTTGTTTATACCACTGTTTAAACCAACAAATAATATGTTTTTCCTTCCCTCCACTTGGTATTCGCTAAAATTCTTCTATTTTCCTCTGTGCCTTTGCCATTGTCTTTTCACAGAATGCTGAACTTAGGGGATATTTATATTGATTTGCATATTCAACGAGGTGTAATTCTGGGAGGAGATGGGGTGGGGCAGCAAATGTGTACACGTGCATTACTTTTCACACTGACTAGGATTTATGGAGCGGAAGAATGTGGAAGTTGGTATACGCACAGATATATGCATCTGAATCTTTTTGTGTGTTCGCACATTTCCGCTTTTGTCCGTATGCCATGTTTTAGCATAAATTCTGCACACGCCACTATGCATGAGGCCCCTAGACATTGACACAATTCAATGAATATACACAAGCCTGGTCTTCAATAATACTTCTCTCTATTCACTCCTTTGTGCCCCAGTTAATACAAATTACCATCAATACACTAATAATCCAATTGTCCTTCACTCTCTCAGAATATGGAACTAACCTAGGAAGCACTTTAAGACTGACACACTTTTATTTGTTGCACCCCTACATGACAACCACCTTTTTCCACCCTCTCAAACATATACACTATTTAATGTCTGTAAAATGTCCGGGATTAAAACACTTAAATGACCTGTACAGAGATAATGTTTTTGCATCGTATGAACAATTACGCTTCAAATTCAACTTCTCATCAACACAATTCTTCCACTACTTTCAAGCCAGAAACTTCGCTAAACAGAACCTGCCCAATTTTACTTATCTCCCAACTTGTTCTGTTTCAGAAGAAATATTGCTCAGTCTTGAACACTCAGATAGCATCTCTACAATTTACAAAAATATTTTAAAGTTCATTCCTTACAAAGACCCAAGAGTTCATTGGGGAAAGACTGTCACTTAGTGTTTCAGAAAAGGAGTGGAAGAAGTCATGCATAGAATACACTCTAGCTCCATATATGCAAAGCATTCAATCATTCAACTTAAAATCTTCAAGCACATTTGTCTCGATAAAAATTGTCCAAAATGCTTCTAGGGACAGATTCAACATGTGAATGTTGCAATCTAGCTCTAGCCTCACTGGGCCATATGTTCTGGGTGTGCACCAAATTAACAGCATTTTGGACAAAAATCTTCGCATACCTATTTGACAGTCTCAGTATCACGATCACTCCAACCCTTTAACAGTTGTGTTGGGTGTACTCCTCGACAGGCTTAAAGAACCATCCATCCACCCATTATCCAACCCACTATATCCTAACACAGGGTCACGGGGTCTGCTGGAGTCAATCACAGCCAACACAGGACGCAAGGCAGGAAACAAACCCCGGGCAGGGAGCCACTGCAGGGCACACATGCCCCCACAGACTAGGGACAATTTAGGTTCGCCAATGCACCTAACCTTCATGTGTTTGGACTGTGGGATGAAACCGGAGCAAACCAACGCAGACACGGGGTCAATATGCAAACTCCATGCAGGGAGGACCTGGGAAGCGAACCCAGATCTCCTTACTGCGAGGCAGCAGTGCTACCATTGTGCCACTGACTAGAAGTACTGTAATTGCAAACTGTAATTGCCTTTATTACACTACTAGCACACAGATTTATCTTGCTCAACTGGAAGAACCCCTTGCCAAGTCAGTGGGTAACTGTCTATACTACTTGAAATTGGAAAGAAAATTAAGAGGATCTGCTCAAAACTATTTTAAAATATGGCAGGATCTAATCAATAACATTTTAAAATAGACTTCGATTTTGGGGAAAAAAGATACCTTTCCTTTCTTGTTCCTTTTACAGAATAACATTTTGTTATTGGCTCTCCTCTCTTTCTCTTAGGCAGGAGATGAATTTTGCTTTGCCTCATTAAGTTTGACTTGACTGTATGGAATGTTATTTGCTTCTAAATAAAATAAAATCAATGAAAAAAAGAAAAGAAAAAAAGGATAATAATCCAAAGTACACTAGCAAATCCTCCAAGTCCTAGTCCAAGCCCAGATGTCAATTCCATTGAAATATTGTGGAGTATCTGAAATGGGCAGTACATGCAAGAAAACCCACAAACAACTGAAGGACTTTTGCCTGGGGAAGTGGTCAAAAGTTTCACCGGGTCGAAATCAGAGACTGGTGTGCAGTTATGTAAAATTTCTACAAGAAATCATGGTAAGGCAGGCAATACCAGTTTTTGAAACCAAGGGTGCCCTGAATCTTTTCCCAGTTGACCATTTACATCTCTTGATATTTTTGTTGAAATTATGATTGAAAAAGCAAAGTTTCTTTGTGTTTTTATTCAACCATATCACCTTTTATCAGTAGGCACTGTTTTCATGAAGATCCTGAGCTGGGTTGAAGGCATATATTCCATGTACAACCCCTAGCAAATATTATGGAATTACTACTTTTTGAGGATGTTCATTGAGCTTTTTTACTTTGTTGCAAAAAAAAATAAATCACAGATATGACACAAAACTATTTTATTAAACAGCTGAACATTTTGCCATTTAAAACATACTTCAAAAATTAAAGGAAATTGTTGTAATTAATGGCACAGTTTTTGTTCAGACCAAATGCAGAAAATAACTATGGAATCACTCAATTATGAGGACAAAAATTATGGAATCATTAACTCAAAAATTGCAATTAGTACTTTGTTGCACCTTCCCTGGCTTTTATGACAGCTTGAATTGTTTGAGGCATGGACTTCGCTGATGAAAAACAATATTCTTCATCAATTCGGTTCCAACATTCTTGAATAACAGTTGACAGATCAGCTTTACAGGATGAAGTCTTGCCATGGACCCTTTTTTTTTTCCGAATTTCGTCATATATTTATAATCAGACTGAGATCCGGACTGTTTGCTGGCCATGACATTGACATGATATGCTTTTCCTAAAGGAAGGTTTTGATGTTTTTCGTTCTGTGGCAAGATGCATTATCATTCTGAAAAACTATTTCATCATCACCAAACCTACTTTCAATTGATGGAATGAGAAAAGTGTTCAAAATTTCAATGCACACCTATGCATTTACTGTAGATGTAATGACAGCCATAATAACTGGTCCTTTACCTGACATGCAACCCCCCATATCAGCATATAGTGTGGAAATTTGCTTGTTTTCTTCAGATACTCAACTTTATATGTTTCATTGGAATGGCATCAAACAAATGTTCTAGCATCATTTCCTTGTGCAAGTTTATGATTCATTACTGAATATACTGTAACTTTCATCCAGTCATCCACAGTCTGCAACTGCTTCTCTTTCGCCCTCTGTATCCATGTTTTCTTCTGTTTAGGTGTTAATGATGGTTTATATTTGGCTTTTCTGAATGCAAATCCCATTTCCTTAAGCTGATTTCTTACAGTTTGGTCATAAACATAGACTCCTGCGTCTACCAATTTGTTGTGTATTTTCTATTTTCCTAGCATCTTGAGTTTTCTATCCTGGCACTTTGATGTCTTCCTTGGTCTACCTGTATGTTTCCCTTTTCCAGCTTTCCCATTTTCTTTGTACTTGCTTCAGATTTTACATACAGCAGGCTGGGAACAACTAGCATCTTTTGCCACACTCTGTTTTGAATTACCTTCTTGAAGGAGTTTTATAATACATTCTATTGTTTCAACTGACAGCTATCTTGTTGGGACCATATTTCCTGTCAATCAGCCAGGTGCAACAGCTCGCTTAGGTCTGTAAGCACTCACTTTTAACTGCAGACTAACTGGTTTATTTAGACTTGTGCAGGTATTTGTTTTAGAAACGGAAATTACCTGGTGATGGAGTTGTCGAATGATTCCATAATTTTTTCCTCTACTTGGTCTGAACAAAAAATGTGCCATTAATTACAATAATTTTAATTACATTTAATTTGTTGAGGTATGTTTTACAATGCTAGAGTGTTCTGCTGTTAAATAAAAGTTTTGTGTCATATCTGTGATTTGTTTTTTTTTGCAGCAAAGTTTAATGAACATACTGAAAGAGTAATGATTCCATAATTTTTGTCAGGGTTTTATATATATGAACACATAAGGTTTTCGGGTACCATAGAGGGATGAGTCAGGTACCTCATTCACACCTCAAACAAGGTAGCCTATCACACCTGTGCCCAATCAGGCCAGAGAGAGAGAGAGAGAGAGAAAGCACAAAGAGATCAGAGTGACACAGACAGCCTTGAGATAAGTATTATTTAGTGAAGCAGAACGAGCCAGCCTGCAAATGAGTAAGAGGCAGCATGGTTGTTAGCCCCACTACGAAATGAAGAATCGACACTGTAGGGGTGGATTGTACCTGCTGATTATTCTTAAAGGAGTGGGTGCAATCGCGGTGGAGTCTTCCCCAGGGATTTGAGGTACGCCAGGGGAGCGAGAAGGAAGACAACCGACCCTAAGTGGTCTAGCTGACACTGATTGGTGCAGCCAAGACAGGGGTCGGTGGAGAGGACCATAGCTGCTGGAGTCTCCACCTGCTGAGCGAGGGTGGGTGAACTGCGGAGACAGACAGAGAGTTGTGCTGGGCTCATCTAGGATCAGAGAATTAATATTAAGACCCAATGACTATGTTAGTTTTACTCTGATTTTAACTCTGGATTTTAACTCATGAACTGTCACTGTTTTCATTGGAATATTTATTTATTGATTGATTCTTGGAATCGCTGCACTATTTGCACTTTTTTTTTTTAAAGAAAAGCCCTGACACTTATGCATCAACCCCTTCCTGAATATATGTGTTCTTATTTGGCCGGCACAGTGCATGACTATTGATGGTTACAGGTTGAAGAGGCTCCTGGAAGCACCCAGGAGTGTGGAGCCTACCTGGAGAGTGCATTAAACTGCTCCTGTTTTGTTAGGGAAAACTAGACACAGCTATAAATTTTTATGCCCTTTTATGCTGGTAAGAAAATGTTATGTTTTATGTATATGCTCCCACACCATATGATAGTGGATAAAGACAAGTGCGTCAGGCTTGGCTATGGTATTCCCAACCCGATCCAAAGTATAATGAAGCCCCAGAAGAACTGGAAAAGATATGAAAAATACAATGAAAATGTTAAAAACTAAATGAAAAATTGAAAACAACAAATCATCACCATGTTACAAACAAAAATGTTTGGTACATTCTAATAAAAATGTATCAAACTTAGTTTTGGAGTTTCTAAATTGATCCCAAAGCACATCTACTGGGAAATCACAGCATGTTCAGTTAAGCTTGGAGTCCAATTAGAAACAGCAGTTGGGTGAAACGAAAAACAGCAGTCACTTTAGATTCCCAGTGTGAGAGCCACTGCCCTAGAGAACCTTTTGGAGCATAAATGACAAGTATGTAGTTTCCAACCCTTGTTGACCCACTCTGGCATTTGGAAGGAAATATTTTCATATATTACTATTTTGGCAGTTATTACACTTTTTTTCAAGAACTCAGTAATATAAACTAATCTACATATTTGTATTTGAAACAAGTAGAAAAGTATAGAAATTTAAAAATTAATATTTAGCTTTTCTTTTCTTTTTGATTTGTCTTTGGGGGTGCAAGTACATAATCACATTAATTTTTTTAAGTACAGTAATTCTGCAAATATGTTACACATCTGAATCTTACACTTTAACCACAAAATAAAAGGCAATTTTTAAAGATTTATTGTAGTATTTCAAAATTACATTTTATTACAAAATGGCTATTTGGTATTCTAAATAAAGCAGTAGTAAGTGGTTGTATCCATGTGCCTGGTTATTACCTAAATTGAGTAAGTCAGTTTCATGCAGTTTTTATGATTGAAACTCCTATTTACCCACACTTCCATTAATTTTCTAAATCAGTTTTTGGAATTATAAGGTTGTAAAATATAGTAAACGCAGGAGTTATTTATACAAATGGGACAAATATTCATGTTTAAAACATATGCTGTGAAATTTCCAGTGTGAATGTCAACGTAACTTTATTTTCTTTTAATATCGGATGTATTATTATTTTACTGAATATTCTACAGTTTATAACAGAAAAGAACGGGCCAGCAAATATGCCATAGTATTTAATGTTTTCTCTTGTTTTGTTTCAACAGAGGTTACAAGGTCCATGATGTGCTTAAATGAAATAATAGTTTATTTGCATGTAACTTTTTATTTCTATTGTGTTTAACCACTCAGCTATTTGAAAGAGACATCATGTCTTCAAGAAAAGTAATATAAAAAAAAGCCAACACAGTTTGTGTTTTGTGCTAACGTGATGTAACTTAGAGCAGTGCAGTATATGAGGAGCTCTTGTAATACTTGTATCTTAATTTTTACAGAATTAAGAGAATGCAAAAACAGTTACTTTACTAAAATTATGCATTTGTTACAAATTGAGTCACAGATTCTTACTAAACTTCGACAGCCTTCTTACTGGGTACATTTAACGCTTTTCACGTCCTCAAATCAGGTCAAAAATGCCTTCACAAGAAAAGAGGTGGGTGGAGACTAAAACATTAAAGAGCCAATGCATGGCTGTAGTTAAAAGTGATTAAAAGCTAAACTGTAACCAAATCCAGAAATGCTCTATAGTGCTTCAGGATAGCAAAATGCATCTCAATAGTTTTTAATGTGAAAAACAAAACATTTGTAATCTAGAAAGACCTTAAATTAACCAAAAGGTGACAATGCAACAACAACATATATTTTAATAACACATTTTCATACAAACAATGTAGCTCAAAATGCATTACAAAATGAAATAAAAGAATACAAGGATACAATGTATGCGTTTGTAAATTTTGTAATAGGAAGCTGGTACAGAGTACATTGATATTTTTTATTGCATTTGCTAATGAATATACATCACAATAGACTTCGAGTATAGTCTTCTCATCTGCATTGTGACATAGGTGGAAAAAAATCAGTAACAATGTCATTGCAGCCTTCCTGAAAGCATTTTCATTGGCAGTCATTCCATACGTAGAGCAAACAGCAAGAAAGTCATGACATATTGCATATGATTTCAGTAAAAAGAGATGTTTATATACATACTAGGGGGTTCACTCCTTGCTTGCTTCACTCGCCAACCCCCCCGGCCTGCGCTATGTGCCAGCCACTTCACATCTCGCGTTGTGAAGAGGAGGGTTGAACACACCCTAATGAGATGTGATCACTCCTCCAAAACCCATTCTTAAACGGTGATACAATCGGAAACAAATAGTTTTTTTTTACCTCCTCTTTGCTCGATCAGCTGCTTGCTTGCTGCTGCTGCGATGGTGCTTCAACCATTTAAAAGCTTGTACAGTAGCTGTACTACTATTTGTGTTTTATTTCTGGCCCCGGGCATGGTTAAATCTCTTGGCACAATGTCTCGTCTCGTGGGACGTGAGCTCTTGATATTTTTTAGTTTATAATTTAAAAACAGAATAAGAATCTGAAAATCTAACAACATCACATTGAAGTTCAATAAATTCTGAAAAGAATGATACCAAACAAATATATGTACGTTTTAAAATAAGCCCAATTTAAAGCATGACAAAAAAAAGTGACATAAAAATGTCACATAAAATCGTTACACAAAATCGTTGCACTTTTAGGCTTAGGATTTTATATATAGAGAGTAGATTAACACGGGAAATCTTCTAATTTTAACTTAATAAAATAATTAAAATAATCAGCACAGCACAAAATTTTTTTCAAAGTTGAAATATTTGTCTTTTTTATTATGCCACTGGGTTATTTTCAGAGATTTTTCAGGTATAAAAGGTTGATTATTGATCATGGTGCATGTTCAGTTCTGATTAGCATCTGCAACTAAGAATTTCACTGTACTCTGTGTATATGATAAGAATTATTGTATAAACTGTAACAAAGGCGCTATATAGGCCCCTGACCCGACACAGATGGACATTGGAGGCATGTATAAAATAAATAAACTTTTTATTTCTTTTCACCTGTGGGACACGTCTTCCCCGTAGTCCCCTCTGGCACAACACAGTCCCAAACAACACACAACAGTAAATCACCACACTCCTCTCTTCTAACACCACTCCTCCAAGCTTTGTCCACTTTCCACCTGACTCTGGCTGCTGAGTGGTGGTTGCTGGCTCCTTTTATGACCCAGCCAGAAGTGCTCCAGGTGCTTGATCACCTGTTTCCAGTTGCACTCCTGGGTGGGGCTGAAGATTTGTCCAGCTGGCCTCAGGGACCTATAAAGCGCCCCCTGGCAGCCACCCCAGATCCCAACAGGGCTGTGGAGAACTCCATTTCCCATGGAGCCCTAAGGGAGACTGAGGCACTGCTCCAACCCAGGGTGGCGGCCATCCAGCATCCAGGGGGAGGTACTGCACCGTCCAGGGCTGCTCCCCCTAAATACACAGCAAAGGGGCGCCCCGGCCGGGCACATTGCCCCTCTCTCAGATGAGCCCTGTGGGGTTCAGTGGCACATCCCATGAGGGCTGGTCTTCTCCAGGATAGGGAGTCAGCGTCTTCGGATCTACGGCTCCGCCCTGTGGAGAAACAAGCAAAAGGTCTGGAGGTGCTGCTCCGACGTCCCTGCCAATCGGACGTCCACTCCGGACAACAGTTGCTCCTTCACCACCTCCTCCTCACCAAAGAAAGTTGTGTTGGGGAGATCATCCGGGCACTCGTCCTCCGCTCGATGATCTGCAGAAACGGGGGGGCCAGACATACCTCGCTCACAGTCAAGTTCGCCCTACCGTCACGCCACCAATCAGTGCCTCCAGGCCAGCAACGCAGATCTGGGCCATCGGCATCTACAAGGTAGGTCCGCAGAATCACCGTATAACAGCCCCACGGCCAATCCTCCCTGGGCCTGGCACCTACCTTGTCATGGACCTCATTCACCAGACTATCCACTGTCCGGATGGACTCTCTTTGGGGCACGCCAACCCTGGCTTCTTCCACGCCCGTCCACCGACTTTGGAGTCCGCCCAGCTTTCTTTCTCCCCATACCGGCTCTGGCGGGGTTATGGAGCCCCTGGAGTGTCGCAAGCTTCCTGCCGCAGGTGTGCGCTTCAGTGTGCTGTCTCGGGGTGCGTGCTTTCTGCGTGCCTCGCGCTGCTGTGCTGGGTCGTTACAGAAATTTAATACAGGTCCCGGCCCAACAGACAGACCAGAACCCTGCCTTATGCCACTGTAACAAAGGTGCTATATAGGGTGTGGATGAAGCTCAGGTACCCATGCAGCGCCCCCTGGCAGCCACCCCAGATTCCAACAGGGATGTGGAGAAGTCCATCTCCCATGGAGCCCTGCGGGAGACTGAATCACCACTTCAACCCAGGGGGGCGGCCATCCAGTGTCCAGAGGGAGGTACTGCACCATCCAGGGCTGCTCCCCCTGAATACACAGCGAAGGGGTGTCCCGGGCGGGCATGGGACCCTGCTGTCTGCCACAAAACCTATAATCTTCAAGAAATAAAATCAAAACTAGCCTGGTTCCTTGTGCTTGTGGAAAAAGTGTCATTAATGATTAGGCACTAGAGGTGCTTGTCCAGAGCTCCTACGAAAGTTCACCCGCTCAAGACAGCCGACTAGTGCAGCCTTCAAAAATACTATGTTTGCTGTTTGTTTTTGAACCTTTTTTTCCTGCACTAACTTGCTCTTGCTCATACTTTGCTTTAAAACTTCAGTTGATTAAATGGGATTACCCAGTTGGTGTCCCAACATTTCTTTTCTGACTTACCTCATCCGACAAAAGGTGGCATAATCAGCAGGATCATTTTCGAATAACATGGCAGACTCAGTTAACCTGGCAGACAACGTACAGCAGCTGGCAAGAACAGGTAAATAAGCTGCACCAAGGTGCACCAACTGAGAAGTGGCAAAGGGCCAGCACAGCTACTCATCCCGATGCACCCTCAGAATGATGCAGAAACCCATTTGCTCATTTCTGAGCATACAGCTATCCTCCAGCATTGTTTGTTCATTCCTTTTTTGACAGAGGAGTCACAACAAATGATTTAAAAGAACAAGCTAACAAGCTGCTATGGACTACCTTACTCTTTATAGGGAAATACTGGCCTGCTATGAGCTAACCTCTGTGTACCCAATGCTGCAGGGAATGGCGCTTTGACCCTCAGCGCCCAATGCAGGCTCAGGCATTTGAACTTTGGTGCATGCTCACCCACTCGTTGCACCCAGGGAAACATACTGCTGAGTCAGTGGTTGAGATGCTTTCTTGGTCCATGCCCTCCCAGAACACCTCTGCTCAATAATGAGGCAATCCTGGGCAGCTTTGGAGGATTTAGTGAAATAATTGAGGCCAATGCACAGCCAGGAGCTGCGGTGAACTAGGACCAGTAAGAGCATAGAGGCCAGAGTTGAGTCCAAAAGAGGGTGAACTTCTTCCCTGGAAAAGGGATCCCTCCTTACCACTGCTTCACTGTTACTACTGTGAGGAGCTGGGACAAACCCTGGGAAATTGTCCCTGAGAGGATGATGTAATGGATTGTGGATGGGCAATCCAAGACAGATAAACACACAAACTTCTCATGGTTATCTTTACAAGCTCAGTTCGAGTTAATGAACACCCTGTCCATACACTTCAGCGGCAATATTTCCATTGTTGCAGGCCATTACATCCTGTCACAAAAATATAACAGTAAACAGGCCTACTGTACTGGCCTCACTGAATCTCCTGTTCAATTATCCAGCAAGCTAAACACCTTCATGCAATAATTCCCGGAACCACGAAGTGATGTTGAGAATGTTTAATTACAAAAATGGTGTGAAACTGTAAATACAAATACAAACAAACACTAATAAGTACTTGTATAAGCAACATAAAGTAAATACAGCAGCATTTATAACTAAGAGCTTAACACCTGAAAGCTTAGTGAATTTATGGATGAAATATAACATTTACTTTGACATTCCCTAACCAAAGTTACTTAAACAAAAGCTATAAAACTAGAAAAAAGAGATAACTTAAAGGGAATGTCTTCACATGGGCTAGCTAAGCAGGATGGCAAAGGATTGTTTGGTAATAAACACACCAGGCTTACTGCTGCTGCACTCACTTCCTACTTCCTACTTCCTGTCACATTGGCTTCCTGCATCCTGCAGCAGCAGCAGTAGCATTAGGATTTTTATGTTAGGGTTACAAAGTTTGCTAAACAATTAGAATCAGAACACCTACCTAAGAAAAAGGGAAAAAGGGCAGGCTTTTAAAGGGGAAGACAGGAAGTGAGGTCATAAGGATCGGGCACGTGTTCATGAATCATTGGATCAAGCCCGGACGTGACATCAGAGGGGCCGGAGCTGGTAAGGTCTACTTCCATTGGCTCGGTCCCGGAAGTGACGTCAAGAGAGCCAGGTGGAATCTCCCGGGAATGGTCTACAGGAAAGGGAGAAAAAGAGTCAGTGCACTCTGCCACATCCCGGCATGCCTCAGAACTGTCTTCACTCAAGCTCTTTAGCTGCCTTCCATGCGCACGTGTGTGACACTGTACATACAGCAAGATGCAGTAATCCCCCACCAACATCTGCTGGCTTCTTGTCCAAGGGCAGCTGGTCGTACTACCAAAGCCTCCTTATGGAGTGTTAACAGGTTGTGACCAGTGATATCTCAGCTCTGCTATTAATTCTAGTTTTAGTTTTTATTGTATTTTATAAAATTAGTTTTTATTTTGTTCTAGTTTTCAGTGGAGTTAACAATTTTTATTTTTATTTAGTTCTGTGTTTAAAATTTTAGTTTTGTTTTATTTAGTTCTGGCCTTTTTACATGATATTAGTACAATTTTAGACTTTTTTTCTGTTGCAAGACCACAAATGCCAGCCTACACATATTTCAATGCAAGTTATGTTTCAGTCAACAAAATACACTCATTGTTCATAATGCCGTTAAACACAGATTAACTATGATTGATCAAACAGATTAAGTGACCTAATGAATACAGTTAGCAAGATCAAATGTTTCATCCCAAGAAACCAGTCTGTGCAATCATGTTGCTGTTTAGTTTCAAACAAGCACACATTTTGAGAGATTTATTCATGCTGCAATGATGTCCGTTACACAGATAGCCACACAGTGAAAATATTTGCTCTATGAACGCCTGTGATGCAAGTGTACAGACAAGGTCCTCAGCCAATGGCGCTAGCAGACTGTATGTTGATGATTTCTGCTGCCAGTACTGATGTACAGTCATGGTGTCAGAGAAGAGCTTGTCTTCCACTAGGTACAGATCCAGCTGGTCCTGCACTGAAACTCCAAGACTCTTTTTCACTTTCATTTCATTTGCTTTAATCATCATCAGCGCTGTAATTAAAGTATTTGCACGCGTTACTTTCTCGCTTTCTACCCGCAAACATCTGTGCAAAACTTGCAATAGTCAACTACACGTGCTTACTGCTTCAACCCGACGAACTAAATGTGCTCAACAAACAAACAATGGTCCTTTATGAAAGTTGCACCATGTATTTATAGTAAGCCCAAGTTACAAGATCACCACATAGTAAACAGTGCAACGTAAGTGAACGCTCAGGGTGACCTACAAACATCCCCTCTGCATGACTGAACTGGATTGAACAAAAATGCTATCACTGTTTTTTCATTTTTACTCAACTTTCATTCTCATTTTAGTTCATTCACATATCACTGACTTTTATTTTTATTTAGTTTTAGTTTCATTTTTTGCCTTAATTTCAGTTCTCATGCTTGTAAAACAAAAAACAATATTTTTAGTTCTAGTTCTCATTTTCATTATGAAAATATCACTGGTTCTGACTAGCCCCAAAGTAAACTTGACAGGGATCTGTCGTGCCTGGATGAAAAGATGAGCCTGGCTATGAATGGAGAAAACTCGCTTGGAGGTGAAGCCCAGCCAGATAAACAAGTGGATAAGGGCATGGCCACCCAATATGACCTGGCTAATCTTGGAAGCAAGGATGCTGACATGTTGCCATGGCAGACATGGTGGTAATCATGCAATCGCACCTGCAAACCTCCCCAGTGTAGAAAAGGGGAGTACAAGGTGGAAACAGGGGAAAAAAATAAAAGAACAAGAAAGAGCAGAAAGAGAGCCATGAAATCAGTGTCACAGATGGCCAGGGGCCCTTGTAGGATGCCAATATGGTGGGAGAACCGGAGGAGAGATGTGTGGTCAGGACATTATGTCCCCAGGGGCCCTAGAGGGCAGTCCCCCTGGGTTACTGTCATTACCACAGGGCATGCTGGGAGTTACAGTTCACTGCAGCCCTTTTGAGATCAGTGGGTACTGCCAGGGGGAGCTGTGGAAGCTGCAGAGCCCTACTTTGGGCTCTCACCACACCAAGGAGTGATTTCAGACCTCATTAACGAACCAACTGAAGTACTCCGAGGTGCTGTTTAAAAGGAACTGCCTGCCCTTGTTCCGGGAGCCAGAGTTGGGAGGGCGAGAGCCAAAGCTTGTCAGAGGAGGAGTGGAGGCAAAAAGACAGAAAGAGACATAGTACCAATGAGAAGGAGAAACAATACTGGGGACTATACCTGTGCTCTGTATTGTACTGTGCTGCTTGTGAACATGGTTTGGGAAGCGTTCCTACTTTAAATAAATTTGTGTTTTGCTGAACCTTGTGCCTGGTGTCTGTCTGTGTTGGGTTTGGGTTTGGGAGGCTGGTGCACCTCCCCTTAGGTCACACCGGCATTGGATGGAGTGGCAGGACAAGCCAGCCTTCTAGTACGGAAAGGCAGTGTGGTCTATGGAGCAAATGATTGACACTCTTGGGTGGCACGCTGTACTGAATATTTGTAGAGGAGTGTGGTGCGAGCATGGTGGAATCCTCACCAGCGATCCAAGGTAAGCCAGGGGAACGAGAAGAAAGATGGGAGGACAATCAAGACAGGGTCGGAGAGGACAGCAGCTGCTTGTGTCTCCGGTGGTTGAGCGAGCAGTTGGAGAGCTTTTGGGGGGGCGGGGGAGGTGGGGGTTTGGGGACAAAGTAGGAGTTTGCTTGCCTTGTCAGATGAAATAGTACCCTTAATGACTGTGTTGTTGGTTTTATTCTGGATTTTAAATTCACAGACTTTTACTGTTTTAAAGGATTATTTACTTATGGAACTTTTTGATGCAATACATTTTTGGACAACTTACTTTCAACTTTTATTTTAATAAAAGCACTTGTATCCTTTTTCACCTACCCCTTGCTCCTGGTTATGTTGTTGATGGTTGAGGATTAAAGAGGCTGTGGCATGTAGTAAAGGAGTGTGGAGCTGACCCGCACTGCCAAATCTGGTAGTAGCAGTGGAATGAGGTGAGACAGTGAGGACTGAAGACTGCAGGAAGAGAAAGAGCAAGCAGGATAGGTGCCTGACTGTGTAAGGAATCCATGGATTCAAGTCTGAGGAGGATATTTTAGAACTGAGATTTTGAATGGACATGTATTAATTATTGTTTTTGTCATTTTAAAATTCTTGTTTCTTTTAATGTCTTGATTTTACAGAAGGAGCTTGGGTTTTCTTTTATGAATGGGTTTGTTTTAGTACTTTTACTGTTGGTTTTAGTGCAGTGTGGGTTCATGCCGCGAACTGAGGCCACCAGTTGCACTAGATTGGCTGAAGTGTGGAGCTTTCCCATGAAACTGGAGGCTTAAAGGGGGAAGTGTGTGGTATAACGTGAGTTCCACGGCTTAATAGTCAGGAGTCCATTTTAATAAATAAATGAATGGCTAGTCTGACATATGTGGGTGTGTGTGCAAACACAGCTGCAGGAAGTAGGTGGAGTAATTGGGGCGAGACGAACCTGTGCATGCTGGTGTGGTCTGTCTCAATTGCTTTATCTGGTTTCTGCAGTGCATGACTAATGCGATACAACTACAGAGGCAGATAAAGGGAGCCGGCACAGTAAGAAAGGGGGAAAAGAATAGGAAATGAAAGAAAAAGAAGTTAAAAGATGGAAGAGAAGGCAGGAAGCAAAGGGAGCCACTGCTTGGGAGAGAGTGGTCAGGAGAAAGAGCGCGAGAGAAGCCAGGTAGCTGTGAGGAAGTCCCTCAAGGGAGCGTGTGGCCAACGCTTAGGAGCTGATGGCCACTCTAGCTAAGTGACCTGGAAGCTGGAGTGACACATGCGTTGCTCGGTTGGAGCGACTTCGCATAAGGCCAGGAGGAAGGCAGCGGAAGCTGCAGGAGTAATGGGAGGCACAGTGAAGGGTCCTGTGGTAGGTGTAATGGACAACAGGGATGCAAGCCTGGCAGCGGGAGTTGGAGGCTTGGGGTGTTGCCCTTTAGGGAGACAGAGACTGCTGCAGGGTCCGAGCCTTGGAGAAAGGGCACAGAAGGTTGGCTGAATTGTAAGGCGTCTCTTCAGCTGCAAGACCTTGCCTAGGGGTACATTGAGGAGTTGGCCATTTGTAGGTGATGCACCAGGGACTGTATTTTTAAAGGATGGAAACCTGGCTGTGTTTTAACTGTATTTTAATGGATTATTTTTGGAATTGTTTTAAACCTCCACCATCACTTTTCTTTTTATTGGATTATTTATTTATTGAACATTTTTACACTGCACTTTTGGACACAGATTTGCTTTACATTATTTTAATAAAAGCACTTTTGCATTTTTATGCATCTGACCCTTGCTTTGTGTTAGTGTCCTCATTTGCTGGCTCATCCCTCAGGTACGTTATTGACGGTAGCTGGTTCATGAGGCTTCCCAGAAGGACCCACTAGCATGGGGCCAACGCAGACCATCTTGTTGTTCTCCCCTAACTTTTCTCTGTCATTTTCTCCTCCAGACCAACATCTCAGACACGAGCCTGGGAGCCATACTGAGCTAGGCTGTTGACAGAGCTGAACACCCTATAATGTATCTCAGCCAGAAACTGTTGGACCGGGAAACAAGTTAAGCGGTGATTAAAAGGGAGGCCATTCCTAGAGGCAATCACACAACTCCACTGTTATCTCCTGGGGTTTGAGTTGTCCACAAGGACTCTAACCCCAGTGTTACCTGTTGGTTTCTTAGCCTTCTCTCTCTTGAGTGGGCCTCAAGAAAGCTACATTTTGTTTTGGTTTTTTTTACTTTTTTTTTATTAATTGTGCCAACTTGCACTTGCTTTGCTTTAAAACTTCATTTGATTAAATAAGATGACATTTTTCTTTTTGGAATCGGTCATTCCTTCACCTAACCAAAAAATTAAGATTTGTCAATCTATAGATTTTAAAAAAAGAGCTGTAAATTCATCCAGACTGCAGTGGAGGTCTGGTTTTAAGCATTATTTTGTTATTCAATGATGCAGATGTTTTTGGTTGTCTAATCGTTTGGTGTACAGAATTGTTTACACAGGGGGTGAGGAAGACAGTTCCCGCCCCCCAAAAAAACGAATTCATGGACATTTTATGTGAATAAATACAACAGAAGATTATGCACATATAAGTTCTTAAAGACATGAAATAATTATGTGTTTGTGTTTGGCCTCATCCTAGAGAACATGAAAACAAAAAGCAAGATTCATTGCTCTCACTCTGGAGAAATCTAGGGACAATTTCACATTAACACTGGAAAACAGCACAAGATTACCAATTAGTATAATATGTAGTAATTGTATTATACAGTACTATATTTTATCTGTCAACATGCTCAAAAAATAATAAACTTCTCATCATCTTTGTAAAAATAAAATTGAACATTTGTCAGTTCTGTTCTTTAATGATGTTCACATTTATAGCCTTTACAAGGCATTGCATTTTTGATTTCACACTTTACATTAGTTATCTGCACAAAATGAAAAGCTGTGAGGATATTATCAATAATTATACAACTAATAATAAAACCCCAAACTACTGCATTAATAACATATTGTATGCTTCAGTGACTTAAAAACCATGGTCTATTCCAAATACACAAAATTTAAATCAGGGGTCCACTTATGCAACCAAACATTAGCAGAGTCATTTACAATGAACAATTAAAAATTGTCCAGGAACTTGTTTAAAACTGTAGTGGCATCATTTGAAGGGAGCACCCAAATGTCAATTTAGTGATAGAGTACTTCCTCAGAAATCTCACCGATCTTGGTGTCACTTTATTATATGGGTAAGGGTAATAAAAATGGAAGCCCCTTATTTAAGAAGTGCTATTGCACTTTGACTTATAGCCTCTGTGAAAACCCGCTGTTTACTTTAGTTTGTTATCTTGTATTTTTCTAGTTTTGCCTGTCCATGGATTTATACTTCTTTGTCTAGTCTCTTTGAAAACTTTGTCTATCTGTCTGATGCCTGCCTATGGCTGTACCTTTTTTGGATTATGGACATAATGAAACAATTTTTTAACTCATTATTTGTCATCCCTTTGTGCTCATGAAAATTATTTAATTATAATATTAATAAGAATATATGTCTCTTGTGACTATCGCATTTAGCGATGAAAACATTTTATTTCTACTGGCTAAAAACACTGAACATAAAGTTAATGCTTTTGAATATGTAGCACTCTGAAATAATTTTGTAGGAGTTGTGGCAGTAGGGGGCGCTAGTGCTCCCTTGAACCCTCAGGGATGACTCCAAACGCCAGGTAAAAGTCCAAGACCTTTTATTTTCTTTTAACACAAATGTGCACCAAGCACCCTCCACACTACTCATAAACAATCCACTACTAATAAACTCTCCTCCTTGCCCAGACACTTTGCTCCTCCACCTCCCAGCACAGCTCAGCGTCTGGACTGAGGCACCGTCCCTTTATAGCCCCTGATCCGGAGGTGCTCCTGTCCCAACAGTCCACATTTCCTTATTCCTTCCGGGTCAGGGCAATCAGTCCTTTACTTCAACCCGGGAGCACGTCATTTCTTCCCGTCACGTGACCGTGACGTACTCCCGGGTCATACGGCATCACAGAGCCCATAAGTCCCCCCACAGCGACTCCTGGTGGTCCCCAAGGTATCCAGCAGGGCTGTGTATAAATACTACAAAGTCCATAAGGCCCTGCTGGACCTCGGGGCACGATCCTGCTGTCGGGAGAGCTCCTCCTGGCGGCCTGGGGGTGAGGACCGGCCTGGGAAGCCGGCAGTCCTCTACAGAGTCTTTACTTTTTATTACTTATTTTTATTTTAATCAATAAATAACATACAATTTTAAATACTACCAGCAACTTAAAGCATCCACTATTACTGTTTTCCAGTACTGAGTGAGACATACTATGAAACTTGGTCTCCTTAACTCCTACTACCTTTTCCATCCATTCATTTGCTAATTGATTTACATTATTAAGTTTACAGTGGAAACAATTGGTGCAATTCATCCAATCCTGGATGGGACATCCGTGAAACACTGTGACCAATAAAAATATGTTTCTATAAAAATATGTGCTGTTGGCTAGTAGTGGTAGTGGTTATTAGCAAAACATAGGTAGGGAGTTTGATTAAATAGACAAAATGTCTTAATTCAGCAACACAAGAATCAGAGATTTGGGAATCTAAAATTCCTTAATCATGGCTTTCATTTGTTTAACAAAAGTGAGTATTTTTCAAACAAGTTCAAACAAGAAAACAGCCACAGCCACTTGCTGTTGAATATACCACATCACAAAGTAATCAGTGCAAGTTAAATGTGTCTATATACAGTATATTACTATATTTCTACTCATTATTTTTGTGCTAAGTTAAATACAAATTAATACTCTGGTTAATACCCTGGCCCATTTTTTTTTCTTCTGGTAAGGGTATAATCCCAACTAAACATATGCTCCCTGTCAGTCTAGCTGCCAAACTATCAGAAAATAAAGAAAGATGCCAGTGGGATTAATAAAAAAAGTTCATTTGAAATGAGCAGATGTTTAAAAAATGACCTTAAACCACAATATCAACTTTGGAAGCTTATAAAGAGAATCCATTTAATTCCAGTTTGGCAAAACTTTGTGTAAACTCAATACAAACTTCATTCATTAGGAAGACATAAAGCTGATTTTTATTTTAGTGATCAAAGCAGCTACATTATTTCAAGTGCAGCCATTCCCGCTGCTTCTTTGTTCTGCAAAAGTAACAAAATGAAGTTCTCACAAATACTGCTAACATTAACCCATTCAATGATACATTTTATTATTGTGAGAATTTCATTTTATACACAAAAGCATATCCAGATACAATCCACATACAACATATAGTGAGGTTTCATTTGTTAATCTTTTTTATTTTAAATAGGTCCTTTTATAGTATCATTAACTAAAAATGTGATTGCTTTCATAAACACCATTCTTTAATGATGTGGACACCAAAGGGCACACCAGCTCTCCTAACCCAACACAGACAGACACCAGGCACAAGTCCAGCAACAAACACATTTTATTTTTTGCTAGGGGAAACCCTTTCTTTCATTCTCCAGCTGCACAGCACAGTACACAAGCACCAAATACGGTGAAGCACAACAATGGCACTTTCTTTTGTTCTTCTTCTCTGTCTCCACTCCTCTTCCAGCAAACTTTGTCCTCCTCCTCTTCCTGACTCTGGCTCCTGGAATAGTGGCAATGGGCTGCTTTTAGGCCGCACCCAGGAGCATTTACAGTGGCCCATTTGCATGATCCAGAAATACTTCTGGGTGAAGTGGAAGTAGGGCTCTGCAGCCCCTTCAGCATCCCTCGGTGGCACTCATTAGACCCAACAGGGCTGTACCAAACTCCAACTCCCAAGAACCCTGTGGGAGTCTGTGATGTCGCAACAACTCAGAGGGGCTGCCCTCTAGCACTCTAGGTGAGATAATGCTCTAAGCATGTTCTCTCTCCCAGTCTTTCCATTATGGAGACATCCTGGGCTGGGCAAGGGACAAAGATTAATAAAAAAAAAGTAATGCATTTTGTTATAGCCATACCTTCTTTGTTGTAACACAATATTTCCCAAAACAAGAAGTGACAGACTTTTCAATTTTTTTCCCCTTTTGTTTTATACAACACAAAATAAACCTGCCCCCCATCATTTTCCTATTACTTTGCACTGAGCCAATCACCAAGACAAACAAGTCTATTGACATTTTCAAATAAAAAAAGTGTTATGCTCTTCCATACAATATGCTTAAAGAGTGAAAACAACCTTTCACAAGGTACTGATGTGGCAGGTATTATCAAGTACTTGCACGCAAAGGGAAGCATGTTGTGTGACTCTACTTATTCTTACCATCTTAGTGGACAGTCCTCTGTGGTGATGGTGGGTTCTGCTTTATAATGCTCAACACACTTCTCAATCCTTCTCATTAGTTAAAATAACTGAATTTTTTCATTGGTAACCTTGAATTTGTTGCTTGCATTCATACAAGACTTTCCTACTTGAGCTTGATGTTGATTGAAGCCCATACCCCACCCCTAACACCTGTCTGAAGGCACTTCAGGTTCTTAAACCTTGGGACGAATGCTGTGGTGCCATCTACAGCCATGTAAAGTTGGTGTTTCCTTTATTTTTTTAAGGTTTGCTTGAATTTGACCATGTAGGCAGGGTCAGCATCAGTGCTCTCGATTACCAGAGAGTGGTGGCACAAGCAGGTAGCATTACTGTGCAAGAAACAAATTTTTCTCTACTCAAAAATTTCATCAAGGACCTACACAAAATAGAATAGAAAATCAATAGAAAAAAACAGAAATAGAAAATCTGAAATATTTGTTTTAGAAGTATATATACTGTATATAAACATTTATTGGATTTTTTTAAAATCAAAAACATTCCATAAAAGCAAGTTCTACAAAACTAGGTTCGAATCAAATGAGAGAGAAAGAGAACTAGACCAACAGAATAAAACTTTAATAGTAGGAAAAATAAATAAATAAATATAAATAGAATAAAAAAGGGAAGAGAATCTGCTTCCTTGATTTAAATGCTTGTTCTAAAATGTTATTAATGTTATTTGAAAAAGTTCTGTACAGATCCTCTAAGTGAGAATTAGATTTTTTCCAAATTCAAATAATATATAACATCAGTTACTCACTAGCCAAGTTTCCATCCAGTTTTTTGCGACATTTTGTTATCGACAAACAGAATATACGTAAAAAAAATGTGCAAAATTTGCTGTCTCCAGCCTGTTTCCATCCAACTGGCTTTTTATCGATAAAATGGTGTGCGTGATGACGTCATCCCTCCCAAAACGAACTGTCGCATAAGTTTTGTTGTATCGCGAAAAAAAATCTGCCCTTGAGCCGTTTCCATACATAATTTTGTGTATGTCGCAAATTATCTACCTTTTGTTTTCCACGTTACACCCCCTCCACTAAACAAAGAAACAAAGAAATGGAGAGATTATTCAGACAGTTTTTTGAAATTTGCCAGCTTACTGTTATTTCAGTTTCACAAATAATTTGAATTGTACATAATATCCGAAGATGACAGCAGAATGAAGCAGTTGCTTGTCTGATAGCCCTAGAGCTCGAAGAAAGTACCTCAGTGCGACGAAACCCACGGGTATGGGAGAGACGACGGAATAAGACCTTCTGGGAGGAGGTGGTGGAGAGACACTTCACAGAAAATCTCTGGCTGCAACATTTTAGAATGACACGGCTGACGTTTGAGATGTTGTGTGGATTCATCAGTCCTGATGTTGCGCCCATCACAGGTTGCCACCGACCACCGGTTCCAACCCAAAAGCGGATTGCCATCGCCCTTTACAAGCTGGCAACCTGCGCCGAGTATAGAGTAGTTGGAGAAACTTTCGGGGTTAGTAAAACTACCGTCCATCGATGTGTATATGCTGTGTGCACCGCTATTAAAGAAAAATTAATGCGCGTTATATCAGACTTCCGACTGTAGCGGAGGCCAATGAAATTGCATACCGCAATTCCTTGGTGCATCTTCTGCCACAGATTTACGGTGAGCTAGATGGCACGCATGTGCCTATTCTTCCCCCGACGGAAGGCTACCGCGATTACATTAATCGCAAAGGGTGGCCATCCATTGTTCTCCGGTCCCTTGTTGATGACAGGTGCATGATACGAGACATTTGCGTTGGCAAAGTCTGGAAGTGCCCATGATGCAGCTGTGTTTGCAGCATCGGATCTGTACAGGTGAGCCTACCTTTCAACATCCCTTCGATAGTGCGATAACAACTGAATTAATATTGTAACCTGCTTCCCTTAAGGTTTTTAATTAAAACTGAAATTTGAATTAATACAAAATAACGACGTTTAATCAAAAAAAACTAAAGTTAATATTAATGAGAGAATTTCTCATATATGCTAAAACATCTGCCATTTAATAATAAGAAAAAAAATGTTTAGATAATGAAACACACGGTTTATTAAATATTTTGACTGGCACAGTAAATTACCTTTGCGGTTTTTGTATTATTTAGACATCCTGAGAGACACCCCCAGGCTACAGTTAATGTGGAGGGAGTTCAGGTACCCCTTTTAGTAGCAGGAGACCCAGCCTATCCGCTACTGCATTGGCTCATCACGAGAAATAACGAGTCTCTTCATCAGACCATGCGAACTGCTCCGCTATTCTCGTTTTGATTGCACGTGATGAAAATGTATCATGTGACACATTTATTTGCGTTAAAGCCCTTTTTTTCCGACAAAAAGTGTTTCCAATGTAGTTTTTGCGACATCTGAAGTATCGATATGGAATTTATGCGCTAAAGTTAAACGGAAAAATATTATGTCGACATGTACAACATTTTATCGATAATTAGCATTTCCATCAGCTAAAATTTGAAGCACTAAATATTTTTTCGCAAAAACTCCTTGGATGGAAACCTGGTTACTGACTTAAAAGTGGTGAGTTAGAATTCTTCCAGTTGAGCAAGATAAGTTTACATGCCAATAGTGAAGTAAAGGCAATTACAGTTTGTCCTTCAACACTTTAAGCCCATCTGGAAGTACACCAAACACAGCTGTTATTGGATTAGGAGGGATTGTGACTTCAAGGCTGTCTGAAACTCATTTAAAGATTTTGGACCAAAATTATTTCAATTTGGTGCATGCTCAAAACATATGGCCCAATGAGGCTGGAACTTGACTGCAACATTCGCGGGTTGGATCTTGCCCTGGAAACATTTTGGACAATTTTAAATGAAAGAGATGTGTTCAATATATAATTTTGAGTTGAGTAATTCTATGCTTTGCATATATGGAGCTAGAGTGAATTCTGTACATTGCTACCTTCCACTCCTTTTTGGAAATGTTGAGTGACAGATCCTTTTCCCACTGTACTCTGGGATCTTTGAAAGGGAGGGACTTTAAAATGTTTTTATATATTACAGAAATGATGTCTGAGTCCTCAAGACTGATCAATATTTTTTTCGGCATAGAGGTAGGTGGGAGATGAGGAAAATTGGACAGGTTTTGTTTAGTAAAGTTTCTAATACAAACATTAAGGTCTAAATTAGTTTTTTTAAATAAAGGCATTCAATTTACTATGAATGGATTTACTAAGGACTATTGTTAATCAGTTAAGTTTGCTAAAGCATTTTTTGCAGCAAATACATTGTGTTCGACACTGACCTTGTTGGTTGAATATTCTTCTGGAAATTTGCTGTGTGAATATCTTAGACAAATATTTTTTTCCAAGCTCCCTATGATGCTTTGCAAGGCCAGCATGACATTGCATACTGTACCAACCATGAACAAAACTTTCACGCATGCATATTGTAAGCTGATTCCACCTTACGTTTAAATAGCTACCTAATTTGGTTCTCGCATGTGTGATGTCACTACTCCAGCTGGTTTTGAAACCTGATTGCATTAAAAAAGTGCAGTATTTTCATTTGAGAAGCACATTAAATGATCATATTATGAAAATACTTTGTTGTTCTTCATAGACTTGCTGTATCTGCTTTGCTCAGTCAAGCAAGTTTTGGTCCTTGCTATGCAGATCAGCTACTTACATGCACAGCTTCCTGAGTATATAAAATTGATCCCCCACTAGGTGTGCACATACACACTTGTACACATTTTTTGTCTGTTGTTATTCCTAAGCTCAAACATGGAAGTGTTAGAATGAGGTAGTGCAAACTGATCTTCAAGTCCCGATGGCCAACTAGCTGTGCATTGGGCCCATATTAGGGAGGGGGCATGGGCCAAATGTGTGCGCAAAGAGCCATGCTTGCCCAGTGCCTAATCATAACAAACCTTAAAGCAATAATAATAACAACAGATTCATTACTATTTATAAGGTATAGTGGGCATATACTTCCCCAGCCCTCGGGGACGCTTAAAAGACTACTGTATTCAAAATTAGACCAGTTCCTCCTTCCCCATTGACTTTTGTCCAGTTCAGCTCATGGTGAAGCAAACATTTCTAAGGATGGTTTGACTATAATCAATGCTGCTCCTTGAAAAGTTTTACATATTTTATTTCACAGGTAGCAGAGGTAAGAGGACAAACTCTTGGTGTCTGTCTACCCTACCTATGGGTATATTATAAGCCTGCTTCGAAGGCATAGCACACAGTCCCTCTTTGCCTGTCTTCTTCTCTCAGGTCTTACACTGTGCCCTTGAAAGGGGTTTATTCTGAAGAAACATTAAAAATGATGTAAAATATAATTCATTAAGAATAATATAACCACTCATTGTTGCTTGCAACACACAAAAGCTAATGCACGTTCTGAAGTGGTCATATCTTTGTTCCACGGATAACAGCATGCTGTTATGATTCTGTCTTTTTCTAATAGATTTTTATGTATCTTTTTGGGTTCATTTTTACATTTTGAACAACAAGATTTCAGAATCTATCATTAATTTCCAACTTGCACTTTTCAATGTTGATATATTTAACTTTTTATTTTAATTATAATTACTGCTATTTATTATTGCTTCATAATGCCAGTTTGTTTATTGGGAGCTGCTATTTGCAATGATCATCACTAAACCACATGGTTGGGTTGCTAGATGCATGGTGTGGACACTAGAGGGCGCTGTTGCCCCGTGAAACCCAACAGACGGATGTTGAGGACACACGTTTGAAAGCACCAAGCAGATTTTTAATATTTTCTTAAAATACAGTACACAAAGCACCACAATCGCCACAATTCACAAATATCAATAATCAATACTCACAATAATACAACTCTTTCTGCTGGGTCTCGACCAGTCCTTTTTATATTCCTTGACCCGGAAGTGCTCCTCCTCTTCTTCCGGGTCAAATGACAGATCATCAGTTTTTAAACAGCCCGGAAATAATGTCCTCCAGACTCCGAAGTACTTCTGGGTTGTAGGGAAAGTAGGAGTCCCCAGGTCCTTTATGAGCTCCCCCTGGTGGCACCCAACAGGGCAGAGGAAACGGACTCCATGTCCCACAATGCCCTGAGGGAATCCGGGGTACAGCTTCAGTCCAAGGGAGCTGCCACCTAGCGTTCTGGGGGAGGCAGTGTCCTGAAAATTCTGCCTTCCTCCATTCTTTCAGTTCAGGGATGTCCCGGCCGGATTGAGCTGCCGGCCGTTTATCACATTGGTTTGTTTTTAATTTATATGTGGTGAGGTCTTCTTATTGATGACTCCATTTTAGATGCTTTAGCACAAGCATAGCACAGCCATGGTGTTCATGGCAAATGATCCAATTACTAGTCACACAATTACTAATGTTGTTATGTGTGACATTCTCCCTACCTTTAAATGAAGGAGTCTTTATTTAGTCAGCGAACAAGCTTAGATTGGTAGTAAAGAGTATAAATTACGTTTATCTCTATTCCAACCAGTAGGGCGCTACATATGTTATAGCAAATATATATTTTTGTGCGTGTATGTGTTTCTTTGTTGGTACAGTATTATTGTTACTCAGGAAATGTAACAGTAAGAATTTTATTGCACTATGTACACATGACAATTATCTTGAATGGCAAATTTTGCAACAGAAAAAATAATACTTTTTACTGGGATGTTCATAAGAGAGGTTAGAAAGCAGGTAGCAGTGGTTCCTGTGAAGATTCGAGTAAATATGTGACCAACAGTACTACTATAACTACAACTTCTATTACTATTGCTATTCAGAAGTCAGAATGGTTACAAATTACTGAATTAAAGATTCTTCCTGTGGTCAAAACGAAACAAAGTACTACAATCATTTGCTTTTAGAGAAGTGCACTACTGCTAGACAATCAAAAGTCTCTCCCTTTGATTTAATGTGAAGTTTGATTACCAGTTTATTTATGCTGTCAAAGTCGATAATGGAGGCAAATGTCAAACACAGATGTGTGGTGATATTTGTAACAGTTACTCACTCACTCTACATTTCCCTCTTTATAATAGAGAAACACAGTCTGAATGAAGAAGGTTGGCATCACATCCACTCCATTTCCAGTTCTGCCATTTCTGGTCATAGGGAATAAAAATGTAGGTTCAGTTTAGCTGGAAAAAGAAAGCTATAACAGATTGTGATGTTCAGGTTGTCTGCAGATGGCATACTCTTTCTGAACTTGGGTAAATAGTCTTTAACTGAGGTGGACTAGAACGAATAAGGACAAATACAACAAGAGTGGCAGAAAATGTGCATTATGCATTTATCATCCATCCATCCATTATCCAACCCACTACATCCTAACTACAGGATTACGGGGGTCTACTGGAGCCAATCCCAGCGAACACAGGGCGCAAGGCAGGAAATAAACCCCGGCAGGGCGCCAGCCAACCGCAGGTGCATTTATTATAAAAACACTAAATAAGAGAGCATATAAATTAAAGTGCAATGCAGATAAAAAGTCAATAAATAATCATCGACTAAAAACAGTAAATTTGGGAAGTTAAAATCCATTAATAAAAAGATTAAAAAATGGGTTACAATTAAAGACTATAATACAGTCAGAAGCTGGCAATTAAAAATTCACAAACCTCAGTGCATCCCTTCCATAATGTCATTTCAGCTGCTTACCCACAAGGCCTGCTCAGCTATAAGTGATGCACACCAAAAAGCGTGGTCAGCTTTTTTGTCTTCTGTCCTCACCATAATCCTTCAATGTTTCTGGGGACCACCTTCTCCCTTCTTCCATTGCCATCCATCAGCATCCATAGGAACTCCATGAGCAATTGGCCATTCCTGCTCCACTCTGCTCTTCAGCAGTACTTCTTCCCTTATCATTATGTCTCTTTTCTGATGCACCCTCCCAGCCTTGACCCTGACTTTCACTTTTTACCACCATTGTATTCTTCTTGTGTTAAAATCCATCCTTACATTTTTCGTTCTCCCTTGAGAATTGTTTTATTCCATCATAAAAAATTAAAGCACCCACAGTGCTACAACATAAACAGTGTCCAGGACAAATCAATAAATAAATAGTTAATAACATTCCTTTAAAACACAAGAGCACATAAGTCACTTTGAGAGAGATTTAAAATAAAAGCAGTATAAAAGCAGTTTAAAACAAAGGATCCCTTAGTCCCATTTGAAAGTATAATCAGTACTGCCCTGGAGCTTCCAATACATTTTGGCCTCTAGTAGGATATTGGGTCAAACCCCCAGGCAACCTGCTTATGGTCACTGCTGTTACCCCATCCCCAAAAACAGTAGCAGTTCCTCTTGACGTCACACACAGTTCCACCTTGACCACTTCCCTCTGAAGTGCTCCCTTCTCTTGCCAGTATGGAAGAAAAATTTTAGGGTAACATAGCATTCATCTTAAAGAAATAGCATAAATGCTTAATAAATGTCAGAAACTTGTTCAGGCACACCAGGAAACCAGATAAAGGTCAAGTGAACAACAAAATACACACTTAAATATAAGAACTGGTTTAGGAAAAATACTAAGATGGTCAAATAAAGAATGTACCAGAAGAAAGGTTGATGTAATATACAAAATGTACTGAAGGATGACCAAGAGATGACTAAGAAATCAGCAGAAGTCCTATAAATGAGAATGGATAGTTGTTATATGCACAGAAATGTCAAGGGTGATAGCTCATCTCAAAAGGTATAAGAAAAACCAGAATATAATATAATAGACTTTTATTTTATATAAATCATTTTGGTGTAAACCAATGAACCTACCTGTGTAAAATGTATGCATTGATTGACACTGTATGTATATTCAACAGTTTATAAAATAAACATCTATTCTTTGTTTCTCTGACCATGCTGTAACAGACTGCTTTTGAAGAATACTCCCTCTTAGGAATTTTGCTGAGGAGTAATTAAAAGATACAATGAACAGCTTTTCCCCTGCTTGACTACTGAATTGACCACTTAGAAGATGTTTCTTTCTTTAATAAGATGTTAAATTTCTACCACACCAGCCTTACCATGCCTTTACTGTTTCCTGAAATCGCTTATTGGATCTGGATCTCTCCTCCAAGTTGGATCTCTCTCTCTCTTTCTCTCTCTCTCCGTCTTTGCTCTGTAGAACACAGAGCTCATTCCATTCTGTTCCTGATCTCATGTTGTATGAGCTTATGCTCGTTCCCTTTCTTTTTTCCTTTTTCTCTCGTTCACTTCTTTTATAACTTGAGGTTGCCGGTGCCCTGCCTCATGACCCACAGAATGCCAGTGGAGAACCTGAGCCTTCATAAAAAGTGTTTTCTCTTTTACATAATTAACCTCAATGGTTTCATTCCTATATAGAGGACTGGGTAGAAGGAGCGCTGCTTTTAGGATGTGGAGCACAACTGATGTTAGAAATCCTCAATGGCTGCTTCCTCCACTCTAAAGGCAAAAAGGGAAAAAAACATTAGTAACTGTAGCACACCATTCTCCATCACGAAAATATTTACCAATGTAGAGCCCTTAAAAGGCTCATGTAATGCATGTGCATAAAAGCAGTAATTATCAACCCCTTGAGTTGTTATTTCAACATCACTCTAATCTGAACCTCAATTAGCTGTCTATCTTCACTAGTGCAATACTGTTTGAACTATTCTTTAATGTACCGTGGGAAAACAGAAGATGCAATAAAATTTCTTCCATTGTTCCATGTACAATTATCTACCAGATTCACTGCATGACTATCGTTGGTTAGCTACCGTATTCTCTGTTTAGTCAATCCTGTTATACATGATGGGGCTATTTGGCATCGGTTTCTGAATTCATGTGTAAAAATTGTTTGCTGGGCTTCTCTTATTTAGGTAAATATATAACAATAAAAAAGGGAAAATATTAAAAATATATTATTGTCAAGGTGAGACAGTGTATCTTTTAGTTGTAAGCTTTTATGTCTTATATAAAATTATTCTTGACCATAAATTTATTTGGGCATTTTTGTGTATTATTGTTTATTGTGTATTAATGTATCTCATCTTTGATATTTTGTTAGATAGTATCTATGTAATTTTACTTGACTGTTACATGCAATTATATTTTTCTGCCTTTTATGTATACTTATATTATTCATGGTTTTGTATAATAATACATTTTCAGATTGTAATTTCTTGCATTTTTTGATTACAAGGTCCTGCACTCTTATTGTGAGATTATGCACCCATTCATCCGTTGTGATCTCTTACACTACACTATGTGCATGCAGACATACCTTGCTTAACTGAAAGAATCCTAACCCAACCTTTGTAACTCAACAGTAAAGCAATGTGTTACTTTATATTATTTTAAAACTAGAAAATATCATTTTTTCCTTACATGGGATGGTGTTAACCTCCTTCAGAATCTGGCAAGAATTGATTAACACTGTTAAAAATACCCTGGTGGGCCTCTGCTTGTGTTTTGATTTATTTTGATGTTGTATTATACATGAAGAACTAGTTCATACTGTATATGTTAATTTTATGAAATGTTTACCTTTGTACTTTTGATTGAATGTTGTTTTTGCTTGTTGTGGTGTAATTTTAAGCTCAATAAAATTTAATTAACAAAAAATAAAGTTTTGGTCCATCATCTAATTGAAACCAATTATATATTTTTAAACAAACATTTTCCTGTTAAGTGTTTTTTTCCACAGATGTTTTGGTGTTAAGTGTTCTGCAGTAGCAAAACTAAAGGCAGAGTAATAGTGAAGGGACCAGGAATTGAAAAATAGTCAAAAAATGGGCCAATGTCCATAACAAAAGTTTTTAAAAGCAAATTAATTGTACCAACAAACTAAACCAAAATCACAGTCAAAAATTCATAAACAAAGATTCATTAGACTCTATACTCTCACACAAGGGTTTGTTTTGAACCTGCAATCTCGAACAACAAGGAAGTGGCATCACACTCCATGCACTCCTATCCATATCAACAGCCTGGCAAAGACCAACAAATAATGGCAAAAATGACAGTGCCCAATAAAAACAAGGTGGCTAGGATTAATGTAAAAGTAAATCAACAGCTATAAAATATGGTTGAAACAGAAACAAACCAAAAAAATGGATTCTGCATAGTTAAAAAAAAAACCTAAAGGGACTAGACAAGTACTTCAGAAAACAAAGGGCAAGACAGGAAACATAGTAAAATGAGCAAATCATAACATTAAGGATTAAATGGCTTTTCACTTTACAGATAAATCATACTTATGAATTACTTTAGCATCTACTGTAAGTTACTTAAATTCAACCAAAGATGAAATACTGCCAAAAAGCATGATTGTGAAGAAAGTTACAAAAATCACCAGAGAAACGAACAAATATGTATCAGTAACTAAAATCTCTAAAGTAACTGGCTCCTAAAAATGGTGTGCCCCATTCGTATAGTCAACATCCGTATGAGCGTGTACAGTTTACTATAGCATTGTAACCAAGTGTGTGCGCATAAAGCATTTTTTAATTTGGTGTCCAAGTTTAGTGACTGTTCTTTAGTGACAGTACTAAATTAGGGAGATGTGTAAAATGTGGGAAAGAGTCCAAAAAAAGGCTGTAGCAGTGCGAGCAATGAATCTGTTTAACGTCAATGCAATGTCACAAATCCTCAAAAGGAGGCAAAAGCAACTGTCATTGGATAGGTTTCTGTTTAAAGTCGCAACAAAAAGAAAAAGATTCCAGTGAGCCAACAGATAGCAGTGATTCTGTTAGTTATAGTGAAAGTCATCCTACACAATAACCCTCCTCCTCCTCCTCTCCTCTCTCTCATCTCCCTCACACCAGCCACAATTATTTTCAAAGGTAAAGTGCAGGTTAATCTGTTTTATGTATTTTTACTTTATATTTTGTATTAATCATTTTTATATGAATATTTTTGGGTTGAAGAATGAATCATCTGAGTTTCCATGATTTCTTACGGGGAAATTCGCTTTGGATTATAAGCACGTATCCGGAACAAATTATGCTCACAAACCAAGGCACCACTGTATAGTCACGAACTAAGTGTCTACTCATTAGATTCTGAGCTAGTACAGGTATCACTGAACAAAAAATATTAGTTTCACTTGGCAATCATATATACTCCTTTTCCTCTTGTCACACCTGAACTAGTGCCACACACAGGGCTCAGTATCAAAAGTTCAAGTGAAGGGTTATCTGAGGTGATCCTGTCCCAATCTCCCCATGTTGTAGTTGTAGTCATTAGGTGAATTGTGCAGTTTTGATTTTATACTGTTTGGTGCAGAAAAGTCTCACTTACATTGTACAACTGATATCTGTAGCACAAGCATGATCTTAACTAAATACAAAACATTTCTGAAATTTCTGTACAGGTCAAAATGACCTCATACAAACTACTGTTATATGGTGTGAGCAGGGGGGCTGAACGCACCCCTAGAAGACACAGACACTCCTCAAAAAACCTCTCCTAAAAACGCTGATAGACTACCTTCACATTGCTCCTTTACTTGCTGGGCTTACTTGCGGCTGGTTTGTCGTGCGATATGCTTTCCACACGGTACTTCACATACTTAAAAGTCTGAACAGCACCTGTTGGTCAGTTTTTGGTTGATTGCTTTGTTTTCTCTCTCTCCTTCCCCAGTCATCCTCTGCTCCTGTTGGGGGTCCCGCTCCTATTCTGCTCCCCTATGATGTCTGTTCTTTAATCAAGAGCTAACTGCATATTGAGCTCGTTTTTATTTCTGAAAGAGACATGTTTGTTTGAAGTGTTTGAATAAAGTTCCTGTCTCTACAATATCCTGAGTTTTCTGTGCAATTCTGTGACCCAAGCGTGACAATGGTATGTCTGCAAACTGCAAACTGATGAGCAATCTCAGCGATATCCACTCAGCATGGAAAACCTCTGCATCACAATAGTTAAATGAAAACACGTGTTCTCCTATCTCTCCTCTTAGGAAAGCACCTTTTCCACTTTCGGATCCAATGCCCAGATTTTATCTTACCAGCAGTTATGCTGGTCTGCATTATTAAATGTATATTTTATTGTTTATAGTATTTCCTGAGAAAGGCCATGTTTAATCTTAGCTAATCCTAAAAGACTGCTCACAGGTACAGCAGAAGAAATATGTTTGCAGTATGCATATTATCTCTTATAGATGCACCAGTCCCACAGTCTATAATGACTGAAATGTAGTTTTTCTTTGTCTCACTTAGTTTTTGTAGTTAAATTTTACTCGCAAATCACCCAATAAATTTAGCACATTTTCATACAGTATGTCTTCATATGTTTTTTCTGTCCTCCCTGGCCATCGGACCTTACTTTTATTCTGTATTAATTAGTGTTCCCTCATTTTAATTCTTACTTGTAGCAGCAACAAAGTTGTATTAGCCAATATGAATCTGTTCTAACAGATTTTTAAACAGCTGCTCTCTCTAAGCTAACATCGAAGTTCTTTTATTAGGGATCATTTTGCTGGTGTAGGTGAATTGCCTTAAGTGAAGAAATATATCAAATTGCAAGATTGATTCAAATTTGATGAGTTTCTAAGTAAAAGTAAGTTTAAATTTAATTAAACGTTAGCTAATGTTACTTCTGATGTGAAAAATTCATTTTATAATATTTATTATCAAATTTCTCCTGTTTTAGTCAGTCAGTCAGTCATTATCAGTGAAAACAAAATTGGGTTTACAGCAAATGACACACTTCAAGTCTTTGGTGAGACAGATACTAATGTGGAAGAAGATATTTTTCAAGAGTTGATTCAGAGCCAACCCACAGATATGCTTCACAGTAAAATGTCCTCCACAAGGACTTTTTGCTGACCTGGATGTTTCTGATGGTATTTAATTTCTTTCAGAAATGTTCAAATGTCTTCATAAAATATTTGAAAATTGATCAATATTCTTCTTCCCTTTTTAAAAAAAGAATTTTCACCCGCAGCTACCTCAACACCAAGAACATGCACTGATATGCTTTCAAACTCAAGTGGTGTAGAAGGGTTGGAGAGAACACAGCCGAACCTGTCTGCAAGTTCACACTGACAGCTGCAAGTTCTAAAGCTGAAGCGCATGCAGAAGGAACTCCGAGTCCAGCTTAGGGCGGCGAAGGAGCAGAACAGGAGAAAGCTGGAGCAGAAGTTGCAGAATAACAGCATGAAGGAAGTGTGGGATGGGATGAAGATCATCACTGGCTGCAGCTCGAAGCGGGGTGCTACCATCGAGAGAGACGTGGAGAGAGCAAACCAGATGAACAACTTCTACAACAGGTTTGACCACCCTAACCCACTCTCACCTCGGAGTACTGCACCCTCCCACCCATCCTTGTGCTGATACCAACATAGGAGAGAGTTTCCCCCCACCCACAATTACAGCAGCCCAGGTAATCAGAGAGCTGAGGAGACTTTGTGCCAGCAAAGTAGCGGGTCCAGATGGAGTATCGCCACAACTGCTGAAGGCCTGTGCATTGGAGCTGGGGAGTCCTCTACAGCGCATCTTCAACCTGAGCCTGGAACAGGGGAGAGTCCCGAGGCTTTGGGAAACATCTTGCTTCACCCCAGTCCCAAAGGTATCACGTCTTAGTGATCTGAACGACTTCCGGCCTGTAGCTCTGACGTCACATGTGATGAAGACCATGGAGCTGCTGCTGCTTCACCACCTGAGGCCACAGGTCCGCCATACCCTCGACCCTCTGCAGTTCGCATACCAGAAGAAGGTGGGAGCGGAGGATGCCATCATCTATATGCTACACCGATCCCTCTCCCACTTGGACAGAGGCAGTGGTGCTGTAAGAATTATGTTTCTGGACTTCTCTAGTGCCTTCAACACCATCCAACCTCTGCTCCTTAGGGACAAGCTGACAGAGATGGGAGTAGTTTCATACCTGGTTGCATGGATCATGGACTATCTTAAAGACAGACCTCAGTATGTGTGTCTCGGGAACTGCAGGTTTGACATTGTGGTCAGCAACACAGGAGCGCCGCAGGGGACTGTACTTTCTCCGGTCCTGTTCAGCCTATATACATTGGACTTCCAATACAACGGAGTCATGCCACGTGCAAAAGTTTGCTGACGACATTGCTCTCGTGGGCTGCATCAGGAGTGCAGGAGGAGGAGTATAGGAACCTAATCAAGGACTTTTTTTAAATGGTGCGACTCAAACCACCTACAACTGAACACCAGCAAAACCAAGGAGCTGGTGGTGGATTTTAGGAGGACCAGGCCCCTCATGGACCCCATGATCATCAGAGGTGACTGTGTGCATAGGGTGCAGGCCTATAAATATCTGGGAGTGCAGCTGGATGATAAATTGGACTGGACTGCCAATACTGATACTCTGTGTAAGAAAGGAACGAGCCAACTATACTTCCTTAGAAGGCTGGCATCCATCAACATCTGCAATAAGATGCTGCAGATGTTCTATCAGACAGTTGTGGCAGGCGCCCTCTTCTACACAGTGGTGTGCTGGGGAGGCAGCATAAAGAAGAGGGAAGCCTCACACCTGGACAAACTGGTGAGGAAGGCAGGCTCTATTGTAGGCACAGAGCTGGACAGTTTGACAACTGTGGCATAGCGACGGGCACTGAGTAGGCTCCTGTCAATAATGGAGAATCCACTGCATCCACTGAACAGTATCATCTCCAGACAGAGGAGCAGCTTCAGCGACAGACTGCTGTCACTGTCCTGCTCCACTGACAGACTGAGGAGATCGTTCCTCCCCCACACTATATGACTCTTCAATTCCACCTGGGGGGGTAAACGTTAACATTATACAAAGTTATTGTCTGTCTGTTATACCTTCATTGTTATCACTCTTTAATTTAATATTGTTCTTTATCAGTATGCTGCTGTTGCTGGAGTATGTGAATTTCCCCTTGGGATTAATAAAGTATCTATCTATCAAAATGACAGCTGCAGAAAAGGCAAAACAGGTAAATGTGGCTATATCTGCCTTCATGGATAACTTTTGTGTGTGATGTCATTATATCGCTCCTTTATATATTTTTTTATGTTTAATAACTAGATTGTTGAAAACATCCTGAAATAAAAACCTGATGGTGTGGATGTTCTCGAAGAATATGAGTTCACTAAAACACTGAAGCACAGCGCAAGACTGCAGCTTGTTAACATTCTTGTTAGCCATATGACAGAGGTTCATGGGTTAGATACCAGAGCATTGATAAATGCACACAATCTCAAGCTTCCTTTGAGTCTATTCATATACAGTAGATATTGAGGTTTAAGTTTTGGATAAATGACTTAGTTCTGCTTAATCTTATAAAACTTTGAGGAGGATACTCACCTGTAAACAGAGAAAGACATACGCTTTGGGAATTGTTTCTCTTTACACTGCTCTAAGAGACCCATCTTCATCGAAGGGCTATGTAAGCACACTTCATTCACTTTCATGTACTTTTACGTAGTTGAATACTGCAATGAATTGTTTAAAATAAATACATGAATTTTATTTACTACTATTTTTGTTTTGCAAGTATTTGACAATTTTTATTTGGTATGGTTAATTGAAGTATTTATATAGTTGTAATTTACTGTTGAGATTTAATAAACGTATATTATTGCTTCCTTGTTTGTCCTTTCATTTTAGGAACATTTTTATGATCCAGAGAAGGGAACTGGATTCATTGCATGGCGACTTAAAACTCTGTCAAGGAAGAATCCAATAAGTGTTTGCCTGATGTCTCATGAGACTGGTGGACCAAGTTGTTTAAGAAGAATAGAGGTTACTGAACGACTTGATGGAGATGCATGCAGAGAAGCCATTTCATGCCTTCTTCATGCATCTGATGAAACTGAAGTCAGGCAAAAGATAAAATAAAAACTTTAGGCATCGGCAAGAACTCGTTCACAACTCAGAAAGCTCAACTGACATCTTAAAAATCTTTCCAAAATTTTTAGATGTTAAGGGTTTGGTAAGTACAAACATTCTCTTCTATTTATTTCTAGGTTTAAGAAATTCAGTGTGATTCAGTCATGATGGCTTTGTGTTGTTTTGCTGTATGCAACTTCATTAGGGAAATCAAGACTTTATTTTGCTATTCAATACTGAAACAACCACAAATTTGCTTGAGCAGTGGGAGACAGCATTCAAGCAGAAAGTCAGCAAAGAGGCAAAGTCTCTCACTTTGACAGCAGAACTTCAAAGTTGTATCAGTGCAGCAGAGAAACAACAGTCTGAAAATGGTAAGTGAAATTTTGAAATTTTAAATGGCAGGCAAAACATTCTGTTCTATATACTAATTAATATTTCTGAGCATTGACCCCTTTTCATTTTCTATCAGACTGGGATAGTGACATTTCCCCTTTCCTTCCCCTGCTGTTGTATTTGCTACCACCTTCTGCAGGAAGAAAGAAGGCTAAAATCAGTCCAACTGATGCTGCAGACAGGCTTGTACATTTTCATAAGGTAAATTTACTAATGCAAGATTAATGTCTTTGCAATGTTTTGTACAGTCATGGATGATTTTTTTTGGTTGATTGGTACTGAAGGAACTTGTTCTCTTGCTTTTCACCCAAGACCAATATGTAATCTTATTTTTTTAGTCTTATTTATGACATGTAAATTTAATCTGAATTTTAACCATATCACAGTGGTCTGTATTTGTCTTTGTTTTCTAGTATATTTTCTTCCCTTTGAACAATGACATGAATTAATAATAGTAATAATAATAATAAATTTTATTTATATAGCGCCTTTCCCATGCTCAAGGCACTTACAGAATATAAGAAAGAACGGCAGGGTATACAGTGTATAGCATTGCACAAACCAAATAAATAAATAAAGAAGAGTAAGACAGTAAATTCAGAGAAAGCCTAACAGACAACACAATTGATGGTCTAGCACAAACACACAGGTTACATGAGCATCTTGACAGAGAGGTAAACTGAGAGAAGGGGAATGAAGTCAAGTAGAGCTAAAAGCCTTCCTGAACAGATGATTTTGGAGTTGTTTTTTAAAAGAATTCATTGAGTCAGCTGACCTGATTAATTTCGGTAGGTCATTCCAGAGTCTGGGCGTTATACTGCTGAAGGCCCTGTCACCCATGGAGTGTAGATTAGTGTGGGGCACAACAAGATTACCAGAATCAGAGGACCTTAGTGAGCTGGCAGGCATATAGTGATGGAGAAGGTCACTGATGTAGCTTGGTGCGAGGTTATTTAAGGCTTTGTAGGTTATTAGTAGGATTTTATATTCGATTCTGTAAGACACAGGGAGCCAGTGAAGACGGAGCAGGATGGGTGTGATGTGCTCGCTGCTGCTGGTTCGAGTAAGGACTCTTGCAGCCGAGTTTTGAATAAGCTGGAGCTGTGATATAAGATTAGAAGGGACACCTGCCAACAGCGAGTTACAGTAATCAATGTGGGATGAGATAAAATCATGGACAAGTTGCTCAGCATTAGAAAAGGAGAGGAAGGAGTGAACACGGGATATGTTACGAAGGTGAAAGTAAGAAAGTTTCTTAATGTGATTTATGTGAGCAGAGTAAGAAAGGGAGGAATCAAAAATGACACCAAGATTCTTTGCAGTAGAGGCAGGTGTGATGAGATCACCACCAAGATGGACTGGGAAGGAGCTCATTTTATTAAGTTGCATTTTAGTCCCAATTTGCAGGAGTTCAGTTTTGTTGCAGTTTAATTTTAAAGAGTTCTGCTCCATCCAGGTTTTAATTTCACTAAGGCAGGTTGTGAGCTGAGAAAGCTCTGATGAAGTTCCACTTTTAACATTGAAGTAGAGTTGAGTATCATCTGCATAAAAATGATAGCCCAGTCCATAGCTATGAATAATATGGCCAAGGGGAAGCATATAAATACAGAAGACAAGAGGGCCAAGGACAGAGCCCTGAGGAACTCCTTGTGTGACTGGCGCCAAGCTGGATCTACTGTTGCCAAGACTAACAAACTCTTGCCTATCAGTCAGATAGGACATGAACCACTGGAGGGCAGTGCCAGAGATACCCAGCATGTTCTCCATTCTGGACAGTAGAATGTCATGTCTGACAGTGTCAAATGCTGCACTGAGGTCTAACAGAATTAATATACTGGTTTGTCCAGAGTCTGCTGCCATAAGCAAATCATTGGTTACCCGTAGCAGAGCAGTTTCACAGCTGTGCTGCACCCTGAAACCAGACTGAAAGGGTTCCATCAAATTATTAGACGTTAAATAATTGGTGAGCTGGGAAGCTACAACACGCTCAAGAGCTTTTAACAGGAAAGGTAAGTGGGAAATAGGCCGGAAATTGTTAAGATTGTCAGCATCAAGACCAGACTTTTTTAACATTGGGGTTACAGAAGCGATTTTAAAAGTGAGTGGCACAGAGCCAGTGTTAAGGGATGAGTTTATTATTGTTGTAGCAGTCGGGATTATGGCATGAAGGCAGGATTTAAGTAGTGTGCTGGGGATGGGGTCCAGTACACAAGTAGTCAGTTTCATCTTACAAAGCAGGTCATTAACAAAAGCAGATGTGACTGGTGAGAACTTGGAGAAGGAGCTGGATGGAGTGGGAAAACAGGGAGAGATATAAACAGATGATGTATTTATGTTAGTTGAATTATTTAGATCTTTAATTTTGTTACGGAAAAAGTGGAGGAAATCCTCACAGACTTCACTAGAAGAGGTAGTTGGGCCAGATGCAGGTTTGAGTAGTTTATTAACTACAGAAAACAAAACCCTTGGGTTATTGTGGCCACTTTGTATTATATTATTCTGCCATAGTGGGTGTTCTTAGCAGCAGTTAGTGCTTCTCTGTAAGCTCTTTGGTGGTCAAAGAAAGCCTGGATGTGCACGGTGAGGCCAGTCTTACGTGACATTCTCTCAAGGCGTCGGCCAGCTGCTTTCATAGATCGCAATTCTGAGTTATACCAAGGAGCTTAACGTTTAAAGGAAACCTCCTTATGTTTTAAAGGAGCTGTTTAATCTAATGCTGAATGAAGGGCTGAGTTATAGAGGTCAACAAGACTATCTAGTGTTGACGGAATAGGTGCAGACAATAAAAGATCAGAAATGGATCCAGAAAGGATAGAGGGACAGATATTTTTAAGGTTTCTGTAAGAAATTTGTCGTTTACAGGTAAGAGGAGGTAAAGGCAGTGAGACAGTGAAAAATACTGCTTTATGGTCAGAGAGTCCCAAATCAGTGCTGTAAATATCGGCAACAGATAGTCCAGAAGTGCAGATCAGATCCAATATATGACCACCAGAGGGGGTGGGAAAATCAACATGTGTCAAGTCAAAACAGTCCAGTAAGGATAGGAATTCATTTCTCAGTTTAGATGTAGTAATGTCAATATGGATGTTGAAATCACCAAGAAGGATAATTCTCTGAGAGTAAGAGCTTAGGTTGGTTAAAAGTTCAATCAGATCAGATAAGAAGGATGCATTGTATTTTGGGGGACGATAAAGAACAATGAGTGAGACAGGACCTGTTTCAGTTATTAGTTTAAGAGCAAGGCACTCAACAGACAGTGGACAGTCAATTGGGATTCGTTTGATATTTAAGTCTGCTCTGATAATTACCGCTAGCCCACCTCCTTGTCTAGAGCTGCGAGGGTTTGTATGGAAAGTGAAACCAGGTGGAGTCGCCTCCATGAGAGACATCAATTCGTTTGGTTTTTGCCAAGTCTCCGTTAAACACAGTATATCAAGTTTGGTGTCAGTGATGAGTTCTGACAGCATCAATGCTTTGCCATTAAGAGATCTCGAGTTAAACAGTACAATATTAGTTAATGAGGCATCTTTTTGCACAGAGCCGTGATCAGGGTTTATTTCCACACAATGTAAATTTGGCACACTGACACTTGTATTTTCAGGGCCATGAGAAGGAAGGCTTATTCCTGAGCAAATGCTGCCGGTTGTCTTTTCATTCGCAGCCCGGCGGTGGCGGCGACCTGACCCGCGATGTATATATTTCAGGCGCTGCAAAATACCGGCATCTTTAAGGATGTTCCAATCAGACCATTTGCTCTGGACAAACTGTTTAGTAAGAAGGAGTTTGTCATGAGAGTATTTTAGCATGATACTTGGCAATACTTATCTGAAAAGCAGTGGAGAAGCAGCACAGCATAGCAGAACCATTAGTACAGGCGGGTGTGGTAGCGTAGATGAGATGAACGGCGATAGCAAAGCAGCAGAAAGCATAGCAGGAGGAGGTAGCAGGATTTGGAGGTTCCAATACACAGCCACAAACAGTAATGCTTGGTAATTTCATGCGTGATCGCCCCGGAGCCATAAGCCAGGTTAGTATGAGCATTAGATCAGATCCCAGTCGTAGAGTACTGTAAAATGAATCGGGAGCAGATCAGCATAGTGAATATAATCACGGAGAAAGATCATCATGAGGTCACAGATCGCCAGGTACAAAGAAATGTTCATTGGTCTCGTCCCGCGATCCACAGACTCAGCTGTTCCCAGTCAAAATAGAGTCCATAAAATCTGTAAATATTAAGCCAAATCCATGCAATTCAAGTCGGCTGAATCCACGAACTATACGTACAATGAAAGAAATAAAACAAGCGTGAGAAAGTGTAGAATTAAGGCGAATTTTGCGAAAAGTGTTAACAGGGAGGAGCAGCAGCAACTTGCGTGCGCCAGCGTCCCCTCACCTGTGTAGTGCAAACACTTGTAACTTGCAATTGCTGACAACCATAAAACTTACTGTGTTAAATTTTAGCTGTAGCACTTTTCTTATTTTCAGTCTGCCTAACTTTTGTAAGTAAGCTGTAAGGAATGAGCCTGCCAAATTTCAGCCTTCTACCTACAAGGGAAGTTGGAGAATTAGTGATGAGTCAGTGAGTCAGTCAGTCAGTCAGTGAGGGCTTTGCCTTTTATTAGTATAGATAACATCCTGAAAAACTGAATATGGTAAGTGAAATGTTAATACTGAGAGGTGTTAACTGTGAATCAGATCAGCATCAATGGCTACTGCTTTATTTCATTCAATTTCTGCACAATTTGCTTGTTAATGTGCATCAGATATACCTGTTTTTCTTCTACAGTGAGACTGGCTACAGTATATAAAGAATGATATGATCCTCATGGACTACATGATTTATGTCGCCATGTGTATGTTATGCAAATATTAGATGACATTTTTTGTTTAGTAACTAAAAAAGAAATACTGCTTAAAATCAGTATTAGAATTACAATTCAAATATTATAAAATTGTTCTCAGTGAATAGCAATATTATTCAGAGCATTAATTCTCTTTCACATATGCCATATTTTCTAACCAGTAGTATTGACAAAATTTCAGCATAAATGGGTTCCAATCTGTGATTTTAACAAAGTCCTCTCTGTGTGGAATACTATATTTGAATATCGAGTAGAGGCCGGAAATGGTATGGTCTAATTCCCATCTGTTTAATCTATATCTATTTATCATGAAAAGCATCACAGATAACATTAAACGATCCTATATTGATCAATATTTTGTTAACATTATGCAAAAGCTCCAACTATAACAAGTTAAACTCTCTCCAGTTAATACACTCTGCACCTACATACTTAGTTTTCACTTCCCTATCATTCTAATTCCTCACTTGTATATCTGTTTTTTTGAGCTTATTGATTGTCTAATTAAAATGAAAGGCCTTCTCAGTTTGTTGAGACACTTTTCTGACAAGCAATGATTTACAATAAGGAGCAATACCAAATGTAGTAAAATATGCATATTTTGTTTCACAACATGAAAATTTAGCAGGGATTTCACTGTCAGTGAACATTGTTATCAATAGTTGTCCAAGACTGCTGCATGATTTAAGAATAGTGCGAATCAATTAATTTCAGCACCTACAAATATTCAGTAGACATACTGTACATCCATGTTGGACATAGATTTCTTTGTTTGCCTATAGTACTAGGGTGTTGTACCGTGTTAGCCATTATGAATGTAGAGAAAAGCCAAGCAAAATGACACCTTTTATTGGCTAACTAAAAAGATTACAATATGCAAGCTTTTGAGGCAACTCAGGCCCCTTCTTCAGCGCAAGATGTAATACAGAAACTGAAGTTCCCTGTGTTTATATCCACACTCTAGGACAAGAAACAACATTGGTAAATCTTTAAATGAGAAATCTTAAATGTAAAAAATTAATAGGTTCATTCAGGCAAAGATTAATTTAACAAGAGACAAAATAACAATGTATGGTCAAGATATCAACAAAGTCCTTTGAAGTTTGTGATGAGTTTTTCAAAACAATGTGGGTCTGTAGACAGGTTATCTGTGTCAGTCTGAGAGATGCAAACAGTCCTCATACCTGCCTATAAAACTCTTGTCTCTATTCAAGTCATGTTGTGATGTATTAAATAGCTACTTCATGACATAAGGGAATTGCACTAACCTTTGCTGTGATAACAGAAGAGGAGTTGAACAAGGTTTCAAATCCAATCGTTTTTTTTTTTGGTTTTTCTTTGCCGCCTTCTCATTTCTTAACACTTTTTTACCTTTCCAGTGACTTGCTAGTGCAGCTTTACCCATACTCTTCATGTCAAACTGCATGATTTACATTTCACACATCCTGCGTCTACATCCCTGTGGAGCCATTTTTAACTTGTATTTTTCATTTGTTTAGCAGAGATTACCGAACACACATTTACCTAGCACTTTGTGATGAATTACAGTTCACTACACTGCTTACATGAATTTTCATGACATTAATGAAAGCAATCCTCTTTTCAGGATTTTGCTAATTTACAAAATTACATGATATAGGCCTTACTCTATGGATATCAAAGAAATCCATGACTTTTCCAAAATTTAGTATTCATTTGATAATTATTCAAAACTTTTCCAGGTGTGGAAAATTAAATTTTCATAACTTTTCCAGGATTTACATGAGCGTGGGAACTCCGCAGTAAGTATAATTATTGTTATCAAGGTTTATTAAAGTTAGAGGAAAAAATTCTACAAAAATGTTACATTAGGTGTCAATTACTTTCTCTCTAAATGAAAACAAAGACTTGACAGAATGTGCACCAATTTACCTACTAAATAATGATCTTAAGATCCTAGCTTTGCAATATCACAAGATCAAACCAAATTTATCTAGAGTGTCTGAACCCCTATATTCCTATTTGTAATCTTAGAACCACTGGTTTGCTAAATATGTCAACACTAAAGCATAAAAAGCTGGCATGGCCACCTTTTATTTTTGTTCACTAAAAATCTGGAATACTTTACTGTTGGAGATATACCAGGCCAATATACTGACTGCACTAGGTGGCAGCAGTTTTGACCTGAAATGTAAGCAAGAAAGCATGAGCATGGGAAAAGTACTATATAAATAAATTGTATTATTATTATTATTATTACTATTATTATTATTGTTATTATTATTTTGCTATATCAAAAATAACAACTCAAAGATTGTAACCAGAAAGACAAGAATCAATCAAACAAACTCCTGGAAGTGTAACAAGAGTCATAATATAAAGTCCAGGATTTCATACACCAACTAAGGAAAACATAAGTCATGTACTCAAGGGCAAAAAAGATTTCATAACTGTTATGCTAAAGCACAAGAACTAATGCTAAAGAATTTGAGTCAATCCACAATCTTGGATAACAAGGAAATGTAGAGAGTTGACCTTTATACTGTTGCAACAATAATGTCAAGTGTTGCACACTCTCTGTCATCCTGCCTAGTAATGGCATAGCAATCACCAACAAAATAGTACTAAAATAGTGGTATCCATAACAAAAACAATATGGCACAGCAGGAGTTCCTTTTTAACTTCATGAAAAATGTGTTGAAATAGAACATAAATGTAACCAATAAATTATGTGATCTCAAAAACCCCAGAAGTGATGTTCAAAAATATTTAAGAGACAAAGGAACATTTAAAAAAAAATAAATCATAAAGCAGATCGTAATAGCTAGCATGGCTCAGCACTTCACAAAAATATTAAAAACCCAACTGCTTAATTTGGCTTTTCCTAATTGAAAGTGTGAATGGCAGGGGTAATAACTTACTCTCTTCATAAATCTATTTGTTTGATAGACTAGTCATTAATCACTACTTTTATTGTGCTTTTTCTAACATTCAGTTGTGGCACTCGGGGCCACTGCCATTTCATAAAAGCATTTTGGAGTGACCTGTGATGCTCTGTAACAAACGTTCAAAAATAACATCTTCTTTTTGGCGGTTCTCACCTTTATGCCGTAAGGAACTTTTGGAACTGACCTCTCCTTTTGGAAGTTTCATTCCTTACTTCCATTAACAGGGGATTTCTTTCACGACAGAGACGCACAAGGGCCGCCCCTGGTCCTCCTTCCTTTTTCTGCACGGCCCCTGTCCACACACCTACCACGTGGTTGGCTCCCTGCCTATATACAATAACAACATCACACGCTCATGTGCCTCCTCACTCGCTTCCTTACTTTCCTCAGCTGTTCATCATGCTCACTGCTTCCTTCTTCTTTACTCCACCGTTTCAAGCCTGTTATTGCTTGCCTTGCTTCACGTCTTCCTGCTGGTGACTCCTGTCTTTTCATTTAGTTTCTTCACACTCTTAATCCTCCGGACATGCCTCCGCATACTCTACTTTTAAAGGTCAGTGCACACGAAACTTACAACCACCACAACTTTGTAACAGCACCAGGCTTCAGATCAAGTCTCGGCACAAGAACCTCATTGAGGCAACTGTCTTCACTGGAACTGGCTCAGGGGAGACTGTATTTATTCCTTCCATCACTCTCATACCCTCTGACCTCCCATTCCAATTCAAATGCCTCCAATTTCGAGTAAGGGATTGCTTTGCTATGACAATAAATAAGTCACAAGGCCAGACTCTAAAAAAGGTTGGCATTAACTTGACACAAGCTATCTCACATGGCCAACTGTATGTTGCATGCTCAAGAGTAAGCTCAGCAGGCAGCACAGTCATTTTACAGCCTGAGGACAGAACTGCAAATGTCGTTTACAAAGAGATCCTTACATCCTAAAAATGTGCATTTCACATACACAATATTTACAATCATAAATTAAATTCTTTACAATCATCAAATTCACTCTCAATACTAGAATAAGCCTACGACAATTACATTGACAATCATGTTACATTATTTTAAAAATGTTTCCTTTTCTTTTTCATAACTCCTTTAACACACTACTTCCCCGCTGCGAAGCGCGGGTATTTTGCTAGTTATATAACAAAAACGTATATTTGCTTTGAGTCTAATGAGTGGAATGGGCTAAAATCACTCCTTACTAATGTGAAAAGCTGCTAGACACAAGAAATTAAAGGTATTATTATAGTAAATGTCACCAAAACAAATATTAATGTGTAGTTTCATGATGTTTTGTACCAGCAAGTTTTGATATTAACACATATTTATATATTAATCATTTTTATTAATGAGTATACAATCTTGTATTAAAAGTTAAAAGTTGGAAGAAAAGTTTATATGTCATTTGTAATATAGCAAAATCTAAAAACTTTTTAAAGGGTCTGAACATTTTTAGGCAGGTTCTACCAAAGATTGCCAGGCATGAGATAAGTCCATGCTGGCAGCAGGACTAAGGAATCTAGAATTGCCTTTTACCAACTATTTGGAGAGGAATCATACAGTAAATGTATTACATATCTATTAAAGTAGCACATACCAAAGACACAAAATATTATATTACCATTCCTAAGTTATAATATTTTAAGGAATTCATATTTTATATTCATTCCCATTTAACATAATAATATGTAGCATGATCTGAAATAATATTCATTCACACTAGATGGTGCTGTTGATTTTGTTACACAAGACATAAGGGCTGGGTCACTACTCACAAGTTAACCGCAAGTTTAGGCATAAGCCTTAAAAACATGTAATACTTTAAAACCAAAAAATTTTGAAATCATTTGAATCATAATTAGGTACCAACCAAAACTTAAAATATGATCACAAGAGAGAAGGTAAACGACAATCTGTAAATTTATGCCATTGTAAGTGTTCAAATTGTTTGGAAAGTTGTAGTCAGTGATTCAACCCTCGTTGTTATGTATACCCTTATCCTGACTCAATACTGAATTAATTAGCACATCATCAATAAGCACATCTCAACTAGAGATGAATAGCAAGTCCTCGATGAAAGAGTTTTAAAGAGACCTCCCAAGATGGTGTTTTCCTTGAGAAAATGTAACTATTTACAATGATTAGTAACTGCTTTACATTTGCATGGGTAGCCCTGCTCTTGACATTTTCTTTTCATTATCCTTCCATTGACGTGCATATTTTCTGTACTTAAAAGACAAACACAAGATGACACTATAGTACAGAACCTAAAGTAAAACTATACGTAAGAAAAATATTTTTTGCAAGACCTGCAACATACAAACTAACATTAAAATGCTGTGCATCAAAATAATAATAGTAATAATAATTTGTAAGAAATGAAAATAAACATTCAAGCAGATTATTTTTATTTTATTTGTAAGTAATCTACAGGTTTCAACTTCCTATCAAGTTGCTTTAAATGTAGCACAGTAATTAAAAATCAATGTTTGGTGTCATTAATTGTCTATACTACTACATAAAAATTATTCATACATATCCATAAAAATGAAACATAACTTATATATAGATCATATTTTTTAATTAAACAATATTTTCTGTATCTATCATGTGGATTAACACCCAGTTAGAGGACCGTAGTGTGATTTAGATTGTGGCGATTATTTTATTTACATTACTCCTTGGCGATTATTTTATTTACATTACTCCTTTGCTCTTTACGTGAAGCTTGTGCTCTGGACAATGAATTTGTATTTGACACTTTAATACTTTAGTTTACAGTAGGTTTACAATTTACAATGACAGTATTAATTATTTTAGAAAAAGTTCTAGCAAGCTAATAAACATGCATCAGTACGTGGTTTTCCTTTTACTGATAACATTAAGAAAAATGTTGACTATAACAAGAGATAAACCACAGAGGAAAGGGGTTGCTGCCCCACAGTCAGTCAGGCACCAGTTAAGATACTGAGACTGAAGGTACTGTACCATTCATGTTTGTAGCTGAAAGTTCTAATTGTAGTTAATTATAAGATATAAGGTTAAGTACCTTAACTACAAGAAGTCCAAGAATAGAATAGGGAAGTAAATTGTATATTTTCTTATCTGAATAAGAAAATCATACTCATACACCTCAAATGTATTATATATTTTTAAATAATACTTCCAAAGTTCTGCAAACCAGCTGTATTAGCCTTGTCAACTTTTGTAACAAAAATGTTACTTATTTTCATTGGGTTAAATTTGGGCAAAACAGGTTCTGAGGAATTGTTATAGGGCCGTGATGTGATGTGATCTGTTTTCTAAACCTGTGTTTTCCAACCCAGAGAGCTGATGAGTAGTCCTAGCAAAAGGCAGGAGCCACTTGTGAACTGTACACCAGTTGATAAGAAGACACACCCACACAGAGTCAATTACAGGGAGTCATGATTAATGTGAGAGGAAACTAAGCCACATGAATAAAACCCATGCAGACAAATGTGCAAATTGAACAAAGGTGATAACTAAACTGTGATTAAAATTCAGGTCAGGATCATGCCTTCTACCATTAATATCAGTTAAAGTAAAATGTTAGCATGAGGCTATAATTTTAAGTAGCTGCTCAGTAAAGCACATTTTCACTTAGTGGGCAATCATCAACCTACATAATTAATATTAGAAACAGGGCCTTCAGTATTAAAACACATTGCAACTTATTCTATTAAAACTAATGTCAAATACTATAACTAGAACTTTGAAGCGTCAATTAATCAGCAAATTGATACTTCACTGCAGTAAATTATTTTGTATTTGATCATTTATTTTTTATATAATAAAGCAAAAGGCAATAAGAAAATAACCTTGCCATTCATCCACTGGATTTGATTTTCCATTTTCAGGAACGTAAGAAAGGGAAACTTATCACAGCAGAATTTAGCACACGAGAGGAACAAACTCTGGACAAGACAGCAGCCCATCACAGGGCACAGAAACTCATTTATCCTCACCCAATTAACCCTTACAGTTTCATGCTGGAGTGTGGGAGGAAGATCAGAGTACACTGAAAGAAAACTTATGCAAACATGGAAAGAATGTGCAAACTCCACCCAGTCTACTGGCACTGTGTGGTCATAGTTTTAAAAAGTACATCACAGTGCCTCTCTGTGACACTAATGGTTTCCTAAACAAATAATTAATTCTTGCAGTACTTGGTTTATTTGCATCCAATTTACATTATTAAAAGAGATGCAGTAAATCCAATGAATGGTATACATATGAAGACAATATTTGTACTTAAAAATTGCACTGAATGCTAAACACCAATAATTAATGACAATTTATATTTAATGCTGTCACCTGCAGTTTTCTCTGCATATTAACCAAGATAATTTTTGAAAATTTATAGCAGGTTTATCTTCAAGCAATCATGAAGATGAAAGAAAAGAAGAGTCGATGGATTAAACAGCCGAGGTCAAGAAATTCAAATATATACCTCCTGTAATTAAAAATGCAAGAGTTACATGGTTCAACTATAGCCGATCTAACAATTATGATAACATTTCTAAATTCCTATTGCGTTAAATGAACTTATAACTAGCACAACATTTATCATCTTTAAAAATGAATAGAATATTTTGTAGACTAATAATGATACATAAAACAGATCAGCTACAGTGAACGCTTTCTTATAGTCCAAATCAGCAAAAAAGTTCATTTCAAATAGAAATACAGGGAAACTACTTTTTACAACTAGCATCAATTTAGGTAAAATAACAGCATTTTTAACAATTCACTGAAGAAACTACAATATCATGATAGTTTGGAATGAGTCTTTCCCTACACATCAGATCCCAGAATCCCTTAAATCCTTGACGTTCTGTTTTCAATGTTACTGAACTTGTACTTGTTTCAATAAAAACAAAAAATTCTCCTGACATGTGTACATCTTTTCTTAATTCTGTATTAGGTGAAAGGTGTTCTTGAGTTGTCCTCAAACCTACAATGAAGGTCAAAGAGGTGAAGATATGTTTTATTTTAAATAATATGCACAAGGGAGGTAATAGCAAAACAAGTGATGAAGTACAAGACAAACAAACAGAAAAAAGCTCCTATGCCCATCTAGGCCTTTCTTTAGAAGGCAGTCTCCTGTCTATTTAATGAAGTAGATAGTCCAATTATTCCTTAGTACCACTCAAAGTATTCTTTTTCAACTACCTTAGCTTCTTTTTCCTGAACCTCTGGCTCCTTTTCCACCTCACAGATGAGCCCTTTACCAATCTGACATCCTACTTTGACTTAGCCAAGCTTATGACAAGATGAAGATTTGAAACCCCAGCATGAGATAATTCCAGAGAATTCAGAGGATCATATGTGGGGTCAGGAATATCACCTTGAACTCTTAGGTACATCCTCTTAGAGCTAGCCCCATTTGATCCTAAAGTTAAGAGCACTAGCTCATCTTTAAACCTTCAGAAGAATGTCCATTACAGCCTACAGCAGGATCCCAAACAAAATACCACAGTCTAATGCAGCCTTCTAGCATATTATTCATTGGTTCACACTGCCATTCTCTTGTCTCTGTGCACTTGGAGTAACTACTTCTGTAGTACTCTCTCAGCATATATTTTTCTGCCCCCAGAGGTCTTCCTTGCAACCTTTTTAGAACAATAAATTAAATAGTTTTTCCATAACTTTCCTTTTAATCTTGCAATAGGGCCTTATAAGGCTTTGCCCCTGTTCAACAGAGCCCCCTTTTGTTTGTATTTTGGTCCCTACTAATCCACCCCATCCAAAATAAAGTCCTCCTAAAATTAAAACTATGTTTTCCACATTTGCCTGTTTATTTTGTAGGTTCACCTCAAATCAAATCATTCATTAAGTTTTACTAAGAACAGCATTAGATGCCTAACTAAACATTCCAGGGGTGAACAACATTTAATAAAGCATTTAAGAATTACACAGGAGTAGTGATTTCATTGTAAACAGGGATGTCCAAAGGAATACACAGGTATTTATCTGATATGACATTTATTTATTTTTTTATTTTATTTATTCTTCAACAACTGCTTCCTTTTGATAGCACTTCCATAACAAATTTCAAAACGTTACATTTCTGCACCTACATCATGTAAATTAAAGTTAAAGTTAGTTTTGCAATTTTTCATATGTAAACTTGGGAAGGCCTTAAGTAACATAACTTTAATAAAAACTCTTACAATGGGTATGGTATAGTTTAGGAATGTTTTGTGGTGGAATAAAAGTGCATTGAATTAGTCATATATCTGCAGGACTCTTTAATTTATCCACTCTACACAAGTTTATTTGTTTCAAACTTATCTCAGACAGACCCATTGTAAGTCACAGCAAATGAAAATGTTCACTGCAATCAGTGTTTTAATCAGGAAATAATTATTGCCTTAAACTAGACTCTTTGTTTCATGAAGTGATCAAAAACAATGTCTACAATATTTCTGAAATGGAATAAAGTCTTGTCTATCTATGCAAACCTGTTATCCACTGTTTTCATTTATAATTGCTTGAAATAGAAATTATGCCATGTTGGCAGCATATGGTTTAGCTAACCATACAGATTACAGGGATAAATATGTCATTGAGTCATACCCTAAAAAAATCACAAAATAAACCAAAGTGCAACAAAAGGAAAATTACATTTTTCATGTTAGTTTGAATTATTGTTGGTTTTGAGGTTACAATTTTTGAATTATATATTTTTCCACACAGATATTTCCATTAAGAACTCTAACATTTATTTTATCTTTTTTATCTGAAAAATGCAGTCTGATTGATTACAATCACATGAAAAAAATGGTGCTGTTTATACTCACATTTAATTACAGAAGTAAGAAATTCAAAACAATTCAGGCACAAAATGTGAATGATTTCAACATATATTTTATGTACTTTGATAAGTATATTTTTGTACATATACATATTACATGTATTCATTGTGTACCTTCTCCTCTACACTACAATTGATGCTCTTATTCATTCAAAAATGCTTACTTTCGTTGAAATGAACAGTCCTTTTCTGCACATTAAGTATAATCCTATAATGTTCCTGGTTTACTTAATTAAGATAGCCCCATATTAGTCAAATGTTTAACTGAAATTAAAAAGACAAGAACCCCTATAATGAAAGGAAACATTGTTTGAACATTGAGGAAAGCTAGGTGACAAAGACAGTTAAGTTAATTTAGAGAAGCTGAGAAAATTACAGTAGCCCATGAAGGGGGTCTAAAATCAAAATGCCTAAGACGATCTTACAATTTAATATCCTACATTTTTATATTTGGACATCTTATAATTTGTACATCTTATAAAATCTGCACAAATTATTTCAATTTGTAAAAAAACTATATATAATTTAAATGAATTCTATGATATTCATTATTGTTCGTTACTACAAGTCAATTTCAAACATCCCAAGATAAAGTAAAATGAATACTTTGTGTATATGTAAAATTAGATGTATCTGGTTTAATGTAAAAGAAATATGTTTTACATTTTTCTGTGCAGTGAACTCATTAATCAAAGAGACAACAATATACAGTGATGATTTTCTTATTCATTACACAAACAGAACACAAACTGTGTTATATTGATATTATATTGTGCAAGAAACATCTCTAAACTATGCACCCGGCAATAATAAAATGCATAAGACCCTTTTAAGATATGTTGTAGCAAAATGGATGGGTAAAGTCTAAATTAAGAGCAATACTACCCAAAAACAAAATATCTACAATTATATAATAATAAAACAGGTACAGGCCCAAATATTAACAATACTGACTTTCAGGGCATTTGTGTAATAATATATTGGGACCAGGGATTTCATAAAAGCAAAGCATACTGCAACAAAAGAGCACTAAAAATGTTTTTCCTTTTGGATGAAGTTTTGTCTTAGACTAGTGAAGAGCACATACAATCTGGAATATCTTAAAGGGGGTTTTCTTAATTTTCTGCATTTTCATACAGCTAGTAGAAAAAATATTTAAAATAAAATTATAAAATAGAAAGGCAATATCTAATGAGAAAATAGGCTTTAATACTATACACTATACACATAGAGAGATTAAACAAAGCATTGTGTGTTCTTTATTGAAACAATGGCGTGCTAATTCTTTTCAGTCTGTCCTGGGAAAATGGTGCCTGTTTCTACCTATTAATCTTTTTTATTAGGTTTATTGCCACGGCTGTAATAAATTAATGATGTAGAATCCAATTGTAAATATCATTGGGAATTTTATTGTACAATAACATATTTTTTAGTATGGTATTAAGAAACACAAAAGTACAAAAGAATAAAAAAAGATTATATGGCCTTTCCTATTTAGGAGGAAAAAAAACCAGGAATGCAGTCTGTTAATAGTACTTCCTCGGAATCTTGAAGAACAACTGAAAGTCGATTGTGTTATCCTGCCAGACTGGTGGAAGACAGCTCCTTCCATTCTCTGTTCATTCTCAGACATTGCACCATTGAAACCCAGACTGGATTTTCACGAGGCTTTGCCCAGTAGCTCATTGTTGATCACAGCTCATTTGAATACCCTTTAGTGGTCTGTGTAAGCAAGTCAGTGCTATTTGCATTTGTTCCAGTCACAAAGGTTTATAGGTCAATTGAGACTGGCTGAAAAAATTCAACGTGCCAAGAAACTTTTTTGTTTGTTTTCTATGGTTGTCTGGCACCTTATTATGCAGAACTTTTTTTTGTCTCCCATTTGTGAATATATGATAGTACGTGATGAAATACCTTTTTTTAACATGCCAGCTGGGGAGAAAATGGAAGACCATACTATGTGCCAGCTCAAAGCTGCAGCTCTGACAAACCGGCCCGACTGCCTGCCAGCGGGCAATGCTGAATAGGAAGTGAGGCAATTATTCAGACTAAGACTTGAATAATCATTTTTAAATATTAACTCCTTCAGAACTCCTAATTGTGTATGTTTTAGGTGAGGGGGAGGGGGGACTGGAAACTTGAACATTCTTATTACGGATGTTATTTGTTCATAAATGAACAAATTATTTTTTTATATACAAAACCATTTTACTTCTATATAAATCTAAGTTTGCTTAAAATATATAGTTCTGTTCTTTCTTTTCTGGCACTTCATCTCTTGTTTATTCTCAGTTTTATTAATTTACTTTTGCTAGATCTTGCTCTCTTAATTATACTGGAAAAATTATAATACTCAGCTACTATTCATTAAAATGTATTGCACAAATAGCTAGCATATTGATTTATTTTTAACATTACAAATCAATCAGTGTAACAGAGCTCACACCCAGAAAGAACAGCTTATTTGATGATAGGACATCAAAGCTATGCTTTCCATTTTCATATCTTTCTTTTAAAGATTCAGTAGAAATGCAGACAAAGAAATGGTCTGCCTTCTCAAAAATGCATTACCATAACAGGATACAAGGGGATACTTTATTACTAAACATGACTCATGATTGACTCGCAGGAAATTGTGCTACAATTTTTGTATAACTTTAAATATACATCCTACATTCTCCTAATTTTTATGTATTTTTAATAAACTATGACAGGATAATCATTAATAGTAAATTACTTATGGTATAGTCTTACATTACAAACAACATTCCTAAACATATTTTTATGTTAAAAAGAACATATTATTTTGAATGACAATTCATAGGAGGCATTGTTGCATAGTGGTTAGTGTTGCTGCCTTATTGACCCAGTTTCCAGGTTACAAATCCCACATCTGTCTGTGTGGAGTTTGCATGTTTAATATGTCTGCATTTCTCAGCATATTCTTGTTTTTACACTTGTATGAAAACTTATATTGTATATAATCTAAAAATAAATTATACTTAAATATGTAAACATCTTAAGCAAATATGTTTAATTAGTGTTTTGAACAAGTGTTAATTTAATAGTAATAATAATACATTAATTTATGCAGCACCTTTCTCATGGTGAAGGCGCTTAACATCACTTTTCGTTAACAAGTGTTTATTTACTTAACTTAAGAAAATGCCACTCATGATCGTAGGAACAGGAGACTTCAACTGCAGGGCCTTCTCTCACAAATGCAAGTGTACTCACATGGGGCCAATTTAGAATCACAAATTAACTTAAAATCTTTAGGATGTGGAAATAAACTGGAGCCCCTATGAAAAATTCACATAGACACAAGAACATGCAAATACTTCTATAATAATAATACTTCTAGAAAATGTTCTCCTTGAGAAAAATAAAATGTGGTAAAATGACAGTTTGTACCATCTTGCTGCCACAATCAAAGCCTATGAACAAAGTGAAAAGATGATGTATAGTGAAGCAAATATTTTCACATTAGTGGAGATGAGAAATATGCGTTTGTGCACGTGGTTATTTATATAACTCTGCTTTCATTTTTGATCAAAAAACTAAATATCATATGAAATGTGGAAACAACAAACAAAGGTAAATACTCAATTGTTTGTTATATCATAGTGTATTAAAAATTACAACATTAACATCAAACATTTTGTATGTGCCCATCCCAGGATACCCAGTACTGCATCAGAGCCTTGGATTAAACATAATTCATTTTAGTAGATTTCAAGGCATTGCTGTGACCTTTATACTCCTTACATATGTGATTGTAGTGCATTTCTTATTCTTTACTTGTTTACTGTTATGCATGTTATACATTATTTGATTATATCTTAATCTTTTTGCTTAACATTGTAATCTTTTTCTAAAGCACCTTATGATTTTAACTATTATAAAATATGTAACATAAGGTAATGATTTAGAAATCAAGTACAGGCAATGGAATTAATTACAAATTGTGTAATTTTATAGATCAAAATTCCTTGGATTAAATTAATTAAAGAGTATATCCCTAAAGTCTTTTTTCCAGTGTCATAGACTGGGTTTTTTTTAAATAAATCCAAAGGGTAAAACAAGTTACAGAGATAGCATAGAATAACACCATTCACACTTCTTCTTGGTGTCTTTTTTTGTTGAGTCCTGGACTATGGAAATGCAAAACTTGTTCTTTCGTATAGCTTTAATCACTTACCCCTGGGCATTATTATTATGTTTTGAGAAGTGAGAAAATCTTGTTTCACTGTGCAGTTACAATCAGCATTGCCACCATTTTGCAGATCTGCATTTATTTGCTTAACACTCATTGAAATGTTGTAGAGATGTCAGAAGAGCATGCTAACAGCCTCAGTGTGAGAGCCTGCCAGTTACCATGGAGAGAGCTGGAACAGACTTCCGGCTACCAGTGGGAGTGCAGCAGACAGGAGAAGTAGCTTTTCAGCTATTCATGGATCATGCTTCAGACTGAGCCACTTAGTGAATCTGAGTGCTGCATAAATAGCTAACACTAAACTCCTCCATGAACAGAATCTTTTTCTGAAATTGTCACAAATGGTTAATTAAAGCAACACGGTACAGTAAAAGTAGCAACTACTGGCAGCTTAAAAGGTTCCTATTTAAGCTATATATTTTAAACACATAACAGGAAAAAGGTGAACTGTAGTTTATGAAGCTTCTATCCAAAAAGGATAATGAATGATGTAAGATTTTTAAAAGTGCTGAAATATATAGACCTCTAAATTTTCATTGTGTATTTTTGCTGTTTCTAAAGTAATTATTGTGTCTATTATAAATATCGTAGTACATATCACATTATTATGAGTTTTTAAAAAAAAGTAAATATTCTCTCCACAACACATTTAAAATGTGTTTTTTAACCCCTTAAGCACATTCATTACAAATATGTCTCTAGATTTTTGTACATAATTTTTTCCTTAGGTGTATATCAATTTCTAACATTTTTTCCTATAAGGTCTTGACTGTCTGAAGGTTGCCTGCCTATTGTCATCGCATTCATGTAATACTATGTTTCATTCAACACTTCTGTACTTCTAATGAAGCCTCAATTAACTGAGTAAGATTACTGTCGCCTTCTATCATCTTCTTTATTTATTTTGTTAAATTCATACAATGACATTCCAAACTGTAGTATTCTATATAAAAAGAGGAAACTAACATCTTTTCTAAGTAAGCCAAAGATAGCATATTCAATGGTAAATAAACATATTATATCAGATGCAGTGTTACGTTAATACTGTCATATAAAAAAATATCAGTACACATGTGTGCAATATATAGAATTAACACAAATAAATGGAGAATCAATAAGCTGTTTGAGCAATGAAGCATTTCATACATCTTTAACAATGAAAACATTATTCAGGGACCTTTTAACTTACAGGAACAAAAATCAAGGGAATCGTAAAACCATGTTAAACATAACCTGTATTTGTTTTCTAGGGCCTGTTTCTATCTTTAATTATAATGTATTTTTTGTTTTTTTTATATCTTGTTGAAGTGTATTATTAGTGCAATTTTAAGTAATGCTTATGCTTAAACAATATACACATCCATCTTTACAAAAAAGTGTAATTTTTAATCCAGCATAATGGAGGAAATGTCTCATTGTAGGACTCTGCAATTCACCATGTTGTTTAAACAAGAAAATAATGAACATGCCTTTGACAGGTTTAATTTCTTTAGTTATTCCAACAGGAGGCGCAAAGACTGTAAATTTTATAAACACAATAAAAGATTAAACATTTGGGACATATATATATATATATATATATATATGTTATTTATGTTTGCTGTTGTTCATAAAACTGTTGAGCTACAAGTAAAACAATAAAAGCTTTTGTAAAATAGTTTTAAATATAACTGTTAAAGCACATTGACCATTTTCCTCTGTAAGCCATTTATTGTATATTGCAATAACAAGTAGTCCTAAAGGTACTATTTTCAATGAAATTACAAGTAATCCTAAAGTTGCTAATTTCAATGCAAACATACTTTTAATTGCCCTATCTGAAAACAATAATATACTATTTTGCTTAAAATATTTATGTTACAGAAAATCTTTCAAAATACATTTCTTAAAAAATAATAAAAAAATAAACTTCTTACTTAATTTAGCAGTATAACATAAGTCAGCCCACACCCTGGTAGGTATTAAATATACAGTATTTATAATATACCATTATGACATGGCGTAACTGCACATAAAACTGTTTAATTATTTTTGCTTAATGCTGCTAATAGTGGAATCAATTAAACCCGATCGTAATTCACAGCAAACCGGCATACCTGCATTTGATAGCAAATAGCTCCTCACTCTTACCCTCAAATCTTTTTGCAGAGCTTAAATAATAGAAAATCTACAGTTGTTTTAATCTTTTTCAATTTGTTTCTATAATGGGAATGATCACCACATTTTCTGTGGTACAAAATCCTCTGTGCCCAGTTGTGTCCCATGACTAATTACAAATGACTATGATATGGCATGTAACAATGCTTAAGTATTATAATTCAAATTATTTTACTAATTCTATCATAAAGAGATGAAACCCAACAAGGATTCAAGGAAATATATATTCTTGTGTTCTGCAGCAGATTCTTTGCATCTGGCTAGAGGAGTGTAGAACATTATTGATGAATATTTACAGTAAGACCTACATTTACTAGAAATAATTGACACCATGGCTGTAAACCTATAAGGATTGAGCAGCCCCATCCTTGATCTATAAATGAAAGAAGATATGTGAAAAAATCATCAAGGAACATCTGAGATGCAGAATCAAATTTTAGTCATAAATGTTCCAGGATTTGCAAAGATAAATCATGGGTCTGCATTAGGCTATTACATTTTCTGGCTATATGGTACATGAGCCAGACATTGTTGATACCCTGTATTACTTTTAATTCATGCCACAAACAGAATTGGAAAGTAATGTCTACAGACTAAGCTGAATGATTATTTGCCATTGTTTAAAAGGTTTGTACTATGTAAGATAACCTGAGGCATCTATTACTTCAAATCTTAAATAACACATATTAGGAAAGCCTTTGCATATAGATATATTGTTGGATACCTGTGTGCTCGGTCTGATGATTGTTGAACATTTGTAATATGGAGGCTGGGTGATTGCTCTTTCTCAGCACAGTATACTGTAAAGATATTTACAATTTTGATAAATGATACTGACAATTTAAATTGTCTGTAATTGTAGCAGGTCTTAACTTAAGAATGATGATGTGACTGAAAGGATGATTCAAGTTTTGAAAGAAATCCAGTGTAGACAACCCACATGAGAGCTAATGGTGCCACAGGCTTTAGTTTGGGCCAATACTCTAGCAGCAGAATTCTGAACCTATTTTAAAAGGTTAATATTTAGCAGAGAAAGAATATTAAGAAAATTGCATTAATTCTAAGAATAACTGGAAATTGCGTAAAATAAAAAAATCAGCAACTGTCAACTATGACTACAAGACAAGTCACTGAAGAAAATTACATCATTTTGTAAGAACTAATGTTGAACAAGTAAAGAGGTAATCTTCATTAGCTGTCAATGAACATAATAAGAACTCATTCTGTTTTGTGTATGTTGTGTTGGAGGAAGTTTGCTGTCATTCAGGCCCTGAGGACATTGAGACAGTAAATCGTTTGGTTTTTGTGCCATATGTGCATGCAGGAGTCATTTATGAACTGAATTGGGTGTTGTTAGTATAAAAGAAGAACACAAGGTCATACTGCTGAAACAATTCATTAAAGAAATATATTTTATATACAAATTTAAATTATTTTGGCAATGTCACCTTTTATTACAAATTATAAAAAAACATGAATATAATCTTTCATTTATTTTCAAATTTTGCATTTTCTAACATAAATATCAATTCATGTGATCTTAAACTGCATGTTCTTCTCCCAAATTTGCTTACAAGCTTTTATTTTAATATTGTTTAATGTAAAACCACAATTCCACTGCCAAGCAGCAACATAAGATTTCCAGTTGCCCAATGGAACTAAGGTCATCTGTAGACTCTTTCAGTTTCAAAAACAAAACCAATTAGTCATATTTCCATCCACATTTTCAAAATGGATTTGTCATTTGAAGTTAAAAGCTTGCAACAATTTCAACTTATCATTACAAGAAAGGTCAGACAACTCCTGAAACAACTGGACTGCCTGCTTTACATTAACCTGCAGGGCAACAAATGGTATGAATACATTTTTAAGTGAATTGAAAATATTTTTAAGCTATGCAAACATTTCCTGGTAGGAAACAACTTTCATTTAATGTTAACACTATTGATCATACCTTTGCTTGAACATGTTCAGGACTGAACAGTTTTTTATTCAATTTATTAATGTATGTTAATTGGCAGGTGTATATGTAGGAGGGACATAAGTGAAAAAAAAATGCTTTTAACTTTGCAAATTTTCAACCAACAGTCTGTGATGCTGCCAGTAACACTGCTGACTTTAGTTATTGGTTTGCTTTTCATGAGGTTATCTGGTGCCTTTTTTTCTTTTTTTGTTAGTTTGATATGTGGAACAAGTTGTGTACAATGCATGTGATAATGTTGCTTATGCAATTTGAGTGGCTGTATAGAGTCTATTTCTAGCTATCTACAGTATTTCTAGTTCTCCAAAGAAGAAAAACAGAGATCAAAGTCAATGCTGCAAAACATATTAGAATGAAGTTAAAGCAATGCAACTTTATAAATATCAGGTCAGTTTATGAATACAGTTTCTATTAAATATGGAGTCTTATTTAAATTCATCCAACCATTCTCAAACCACAGAAAGATGAAGCCTTCTGCAGCAACACTCTATCGTCTTTTCGTACTGAATAACTCTGACAATGTGCTAAACCTGTACTGATACAACTACTTTTACTTTATCAAACAGAATAATGACAAGAATAATTTGTTTCACATATTTAAAAAGATATAATTGACTGGTTATTAGAAAACACTTTGCTCTAAAATACTTGTTTAAAATTAAACACATCAAAAGGCCCAGCTATTCTTTTCCTTGACAGAAGAAGCCAAAGCTTACAGTTAATTTTTCATTTTATTCTTTCATACATAGCATGCATACATAAGATCACTCAATGACACTGGGAGATTTTCACAAAGCCATTTATTAACAGGTTGTTAGTATCAAGTGGTTTGAAACTGGATCCTGATTGACTAGCTTGATATTCTGCCAAAAAAATCTATACTATAAACAAACAGGTACTATCTACTTTCTGGAGAATACATGCTGCAACACTGCTTTCGGCTAGAATTCTTTTTAGCATATGTGCAATCAGATTTGGCTTTAAATTATTTTTTTGTAAACGGTTTAGTTCTTTTATTGTACAGTCATCCATATGATGCAATACTATAAAATGAGCTTTATTAATCCCCAAGGCCAAAATTATTAGCTAATACAGCTCATTAAGGATTAAAAAGGAACATTAGAGAATTGACAATTACATCATATACACATATATAGATGTATAATATTTTATTGCTCTTTTCAATCTTAACTGTTCTGGAGAGGGTCATTTCAACAATCCGCCGCTTCTTGTCTGAACTTTCAAGATTACTTCCTATATTAAACTGTTCAATGAAGTAGAACATAAGTTTAAAAAGTCAGTCTCAAACCTCCCTACCAACTCCAACAGGTCACAGGCTCCAGTTTAGGATTTTACAAAACAGAACAAACAGCTGAAAATGTGCCCAGGTGGCACATTTTTATGGCAGTTTCTATATAAGATAAGAGGAACATAATATATATCAGAAAACTATACTTTAATCATACAAAAACAAAAATATTTACTGAAAACAATAAAATCTGTAATCACAGAATATCTATTAAACCTCTGGAAAGCAGACAATCCCAACCAGAAGCACAGTTCAGCAAAGGGCACAATCTTTAGGTAATACCATGTCAAAATAATAAAAAGGATCACATTCATTCTGAAAAAGTAAATTATAATTTATGAAAAAGCTTGCCATTAAGTACACCATTTGAAAAACTAATCAAACTTAAGTTTCATTCAATGACATCAATAAATCCAAAATGTTAATGCATACCAAATACAAAAAAAAACTGACTACATAATTAAAAATGTATTTTAATTTTGTCATTAATGAAAATGTGATTAACATAAAGCGGCAAAACTTCTCTTTCAGCTACCTAGAGCAAGCCATTTCAGAACCAAGAGAACCAGAATATATTTTACTGATGTGAAAATGGTAGTGCCCTAGCATCTGACAAGTCAGCACAAAAACATTTTCCTGAGTGTTCATACTGAACCTTGAGGATATTTAAATTGACTATCGATTGCTCTTTATTTGAAAATAATCAACAATTCAAAAATATTATAAAGTTCATTTAAGTTCATAAAACAATTCTTATGTGAACTGGTCATATTTCCAAGTGACACATCAGCACATGATTTATTCTTATGAGTTTTATCATTTATTTTGTCATTTCCTTGTGTATATATATCTATATATATTAAATATACCAGATTTAAGACAGTTTAATCAAAAAAGTGAAATTTACTATATGTAATGATGTACGGTCCAATAAAAAAATAGAATCCAAGCAAATTTGTATGTTTAGGGAATACAATCATTCTGCATGGAGTCATATGCAGTGGATGTGCTTTCCTGATTATTTTTCACTAGCTGTGCTACCTGTGTAAGAAAGTTTAAAATCGAAGTAATCAACATTGACTTCAGCATATTCAGTGTTAATGTATGCATTGCTGCATCTATTGTAATTTATTTTGTAATGTGTGTAATAATAAAATGCACTGCATTTTTCATTCTAACAACAGTGCATCACAAACAATGATTTTACGAATCCCATAACAAATTTTTATATTGCATGTTGCATTGCATTTTTCACTACAATAGATGGCGCATCATAAACATTAGCAATGCTTTTACGAATCCCATACCAAATTGCATATAACAGAGTCATAGTAACTAGATGGACATACATATACACAGACACACACAGAGACACTTAACCTTTTATTAAGGTAGGTACTTCACATAAAAAGCAAGCATACCACATGTACACATTACACCAATTATTTAATCTACAAATATTGTAGTAGTTGACAGGTCAATAGTCCACTGTGAGTGTATATATAAGACATATATATGATTGTACAAAAGGAGCCAAATGTGCAGTTACATGTGTGTAGTTTAATGCTTTTCTTTGACAACATCATCTTTATGTTTCCTGAAACATTTGCAACCACAATATCTGTCTTTGAACACTTTTGTTTTGAAGATATGAAAACTTCCCTTGAAATATTTTTTCCCCCTTACCTATCCTTTTGTATATTACATTAAGATCCAGGAATGCAAAAATTATGCAAAGTACACATTTTTATTATCGATAATTTCAGCTCTTGGTACATACCTCTTTTTACTCTTTTTATAGAGTAATTTTGGTTGCTACAAATTGTTCTTCACTAAAGGCTGGAATGGGCTTGTTGGTTAGCCAATACATCAAGAACTTCAATGCTTCCACTACTACAACTCTTGCATCAGTCCTCTCACTGGTCAGTCTCACAATTCCATTTATCCTGATTTGCTACAGAATTACCTACAATGGGCAAGCCACTCAAATCTGTGAAAAAAAAACATGATCACCAGTTTTGAGCTGCTGTTTCTCATCATAGCTACATACAAGGTAAGTCTAGTATTTCATAATTCAAAGATACTTTTTCCCAATCATGGCATATATTAATTTTCTGGAGGAACTTCAGTTCTAAAGAGAACATTAACTATACATATTTAAAAATACCACACCTTTTTTGTGATTTTAAAATGGGGTATATGAGGCATTGGAAGAAATGGGAAAAAACCTAAACTTACCAAATACATCCATGTTCAAGGAAAAAATGTTTTGAGTATTGATTGGCATCTTGAGATTGCACAAAATTTTAAAAGTGTATTAATTTCAATTTTGGAAAAAACAAACAAAAAAATAGTGAGGCTTTGAGAGAGAAGTCCAGCTTTGTTCATTGCTTCATTGGTTCTCTCCTTTCATTAACAACTGTTGACACCCCCAGTGCATGGTTCATGGTTCATTTCCGTAGTCTGCCATTCCCTTCTTTACTGAGAGTGACTTGAATGCTTAGGGCACAGTAGGCGCCTATCCAGACATATTGGCCCTACTCCCTACATGAACACACACAATTTTTTAAAAATCATCTTTTTACACCTGTATACACACTTCCAATGTATTTTTAACAACATAAAAAACTTACAAAAATCAAATGAGTAAAAATTACTGCTTGGCATAAAATGTAAAATGTGACAGTTTTCCTGGACAGCAGTGAACTGTGTTTTTGATCACAACTGCTTCAGCGATGCACTTCCCAGACTGGCTGGGTTCAATTCTTCTCCTGGTGTGTTAAAAGGGGCCAGATCGCACTGTTCAGTGGCAAGGTGTTTCTGAAATCTAAACAGATGTGACTAGATGGAGAGTTCTTGTTAATGTATGAACCAACAAGAAAGAGGCAGGGTGAACAGAACTGCCTAGACAGGATACTCTTGTGGGCATATGAATCAGTAATACAAAGGCAGCAGGATCCTTAAATCTAAACACAAATGACTTTAACTGCATTTGGATTCCATAGAGTAAGTTCAGTATATGTGTAGTTATAACTTAGTAGTACCTTGCATCAGCACTGGTTGCTGTTTTACTTAATCCACCATATATTAAGCCAACAGTGCTTCAGCTATATTATTTGAATAGCCTTGCTAGCTGTATACAGTGGTAAGCCAAGCTATTAAAGACTCGCTCTTAAATTTGTGAGACTACCTTTTTCTCTCAGGATTTAGACAAATAGGCCATCATAAATTCATTATCACACAACAATTGAACACCTACTCACACTAATTTGAAATTGCCAATTCACCTAACCTGCATGAGTTTGGGAATGTGGGAGGAAACACGAAGGAGAACATGCATGAACAATGACTGAGAACAAGATTCAAACCCAGTACACCGGATCTGTGAAGCAGCAACATTTTCATGCTGCCCGACATAAGCATTACTCATTTGTAAAGTGTTCAGTTTGCCAATATGGAAGAAAAATGAGACTTAGGGATCACACAGTCATTTAGTGGTATTATAGTTATAGCACATAAAGTGTTTTGGTATGAATTCCACATTAAAATATAGCATCTATCATAGAAGTAGTATAAAAGGGTTAATAAATGTCAGAGACTTGTTCAAGCTTATCATTAAAATAGATAAAGGTCAAATGAACAATAAAGAACAACAAGGTCCTGGGTGATGGTTCAAGAAGTTGGCTGACTCATGTACCCAGTAGAACTTGACAGATGTCACACACAAAGGAACTCAACAAGTACTGAAAAGAATAATGTCCAAGAATATAAAAGAAATGAGACTTTTATTCAGATGTTATGTGGGTATATAAGCTAATGAAACAATCATATGATGGACAAATAAACCAACAAACCAATCAGAGTAAAATGTCAGGTGCTGTGTACGCATTAATTCAGCACTGCTATGAAAATTCAATTGATTATAAATATTGACCCCTGCTCTTATTCTTTGACCTCTTGCTGACAACCACTGCCCAGGGCACTGTACCTTATTGGACTGCTGTATAGGGTGCTCCCTCCAGAGAAATACAGGACGTAATGGACAGATTTCCTCCTGTCTGATTTCTGACTCAAAAAGGTCGCAGATGAGTACAATTTCCAATTTAATTTCTAACACACTAATAAATGAAATTTCCATTGCTAATACTATAATAATATTATATGACTCTGTTTTGCATTGTGTCAAACAGCTTAAGACACATGCATTCTTTTTATGTTGTTTTACATGCAGAAGGTTTGTTTTTTGAAACTGAAACCTTTGCTGCTTCGAAGTGGTTGTATTGGCATAAAGTTTTAAGATTTTTTCTCACATTGTCACTGATACAAGAACAGGCACAGTATTTTTTTAAAATGTATACAAATGCTTTACTTTTAATTCAATTTCCAGTGAAAAGTGAAAGTATTCAACAATTTTGAGAAAAGTTTCAACTTAAGAAATACCAAACATATCTTTTAACATTTCTCTGTGGTCCTTCAACATCGTATGTAAGCTGCAGATATGCAAACCATAAAGCCCAGAACTATTTTTTCTCAACACTTAGCTGTCACAAACTGTAGGATCATATTGTTCAACCTTCCCCAAAACCAAAAATGTGGATACAACACTTATATTGAAATTATACAGATCAAGTGATATTCTACCAACAGTCTCAAAGTCTCCTATTCTTCTTACTCTATGGTAGACAACCATAAACCTTCTCCAGGTCTACAAAACTACTGTACACAGGGCTGGCATACTCATACTCTTCACAGTCATGTAAAGCTTTATTCAGACAATGAAGCTGCATACCAACCATATGCAAGATTTGTTGTCTAACACCACCATAACAAAAGCATAACATACATTAAACAAAGGCATATAAGGATTTGTTTAATCAAAAATATTTGGTTTATCTGTAATAGTATTAAAGTAGATCTTTTAAACTAAAAAATTGTGCTTACTTCCAATTTAGTTCCTATTGACTTTTTGCAGTTCTCCCTTAAACAAAGAACGGAATTTCCAAAAACTATTTATAATATGATTTTATATCTGCATGAAGCCAATTCTAATTTAAATTTTTTTTTTAATTATCCTTTATTCATATTTATTTTTCATGTATCTATTTGCATCTTTAAGTAGACCTAAGGTTGCTTTGAATGGAAATAAGATGAAAGGAAGTGCTACTTCAAATCATCAGATGTTTATTTGCAAAAAAAAAAAAAAAACTTAACAAAAACCCTGCCTAATGCCGAACCACCCTCCTTACGTGTGCAACTGCCATATGATTATTTGTTGCTATTACACCATTTATTGTAGTTAGTTTTATACAGTAGTTTGTTTATGCCACTTGTATAGCCAGTTTACAATTAGTTTATACCATTATAGTGTGCAGGAACATCCTTGGATAATAGTTGATGTGAATAATACTTAAGTATGAACTGATGTCATGTTTGCAGCTGTATTTGATAGGGTTTTGCTGTGGTTGAGTTTGTGTGTTCTGATTCTGTGGATGATGTCTGAGTGCTATTTTTCTAATTTGACTTATATTGCTGAAAAATATCACAGAGTAATGAAAGAGGAAAAATCTAAATTTAATATTGTTTTATTACTGACTGCACTTGCTTTGTGTACAAAGACAAAATGCATCTTGGAGATGACAAGGAAAAGAATCAGAAATGATTATTTCTGACTTTTCACAATAATAGACTGAAAAGTAATGAGTAAAAAGTATTTGTCTCATTCTATAGTCTACAAATAAATATTTCATTTCACTTCATTGTTTACCCTACTTCATAAATTCCTAGCTCTTATTTTAGTTCAGGAAGATGCTCAGTGACAGTTGCACAAATAGCATAATTGTATTTGTAATGACAAAACAGAAAATCACTAAAGACATTTAAGTAAGATGTATGTTGTAGTAATTTTGTGTGTAAATGAGTAAATAAAATGTTAACAGTACATTACCAGCCTTTTGCTTTGCACTAAAGTTAACTGACTTAAAACAAAACTGAAGTTTTTTTGTAAAATATTTTATGTTCCTGAAATGAAGCAAATTTATTTTGTACAACTCCACTAATATTTGTTTCTCACCAATCAACTTGCTTCCACTATTATTTACACTCTACACACATAGGCTCACGCTGCATTAGAAAAAAGAATCTGCCACCACCCCAAATCATTTTTAAGCATGAGACATATGTCCACCCATGCAATGTTTTTATTATTTATCATACGTCATAAACTGTACTACAAACAAAGCACAGTTGCCAATATGTAGTCTTCCACCACAGTGGGATTCCTGATGTAATGGTTTGTTTGCAAAAAAAACTTACCTCTTACCTCTAAATCACAATCTTTTATTTATAAAAGTATTATATTAGGATTGTAATTATTACGGGAATTTTATTTGAAATTTTCTTTATTAAACCTCATTGTACATTTCAACATCAAATGAAGTCAAAGGCTGTGAAAATGTTATATCCTGCAAACTACTTACTTTGTTCAGCAGGAAAAGGGGAGTCTTCAGTCGCTGAAAGTGTTTAGGTGAACATTTCTTTTCTCATGCAGTGAATGAGAATTGGTTTTACAGGAAAAAAATATCCTCTATGTTTAAACCCATGTAAACGTAGATCTAAGACAAAATGACGTGCTTCTAAAGTTCACTTCTACAGTATGCTATTAATTTTAACATATTTTCCTTAATATTGGGCTTTATGCTATATTACGATAAAGAAACACCACCAGGTAGAAGACAAGCATCACTCTTCTTCAGCTCTACCCATTCTGGTTAGAAAGAATAAAAGTGAAACATTCCAGTAAGTCATCAACACTTGACCCACAAGGCACTATGGCCGGCAGATGACTATCTTGCAACTGAATTTATTAATTATAATGTATGGTTATTGAGCTCTAGGAGTCTCAAGCCCTCTACAGCCTTTACTTTAATCTTTTGAACATCAAAATTTCATATTAAATTAGGTGGTAACCCCAAATTTATAACAACTATCTGTCATTCCATTTTAAACCCTGTTCACAGTAATCCATCACCTTTTTGGCTATCACAGCTAACCACCTATTTTAATACTGTGCCACCTGAACACAGCATTAGAATAAGGAAGTCTAGTGAAGCAAGATTCCTGAATATAATTTTTTTTCCTCTATTTTCTTAACTAAATATATATAAGATGTAGACTTGGATAAATTATTTGGGAATCATTACTTTTCCATATTAAGTTGTTTCAAGGAATTGACCTGGGTGCACTACAGTCTAAAATTGAATGCTTGCTGATTGTTTTCTAGTATATAAATACAGATCTACTAGACTACAGAGAACTTTTGTTTGCCATCAAAATATGTTACATAAATCTTGACAGAGACTTTTCTCCAAATCCTTTATAAAAATATGCACTGTAATGCTATCTAAAATGAAACTATTGTAAAATCACCAAGTTCTCGAAGTGCATACGCTACAGATTAAGCTCTGGATTTCTCATTGTGTGCATTAATTCACAAAAGTTGTAGTCCTCTCAGGTTGTTTAAAAACTACATAAACTTCAATAAACCCTGTTTAAGACAACTGTGAAGTGTCTGAATGATATGGTCTAAACCCCTTGAAGAATAATAATTAATCATTTCTGATGTATCTCATGTAAAAATGTTACAAATCATGATGCAAATCATGATACATGATATTAAATTCCAATGTCTATGAAATAAATGTTCTGATTCCTATTTAAATTCCACCACATTATTAAAGTGACACATATGTATTTTCTTCTAAGAATATGATTTCCTCTCGGCACACCTGGGTTTTTATTTTTTTTCATAGCTGCTTTGATTTTTCACATAGTAGAAATGAACTTAACTGCCCTGAAATTTTCTGAATAAGTGTAATCTATCCGTTTGCAAATTTTCCAGAATGAATTGGTTTATGTTGTTGGCATATCTAAAATTGTCTGTGCATGTAATATCCCTGGAACCAGTGAATCAATTTTGAGTATTCTGCTCCTCTGGTTAAAGGAATCTGTATAGTCTATTCAAGTTCTTTGTTTTAATTAATGAATTGCAATATCTTTTTTTAAATATATTTTTATTGATCTTAATTACAAACAGATAACATTCCATACATAATCAAGTCAAACTTCAAACAAATCAAAGCAAAAGTCAACCCCTACCCAAGAGAAAGAGAGAAAAGCCAGCAACTGAAGCTACTCTATAAATGGAACAAGAAAGGAAGGATACCCTTTTCCCCAAAATGGAAGCTTATTCTAAAATGTTATTGATTAGATTCTGCCATATTTTTAAAAAATGTTTTGAAGAGATCCTCTACGTAAGAATTGATTTTTTCCAATTTCAAGTAGTATAAAACATCAGTTATCCACTGACGTAAGAGTTGGTGGGGTGGGATTCTTCCAGATAAGTAAGGTAAGTCTATGTGCTAGTAGTGAGGTAAAAGCAATTACAGTTTGTTTGTCTTTCTCCACTTTAAGGCCATCTGGGAGTACACAAAACACAGCTGTTAATGGGTTAGTGATTGTGACACTGAGGCTGTCTGACAGGTATGCAAAGATTTGTGTCCAAAATGTTGTTAATTTGGTGCATGCCCAGAACATGTGGACCAGTGAGGCTTGAGCTAGATTGCAATGTTCACATGTGGAATCTTGCCCTGGAAACATTTTGGACAATTTTAAACAAGATAAATCTGCTCAACAAAAGATTTTAAGTTGAATGATTGAATGCTTTGCACATATGGAGCTCGAGAGTATTCTGTGCATGGCTACTTTCCACTCCTTCTCTGAAATATTACGTGACAGATCCTTTCCCCAATTTTCCTCTTTGAAAGGAAGGGACTTTAAAATATTTTTATAAATTGCAGAGATGCTATCTAACTCTGAAAAAAACGTATCCATGTGCAACTCCCAGATATTAAACAGTGTATATCTTTGAGAGGGTGGAAAAAGATGATTGTCATGTAGAGGTGTAACAGATAAAAGTTTCTATGTCTTAAAGTACTTCCTACATTGGTTCCATATTGTGAGAGAATGAAGAGCAATTGGATTATTAGTGTAATGATGGTAGTTTTTATTAACTGGGGCACAAAGGAGGGAATATAGAGAAGTACTAGAAAATGTTATTTCTATTGTAGACCAGGCTTGTGGATATTCATCGATTTGTGTTGATGTCCAGGGGCCTCATGTATAATGCTGTGCTTAGAATTCACACTAAAACATGGTGTATGGACAATAACAGAAATGTGTGTATGCACCAAAAATCCAGATGCATAAATCTGAGCGTACGCCAACTTCCATGATCTTCTGCAATATCATTACGTGCTTCTTAAACGGGCTTTCTCTTACGCCGACAGGACACAGAATACATTATATTCATGATATTACAGCTCTCTGAACAATTTAAATACTAAGATGTATACTTGATATCATTTTCATGATGATAGGAATTAATGCATGTAATAAACATGGGGGCACAGTGGTGCAGTGGTAGTGATGAGCTGGCACCCCATCCATAGATTGTTCCTGCCTCCTGCAAGACGCTTGCTGCACTGTGCGCGACACTCGACAAAATAATTTACTGCAGCAGTACTTCCTCTTTCAAAAGTAGTAAACCTGAATTCCTGTCCTTTTTCTTTCTCCAAGTAACCAATCTCCACACAAGCTCTGTAATAAATGTCAAGCCATCAGTAAGCTTAGAATGCTGATTCTTCAATACTTTTAAGAAACACTGAAATATCTTCGTAGTACATGTTTAATTACTCCATTCATCTATCCATCCAGGGTCGCGCCAATCCCAGCAAGCATACAGCACGAGGCAGGGACAATCCTTGAATGGGACGCCCGCTCATCATTACTGCTGTGCCACTGTGCCCACACGTTTAATTATTAACAGTATACATTATTTAAATTAAGTTAAAATTTATCTGTATAATGTAATATACATATTTTACTGCATTTCATCTTAAATATGATATCAGGATCTCCAAGAAGGTAGCGCTTGGAAATCTAAATCGACATAGATGCCAGTCGTCATCATCTGCAAATACATGCTCTCTTCTATTAAACTGAATTGAATTCCTTTATTGTTATTGTATGGTACAATGAGATTCAATATGCAAATCCTCCATAAACTTATTTTCCTTTAAAATTATAAAATAACAGTAATAATAATATGATAATGATAATATGATAATAATAATATGATAAAAAACAAGAAAAATTATACAATATGAAAGCATAAGTACAATATACATGTACTTATTGTGTATATAGTGAAATGGTTAATAAAGTGGCTCAGGTTGTACAATATCACAGTGTAGTGCAAGTTTACAGTATAAACAGTTCTACCAGGAGCACTTGATGGAATGATTGAGTGTATTTAGAACTCTTGGGATGAAGCTGTTTCTGAACCGCGAGGTCCCTACAGGAAACACTCTGAAGTGTTTGCCTAATGCAAGCAGTTCAAATAGACTGTGCACATGCCTGAGGCAGAGTGTGCTAGATGCTGTATCCTGATAATCCTCACACTGAGAGCAACAATGCTAAAGCAGCTATGGTATTTGGAATATTTTTGCCATTCCTTGGACTATTATATTGTTACAGGTTGATTATAATCAGACACCTTAAACTAATAAACAATATGCACTTAACTGCAGTGTATTTGATAAAGCTGAGTCAGGGACGTGAATCTGGAAAAGAAAGGGAACCACACAAGAACAGTAGCACTGCTTTGATGCTGGGTACCGCCAGTTTGTAAAACCGAACCAAAATTTGAGTACCCAATGGATTGAGCTTTACGCTAAGATTAGTTTTTATACATTGCGATGTGAGTGTGTAAACGGGTGTATGCAACATTTCTGTGAGTACACACCATTTGTAAATGAGGCCTCATGTCTTTATAGCTTGTATATTTTCCAACCAGCAATAAAATTTAAACTTAGGTAGTGCCATGCCCCCTTTTCCTTTAGGTTGTTGTAGAATCTCCTATTGGAATGCGTGGATGTTTCAAATTCCCAATAAATTAAGTTATGATTGAATCTAATTTCTTAAAAAATGATTTGTTAATATATATGGGGATTTTTGAAACAGGAAGAGCAGCTTGGGAAGGATGGTCATCTTAACAATGTTGATTCTCCCTGCTAATGTAAGGTTGACAGTAGAAGATCTATTCAAGTCTTGTTTAATTTTTTTCATGCAGATTAAAAAATCCAGTTTGATCTTGTGATATTGCAGAAGGAAGCACTTTCTCAATCCTTCTTGCTAGAACTTTAGAGAGTATGTTAATATTGTTATTCAGAAAAGAGATAGGTCTGTATGATTCACATTTTAGCAGATCCTTGTTTTTCTTTGGAAAGATGGTAATTAATGTTTGGCAAAAAGTATAAGGTAATTTTTTTTTGTCTTTAGTTTCTATAAACATTGCTAATAATAATGGAGCGAACTTATTTTACATTTCTTTATAAAATTTCACTGGGCAGTCATCAGGGCCGGATGCTTTTTCACTTTGAAGTGATTTTATAGCATCTAGTAATTCTGGAAGTGTCAGAGGTTTATTCAGTTCCGCAGCACTAAGAGTATCTAGCTGTGGTATCTGTAATGAATCAAAGAGCTCATCATATTGTGTCTTATCTTCTTTAAACTCAGTAGAATATAATGACTTACAGTACTCTCTAAATGTGTAAGTTATATTTGTATGGTCAGTAATTTTATTTTCGTCTGTGTTGTAAATTGCAGTTATCAGCAATCAGTCCGGTTATAGTGCCAGCTACAATAGCAAGGATGATGTTAATAGTAAGGTGGAAAACTTTAATTCTAAAGTGAGAGCTGCTGTTGACATAGTTGCACCTGAAAAGACAATTAAAAAATCTTCTAGCATTATTATACCTTGGAAGACCCAAAGAGTGTCTGACTTAAAAAGAATATGTCGTAGAGCTGAGCGTAAATGGAGGAAAACTAAACTAACTATCCATTATGAGATATTGAAGGTTAAAATAACAGAATACAATAACACAGTCCGTCTTGAGAGGCGCTGCTATTTCTCTAATATTATAAATAAAAATGCTAGTAATCCCAGAGTCCTATTTTCTACAATTGATCGTCTGCTAAACCCAGGTAACACAAAGGAATGCCCCCATAATACTTCCAGCGAAACCTGTGAGAACATTGCTATATTTTTCAATCAAAAAATTAATGATATTAGAAATAATATAGTATATCTCCCCAACACTGTGGAACCTCCTAAGCCCCAGTACTCCGTTATAAACAAATTCAATTCTTTCACCAGGATAGATTTACCTGATTTACATAGAATAATCTCTCAAATGAAACCCTCCACCTGCGTCCTTGACCCAATACCAACAAGGTTTTTCAAGGAAGTATCGGACGCGCTTATTGATAATATCCTTGACATAGTAAACTCGTCATTAGATTCGGGGGTTTTCCCAGACTGTCTTAAGACTGCTGTAGTTAAACCCCTACTCAAGAAAAATAATCTTGACCCCTCTGCTTTTGAAAATTTTAGACCCATCTCTAACCTGCCCTTTTTAAGTAAAATTCTAGAGAAGGCAGTAATTATGCAGTTAAACGACCACTTAAGTAAACATGCTATTCTAGATAAATTTCAGTCAGGTTTTAGAACTAATCACAGTACAGAAACTGCACTCGTTAAAGTAGTAAATGACTTGCGATTGAATGCAGACAGAGGCCATTTATCTGTTCTCATCCTCCTCGATCTGAGTGCCGCGTTTGATACCATTGATCACAATATTCTTAGAAATCGCCTTAGTCAATGGGTGGGCCTCTCTGGTAATGTCTTAAATTGGTTTGAATCCTACCTGGCAGGGAGAAAATTCTTTGTTAATTGTGGTAATCACAACTCAAAGACGCATGATATTCTATATGGGGTTCCACAAGGCTCTATCCTGGGTCCGCTTCTTTTCTCAATCTATATGCTTCCGTTAGGTCAGATTATCTCAAGTTACAACGTGAGCTACCACAGCTATGCTGATGACACACAGCTGTACTTATCAGTAGCACCTGATGACACCGGCTCTCTCGAATCAATAACACAATGTCTTACTGGTATTTCTGAATGGATGAATAGTAATTTTCTCAAGTTAAATAAAGAGAAAACTGAAATTGTATTGATTGGCAAAAACGGATTAAGTGAGGTTATCAAAAATAATCTTGACGCATTAGGATTAGAAGTTAAGACCGAAGTAAAAAACTTAGGGGTAACCGTTGACTGTAACCTGAATTTTAAATCACATATTCTTCAGACCACTAGGACAGCATTTTTTCACTTAAGAAATATAGCAAAAGTTAGACCTCTTATATCATTGAAAGATGCTGAGAAATTAATTCACGCTTTTGTTTTTAGTCGATTAGATTACTGTAACGCACTCCTCTCAGGACTACCCAAAAAAGACATAAATCATTTGCAACGAGTGCAGAATGCAGCTGCTAGAATCCTAACTAGGAAAAGAAAATCCGAACACATCTCTCCAGTCTTAATGTCACTACACTGGTTACCTGTGTCTTTCAGAATTGACTTTAAAATTCTGCTTATAGTCTACAAAGCCTTAAATAATCTCGCTCCATCTTATATATCGGAATGTCTGACACCTTATATTCCAAATCGTAATCTTAGATCCTCAAATGAGTGTCTCCTTAGAATTCCAAAAGCTAAACTTAAAAGAAGTGGTGAGGCGGCCTTCTGCTGCTATGCACCTAAAATCTGGAATAGCCTGCCAATAGGAATTCGCCAGGCTAATACAGTGGAGCACTTTAAAACTCTGCTGAAAACACATTACTTTAACATGGCCTTTTCATAACTTCACTTTATCTTAATCCTGATACTCTGTATGTTCAATTCATTATAATAACTATTCATGGTGGCACTAAAATCCGTACTGACCCCTACTCTCTCTTCTGTTTCTTTTTCCGGTTTTTCTGTGGTGGCGGCCTGCGCCACCACCAACTTACTCAAAGCACCATGATGTCCCAGCATTGATGGACTAAAAGCCAGAAGTCCACGTGATCATCATCAAGTCCTTCCGTGAAAACCATAAATACAAAGAGGACTGTTTCATTTATGTTAGGTAGATTGCCCAGAGGGGACTGGGCGGTCTCATGGCCTGGAATCCCTGCAGATTTTATTTTTTTTCTCCGGCCGTCTGGAGTTTTTTTTTTTGTTTTTTCTGTCCCCCCTGGCCATTGGACCTTACACTTATTCTATGTTAATTAATGTTGACTTATTTTATTTTCTTAATGTGTCTCTTATTTTTCTATTCTTCATTATGTAAAGCACTTTGAGCTACATTTTTTTGTATGAAAATGTGCTATATAAATAAATGTTGTTGTTGTTGTTGTTGTTATTACATTATGGACTTCCTGCTTGTAGATTTGTTGGGCTAAGATCTTACTGGCCTTCTGTCTGTGTTCATAATAATGATGTTGTGATTTAAGGATAAGCTTTCCATTTCTTCAGTAGTCAAGAGGTTAAATTATGATTGCAAAACCTGTCTTTCCCTATAAAGTGCCTAATTTTGAGACCTGGCATATTCTTGATCTGTTCTGGTAATTTCGCTGATTAACGAAGATGCTTTCTTGGTTTCCAATTAATTTTTGTGAGAAAGATATGAAATAATCTGTACTCTTAAAAAAATAATTTCCCATTGTATACTTGCTGAGACCTCTGGGGATGCATTTGATTCAAAAAAATTTGCTTGGATGTGAATTCTATACAGTTCTCATCAGCTAATGACAGGGGGTTAAGATGCCAGCTATAAGATGAGTATGTAGGATGCAGCAATTTAAACTCCATGATCAGAGGGACATAGCCAGAGATAAAAATAGTGTTGTACTTAGATTTGATAGTGGGCAAAAATGATTGTCTATGAGGAAATAATCAGTTCATGAGTAACAATGATGTAAAGGTGAGAAGAAGGAGTATGCTATTAGGTTAGGATTTAAAAAACCTCCATGGGTCTGATAAGTTATGATCCGTTACAAACTGTTGTCACAAAAACAGCCAAGAGACATTGGGAAGGTTTGGGGCAGCCACCCGTATATCTCCCGGCTACAAAATCTGTCAAATGACAAAGACATGTTCATACAACTGAGCTCAAAACAGAACTGAGTATTTTCTTTAAGCTTTTAAACCCTCACAAGGGAAGTGATGTCATCAGGACCGGAACCAGAAGTGACGTCATTGGCTACCCCAAAAACAGGGAGGGATTTCCCAAGAATGGTCTGCAAGGAATTAAGGGAGAGAATTAGCACACTTCGCCACCCCTTGGTCCAGCGTGGAACTGCATTTATTCAGGCACTTTGGTTGTCCCCTAAACATACGTGTGTGATACTGTGTAATTGTCCGTGAAGTATTAAACATTATCGCTGTCGTATCTAAGGATCTATCCAGTTTTGAATTTAAAACACAATTAAAGTTTCCATCCATTATAATTTTGTGAGTGTTCACATTAGGAGTAGATGCAAATACAATACATTTTGGAAGAAAGCTCTATCGTCCACGTTAGGTGCATAAATATTAATCAAAATCATGTTAGTATTAGATAAATTGCCCGTCACCGTTACATATCGACCTTCAGAATCATATATTACATCTGACACTTCAAATGGAATAATTCTATGTATTAAGATTTCCAGACCCCTGGTTTTTTGTATAGCTAGAGTAAAACATTTGGCCAAACCACTCTCTTTGCAACCAGAACAAGTTCTTGCTTAATAGGCGAGTCTCCTGTAAAAATACTACCTTGGCATTTACACTTGTTAAATGCGAGACTAAATTACTTCTCTTTAATTCATGATTGAGACCCTTAACATTCCAGCTCACAAAGTTCACTATTTGGTCATATAAATATTTCTGAACTTTTGTTGACATTTTGTAGTCTTGGGTTAAGTTAATACTACAGAAGCTAAGAGAGGACGTGTAATATCGTTATTTTTTTTTACTGTTTCCTCAAGATAACGGACTAATTTTATCGAGATCTCAAGGAAACAAACTTTTGCACCTGTGTAAACCGCTATAGGTGGAAGAGAGCGGCATGTTGCAGGATTGGGTGAAGATTTGTTCTCCGACTATAAAAATCACTTCCTGCCTCAAGGGGTGGTCTTTCGACTCCGTGGTGTGTTTAATGTGGTTGGCATAGCAAATTTACTTAGTATAGCGACCAGTGGCTTGTCCCTACATTTGTCATTTTTTTATATAGGTATTTTCTAGTTGTAGTATTGATTTGGTACAGGTATCGTATAGTTTGGGTTTGAGCTGCACTTTTTGTTTTTTTTGTATACATGCATTTTTTCTTTTAAGTATTTTTGTAGACTCTTTGGTTTTCATTGTGTGTAGTTTCTTCTTGCTTTATTTCCTATAGGAAGACTACAATTCTGTGTATATACATTCTTATCTTTATTTTTCATTTTTGAGACTGACAGCTCCACTGTAAATATAATTCACTGTTTTTGAGTGGGACATTATTATTTGTGCATTTTGTGCACCTGTAAATAAAACCCACTTTTGTTTTTGAAAAATATCACCTTTTTGTGTCTGTGTCTCCATGTCTGACTTCTCTCAGGTCTGATCCCGGTCGGTCCCCAAACTACAAGGCGCCCACTGTGTAGTCTGGTGTCTGGTGTCTGGTGGTGAGATATCTTATGAAGAAACAGTCCAACATCAATAGACTAATGATATAATCTATATAATATAATAGACCAATGTTGTCAAAGAGCAGAGCTGTAAAAGGTTGGTTACTTAATTAAAGTTTAACAAAAAGACAATATTTTGTTACTTTTTGGTAGCCAAAGTGTGCATATAATTAATGAAAGAAATTTCAATACAATTGCTGAAACTTAAACTGTCAATAGCTGTTTAACTGCAGCTTGAAAAAAGAAAGGAATGGCCAAAAGAGAAGTAAAATATAAAATAAAAGAAAGGAATGGCCAAAAGAGAAGTAAAATATAAAATAAAGGAAAGGGATGGTCAAAAATGAAGTAAAATATAAAATAAAGTAAATAAAAAATGTAAAACTGATCTTCAATAACCACTTCTATTTTGGTAGGGTACAAGAGGCTGTATCTGATTTCAGCTCTACATAAGCTCTGTTTAATGTTGTAGAATGTTGCATATTTAGCATCTATTGCAAGGAAGAAATCTGGGAAAATACCAATACAGTTATTTTCAAATATAATTTTGTCTTTTTGTCTGAGAAGGGACATGAGATTTTGTTTAGCCTGTAGTTTGTCAAACAGACAATTAGGCTTTTTGGTTTGGAGGCAATCGATCCATGTATACAGAAGGCTGTAGAGATATTGGGAGTATTTTTTGTACAAGGATTACTTGATTAGCTGGATGTAATTGTTGACGATTTGGCATGATCCTGGATCTGTCGGTTTTTCGAAACTCTTGCTGGATGTGTTGTCAAAGAAGCACATCCAAATCCTCAAACCTGCTTGGAGCAGGTTTGTTCTACGTAAACAAGAATAAGCTGCTTTAGCCGAGGGGGAATACTGTACCTCAAAGATTTATTAGCACCTTATATTCGAAGTCGAACTAGGCAAAGTCGGGCTCTCACAACCACACAGACAGTATGTATTGCTTTGAGGTTTTTTGCAAGCGGCACTTTTTTATATACTGTAGGCGATTTGAATACTTTTGCGTACTTTAATGCTTTTTCCCACATCTTCCTCATCCTCACTCCTCATGTATAATGCCGTGCGTAAAATTCACACTAAAACATGGTGTACAGAAAAAAACAGAAATGTGTACACACACAAAAAAATTCCGATGCATAAATCTATGCATACACCAACTTCCATGTTCTTCCTCTACATAAAACCTAGTCAGTGTGAAATGTATCGCTTGTGCACGCGCCTACTGCCCCACCGTCTCCCCCCAGAATTACGCCTCTTTGAATATGCAAATCAATATAAAAAGCCCTTAAAGTTCAGCGTTCTGTGAAAAGACAATGACAAAAGCACGGGGAAAAAAGAATTTCAGTGAACACCAAGTGGCGACAAGGAAAAATGTATTATTTGTTGGTTTAAGCAGTTAATCAAATGATATAGCGTGGTGGAGAAACTCGAAAGTTCAAGTTCAGAAAGTCACACAGTGCCCGAAATAAAAAATAACTGGTCAGATATATAAGTCGCCGTGAAAAGGCGAGTCGTAGCCCACAGTCTGAGTATCATATGGAAGCGTATTTGGGTACAGAGAAAATACAATAAACAGGGACACAGTGGAAAAAAAAGGTCAAAATTTCCACTTTAATCATGTGGTTTATTTTTTCATTAAAGTAGAATGTCATAAACTTCATCTTAAAATATTTTAATTTACTAGTTTCTCAAATCCCATCATAACTAAACTAGCATGTTAAGTGCTTCGTATTCAATGTGTTCTTCTATGTACTCTATGTGTGTGAATCACTACGTGCTTCTTAAACGGGCTTTCTCGTTTGCTGACAGGACACAGAATACATTACATTCATGATATTACAGCTTTGTGAACAATTTAAATACTAAGACATGTACTTGATATCATTTTCATGACAACAGGAAATAAAACATGTATTAAATGTGGGAACAGTGACGCAGTGTTAGCGACGAGCTGGCACCCCATCCAGAGATTGTTCCTGCCTCCCGCTTGCTTGCTGCACGTGCGTGAACCTTGATAAAATAATTTATTGCAGCAGTACTGTCTCTTTGAAACGTACTGACCCCCAATTCCTGTCCTTCCTTTTCTTTTTCCAAGTAACCAATCGCCACACAATCGGCAATGAATGTCAAGCCATCAGTAAGCTTAGAATGCAGATTCATCAAAACTTTTAAGGAACATTGAAATATCATCAAAGTACGTGTTTAATTTCTCCATTCATCTATCCATCCAGGGTCACACCAGTCCCAGCAAGCATACAGTGCGAGGCAGGAACTATCCCTGAATGGGGCACCAGTTCATTACACCACTACCACTGTCCACCGTGTCCACACGTTTAATTATTAACAGTATACATTATTTAAATTAAGTTAAAAATGTATTTATATAATGTAATATATATACTTTACTGCATTTCATCTTAAAAATGATATCAACAGCTCCAAGAAGATAGCGCCTGGAAATCTAAATCGACTTAGAAGCCAGTCATCATCATCTGTAAGTACACACTCTTTTCTATTGAATTGAACTCCTTTATTGTTATTGCATGGTACAATGAAATTCAATATGGAAATCCTCCGTTAACTTATTTTCCTATAAAATGGTAAAACAACAATAGCAACAACAACAACAATAATAATACGATAAACAACAATAAAAATATACCATATGAAAGAATAAGTGGCTCAGGTTGTGCAATACTACAACTGTAGTTCAAGTTTACAGGTGAGGCAATTGTACTTATAAGTACAAACAGTTCTACCGAGAGCACTTGAATGACTGATTGAGTGCGTTTATAGCTCTTTTGACGAAACTGTTTCTGAACCGAGAGGTCCCTACAGGAATGGCTCTGAAGCGTTTGCCGAATGGCAAACTTGCATATACAATGGTTTGAGCTGGCGTGAGAATTTGCGTTGCTTTACGCCAAGTTTAGATTTTATACATCGCAATGTGAGTGTGGAAATGGGCATACTCAACACTTTTGTGCGTAAGCCCCACATGAGGTGTGTGCAAGAAGTTTGTTTGTTTGTTTGAGTGCTGTGTATGTGCAAAATGTAGTATATGTTCATTCATATACTACATCCTGGATTTTCTTTTCATTATTATTTAAGAACTTTCCATAGTCTCTATTGAGGAATATTTGAGCAATAAATGATCAAAATAACATTTCCCAATTATCCGCCTGGGGAGAGGATGATCAATCTTGTTCATATAATTGTAACATACTCTGTAAGTTAAGTATGCTTAGGAAATTATTTTGTTTGTTCATCTTAACTGAATTCTTTCTGCTAAAATATTGAAAGCTATATTTGCATTAGCAATGTTGGTCTACAGTTTCCTTTGGGCAGTGCAAATTCTGATCTTGCGAGTTCCTAAGCTTTTTGGTATTATATGATTGTTCAAAAATGTAATCTATACTAATAAAAGGCAAAGCCCTCACTGACTCACTCATCACTAATTCTCCAACTTCCCGTGTAGGTAGAAGGCTGAAATTTGGCAGGCTCATTCCTTACAGGTTACTTACAAAAGTTAAGCAGGTTTCATTTCGAAATTCTATGCGTAATGGTCATAACTGAATCCTACTTACGTACATATATACATCCGTAGCCTTAAGCTCGGTCGCCGTGTGAGGCAGTGTTGCATCCCCATCCCCACGCCTCCCACGTAGTTGGCAGCCTGCCTATATTGCATCCCCTATCCCCACGCCTCCCATGTAATTGGATGCCTGCCCATATAAGGCCGTCCATTGCTCCGGTCTCTTCATTCCCTTCCTTGCTTTGCCACGGGATTCATGTCTCCTTGCTGATAACTGCAACCTTTTTATTTAATCCACGGCTTCTCCGCTGTTTTATTGTGCTGATAACCGCAGCCTTTTTATTTAATCCACGGCTTCTCCGCTGTTTTATTGTTCGTTTATTACGCTTATAGTTATTGTGTAGGTATTTTAGACTTACTTTACATTGTTCAGGTACCCATTTCTTTTACCTTTCCAACCATACCCCCATTAACATGTCTATCGAGGTGATCAACATCGATCAAAGAACTGTCACTTACCGAGTGGTTTCCATGCCCGGAGATGCCGCCTGCCTTTTCCATTCTCTGTGTTACATATTGCACGGTCATATCAGGCTCACTCTTGATATCCGGAGGAACATTGTGTCTTATGTATTGAATGACTGGGACAGGTTCAAGGTGTGGACTGATGACGGTACAGGAGATAATTATACTACACAGGAGCACTATAATAGTGAAATACTTAAGCCCTTCACCTATGCTTCTGCATGTGAGTTGATGGCTGCCGCTGAATTGTTCGGTTCTCACTTTTAAGTGTACCAAAATGGCCAAATATTTTACACCTTTGGAGAACCGCCAATGCCTCTTAAACATCTTAGATTCACAGGTGACAATTTAAGTAGTGAACACTTTGATGCTTATGAATGTTTCAACTCTTAAAAGCTGGATGCGAAGTTATCAATGAAGCCGGTTGTATGCTTACAACGCTTAACAGATGCCGAATGTCACTTCAACACAAGTCCTGTAAATACTAACGTAATTGAAACAAACCATGAAACTCAAACCGATTATGACAGCAGCAATCCAAGCTGTGAGAAAACAGTAAAAAGGAGGCGTGTCAGACATCATGGTACATTTTCTGATGCAGCTAGACGGAAACAACTTCGTGACGCTGCCACCAAATACTCGCAGAAAAATCCACAAGTTAATAGACACACTGTCGCTAAATACTTGCAGGCAAATCCACAAGTCCATAGAGACGCTGTCGCTAAATACTCGCAGGCAAATCCACAAGTTCATAGAGACGCTGTCACTAAATACTCACAGAAAATTCCACAAGTTAATAGACACGCTGTCGCTAAATACTCGCAGGCAAATCCACAAGTTCATAGAGACACTGTCGCTAAATACTCGCAGGCAAATCCACAACCTAATACAGACGCTGCTGCTAAATACTCACAGGCAAATCCACAAGTTCATAGAGACACTGTCGCTAAATACTCGCAGGCAAATCCACAACTTAATAGAGATGCTGCCGCTAAATACTCGCAGGCAATTCCACAAGTTCACAGACACACTGCCGCTAAATATTCACTGGCAAATCCACAAGTTAATACCGATAATGCCTGTTAAACATCTTAGATTCATGAGTAGCGATTTGGGTAGTGAACACTTTGATGAATGAAACCTGTTATCTTATGCATTAATATGGACCTTGCTTCAAGCTATGCTATATACTGTACATAAATAATAAAACTGCAACCTGCATTTATAATGCTGTTTGTGGTATAGCAGGTCCGCGGCTTCAAATATAAAATATGGCCAGTTTTTAAATCCAGTCCGTCTCCTTGGGTGCAATTGCATGACCACGGGGAGCTGATGAGGTAATTGAGGAGAGTGACACCTGCACGTGCAGGTGCGATCGTTCTTAATTGCTTCATTGACTCCCTGTGGCGTGTGATTAAGGCACTGCGCCCACGGAGATGTATATTTATGGGCTGGCAGGACAGGGGGAAGGAAAAATGAAAAGTTAGAACAGAATGAGGTTAAAGAAGGGAAAAGGCAGTCATGGGAGATGATCCAGACACCAGGAAGGACAAAGCAGCATGAGCTGGGGCTCCGTGAGGGAGCGCAGGTTGAGGAGCTCTAGGGGCTGGTTTGCCCCACTGACTAAGCATATAGAGTGGGGCGAGCGTGATGTAAGACCTCTCAATGGATCGACTGAGTGAGCGTGAAGAAAGACAGGAGGTTTGCCAACCTCGGACAGTCTGACTGCGCAATGTGGCGACAGCCAAGATGGGGATCAGCAGAAAGGAGTTTGTGCTGCATAGGCTCCGCCGGCAACACCAGTGATGGGTGAGCCAGGGAGACGGTAGGTGATGGGCTGCGATTGGTTGAGGAGAGAGACTGCATTTTAACCTCTATTTTAACGGATTTATTTATTATGGATTTTACCCCCACGTTTCACTGGTTTTATGGATTTGCTATTTGGGTACTGTTTTTTTTTTTAACACTGCAAAATGAACACTTTTGGTTTTGCTTTTGACTGTTTTTAATAAAAGCACTTGAGCACTTTCCACCATCCCCAGGCTTCAATGAGATTTGTCAGCTCATCTCGGTCATAACTATCGACGGTGTTGGTTCAACAGACTCCCACATGGGAAGAGGGAGTCTGTAGGGGACCGGCATCGTCACACTACTACACAGTACCTAGGTACATTACGCAGTATTGAAAAAAAAATTAAATAAAACAAGTGTTACTTGGCTTGCAGTATTATCCAGTACTATAGGAACAGTATTCAAACAGACAGGACTCCTTTTATCTGCAAAAGTTCTTCTGTGTCATCATGTTCAACTTTATTGTCTGCTACAGCTTCAGTTTCAGAATGTTCTCTATCCATTTTCACAGCGCAATACCTCCACTAATGCATGTACTCAGTTGCATGCGTGTTTAGCGGTGTAGCAGTGAAAAAGGCCCCCCCTTATGTTTCCCACTGTGCCACGTTCCGAACGTTGTTTAGGCTATTTAAACCGGTGTTGCGGTATAAGAAAAACCCATATTATAACAGAAATAAAAAATGGTTTTCAGTATAAACCAGTATACCTCCCAGCACTATGCAATACTCTCACATCAGGCATGAGCAAACTTAAAATATATATATATATATATATATATATATATATATATATATATATATA
>JANRMT010062796.1:6490614-6533170 GCA_026402145.1 Polypterus bichir lapradei | reverse complement strand
ATATATATATATATATATATATATATATATATATATATATATATATAAAGAAAAAGAGAAAAATTGATATTACATTTATAAATATGTTATTTTTCTCTTTTCAGAATGTATATTTATATAATATACTATTATATATTGTCATGATTGAATTATGTTTGAACAGATATTTATTTATTATTAAGAATTTTGAAAAAGCAGTTCTATATTAATGTTAATACCACAATGCACACTGTACCAATTTGGGCAGTTTTAAATTCCCTGCAAAAAATTACCATTTTTTCCTCTACTGTTATTTTGTCACTTTGCCATATACCCTATTTTGTATTTGTATATTGTAATTGCCTGTGGTTTCTACATTTCTTCCTAATACTTTTTAATAAAATTGGTCAGATATACTTCTAACTTTCTTTTGATTGTGTCAGTTGAGCATTTATTTTGTATTGTTATATTTTTTTGCCAACTGTTAGTTTAACTGTACTGATTGGTTTGTAAAAGTGACATTGCCACTTAATATTTCTTGCTTTATAAATCGTCTAATGGTGCCTACAGTTGGCGGAACCATATTACATAAATACTGAATTCTTAAATTAGTGCATTTTAATCTTTAAATACTTTCATTCTACTGAATCAGATTTTTTCTGTTATAGAAGCTGTACTTTATATTAGCAGTAAGAGGCAACTTTGGAGAAGAAATCAATACAATCTCAAAAAATGCAGTAAAATACAGTATGCAATTACAGTACAATAATTTACTGCTTAGCTTTAAAAATAGAGAATACTAATTTTCATTTTAGGCAAACAGCAAATTAGTATAAAGGATGCTCAATAAATAACTTATATATTTGGATTTTATAGGCTTAGTACAGTAATAGGAAATTAGTAATATTTTTAATTATTTATATAACAAATTTAAAATATAACATTGGTAGAAATATGAAATGGTGTACCACCCAAAAACCGTCATTGAAAAAATAAAAGATATATCATATATTTTTATAAATTATATATTTGTGTGTCATCAAAAAAGATAACCATGTCATTTGTACTTGGAATCATTTGACATGTTAATCACTTTAGAAATAATATACTCTAAATTACCTTCTTATATCTTTGTCTAAATGTATTTAGTCTTAGTTGCTGTGAAGAACAACTGATGCCATCATTGTTTAAACTATTTAAGCAGGATCGGAACATTCCATTTTTAGTACTATCAATATATCTAAGATTAGCCAATAAAGAATTCTATGCATTATTCTCACACTCTGGAACTTTCATTCAATTTTTCTTTCTCAGATTCCCTCACTTGGCAAAGTAAAGATCAATGTCTTCCTCAATAAATGAAAAGTTGTACTACCCATTAAAATGTCCACAGGGTTATGCTGTCCTCCTCTATTAGCCTTTCTGTATTCTTTTTTGTACTGTTGTAATCTTTTGTTTGTTGGGAGTACTGGTTATAAACGTATTTTAAGATAAGTTTCATATGTGATTTAAATACTTTGAAACATCTTCACATTTTTTTCTACATGACCAACCAATGATCAATAAGCAACCACCAAGGTCAGATCATTTTTGCATTACTGGGGGTCCTCGGGTTACAACGTCTCAACATACAACGTTTCGAGTTTAGAAAGCTTGCTCCCATAAAAACTTATACTAAATGTAAGGATTTTTTTTTTCTGTTACTACAGTACAGTGTACAGTACAGTATATTTATGTCCTTTTCCTTTTTCTGTGGCTTAGTTGTGTTTTTATGTTCTAGATTATGATTTTGCAAACGTGTTAGGATAGTTAAATGACTTAGGCTAGGGTGTGTTTTGACTTACACCAAAATTCAGATTATATCACCGTTGTAGAAACGGAACTGCATTGTAACCTGAGGACCCCCTGTATAATCTCAAGTACACATTGATTACATTAAAATTTGGATGAAATGATTACTTTGTTTTGGCATCTTGTTTCTCTTTGTGATGAAATAATGGCGTGTAAATTCATTTGCATCTTGACACAAATAATACAGTACGGGAAGTGGCTGTAACAATTCTACAATTTTGGCTGTAAAGTATCCCTTTACATTTGGTATTGAATTTTACCCATGCTTTCCTCCATTTTCTGTTAATTTTCCATTACAAGGTTGCAGGTAGCTGAAACATATCTGACAACATCAGGCAAAATGAAGGGAAAACACTGGACACCATTTCATGACAGGGAACACTCAAGCACATACCCATGCCCACCTGACAATTCTGAGTCATCAGTTAGCCTAAGTAGCCCAACATTCATTTACTTTAGTACAGTATGTGGAGAACAACAATGCAAACACACGGAGAACTTGACAATTTAATACAGACAGTGACCAGGTCAGTAATTGCATTCAGGTCCCTAGAGCTATAGGTATAAAATGGCAATGATGACCGTTTCCCCATAATTCTGATTTTTTTTTTAACCATACTAAATGCCATTATTCCAAAAAATATGATGTATTAAATTACTAAAATATCCTTTTTTTTAACTTGGGGTTTAGGGGAACATGTCTGAAGATTTTAGCGGATCTATATATAAACATTTAAAAATATTTTTGCTATACCGCACCCTTCTTATAAAAAAATATCAGTTTTTACACCAACTTTTATCATATTGTAGGGAGCCAAAACCTATTCTGGTAGCATTTTTCACAAAGCACGGACCAATTCTAAATTGCACTCTCACATACTCAATTAGGCTGGACTAATTTTGAGTTTCCAGTCACGCAAACTTACATGCTTTTGGAATACGAGAAAAAGTACTTCAACAAAAACAATGCAGATATGCAGGGAATGCAGCACAGGTAGCAATAACCATTGCACAATATTGGCACCTCTGAAAAAGTAACATAATATTCCCAAACCTTCTTAATCAATTCTGGGCCACAGGCCTGTCCCTGCAGCATTGGATGCTAAGGCAGCCTCGGAACAGCCATTGATTCATGACAGAAACACTCATACACACACCTATACTCATTCTGAACAATACCAATATAGTTAACATACACTTCCTTGGAATATGGAGGAAAAATTAAATACCCAAAGAACCAAAATATACAGATGCTGGAAGAACATACAAACTCAACACAATTAGTGATGGGTCAGGGGTTCCAAGCTCCAATATCTGTGTCCATGAGGCAGCAGTACTAACCATTGTATAATAGTGCTGCTCATAAAAAATGTAATATCGATAGCTTTCCAAAACCAGACAAGTGAAATGCATCCATTTTTTACATACTACTTATTTCATATACTATATGAATGCCAAATAGTTAAACAACTTATCATCTCAATAAAATAGACATTAAAAACCTTCATTCACGTTGTACAAGGAAAGAAAATACAATACAGGCATTTAAACTTATTGAAACATATTTAAAAAGGAAAATTTGAGTTTTAAAATTTTCATTACTGACAAAATATTTTATTGATTCTCTTATTTTTTAATGTTGTTCAAGATTGTGTTGAAAGAATTATTATTTACAGTACATAAGAATAATGGTTCTGTCAAACGTTTTTGCAATGCAACAGTACTCAAGTGTGCAATACCTTATTCACAAAAATTTTAGTAGATGAAGCAGAAGTAATGTAGATGCTAAATAAAGTTTTAGTGAAACAATATGTGCCTATCTGTAGGAGTAATGTGTGATTTTATTCTTTTATTTTCATTAACTTCATATTGTACGGTACTTTTTGTTTTTAAAAACAGATTAACAACTTTGACTGTAATAAGTTACCCACTAAACACCACATTAAACAATTTATTGGGTAATTTGAAAGACTCATTAAAATAGTAATTACAGGTGCCTACATCTTTAATTAGGTAAACATGTGCCTTTAAATTTTCATCTTTCTTTAAACGTAAGACTGTTTTTTTACAGATTTATATTAATGCTTGCAAAATTTTTATAATGCAGTTTATTCCAAAATAAAGGTCACTGTGAAAAGACTTTAATTGTACCCTGTAAAATGAGAAAAAAAGAAAACATTTAAATTTTATTCGTTTTTTTATTATCTGTAGCATATACTTTAAGAATGTCCATACTTAATTTATGGTTCCTGAAGCATACCAAATAAAGCTTGATAATATATATATATATATATATATATAAATCACAAAATGTAAGTAAACCATAATTCAACTGAAATTATCTAAATGTTCTAATAAAAGTACACTAATTAATGTTAACTGATAATAAGCAAAAAAAATTAAATATGCATAGAAATTTGATCTTTCATTTGCCAACCTAAAGACAGATTTTGCGTTCAAGTAAAGTTGAAGTCAATTGATTTCAAAGCAACATACTTTCTTTTCAGTTTTAAAGTATACACAAAGATATATTTTCTTAAAATAATGACATAAATGAAAAATACCTAAATTCACTGACAAAAAAATATTATAAATATAGTAATATATTTAATGCCTTAGTTCAGGCATTTTATTTCTTAGTATTTTATTCTATATCCAGTGAAAAAAATGCAGCTGTAATCTAATGTAACATTTTAAACCTACTCAGTCCAATTCAGGTGGTATTGAAAAAATTGTAAAATTTACTTTCATGCTAAAAAAGTGAAAATGTTAGAAACAGAATGATGGCTTTACCATAATTTATAAGATATATTCTTTAACAGATTGGTTCTGTAACTGTAATATTCTAGAATCCGTATCTGTATACACCAGCACTACATAATTATGTGTTAAACAAATGTATGTCTAGTAGTTATCTATAATAATACCATAATAATATAATAATATAATTTTAAGAGTGGTGTAAAACAACAGTAGTGATCTTTTCATCATGAACAGAAACTAAAATTTTAGAAACTGTCTCTCTGAAATAAACAACTTACTGTATTAGAAGAAAAGATACTTATATTTTTACTTATATTATTTATGTTCAAACATTTCTAAGGCATTCAACATTTTCTATGGAAAATGTTATAAAAATATTTTTTTTGTATGTAGTACTACTACAGGGTAACGAAGAAAGGTAAATAGATGTTCTTTTTTAGACAGAAACAGGCTTTTGCACTAGCCTTAAAGGCTGTAAATGTATTATGATACTAATTTAGAAAAAATAATATTCAGCAGAAATAATTTATGGAGTAAGACTGATGCCAAAATGTAAGATTCCAATGCTTTTTCTATAAGTATACAATAAGATTAATATAATTGAAATAATGTAATCGCAGCCAACAAAATGTTAAAAAAAAATACGGCTTATCTGTAATGTAAACAGGTTTATGATTCCTTTTTTCTCTAGCAGCAATAATAAATTAATAAATAAAATGTTAATGCAAATGTGTTTTATTTTTGCAATATCTTCTTAAAAATATTATTGAAGTTACAATAGTTTAATAAGATATATAAGGCATTTATGGTATTATAAGTACAAATGCTACAGAATACGGTACAGAAGAATCGAGTAAATAAAATTAAAGAAGATCCTGTTATACAAGATATTAAGCGATTATATTGTATTGTTAATAGTAATGCAAATAATGAATAAAAGAAAAGGCTATTAAAGACATAATAGTACATAATTATTAGTTTTACATTGATGTAAGTCTAAATAAGACTAAAAAACACTGAAAAATACATAAGCAGACATTTAATATGCTCTAATCATTATATTAAGTTAATATAAAAGTTTTGCATTGTACAGTTTAATATTGAAAAGTAATTGTTAAAAATAATATTAATATTGAACTAGCGATTATTAAAAACTAAAATGAGATATGGAAATTTGCAATACAATTTTATTTCAGTAAAATTTTTGTTTGCATTCAATATTTAAGTTTTTCACTTTCTTCTTCTGTTAAAGTTCAACATTGAATCTATTCCAATATATTACATTTTTCAAAAAAAACAAAAAATGCAATCAGGCAAACATAAGTCAAGATCTATGTGCAGGTTTTTGATGTACATTGTATATTGTTGATTAATTGGCAATTCCATCTCATTGCAATGACCCATACTAGTTGGAAAGGAAAGTAATGTTTTTTATATTTTTTAAATAGCCTAGGCTTTTGGTAGTGAAGATACACATGCTTGCTTTAAAGAGTGTAGTCTATTTCTAAAATATCAGGTAAGCCTAGGCTAGCCGCAATGAGATAGATTGTCCAAATTAACTATGTTATATATATATATATATATATATATATATATATATATATATATATATATATATATATATATATATAATGCTTAATACAATTGCTATTAAATACAATGTAAAATCAATTAAGGCCTTACAAATAAACAAGTCACATATATGTAAAATGTAAAACTTACAAGTTTAATCTGACTTTGTTTAATAAATTTTTACATTTGATTACAGTTAAAAATCATTCATCTCTTAAAAACCTGTTCCAAATTAAAATTTAACTATGTCTTATTAATTGTGTGCAGCTGAGAACTGAGAAAAATGTAAGCAATATTGTAACCCCTGTATTATTAAACAATAAATTAGTCCATGAGAAACACAACAGTTAATGAGTTCACTAATGGTAAAAACGTATAAACTTTAATCACATCTATTTCTTTCTGAAACTGATACTTCCTCAAAATTATACATGTATATGTATGTATTTATGTGTTAGATATGAATACATGAATATAATATTATCATCAAAACTACACTGTCATTGTATATAGATATGTTGATACATTTTAATGGTTTCATTTTAATATTTACCTTCTGGTAATATTTCTTATTATAGGGGAAATTACTTTCAAATGTCCGTAAACTGCTATTCATTTAAATTGATTAAAGTGAATTAATTAAAGTTACTTAAAACAAAAACCCTAACAAAATAAAAAAAACTACACATTACGTATCACATAGTCCTTATTTTATGTTAATGAGAAATTTCAATGTTTAGGAAGTGCAACACATTTCCTTCTTCCTTTAAAATTCACTAAAGTATCACTTTCAGAATGTTGTATATATTTAAAGTGGATTTTAATTTCTTTGAACACACTGAAGATGAACCCATTAGGAAAAAAATCAAATAATATATGTTTTTACATTAGTAATCATAGGACATTGTAAAATACTTTACTTATGCAAAGACAATAAAGAGTTAACATTCACATGCAAATGAAAACTAAAGAAATAGTTAAATGATTTTTTGTCATTGAAATATAGCACCTAATCAAGGAGCAGAGGTGGTGTGGTAAATGTCCTTAAAAAAGTAGATATTGTCCAAAATTACCCCTCAAATACTCAAATTATCTACTCCTGAGGTTAAATGTTAAGTATAAAAGTGTATTAAATTTGTTTCAAGATAAACTGTGTAAATATAAAATGTATATACAAATAGCACTCTGGCAAAAGTTGATTCAGGAAATGAAAAAAGTGAGGGGTATTAACATCAACAGCTGCAAAACATTTTTTTAAAGCTAGCATGTTAAAATAGTACAGTGTGCATTTTCCGTTTTATGAGTACATCCATGGTTTTGCATGTTTATTGTAGCACTCTTCTCAAACTGCCATTTTGCATTTATTTGCCTACGCTACAATATATCTTATATATAAGAAAGTATATTTAGCAATGTAAGTCACATTGTAGGTAACTGTTTAGGACTTCTCTGTTGGTTCTTTGGAATAATAAATAAATGCAATAAATACACAAACCAAACACAATACAGATGTGTGTGTCAAAAAGGATGATTTATGTGTAATCGTTTATTCTTAAAAGAATAACTGCTATTGTGTTTAAATAATAATAAAAAAAATCAAGGTGAATAAAAATATGATTCATTAATCATTTTTAATTATAAATTATTTTATTCTTGTACAAAATGTTTTTAACATTTGCCTACATGTTGCTTCTAAGCAGTGCACACCCTGTATATGCATTATTTTATACTTGTCAGCTAATCCTATTTTTAATTATTAAATGCCATTTTTGTCTTTTCCGTTTTTATAAAGTTTAGGGTCACAGATGTTAATATGAAGTGAAGTGCCACATGCTAAGTCAAATCCCTAAAGGGATAACCTCTTAATCCTTATTAGTTAATGTATTAGTAATCTTCACCTGTGCAAAACAAACAGGGCTTTAGCCTTCAATAGAGGAGTCATGCTCTCTGTATTACACTTTAACCTGCAGGTCATGGCCTTTGTTCAGCTCTCAATAGGAAGCTGCCCTCTAAGAACTTCACTGAAATTGAGAAGTTACTTAGGCACGTGCACACCAGTGAAAATGTCCCATTTGAATGACAGAAGCTCAACAGGGAAAAGTGACATTAATATATTGTTAATAGACAAACATATTTTTTAACACCTAAAAAACTATTTTGCTCAAAGCCTGGTCTTAATAATTTGATTGTTTATTAAGTTTCCTTATATATGTACTGTATATTGAAATGTTTGTAATGATAGATAGATAGATAGATAGATAGATAGATAGATAGAGACTTTGTATAATACAGCATATCATGTTAATTATCCAGTTTATAAGCTATTTAGACTTTTCTTTATCTGAAACATTTTCATTTTTAATTCATATTTATTTTTGTTTTTCAATTCAAAAATTCCTGATACACAAAGAAAAAACTGACAAAAAAAACTTTCTACAATATATACTGCAGCAAGAAAAATATTTTAAAAAATAATTGTCTAATTCTTGTATAAAACTATTTTGATTTTTATGGTAGCAATGCATCTTTTTTCAGACATTAAAAATAATTTCTCATCAAACAAATATTTTGCAGAGTTTCCCTCTATTTGCCTATGCTACATTCTATATGTGGTATGTTAAGAAGTAATAGTTAGTAATGCAATTCACAATGTTAGCAAGGTAAGCATGACACAGTATTTTAATTTTACAAGGTTAGTAATAGAAAGCTGCTTCTTTAAAATTGCTAATTTAATAAAATATGTGCAGTGCTTAAATGTCATGGTTTTAATGAAAATATGAATCACCTCAGTTTTTCAAGACATAAGCTTATTCAAAAAGGCAATAAAAAGAATTAGATTTACTTTGTAACAAATGTTTTATTGTTATGTGTACACATTATTTTAACATTATTTTATAATCGTGGGTCTATGTGAGCTTCAGAACGCAGTTTAATAGTATTTTGTTAATTTAAATATACTGTAATACCTAGCTAGGTACAGCAAATACATTTGGTGTGCCTTCTTCGCAAATATTTTTTGTGTTTAATGAATCATGCAGCACTGAAATGCAAATGAATATTGATGATTTGTGTAATAGGTCATTCTATAAACATAAGCAAGAAAATCATGTGCAGTTATTTATTATAATGAACTTCATTAAAGTGTGGCTGAACAACCCAAGTATACATTACTAAGCCTACTTTTATGAGAAAAGTAGTCATTAAAAAACTGTAATATTATATATTATACATGCAAACATACACTTATTAATATATCACACATATAACACAATTGAACAGTAAAATACGAACATTTTATACCTAATAGATAATAGCATAAGGTTATTGTATAGGTTATTACAAAAGTCAGTAATTCTACTTGCACATGAATAAAACTAGACTTGAAATAGCTTCTTTAGGTGTATTCCAAATTTATATAAGATGCTGTTTAATGTGTTAAATATATATGTTCATTTTCTCCCCTGAGAAAGAAATAAACTTTTTTCTTTTCTTTAAAGGGAGAGCAACAGGCAAAAAGAATATATATGGAAGAAGCATTTAAATAATCCTTGAGAGGCTCATCATAAAGAGTAGTGAAAATTTTAAAAAAGTTTAAAAAAATCAGCTTTTGTTATCTGCATTATCATTAATTTAGTATTGGAAGCAAAATAAATTAGGCGTGGCAAATGTGAAGTTGAGCTTGTCTACTTTTTTTACACTGAGCCGTAAGACATTATAGGCGCATACTCTGTTAAAGGAGTTGGCACAAGACCCAGAAACTGAGGCTTATCCTCAAATGAACTTTCTGCCATAAATGTAAAGGCAGACGCAACTTCTGTATATACTGATTTAAACAGCATCTGTCCATGCGGCTTTCTCTCTGTTTGATTTAAAGCAGCCACATATTTAGCAAACAGCCATGTAAGGTTATCTGTATAACATTAGAAGAAAAATATGTTTTGTTTAAAAGTGCTGATCAAGTGCATAAATGTACACTGTATATGTAAAATATATATATATATAGCATCTGACTACATCAGGAGAAATTCAATTGGCTTAAAAGTGTGGCAAGATATGACGTAGAAAAAGCACTGACTTGAGGGGACTCCAATGGAGGCCACAGCACACATACCTAGACATAGTTTAGATTTTCAAGCTTTATAAGCAACCTTGTCTTTCTTTTAACCAGGGGGTTTTATTATGCTTTGATTTCTTTATTTTCCAATGACAATGCACACATAAAACTTCAATTAAAAATGAATAAATGAATAAACGAGGCAATGAAGACTAAAATGATAAGGCCAGAAGAAAAAGACAGAGGTTAGCAAAAGAAAGAAAGAAAGAAAGAACTCCAGGAATAGAGCCAGATGAGAGGGCATGTATTTTATATGCATCATGGATAATTGCTGTACACAAAAGCACACAGTGGTTGTAGAACAGGGAGAAAAGCAGTTATTGTAGATTATCAGCATCATACCTTAATGAGAAGCACTTTACCTTTTGTTTTGGCATTTTATTTAAGTTTTATATAAAACAAAAACAAAATTCCCCACCTTTTTAATTGGCAAACAGTCCACAAAGGCCCTTTGCTTCCCTGGTTGAGGTGCTGTCAACACAGAGGTGAATACAGTGTGGTAAACGGTCCACAACAGTTCAAAGTTTTAAAAGGTTTCTTTCTTTTTTGTCAGCCTCCTTCAACAGAGGGGAAAAAACCACAACTTTGTGCTGTTAACTTAGCCTAGCAGTTTCTGGAATTAGAGCCAAAAAAGGCAGGAAGTTGTTTTACAATAGCGTTACAGTAATCTGCCACAAATGGAAAAAGCCAAATGTTGATCTGAAGAAAGGGAGAGAGGAAGGCAGAGAGAGAGAGAGAGAAAGAGGGTGGGAGATTGGGTAATGAAAAAAAGACAAATGTCTGTTGGCAGAGAGGCATTGTTTTAGAGGAGAATGTGAAAACAGCAAGTGTAAGGCTGGCGTTGAGAACCATTCTGCTTTAAAATAGCAAGCACTTAGTTACCGGCAATGTGACTTTTGGCACAAGTCCTCGAGTTTGCTTCAAGGTTAACAGGGGGAGAGGTGGGGGGTGGGGAAGGGCAGAATTATAGCTAACCGGGCAAGGCAGTGTAGCTAAATCTTTCAAGTAATTTCAGATTGTAAGGCATTAAAATGAGCACATCTGTCTGGCCTTGCATCTTCTTTTCTGTTTGCTTCTCTCATGCCTTCTTTTTTAGCTCTCAATGTTTTCTTGGGTGCATTTTCAATCAAAATCCTCAACATGGCTGCTGTTTTTCTTCCGGCAAAGCAGCTGAGCTGTCTCGCCAAATGCTTATCAGCTCTTGACTATTTGCCAAGAGTGCTATGAGGGCCATGCAGTTTTAACTTGACTCCAAGACTGGCAAAAAAAAGAAAAAAAAGTTGCAGACCATGGGGCATGTTTATGTTTTTATTTAACCCTAGGTAGCATGCACTCTCTGCTGGGAAGTATTAAGACACTGCATTTTTCTTTCCGTTACGTTTTTTTTTTTTTTTTTTTGCACTTGGCCGTTCACCACATTATTATCTTTTTACCCTTAAACCATGATGGGATCCAAATTCTACAACAATTTCTTGATTTTTTTCGGCATAGCGACAAAACTGCAAAAACTGAAGATTAATTAGACAAGGTTCATTCACAAGTCTGAATATACTAAAATTCTTTCAGATGACTGTCTGCTACCCTTTAGCCTTTTTGCTTGCTCACTGTACATAGGTGTTATGTGGTATGTAGCAAGAAGATTTCGACTGTGCTGCCGCATTACAGATCAGCATAAGAGGAGTGGATCCTATGTCACACCTCTGAAGTGCTCACACCATTCCCTATGCAGATCCCTGATGAAAAAACAGCTTGTTCATGCACACTGTGCCATGCCCCTCATTTCATCATCAGCTGAGTCTCTCTCTCTCTCTCTCTCTCTCTCTATCCATAGCACTCACAGACACACACATGCACACTCCTCTTTAGCGTTCTCCCAACCCTCTCTCTCCCTCTCTCCCTCTCCCTCTCTCATTCGCTTAACAGTCAGCTTCAGTCTCTCACAAGGGGGAGATTTGATTCTGCGAAAAATCATCCTCTGCTATTTCTGCTGCAAGGGCCTCCCCTTCAGACAGCTTGTGCCAGAGCAAGAGTTTTTCTTTTTTTTTCTCCCTTTACTACTAAATGGATTTTTAACCCTGTGACTGCAACGACTTTATGGCAGCCTGAACTCATTTGGTATTTTCAACAGGAAAAATATCTTTACGGATACATTTTGATGTTTGTTTGTTTGTGGGGTTTGTTACCCAACTCCATTTTTCTGGTGTTTAGAGGGAGCCGCAAGTTCCAGATTTTATTTTTTGTTTCAATTTTATTTATTTTTTTAGCATCAAACATTTCAGTATGCTTACTAGAAGTATTCCATATAGTTGGGTCTTCATTTTTCCCCAAAACCACAAGTGAAGTGGGGCGCAGGATATATATATAATTTTTTTTTTAAATATTATTTTATCCTTTTTTACTCCTTTCTTTTGAGAATGGCAGTACTTGCAGCGGCCCCAGGAAAAAATGGCTGTATATTGTGAGAGTACTCTGCACATCTGCGGGTAAAGACAGCATGCAATTTGTAAGTGACATTTCTTTCTTTCTTTCTTTCTTTCTTTCTTTCTTTCTTTCTTTCTTTTTCTCTCTCTCTTTCTCTCTCTCTCTCTCTCTTTCTTTCTTTCTTTGGCTTTTTCTCTGGCCTTTTCTCCCTGTCCAGGGAGGGGAAGGGGTATTCGGCCAAGCTCTTTCTGGGACAGGTGCCAACTCTAAACAAAAGACATAAAAAGGCAATGAAAGAAAATATGTAGATTGTGTTTAAAAAAAATGTTACATTGCACATGAGAGCGATGACATTGGTAACATTGCCTGTTGAATCTCATATGAATATTTCCTAGAAATGAAAAGAAGAACATAATTTAAGGAGAGCAGTGCCATTTGAATAGTTTCTGTTGACTAGCAGTGAAGGTATTTGATTTGAAAAAAGAAAAAAAAAAAAAGCGGGGTTCCTTTTTAGGCTGTTGAATAATTCATAGGCCCAGACTTGAGGTCGGACCAGCAGTGTTATTAACATGCATCAGACATGCTGTTTGTCTGTTTTCTTACATTCTTCATTCAAAGACTTGTTAACTACCAGACCAGTTTACCACGCGTCTCTCCACCACCCTTTCAGTTTCTTATTGTTGTGGGTGCTGCCAAGCAAGGGGTATGGATGGTAGAAAGAGCTCACAGTTAGGAGCTGTCTTTGGTTGCTAGGTAGAGACTTGCCCAATGCGTCTAAGGCCTGTTTTTACTTCTCTGAAGCAATGGAGCTGACTGTCTCCTTGTCTTATTTTACAGGATTGCGAAACACATGAAGTGGAGCGCTCACTTTTTTCTTCCTCATTTTCACAACTTTAGCACCTGGAAGTGGATGTCTTAACTCTCATCTACTCTTGGTAAGCAGACATTTGTATGTTAAGCTTATTTTTTTCATATTTTTGATTAGTTATTCCAAATGTTCATATAGTCTAAGAGTGGATTCATAGTTTTCTTTTTTGTGCTTATTTCAAATTGTGATTTTCAGAGAATTCAAACCACATGTATAATTCTAAAGCTGTAGAAAATTACGAAAACAGAACCTAAACTCAACCTGTAACCAGAACGTTGCCTTGCGCTTCTATTTTTCTTATTATTCTTTCACAAAATAAATAATGTTAGAAGTCATTTCTTTAGTTAAAATGTTAATGTAATAGTGTGAAATATATAAGCTTTATTTTGATTTCTATGCTGGAAGCTGAAATTTGGAAGTGTTTGTGAATATACAGTACATGCATTTGCAAATAGTACAGTATAACAAGGAATTACCTTACTCCCTTTTATAAGTTAAAAAAGTCAGAATACAGAAGCACACTACAGACTTTTGTGAAATGTTATGAACTGTGATTTAGATGCTTTTATTTAAATGTTGAGCTTATTGTTTATCCATAACTATATTACAGTTGTGAGCCTATGATTTTATCATAATACAGATAATAATAAACTGGATGATAACAAAAGAAATGAAGTGGTACTACTTTAAATTCAAAATAACTTTAACCATTTAGTTTCTGCACTTAACATTAACTTTGAAACAGACTTCTAATATATACGTTATGTACATATCTACAGTATATACGTACGAACAAGTACACATCAAATATAAAATTCACTAAATAATAATAAATAGGAATTTAAATTTTTATATTTTATGTCTGAGTTCATACTGTTCCATTTTACACTAATGGTAAATTTTACATTGAAAAACAGAATTAGTGTTTATCTTACACTACTGTCTTACATACAATAACCACATTAGGTCTTCATACACCTAATTACATAAGAGTTTTGTTATAATTTGTTCAGATATTTTGTAAAGTAATTCAAAACAGGCAATCCTCTACTTAATATACATATTTATTTCATTGTTTAAAAGGAAATTAGTTTTTACCAGCACCTATGTAAATCTTAACAGATAACACACAAAGATGTAATAAATAGTTGTGAGTTTGAAATTATTGTATTTTAGGAATATGTCTTAATTACATTTTCATTCTTTAATAAAACAGATAAGGATGTTTATCTATATTTGTATTTCTTATTTTTTTTTAAATTATTGCAATCTATTTTGGGCATTTTCTGCATTACTACACTTTTTTTTTTTTGGATAACACTTAAAAGTTTAGTTTGTGTATGGTGTGTGTATTCTCCTTGCATATCTGTATATATTCTGTTCCTAAATCAGTGTTCATATACCATATTTCACAGCATAAACCTGAAGGACAATTTCACCGTAATTTTAAATTTATAAATTATATCTGTTGTTTGATACTGATAGGCTCATTGATATTTATTTAAAACTAACAGACTTCCTGTCAGACTTTACCTTTAAAAATATGTATTTAGATACTTAAAATTATGGTAGATTGAAACTTTAAAAAACAATATTATATTAATGTAAAATGGAATATGTAAAAAGTATATCGCAGGGGCATTCATTTGTTATGTAACATAAAAGTGTCTAATAAAAAGCACACATATTTTATTTTAAATAATTATAATCAATTATTTTTAACGTTTTAACTTTCATATAGAAGTGTGATTATTGTAACTTAACTTTAACACAATAAAACACAGCTACTTTCTTAAATAAGTATGTATTTTAGTTTCACAAAGACAGCATGTTTGAATAGTACAAAATTACCATTGGTGCCAGATATGTTATTCAGCTAAAAGCAACAATATCACAGACACAAAAGTGCCTAGATCTGAGCATTTCAGAAATATGAAGTATATTTCTTCCACTTAGCATTCACTGTGTAGCTCTACATACAGCAAGATTATGACTACAGTAAAAGAATCTCTTTGAATATCACAGATTTTCACAGATGATAAATCAAATGATGTATAAAATGAAAACTCACATGTGCTTTATAAAGCAAATTTCATGCCATGTGATCACCTCACTGCAGTCATCTTCTTCTGCCATGTGACTAATGACTTTCACAAACAATTCCACACACCCAGCTTGCATATCCCACTATTGTTCAATTTTATCAGATTAGGTGTATTCTCCATATATAAATGTAAGGCCTGTAAGTTTAAATGTTTCTTTCCTAACATTAAAATACAATTGTATATACTCTTTCTTTTCAGTAGTCTTGTTAAAATAAAGAATTGAGTAAAATTATTAACGTAAAATCATGATTTGTTTGTTTACCTAAAAACATGTTTGAAATGTATTCATTACATTACACTATTCTGTTACAATTTTATGATGTTATGTGTTTAAATGTATTCCAAATTTCTTTACATCTTTGTGTAACTTTCTGATTAAATGAATGGATGGATTATGAAATAAGAACTCAGAACTAGTGTTAAGGAAAAATTGAACATTATATTAAAAAACAAAAACATTAAATACAATTTAAAACATTAAATAAATTAACAGAAATATTTTGTGAATGTATAAAACATGATTTACAAGTAGCTTTACTGCACTATTAAAATTTCTGAATGCATTCATATTGGATTATAATTCATTTTATTTCTAATTGTATTAAATGTTATTTACTCTGAATTTCTTGAAAATTTTTAGATATTTTTAAAAGCAGAATGGTAAAATTAACATTTTTAGCTCTGAATATTTGTTGAGATTTATCCAGAAGCATATCAACTTAAAATCTGAAGCACTTCTGATCTAAAGATATTTTTAAAAAACACAATTAATTGATATATGTCTCAACATACGAATTTTAAAAATGTTATAACTGTTTGTGCTCTGCTTTTTCAACAAATAACTAAATGGTCTTTTAGACTTTAAATTTATAAGGAAGACTTACATCAGTAAAATAAAACCAATCATCTTTAATGCTCATTGACATAATCTGTGTTTTCAAAATTAGGAAGATGTTTAATTCAAAACAGTCATTAAAACATGTGTACTCTTCAATTTGTACTGATAATATTTACATTATCGTACTTGGATCTTACGTGTTTACAATTAAAAAAATTTTGATATGTACAGTAAGAATTTTTCATTATATACCGTATATATATATATACAGATATACAATACATACATAAGTGCAACAATGAAACAAAACTGCTCACTAACTAAATAAATAAAGAAGAGCTGTATGCTAGTGTTAATTTATAAAACATTAATAACAACTTTGAAATATTATTTTTCTGGTATAAAATTAGCATGATAGGTATGAAGTGCAGCTGTTAATGACATTTTAAGTAAAAATATTTTTTCTGTTAGTGTTGTGAGAGTAGGAGGAAATTCTCTCTGTTAAGATATTTGAACTATGCATAATGACCAAGAGAATTTATAGATTTATATGCATATAAAACTTTAGTAATAGTCCTTTTCAAAAGCTGATACAAATGTGTTCTCTTTAAAGTAAGGAATGTGAAGGTCTGTAAATTAATATGCAACATTATAATTTTAGTACCATAAACAGCATATATAGAATATATTATTTTTTATATGGAGTTAAATATAAATCTTTTCTGTATTATTCTGGTGCCTTGTTAAGAACAGCAAGTGATTTTTCGGTGACATAACTTTATAAATAAATGTAAAAGTTGTAAACCTGCACAAAGAAACTGGAAACAAAATCTCCAAAGATGTCCATCCACTCATCCATTAATAAAATTATTTAATATAAAAATACATTTTCATAATTGTAATTCTAAATTAAATTATGAGTTGTAGTTACTAAACAATGTTAAATTCTGATAACATCATAAAAAATTTTTTTAATGTGAAGTTTTAACTGAATTTTTTTAAAGGGTGTTTCATTACAAATTTAATAGGATACTTGTATTACAGTTTAAATGTGCATTTTTATACTTGAATGGGTTGCAGTGAAACATGTCTATAGCTGGATTATTAAAAAATAGGCTATGTATTATTTGCCTAAAGCTGTATAGCTGCATTGCAGTGTCGGTCTTTGTCTTTGAGCAATTAAATGAGCTGTTGGGCCAAAGAGGTAATTTGCAGGCTTTGTGACAGAAACATAGTTTAGTTGGATACACATAATCTACTATGTAAATATTCAGTAGTAAAAACATGCTCAGTGTATCAATACCACCTTCTTACATAATTTTTTCATTTATTTTCTCTTCGTATTTTAATTTATCTACAGTCCGTGAGTTATAGTGTTCATGGTAAGCAAACTGAATTTGCTGAAAGTCAATTATGCATTGACATAAATGATAAATGCTGTTGTAAGAAAATTAAGTGGGTAAGTATACCTTTTTTACTACTTATAAACTTTGTATCAGTAGTTTTTCATAACAATTACAGGCCTTCACACCAAGACAGGCAGCTAAGTCCTTTTCTACATGCTGTCATTCAGGTCATCTGTGTAGAACACACTTGCGTTCAGACACTTTATCTGCTAAATCAAAGCTTTATTTTATATGTATTTCTTGTACATCAAATTTTGCAAATAATAGATTGATTTACTTGAGTTTATAACTAATGTAACAATTAACAAAATTTAAAATTTTTGCTTAAAGCTAGTTTTATTGAAAATGAAAACTGTAACAAAGAATGCATGAATAGAATTCTGCATATTAATGTGATTTTAAAAAAAGGCATGCTTTAGTGAAAAGTGTGTCCAAAAGGAAAACCTGTACAAATTATCCATCCATTCTCTGCTTTTAAGTAAAGGGTTGATGGGAACCAAAAATTAATTGCATAGTATTCTGTACTTAAAATAATACACAGTTACTAAAGATAATTTACATGTTGCCTTTTTATTTGATTTAAATATTAAACAGTTTCTGTTTTGTAAATGCACGGCTTTACTTTTGTTTCTTCTACTACTGTGGCATTTTAGTCATCAGATTTTCACTTTCTTTTTCAAAATGACAGTTTTGCATAATATTTCAATCTTTTTAAGCTACAGTTGTAAAATAAGCAATAAATAAATATTCCATTGTATTGTGGCCTTAGTTAACTTTGAATTTTGTTTAGGTTTATGCATTGATGATCTTGATTAATTAATTATAACATATCTTTCTTGATTGAGTTGTACCCATTTGTTGAATTAACGGTTTTGTTTGTTAAGTAAAATAAAAGGTGACCAAATTAATTTTGAATACTTGTAAAATATAAATATATGTTTGCGCCTGGTTCACAGTTGGTTTTATTTCTATTATTCTTTTCATTCATTCATGATTGATTGATTGATTTCCTTTAATGAAATTAAGAGAATCTTACATTAGTTTTTTGTTATTTAGATTTTACATTTGTCATTTATTCTACACTCTTTTTGTGGAGGTAAAAATGTCACAAAGTCAAATTTTGTATTTTGGGGTTAACGATGAGTGCAGCGGGAATGATAATGATGTTTTTACTTCTTTAATATATTTAACTAAAGTCTTCTGCATCATAACAAACTTAGTAGTACTAAGTAGTACTTACTGCCTAACTAAATAGATTACAAATGCAAGCTTTCGAGGCAGCTAAGGCCCCTTTATCAGGCAAGGTGTAACTGCCTTGAAAGCTTGCATTTGTAATTTATTTAGTTAGCCAATAAAAGGGGTAATTTCACCCTACTTTCTCCTGTAATACGGTTAAAACGGTACAACACTCTACTGCTAAGTAGTACTTAGTAGCATTAGACAAATACACACACACACACATATATACAGTATATATGTATTTTGACATTACCATTGATGAGAAAAATAAAATTTTGAAAGTTGCTATTTGCTACTTGTGCTTGAGTAAAATATTGCTGGGAATATGTGAGAAAATATATTTACGTCTGAGAAGCAAATGAGACACATTATTTGCTTTGTTAATATGTTTCTGCCCTTCTGGAGCCAACAGCGCTACAGTGTCTAAAAAATACACTATACAACAAGAATGAACAGATCATTTTTTATTTATACGATAAAATACTCATGGTGTTAATCCTGTATTCATATTATAATAAAAAGAAAACACGTTAGTTACATTTCTAAGATCATACTTATATTTTTTCATTTTATGTTGTAAAACAGAAAGGTTTAAGTAAACTGGCATCAACATTCTCTTTATTAAAGTAGTGTTCAAGGTACAGCATTTTGGGAAATTCTGACTGTTCTGTAAGAGAACTGCGTATTTTGTGCTAAGAAACAAGATATGTTTATTTAATTTTCAATGAATAGTCAAAAACTGTTTGTTGCTGTTGGTTACCTGAAGATTTTCTCATTTAAATAAATAACACAGTTATTACCTGTTTACAAGCAAGCAACAGACTCTACTGTTTCCCTTCTATGAAACACATAGAACCTTGCATTTAACGTATTTCATTGCTTGTTCTGTGTTATTCCTCTTTCATTTCTAGTCTTTTAGATTGATTTATTATCAATGAAATTACATATTTTTCATATTACTGAAGGTGTACACTGTGCAACAGAGTAGTAAATATATACATTATACATTTAGCTTATATTACATTTAAAAGTGTCTGGGTAAAAAAAAATTACAACTTGAGCGACCCATGTTTCATTCTCAGTCCAAATATTGCTTGTCTGAAGCTTACACATTTTCATCTCACAATGATGCACCTGTTAGGTTATTAGGCGACTAAAGACATACCATGTATGAGTTATTGTACAGTAGATGTGTGCATGAGTATACCCTGCTGTAGACTGACATCTCTTTCAAGGGTTGATTCCTACCTCATATTAATGGTGATGGGATAGATTCTGACTTCAACAATGGAAATGGTGTTTTATTTTAAAGAATGTTTATTTTTACAGTTTTCACCAAGTAAACAATTTTGACTTTTAAGGTGAACAATGAATTATGAAAATGTGCATCCATAGCAAAGTCCTCCAAGTTTCAATGATAGCACCTGAACAGCATGTGGATAAAGAAATTTTATTTGTTGATAGTGTACATTTTCAGAGCAGAAAATGTGTGTAACAGAATTAAATCCATTCTCTTTCTGTTACAAAAAAAAGGCTGTATGCTACATACACTCCTTCAGACCGTTAGCATGAAAAATACAATTTATATATATATTTATACTTCTAGGAGTGTGGCATACAACAGCAGTACAAAAGTGGCATGGCATTAGATATATGGTAAGCTTTTTTCTTTAATTATTAAATCAGTCTATCTATTTTGTGAAGCTGTTTTGTTGATAACAGGGCCACAGTGAATCAGAGCACATGTGGCAACACCAAGCACAAGACAGGAAACAGAGTTAGGTTGGAAGTTAGACTATCAAAGGGCAGATTCATTTACACACCCACATTCACTCATACCAGACAAGTTTAAATAAAATTTCAATAAAATAAGAATGAAAAGCAATATAACCTCTAATTAAAAGATGGTTTGAATGTTGATCCCAGTTATTGTCAGTGTAGCATTTGTTCATTCTCTAGTTATCCTGGTTTTCTTCTCAAAAGCATACACTGAGCAAATTAGAGAATGTAGTGTACAGACTCTGAGTGTATATGTGAGTGTGCCCTGTGATGGACTGGTGCCCATTCAGGGTTGTTTCTTGACTTGCATGCAATCCACCTGATGTATAGTATGCTTTTGTATTGGATGGTGACGGTACAAAAATAATATAATATTTCTACTTTCAAAATAATTTAGCAAAGACAGATTTTCTTTAGTCTTCAGGAAAACAATAATAAGTTTTAGGAAAAGAGGAATATCTTCTAAATGTCTTTGACTCGATGTAATGAAGTCTTAACAGTGGACATCAAGTATTAAATTAAGAAACATTCCTCTTTATGATAAATGTCTCACAAATAATTAACCAATGTGATCTTTGACTTGCGAACTTCAGAGTGTCTTCAGATTGATTCCTACTTAGGTGACTGACCTAACAGATACAAACAATTCTTGAACTATATTTTGAACAGCTTGTACCCGACAGAACTAAAAAAAATTGAGCGCAACCAGCTTCTAGCTCTCATGCATTCATCACCATATGTTAATTATTATCATGATTTCTCAAGAAGATGTTAGATTTTCCATTAATTTAAACATCCACTGCAAATGCTTCTGTAATCAGAAGAACAAATCATTGAGATTCACTTTATCATTGAAAGAAAAAATGTTTGAGATTAACTTCATCATTAAAAAAATGCTGAAAAGTACATGTCAATTGGCCAACAAAATATACAAATATAGGCATACAGACAGTGATGTTTTCTGATTTGGCAATCTTTCAGCATCTTGAAGCTAATAACTTACGACAGTCTTTTTTATCTGATACAATAAAAAACACAACAATGACAAATATATTATTTCTATAATCAAATAAGTAGATGAAATCTGTAATTCTGTTTAATAGTTTTAATAATATTATTATAAGCCTGTTTTTTTTAAGATGTGAGAAAGTAAATCACAGTTTCCTCACCTCCCATTACTTTAATATTATTAAACAGAAAACTATATACCTTGAAAATGCATCTTTTGCAAAATAAGCCAAAATATTTTCAATAATAAATATATACTTAAAAAGAATATGCCTTAAATGAGGTATCTTATTTGCTTGTCTGTTGTTTTTTTAAGTTAATTTATGCCATTGTTTATTTAAAATAATTAGCACATCTGTGCATTATTTGGAGTGGCATAGTGGCACACTGACTGCACAGCAACCTCGCACTAAGGAGACTAGGGTTATTTTCTTGATCCTCCTTCTGTGGAAGGTGCATGTTCTCCTTGTGTCTGTGCAGGTTTCCTCTGGGTGCTCGGGTTTCCTCCCACAGTTCAAAGACATACAGGTTAGGTGGACTGCCAATGCTAAATTGAGTCAGGATGGCACACACATACACCAAAACCCATACACAATCAAACTGACAGAAAAAAATCTTATTTAAGTGTTAACCATTTTTAAAGAATGTACCATATACTTTTTAATCAGACTCTAAGTTTATTACAGCCCACTGAAAGAATTGCTACCCAAAATAATAAAAGTTCTTTTTTTATGGTCTTTATGTACAATGTTTAAAATAAAGATCAGTTTATCTTATAATGATCTTTTTAAAAATATCAGCCATTCAATAAATGTCACTCATCATGCAAATGTAAGTTTAATTCATTACTATTTCAATTCTTGTCTTGTCTAAATTTAAATGTACTGGTACGGTAATAGCTTTCATATATATTATGGTTAATATTTACAACATATTTACAAAAAAATGAATTAATTATTCTTATTTGCTCTTTGTTTATGTTACACTATTGTTAAATACAAGCACTAGTGATAATTTAATGCATTTTGTTATCCTTACAATATCAATAAAGAGATGAAGCACTGAAAGGTCACGGCACTAATAATTTTGATTAGTCTCCCTTTTTTAACTGACTTTTACAAGGTTCCTTTAGTGGGTGGACAATGGAGTCTTTGTGGATTACTAATAATGACATAATGTTCACTATAAACTTCCTTTTGCACTACTCTCTGAAATAACAGCTTTGGTTTTAGAGCAATAACTGGTTGTTATATTTCAAATTCTTTTTCTTTTTATTAACTGTTTTTCAAATAACTAATAGATAAGGCATTTGTATGATACTCTTTTGCCATTAAAAAACATATATTATTGAATATGTTCAGTGAATATCTTCATTTCATTTTTGATTTTTTACTTCTGGTTAGGGTCACTGTGGCAACATCCTGAGAAGAGCAGCAAAGTCACCAGAGTCAAATTCACATTTAAAGTGTAATACTCTTTCCATATATATACTTTTAGGGGATATCTTGACACTTCAGAAGTTAATTTAACACTCGTGTTTTTTTGAGGACTGACCACGCCACAGCATTGTCAACCGCAGCCCTGAGCTCCCTCTGGAATATTAGTAAATGCATTCTACCCAGTATATCCATTTCTGTTGCTCTCTTAAGAAAGCAATAAATGATTCCTTCACAGATTAATTTTCATAACTTCTTAATCTAATTATAGGGAATTACAGATAGAGACCCCAGATTTTTTTATATTTAAAAAGAATATCTTAAGGTAACATTTTTCTGAACTCCTTATGGCACAAAAGCAGAATTATTTAAGTGAGGAATTAATTAAAATTTAATTAAATTAAACGAGATTGTATTTATCTTCTTAATTACTTAAAGTAGTTCTTGTGTAACTAGTTCAAAAAATGTATTTAATTGAGATGCTCAATTTGTACTCAGACAGAAGTATTTGCAAATAATGTATCCTGTATACTAACATTTGTCATTCATTTATTGTTTACGCACTATTTACAGAGACAAATGTTTTACATTTATGATAACATACAGTAAAAGTAACATTTAAAATTCAGTTCTCTGATTTATTGATGTATTCATATTCTGGCAATTTTGAAAAAATTAGACATGGTATTTGACAAAAGTGTTTTGGTAAATTTTTAGTTATATTTTTTTATAGCTTTTTCTATTTGTACATTTAAAAGCATACACATTTTTAGAATGTCTTACACCTAATAGCCTGTAATATTACACTAATGACCTATCAGAGGTTGATAACCATAAGGAAATCTGACAGTTCACACTGTACTACAGCTCTTTAAGGAAAATATTTTCATATGGACTTTACATATAAAATTAAACTGCTTATCAATTTCTAAAGTGGGACAGATTAGTTAAACATTTTTCATAAACACACAGAAAAGTGTTAACTATGTCAAATTTTAGCACTATTTAACAGTAATGCAAAGTTGTTAATCCAAACATTTAAGATAATATTATAGTTTTCCTGGTTACTGACAGATGTAAAATAATTTTTAATTACTTCAAATTTACTCTTAGTTACATGATATCAGGTAGAAAATGTGATATGTAAGATTCTGATGTTTGTAATTGTTATTTTTTCCCATTAGAATGGATGCATAAAAATTACAGCAAATTAAAAATTTGATATTTATTTTTGCATCTTCCAATAACAGGAGAAAATCAAAATAATATGTCAACTCAATTAAAAATCAAGGTCAAAATTAGTGATAAAATACTGTATAAAAACCTAGTAGGAGATTATACTAGACTTAAAGTATATGTGCTCATCAATACAAGATAGTTTAAATTTGACTAAAGCCTCAGCTTGAATATATCTGAACATACCAAGGTATGCCTATATTTCAGTAAGACTCTTCACCAATTGCATATTCACAAGATGCTTAAGTTGACCAAATCAGTAGTATGCTTACAAATGCTTAAGGCAAGAAGTGCTGATGATTACGTGAAAGAGGGAGCATGCACTGATAGCGCATTGTCACACAACGAACCACCTGGATTGGGACCCAAGTGCAGTAGGCAGGGCCGTATTTTCCTATAGGCTAAATAGGCTTCAGCCTAGGGCCTCAAGATCAAGAGGGGCCTACATTCAAATTGTTAGCAATTTGAACAAACTTAAAAATGGGAGGTGAAAGGGCCTCATAAGTGGAATAGCCTAGGGCCTCTTTTCATCTAAATCCGGCCCTGGCAGTAGGTGATACTTCAGCACCATACTGGAACAGTATGAGTTTTTTGATGGTGGCTGGAGTGCCAATCCTGCTACCAACCCCCAAGTTGTCCCTGCAACCTGGAGGACCTGCTTGCAGGGCTGGATGCAGAATAATGTCATACTCGGGAAGGGTGAAAAGTTGAATTATTTGTTCTTAACCATGGGTCTGGATTAAGCCCATAGGGCTTCTATGTGTTTAGACATTAAAAATGTAAATTTTTCTCACAGCTGTTGAATCCCTGAATTAAAAAACCTGGTTTTGTGTTTGTAAAGTCTTTTCTTGATGACAGGAGTTTTCTTCCTTAACCTAAAAGATCTGTTCTGCATTTTCCAAGTCTGATCTTTTGTTTAGAACATAAACATTTATTCATCAGATGCTTTTAATTAAAGCATCTTTAAATTATGCTTGGATAAGTCTTATAGAAGGTAGAATAAGAATTGTTCTAAAGAATATTTAGGTGAAATATACAGTAGAAGCAAGTTTCAAATTGCATGGATAAATTAGCAAAGGTCTTGTATTTAGGAATACAAGGGACTCAGTGACAGAGGAATGGGTTTAGCCAAGAAGCAAGTCTACATGTCCTTGCCTCATTTCATCATAAGACAACTAAAAGTGAGAATCAAGGACAGCAGCATGCTATACATAAAAGGTTTGTCCAAAAGGAAAAGTAATGTAGGAGAGGTCACTGAAGAATGGATAATCAAATCAAATCAAATCTTTATTGTCATTTTAGCACTGAGACATTGTACAACGAAATTTTAGGTGTAATTTTCCAGTGCAATAAAATAAAAACAAAACAAAACACAATTACTCAAGTTAAAACTAAAATAAAAAGGGAGTAAAATAATGGGCATAGTCAATGGTGTATCATGACAAACTAATTTTAAATAATTATAAAAGCTAGACATTTCATTTCCTAAAAATGCACCTGTTTTAAGAATGCAAGCAGTTTGTAATATATCTATTTTTCATTTTTTTTTTGCATTTTTAAATATTGATTAAGCTATCCATTGCCAGATATATGCACCAATTACAGTACTTGCTAAATCCAATTCAGTGTTGTTGGCAACATCAAGCACAAGATAGGAACCAACCTTGATGGAGTGCTAGACCACTGCAAGACAAACTGTCCCACACAAAAATACAAACACATAAACCAACACATATTCATACAAGGAAATGTAAGTTGTCAATTAACCTAACAATTACTTCTTTGAGATATTGGAGGAAATCTTGAATATCCAGAGAAAAACCAACACATTATAAATTTGTTTAACAATGTTTATACAAGCTTATTAAATCTATATTGAAAATCTACAATCAAAAATAAATGTGAACATTTTTATTTTTCAAAAAATGGTTGCCATTGAAGTGTTTTGTAAAAAAGCAAAATATCAAATAATCTATCCATCAATTATCCAACCCACTATCCTAACTAACAGGGTCACGGGGGTCTGCTGAAGGCCAATCCCAGCCAACACAGTGTGCAAGGCAGGAAACAAACCATGGGCAGGGCGCCAGCCCACCACAATATCAACTAATTTTTTACTTAATTCTACATATTCACATAAACCATCAACACAGGTAATAAAAAATAAATTTAACTAGACTAAAAAAATAAAGTAGATAAATCAGCAAAAAGACTAAGATGAAAATACTTAAAACTAACACACTGGGTAACCAGACAGCAAAAGACAAACTGGAGGCACTAGTATGAACAAAAATATATTCTGAAACACACAATAAAAAATGTCAAGAAGATGTTTAATAAAATGATGAGGTACTGTTTAGGGTGTAAATGATTCTTTAAATTATACCTAACGTTTAAAAACCCACAATTACTTATTTTTTATAAAATTCTGCCGAACAGCCATTTGAACCCCATGGTTTTAACACTTTAATGAGAATTTACAGTACCTTCATTTTCCATAACCATGAGTGGCTGAAATTTAATTAAATTTAATTTTAAAGTTTTATGTTATATGGAATTATGAATCATTAAAGAATCATTGGAGAAATAAAATGTGTTGGATTAGCAAGCTAATGTTCTATTAACCAAGTAGTAATGAATGTTTTTAGCATAATATTTACAACATGAGTTCTTGTCCTCTATGTTTTTCCACAAGTTTGAACCTTGATCAATATTGATTGCTTGGTGATATAGCAGGTCCTTTCAGTTTTATTTCTCCTATAATAATTAAGTTCATTAGAACTCTAATATACCTGTTTTAGCTTAGAAAACAAAACAAAGCAAAACAAAAAACTAAATACTTCATATATAAATAAAATGAAATAAAAGGGTACCTCCAAGAAGTATATATACTCTATAAAAAGTAAATCATCTGTTTGTACTCTCTCTCATTCTATACTTTTTTGGGATTATTCCCGAACAGCTATTAGATAAAAATTGTATTTCAATAACTTTGTCTTTTACATATGGCTTTGTAATACTACTGTAAAATGCACATCATAATAAGCTATATTTAATATATGCACAGATAACTACATTCTGAGAAAAATAGAGATATAAAAAAATATTAACACAAAAAAATAAACAACCTGCATTTGGTTAATATTGATGCAGTATGTTTAGTTTAATGCAGTTCACAATTTTTTTTCTCCTCATATATAAAAACATGATCAAAAAATTGACATTTTTAGCTGACCATTTAACCCAGTATTCGCAGTTAGTACTTTATCAAATTTATCTTTGACTTTAACTTAGTTTATTACATATAAAAACATGCTTCACATATCTTGGACCTCTATTATCTATTGGCCTTGTTACTGTCTTTGTGGAGTTTATACATTCTTCCAGTATCTGTGTGAGACTTCCCGAAATACCTTAAGAGTTTTTCCAACTCTTAAAGACTTGTATGTTAGTCTATATTCTCTATGGAGTGGTGGAATTCCCATCATGTGCTATCCCTACTGGGCACACGACACATGAACTGGAGTGCTCACTTTGTGTACAGAGCTGAAAGCAACCATCTTAGCTAGTAAAGCCAAGTGACCAATCACACCTCTGACTGGGAGGGTGTCTTTTCTCCACAGCAGGCTTGTTCCACTTGAGCTCTGCTATATTAGGCTCATTGGTGACTCTAGAAGAGCCTGCATGAGTGAGCGGGCCTATCTGTCATAATATAAACTGTTGTAGTGTTGCAGGGCTGATTAATCCCTTGTAGTATCTGCTGCCAAGAAAGGCTTTGGTTCACTGTGACCCTATCATGGAAAAATGAAGTCTAGAAATGATTAATTAAATTGTTTCTTAGGATATTTTTGAGAAAAAAAAATACAGTAAAGAGTATTAAATATAACAGAGTAAAAAAACAATCTAGTCAGGAAAATAACTGAAAATTGACATATTTTGTTTTACTTTAATATATTAAAAATTGGCAATAAAAATTTAAACTCAAGAGCTCTGCATTAAAATATGTTGTTTTAGAAATGGCAATACTGAGAGACGAGAATGTTTTAACTAGCCATAGGCTAAGGTATTTTTTTTTTAATTTCAAGTACGTTTTTTTAAATATTATAATTTTTACTGTTGTAATTGTTGTTCCTGTTGTACCTTATAACCACACCTCTTTTGACAAGCAACATCTCCTGTTGCTTGGCAACACTTGGTATAGAGTGCTTGCTCATTTCACAGTAGGTAATTATTTGCAATTAGGCAGGCTGTGTAACTCATACCCCGTATTTGACTTTAGTTATTGTTTCATTTCTAATTGCCAGTCTTGTGTTTTTGGCCATGAGTTTGTGTATTCTAAACTGTAGCATCAGGGCTTATTCCTAATTTAATGTGGCAACCCTTATTGAATGACTGCATCTCCCCATTTCCTCTGTTGTATCTCAACTAATGAATACAGCTTTGAAACTTATATCTTGAGCATCAGCAATGTAAGGAGTCACCTCAGCATTTGACCATTTTATGCACAGGTGTCAGCCATACAATAATGTATCATTTATTTTGCATTTTTCATGCATGGACAAAGAAAGGGCTGTGAAAACAAAAGGTAATATAACAAAACGCTGCACAGTTGTATTTGCTACATGCCAGACTTGGAAGTGCTCCCTCCAGAATGTTGGTAGTGTAAATATCTCTATCCATGTCTAGCTTTACAAGACCACCATTTGTCTTATTTGTCATTTTATTTGTTTGCCTTGGCTGCCTAAGTCTGTTAATAGTGATTTGAGCATATGCCCAGTACAAATTAGCATGAAGTATTTTTTAATCGGTTAATGAAATACATTGTGAAAAGCTAGAGGAGTACTAATGTAGATGATGACATATGTTTCAAAGACATGACAATTTGAACTATTAACTGACCATAAATGTAAATAATGAGAATTATGAATACTGTACACAGCACACATATAACAACTTGTATGTAAAAAAAAAAAAAAACAGTAGTGCTATCTCAGACATACAAAAAAAAGCATTACTAGTACCATGCTCATACTACTGCTGTATATATTACAGGTACACTGCTTTATGCTTTGTTGTTATTCATTAAATTCAATAGCTGTATATATAATACTTTAGTTTAAGACACTTTTTTCCCTTTTTTGCCAAGAATACCGTTGAAAATGAAGATAGTCTTCATTGAATGGCATCTTAGCATCATTGTCAAAATCAAATTCTTTAGCCCAAGACTCATTTGCTTTCCATTTATAACTACAAATATAAAGGTCTACGTATTTTTTTTTAAAAGGCAACTTAATCATCACTGCATAATTAAGGAAACACTATGCAAACTATACATGCTATGTAAGTACTATTTCAATTTAATTTTGAAAATGTAACACATTTTTTACTCTACAGTGCATCCGGAAAGTATTCACAGTGCATCACTTTTTCCACATTTTGTTATGTTACAGCCTTATTCCAAAATGGATTAAATTTATTTTTTTCCTCAGAATTCTACACACAACACCCCATAATGACAACGTGAAAAAAGTTTGCTTGAGGTTTTTGCAAATTTATTAAAAATAAAAAAACTGAGAAATCACATGTACATAAGTATTCACAGCCTTTACTGTGAAACTCAAAATTGAGCTCAGGTGCATCCTGTTTCCCCTGATCATCCTTGAGATGCTTCTGCAGCTTAATTGGAGTCCACCTGTGGTAAATTCAGTTGATTGGACATGATTTGGAAAGGTACACACCTGTCTATATAAGGTCCCACAGTTGACAGTTCATGTCAGAGCACAAACCAAGCATGAAGTCAAAGGAATTGTCTGTAGACCTCCGAGACAGGATTGTCTCGAGGCACAAATCTGTGGAAGGTTACAGAAAAAGTTCTGCTGATTTGAAGGTCCCAATGAGCACAGTGGCCTCCATCATCCATAAGTGGAAGAAGTTCGAAACCACCAGGACTCTTCCTAGAGCTGGCCAGCCATCTAAACTGAGCGATCGGGGGAGAAGGGCCTTAGTCAGGGAGGTGACCAAGAACCCGATGGTCACTCTGTCAGAGTTCCAGAGGTCCTCTGTGGAGAGAGGAGAACCTTCCAGAAGGACAACCATCTCTGCAGCAATCCACCAATCAGGCCTGTATGGTAGAGTGGCCAGGCGGAAGCCACTCCTTAGTAAAAGACACATGGCAGCCCGCCTGGAGTTTGCCAAAAGGCACCTGACTCTCTGATCATGAGAAACAAAATTCTCTGGTCTGATGAGATAAAGACTGAAATCTTTGGTGTGAATGCCAGGCGTCACGTTTGGAGGAAACCAGGCACCGCTCATCACCAGGCCAATATCATCCCTACAGTGAAGCATGGTGGTGGCAGCATCATGCTGTGGGGATGTTTTTCAGCGGCAGGAACTGGGAGACTAGCCAGGATAAAGGGAAAGATGACTGCAGCAATGTACAGAGACATCCTGGATGAAAACCTGCTCCAGTGCGCTCTTGACCTCAGACTGGGGCGACGGTTAATCTTTCAGCAGGACAACGACCCTAAGCACACAGCCAAGATATCAAAGGAGTGGCTTCAGGACAACTCTGTGAATGTCCTTGAGTGGCCCAGCCAGAGCCCAGACTTGAATCCGATTGAACATCTCTGGAGAGATCTTAAAATGGCTGTGCACCAACACTTCCCATCCAACCTGATGGAGCTTGAGAGGTGCTACAAAGAGGAATGGGTGAAACTGGCCAAGGATAGGTGTACCAAGCTTGTGGCATCGTATTAAAAAAGACTTGAGGCTGTAATTGCTGCCAAAGGTGCATCGACAAAGTATTGAGCAAAGGCTGTGAATACTTATGTACATGGGATTTCTCAGTTTTTTTATTTTTAATAAATTTGCAAAAACCTCAAGTGAACTTTTTTCACGTTGTCATTATGGGGTGTTGTGTATAGAATTCTGAGGAAAAAAATGAATTTAATCCATTTTGGAATAAGGCTGTAACATAACAAAATGTGGAAAAAGTGATGCACTGTGAATACTTTCCGGATGCACTGTATATAGTTCTTTGATGACAATGGTAAGCGCCACAAAAGATCACAATAGAACAGTTCTGATGAGGCACTGACTAGCTTAATGGTTAGACTTTAACCATCTACAGTGGTTTGCGGGCATGAAATGGTTGGTTGGCAGTTGCTACTGTTTATAATTGGAAGTGGGCGATACCCCCCTGCTCTGATAGTTGTGCTTGATTCGCCCAGAGGGTGCTGTGATGGTGTGAGTTGGTTTCTTGCTCCCACTTCATTTATGGGAGCCTCTGACTCCGACACTGTCTACAACTTAACCGGATGAGCATGGCTGATGAGGAAAAAACACACATGAAGCTAGAGAATGTTGTAAAAGTGATCAGTGCTTTTACTAAAAAAAAAAAAAAAAACCTCAAGTGTTGAAAAAGTGCAATGCTTAGAAAATAGTTCAATAATTAAATAATCCATGGAGGTTTAAATCAGAATAAATAAATCCATTGAAAACGATGTTAAAATCAGCTGGCAAGAAACTGTTGTTACTAAAAAACCCAGTGCCTTCTTCCACACTGGTGGCTCCTTTGCTGATTCCATATAGGCCTTACTGCAGAGGAGTCGCTCTACTGACACACACAGCTGACCTTCCACAGGTCTGGGTCCCCGCTGTCCCATGGCTCCTTCGCTGGACCTATGCTTGGGATCTCAATGGCCATGGCACTCAAGTTGGAGTTCTCCTCCCAAGCCTCCTCGACCCACTCTTCCATGTTGAGTTGTTCAGCCAGAGTGATCACTCCTTCAGCCCCATACCTCCCCCTCCCCCCCCCCCCCCCCCGCACCGTGCATCAGCCTCTTACACCACTCAATTGGCTCTTGTTTCCAGCTGCCTGCCTTGTCTCCCTTGAGCCTGCTCACTCACTCCGGCTCCTTCCACGTCCTACCCTGTTTCTTTCTCCCTTTGACTTCTGTCTTTGCTTCTTTCTCGATCCCCCTCTCTCATGCTTGCGCTTCTCTTTTAAAATGGAGATGTGGCAAAGCTGGGCAATCAGCTGCTCCCAACATCAGTTAGGGTCACGGACGATCCTACACCTGTGCACTAAGTGCCATCCTCTCCCATATCTCACCCAGAAACCGCTCACCACACTACCATGCCCCACCACAAGAAGATGCAAACGCAGTAATTATTTATTAAAAACACTAAACAGCTGCGGACCTCACTTTACCACAGGCACCGTCAACCTTCTGACAATTATGAAGAGGGCTCCTTGGTGGGTCACAAAAACTCTTAAATGAGAAAAAGTGGGTTGCAACACCAGATAGGATGAGAAACACGGTTACCACATATCTCAAGCCTATCTTACAGCTTGAGGTGAGCATTTGTAATTACTTTCATAATGTGTGTGCACCATTTGAAAACAACAACAGCATTGCATGTTGTGTGTTCATTTTATGTTTGTTAGGACTAAAAGTAACCCTAGTTGGGAATAATGGGCTGCAGTGTGACAAACCTGAATAAATTGACAATACAGTAATCCCTCCTCGATCGCGGGGGTTGCGTTCCAGACCCCCCCGCGATAGGTGAAAATCCGCGAAGTAGAAACCATATGTTTGTATGGTTATTTTTATATATTTTAAGCCCTTATAAACTCTCCCGCACTGTTTATAAATATTCCCCGCAGAGTTAAACAGCATAATCCCTTTGTATTCTCTTAGATATTAGGTAAGATTCATTGATATTATGTATATAAACACACTGTTTATATACAGTAAAACCTAAATATTATTTTAAAGATATTGAGTGTCTCCGATATCACATATGTTACAGCCATTACGATAGACAGGTCACCAGCAATAAATACGTACAATGCAAGAAAAATAGTATACAGTAAATGTGTGTACAGTGACACTAAACGTACGTACATGTACTAAGCACTGTAAGAAGAAAATTAATTATGGTTACTCACCAACAATGACACGATGACTTGTCCGATAACAATGAGTTTAATTTTACTGCACAACAAAGGAGAGCGTTACAGCCCTTGTAAAGGAGCCACTTCAGGCGATTGTGTAGCACTGCCGTTGTTCTTCTTCTGGCAGTCTTCAATCCAAATCCCTAAAGCAGATTCCATCCAGACTACTGCCTTATTACATCCACTTACAACTCGTTTTGCACCCTGGTTAAAAGGACACTGCAGCCGTAGATCTTATATCCCTTTCCTACTTTTTAAATAAAAAGAATCGTAGCCTTCAACAAATCCAAAACATTTACCTTTTCGGCAATCATTAACATCTTCTTCTTGCGCTTGGGCACGGCCCCTGAAGCAGTAGCAGATTGTTTTGGAGCCATAATGAAGGGCTTGACTATGCACAAAGATAAACACTAAAGAGCACAACTCTTTACACAGCGAAACACGTTGATGCTGAATTAGCGAGACGAGACTTCCTGGTTAACACTGCATTCAGCACGCAGGAGCTCAACTGCGTGCTCTGATTGGTTAGCTTCTCAGTCAGGAGAACTTAACTGCGTGCTCTGAATGGTTAGCTTCTCAGCCATCCGCCAATAGCGTCCCTTGTATGAAATCAACTGGGCAAACCAACTGAGGAAGCATATACAGGAAGTAAAAAGACACACTGTCCGCAGAACCCGTGAAGCAGCGAAAAATCCGCGTTATATATTTAGTTATGCTTTCATATAAAATCCGCGATAGAGTGAAGCCGCGAAAGTCGAAGCGCGATATAGCGAGGGATTACTGTACTGTAAAATCCACCCGGATGCCCAGATAGGCACCTAAAAAGAGGCCGTTTCTGGGGAAATCAGGAACAAAGGTACTCCTAAGAAACACTAATCTACAGTACATTACCAATGTTATCATTTAAAATACTGTATATTTCAAAATTACCTTTCCAGAGAACTTACAGCATCCCTGAAATATCCAGGTACTGAATTAACACTAAAATCCCTGAAGCCTATGAAAATGTAGTAATACCGGGCCAAAGAAATTTAATTTGGTGGGGGATCGGATACCAGGCTGCTTGCTGCTTGTGCTGATCGACACACTGGCAAAACAAAGACACTGATGAAGAGGTGCAAAAGAATTTAAGGTGGCCTGGGATTACGACTTTTTTTGTAGGCTTCCGGGATTCTAGTGTTAATTACAGTTTTCAAAGTGGCTGTAGCATTTGGGATTCATTTTAAAATTGTTGGAAATTTTAATCACTGAAAGTATTCTTTTGATCCTTTAATCAGTGATGTAAAGTGCTGTTATGACAAGATATTTTGATCACTTACCACTTAAAAGCAAATGATGCTTCTTCAACTTTACTGTTCAGTCATAGGGATATTATCAAAATGAAAAATTACAAAATAAATATAAATTTAAAGATTTTCTTTGATTTGAAAACTTTATCCTGATATAATTGAGTCAGTACAAGAGGGCATCTACTTCAACAATTGTACAAATGCATAACAGTTGTTTGTAAAATTTCATAAGAAAAAAATAAATAAAAAGAAATTAATTCAAGAAATACTATATTGAACATGACCACGATGCTATAACAGATGATACCCTGTTGGTAAATTCTGACTTTAGTTTTTTATGCCTGTTAAAAAGTTGTTGTCAGATTTGTCTAGATGACAATCATTTTAATTTCACCTCAGATAAATTGCCAAAAAACATTTTAAAACAAACATTACTGTAACATATGGAAATTTTCCACTTTTTCTATCTGCTTGTTCCTTTTCTTTTTGATTCAGCTGCTCCCATTAGAGGTTGCCACAGCAGAAATCTGCTGCTGCACCAGATATTCAGAGTACCTTAAGAACTTCAGCAGGGAGTGAGGGTAAATAAATAAAAGACAGAAGGCATGAAATGTATTTAATATATACCTGTAATGTTGTTAAGGTAACTTTCTTATATAAAAAAATCCATATTTTGACAAGTTTTTTCTAATGATAAATAATTATCAAAAAAAAAAGTTGAGTATAAAGGGACAGCAATAACTTCCCAAGAAAGTTTTTTTTTTCAGACACTAGAACAAGCAATAGGTGAATACATACAGGATAATACTTATTTAGGGTGGAGCCATGTACCCAGAAAAAAAGCCTGGGAGCAGTGATTGCTGACGAAGTCATTAACAGGATTCCTTAAGAAAGATATGTTTTTTTATATCAGGAAGTTTTAAAATACTGACGACCAAGCTGCAGTATCAGCCAGGGAAAAGAAGCAGTGCGATAGCTTTTCAAAGTATTCCATATGCAAGCAACCATGTTATAGAGTGTAGTTAGCAAAAATGACCAAAAGGTGGCGCTTGTGATGCATCATTTATTCTTGGTAGGATCGCTTCATTTACTTTCTTTACTCTGCTGGTTTCAATTCATTTAATAATGGAATTTTACAGCTACAGGTAGGTCATTTACTATGCCTTTGAAAAGGTTTTGACATGTTAAGTTATGACTATATTAAGTTTATGTATGTTTTTTAAAAGTTGTAATTTTTTAAACTTGTTTGAAATACTTCTGCTTATTACCACAGTAACAAAACATTTAGGTTTTAGAAACCGCTTAATGAGAAATATGAAATTGGTAATCTAAAGAAATTAATATCTACAAAGAATGTTTGTATACATTTTCTGTTTTCTTTTAAAACACCATCTACAATTAGGATTCAGTGTTGAACGTCAAAACTCTCCAAAGCTTTTTTTGCAGAGAATATGTTGTGTTAGCAGGTAACCTTGTTTGGCAAATATTTTCCTGAAAATTCACCATGTGTCCCATTAGGTAAACATGTTTTGCCAAGCACCCCATGATGCTTTTCAAGGCCAATGTGACATCACAGAGCTGTAGTAGCTACGCACACAGCATCCATGCATGCCTACTGTAAGATCGTTGCTGACATGGGCACGCACAGCACAGAAGGAAATGTTGTTTTAGTTACTGAAAGTAACCCCCCACCCACCAACTTTTTCACCAAACAGCTTGACAGTGTTGTGCAATATTTTTTCTGGTCTCTAATTGCTCTCTTCCACCTGCAGTTGTTTCAATCCCTAGGGTTCTTAAAACTTTAGAACTTAAAAAGGTAAAAATGGGTCCCACAGCCACATAGGTTGAGAAAAACTGCCAGATTTCCATCCTGGATATGCTTAAAAATATAAACAAAAAACTTGCAGTACTGCCACCAGATAAATAACACTGATTCCTGTGCCCAGCAACAAACTCAAAACCAACCTTAAAGGAGCCCTTCCCTGCCCTCTCCCCTCATTAGAAAACATAGTGCATTCTGTGAAATAATAAAAACAAAAGATTTATTACTGTTTACAAGATGTTTGTTTCTTCTTCATTGATGAAGAAAGTGCAAAGTATTTGCATAGATACATGGGAAACAAAAAAGACTTTCCTTCTGCACCCAGAGCTGAGACTTCAAACAATGGAACTAGCCAATACCTCACTGCAGCTTTATGGCACGGCCAATGTGTGACCGAAGTCAGGAACCCTTTTTTTTTTTTTTTACTTATTGCTAGTTTGTGACAATTTTTTTCATTTTGCTTGTGGTATTCGTTCCATCTGCATCTTTTGTTGTTTGAGGTTCAGTGGCAGAGTGGGTAGCACTTGGGCACAGTAATCAGTCAATACTTGTCAAACTTTTCCCTAGGACTCACTTGTGCCCTGAGCGCCCACCAAGGTTGGTTGCTTTTTTGATTTGGCTCAGTGTTACTAATGTGTTCCTGTTCCATGCAACATAAAAGTGATTAATTAGGAAATGGATAGATGAATGAAGGATTAAAGCATTCAGGGCCATGTAACATTACAAATGAGAGACTTAATATTATTCAGTATGTAGTCTGCAGTAAAAGTGAGGCTGCTTACACTTGATTGTAAACTGATGTATTCCTTTTTTACTCACCAATGCTTTATTTAGTATGAAGTTCACATGGACAGACTCCTTTCCAGTTTCAGTTCTTCATGTAAAGCCTTCTCAACAATATTTTCTGACATCTATGACTTGATTAACGATACTCTGACTTGATGGTGATACTGCTTAATTAGTATAAACTGCTGCTCATACAGTAAATAGCAATAATTAAATGTTTAAATTTTTATACTTCATTTTCATTTAAATCTGCAACTGTAATCGGCTAGTCAATTTATTTTAGCAACCTAAATTAAGCTTATTTGTTTAGGTTTTAAGGGCTGTCTTGGTACAATTATAATTGAATTGTCACCATCACTGAAAGCTAGTTTATAAGCTATCAGTCTAACTGATGCGCAACCATAAAGTAGAAAAGTTTGATTGTTTTTTATTTATGGGATTTTGAAAGGAGAATGTTTTTGTTTGTATCTTGTGCTTCATAAATAAAGTGTATCTATGACAAAACAAAACAAAAAATACAGATTTTTTTTAGAGAAATATAAAAGTCATGCAGAATACTGCTCAATTTGTACATTTTCCGAAGTGTATCTTCTCATGAGCACAAGTTTTTACTGATGTTATTTACAAAAATTACTGAACCGCCACCTCTTCTTTATGAAATTGTCAAAGCGTTGCTTTGTATCAAACCTCTTAACAACTGGCGCACAGGAGTGCTTTCTCCTTTCTCGTCTTATGCCCAGTGCAGGTGATGTAAGCTCAGGTTCCTAAGACTATTAATTGGATTATGATTGATCAACCATGAATATCTACAGTGCCAATACTGTTTTATGGCTAGTCTTTCAATGTACCCTTGAATGGTTTGGAAGGCACTTTTTGCATTTTCTACAAAATATATTTACTTAGAATTAATTTTACTTAGAGTAAACCTGAAAAGTATACATTATGTTCACTGACTACAGAATAACAGTTCAAAGCCATTAAAAGTTTAAATGGTGTTCAACTTAAATTTCAAAATAAAAAAAAAATGTTGGTGAACTTGGATTTGAACACAGGTTTGTTGTGAAAAAACACCACTTCAACATTTCACTGCTCTACCTGCTGAATCTGTATGTTTGCTCACAATGCAGTAGAGGCAGCAAAATGCAAGATAATGTAGTATTCTCCATTCATTCTGCATAGATGCATCTGTACCATTGAAGGGAGAGGTTTTGATCCATACTTTTTGCAAGCTCTGACTCCGAAAGCAATTCTAAAGATAGTTGTCAAGTGAACCCAAGAGTGAGAGACATAAACCGCATTTCTTTGCCCTGCATTATTTCCAAATTAAAGTGCTGAAATGACAATTATCACTTCAACACCATATAGGCACAAATTCATTAGCTAACACAATTGATATACTAACTTAAATACTGTACCAAAGATGCTGAAAGAGAGAACAATAATAGTTGTGAGATATAAAAAGACCTTCACTGGTTGTGTAAGACTTGGATGCCTCTTTAATAAAGACTGCTATTCAATATAGTTAAATGCTCGAAAAATAATTACAAGGCTCAAGTAAGTAGAAAATTGATTGCTTGATCTAAAGCATTTTGTCTTTTCTGTACAGTTTAAAATGGCAGATATTGCTAAGAGTGTACAACCTGAGAGAGGAGACAGTATATTTAATGTGAAAGACAAGGAAATGAGACATAGTTGAAAACAGAGTGCAAAATGCAATAGCCAGAATGTCAGACCAATCTTCCATCAAGCCCAAAACAAATCCCAAATTAGAAAACAAAAAAATAAATAGTCAAATACTCATATTGTCAAGGAAAACAATCTTGCCTAAAGAAGGGACCTGAGTTGCCTTGAAAGCTTGCATATTGTAATCTTTTTTAGTTAGCCAATAAAAGGTGTCATTTTACTTGACTTCTCAGGGAGAATGAAAACAAGAAACACATATACATTTGAATGACTTATTCATAATCTTGGATACATATGGGACATCAGCACTGAACTCTTATCCTGTCACACAGTTGGCATTATATTCTCCAGTTCGTTACTCCAGTAACATTAAAATAAAAGCTCCAAAATGGCAACATGCTGGATAAACAAATACAGTATATTGTTAAAAAATATCAAAATGATATTAATTAAGTTAAATACATTTCAAAAACAAAAACTGCTATATTTGAATTCTGTATAACAGATAGAGGAAACATGAATAAAATGCCAAGTATTCAAGTAAAAAACAAAAATATGGGATCATAACATTGATAAAATATGGAGTTTAGATATCAGAAGAAAATCAGATAAACTGTCAGTTAATTAATAAATACTACATGGTTACTTTGCTAATATATATTGGGTTAAAATGGTTACTATTTACTGCCTCATATCTTTAGGTGAAAGTGAATTCTGGCACTGTCACTGCAAGGAGAATTAACATTTTTCCTGTATGTATGTTTTTTAAACATTCTGGTTATCACTGCAACCCCCAATTTTCTGCCCTCTATGTTCAGTCCATTGGGCACCCCTTTACTGAGCTGAACAACTATTTAAACTCACAAATGTATGCTGTCACTCCCAGCCTGTGTTGTATCCAGGTCTTTTAAAGTAGGACGAAAATATGTACTAGCACTTCCCTGCTATTGCTTTGCAAACTGGAGCATACTGGCATATCACAGTGTGAACTCCACGTGGACACCCTAGTTCTACAAAACAATGTATGTATTTTACCACCATGGGCCTGCTGTCCCCCACCCCATTGTTTGAAGTAAATGTAACATAAGTGTGTTTGACAATTCACAGGGAACAACTCCCCCTTCAGTTTTGTATGTATTTTATATCACATCGTGAAGAGTAAGAAGAAGCCAACTGAACAGAGATTATTGACTGTACCCAATGATCCAACTTGCTAAGCATGTCTTCTTTGAGCTTTGCCAAGCCTTCTTCCTTCCAATTCTCTTTATGCAAATAAGCACCGGTAGCAGCATTAATTTGCATAAGGAAACAGCTCTACTCCTTTGCAAGATTACAGCCTCAGCCTGGTCTCTTGTGCTGTGCATGAACTGCAAGACCCATTTCTCTGCATTGAAGTGGAAGATGTATTGTCTAAGACTAGCCCAGTTGCTACAACATTATTACCAGCAAATACTGACAAATATATGTAAATGTATTTTTCTAGAAGATACCTACTGACCCAGGTGTACTATCTTGCCTAATTTCAGCTTTTTAACAAAATGAGAAAGTGTTTTTGTTGATGAGTTAGTGAGTGAGTGAATGAGTGAGTGAGTCACTCAGTCAGTCAACATTACATTACATATATACATTGTCTTCGTCGTTCATTTTCCAACCCGCTATATCCTAACATAGGGTCACGGGGGTCTGCTGGAGCCAATCCCAGCCAACACAGGGCGCAAGGCAGGAACAAACCCCAGGCAGGGCACTAGCCCACCGCAATACATTGTCTTCTGTCATGTTTTTTTTTCTCTCTATCATAAGAGATTTAACATGAATTAAAATATCTCCAGCCCTGATCAAAAACTCAAGACCCGGCATAATTAGAGTCGCAGAATTAGAAAGACTCAACTTAAAAGATTACTGTATGCAAGATTTCGAGGCAACTCAGGCCCCTTCTTCAGGCAAGATGTAATATATAATAAAAGATTACATCTTGCCTGAAGAAAGGGCCTGAGTTGCCGCAAAATCTTGCATATTGTAATCTTTTTAGTTAGCCAATCAAAGGTGTCATTTTGCTTGACTTCTCCCTACATCCATAATGGCTAACACGGTACAACACCCTAGTACTAAAGACTCAACTTCTAATTTTATTTTTTTGAGACTTCCCTGGGGCGTAAAGGCAATACAGGAAATTTATTATCTTGAAAAATAATTCTGAGTTGAATTCTCACAGTGTCTTCTTTATGTTCAAGTCTATTCCTAAACTGAAATACAGATTTTTTTTTTTTGTGTTCTTGTGTAACAAATGTTACACAATGCACAGTCACTTAAGTTGAAATCACATCATGACTTACGTAGTAATTCCCAAAACAATGATTAGCCAGACATTTTTTATATGTTTGGAGTTATACTTAATCATTAACAATGTAACCATTTTGTTCTGAATAAAATCAATAAATATCAAAACAATCCTTTTCATCAGCTATCCCCTGTGTCCAATCCAGACATATTGCTCCTCTTATGCTTTCAACAGTTTAGTTTTGTAAGACCTTAACATAAGCTTTACTAAAATAAACGCATCTTTGAAAATATGTAAAATTTAGCTGTATGATTGCTGTATGCATTACTGCCAAACTACAAAGTTTTGTATAAAATGGCAACAGAATAGCAAATGTATTTTCATTTTTAAAAAATGTTGAAATGCTGTTGCACTATATATAACATATTGAATATGCAGCTCTAATTGCAAACTCACAGGCAAAAAAGGGACATTTTTAAGCAGATAGTCTAAACAAAGTTGAAAAGAAAATTGGGCTGCTTGTATAAGTTATCAGAAGATAGAGGTAACACTCAAGTGAAAGAAATTGCCATTATATAGTTATACTTGCCTTATTCACCAGCAAATAAATATTGATATTTATTGAGCTATTTGTCCAATAATAAATGTAGGTATGTATGGTGTTAATTTAAAACTAGATATACTATAAAGGAAAAAAATATCTTAATGAGAAGTGTGGTGGTAGCACCTTGTTGAGCTGAGGCTTTTGTTCAGAAGGGACTAAACAACATGTAAAAATATCAAAGGACAGCAACATTGAAATGTCTCAAGACTAAAACCAAAAATGAATATCCTTAACTTTATCACCACTGAGAATCCATGGCATGACTTGAATTTGAAAAGCATAGTTCAAAATTACTTAGCAATAATGTGTAGGAGCGATAGTTGGTTGTTGTGAAAACTATATTTTTTGTTTTGATTCTTCAATGGTATCTATTGAACAATAACAGATTTTCACATAAATCTGTAATTAAAATACACATTACGGCAAGAATTATAATTGTATCATTTGTAATCATAAAATTTTAAAATTGTAGATAGATAGATAGATAGATAGATAGATAGATAGATAGATAGATAGATAG
>JANRMT010062796.1:6477829-6490604 GCA_026402145.1 Polypterus bichir lapradei | reverse complement strand
TAGATAGATAGATAGATAGATAGATAGATAGATAGATAGATAGATAGCATGGAAAATTTAAATTATTTCCAGCATTACAATCAAATATACATAAAATAATGAGTATACAGTAGTATTATAAAGCTATCAATAAGAACAATATAGTATTAGAATCTATATTTCAAAAACTGAACATTTTTGCAGTGGGTCATCACTTGAATGTACAGCTGTAACTAAATCTTACAGCTATGGCCTACAATGACCAGTTTTACATTCTCAGTGGCCTGTTTTACCTGCTTTGAGCATACGCAGACACATAAGCACAGACAATTAACTACACATCTGTTGTTTTCAGACAAGATTTTTAGAATAATGTCCATCCTTTTATTGTATCTTTGACTTGTCTCTCAGTGTTGCATATTTAAAATTAAAAGTTTACAGTAGTTTGTTTTAGGCCTTCTTGGGCAATATGCAGACACTCCCGTCACAGTTGAGAGGTATAATTCCTTCAGCATATCCTGGATTTGCCCCTCAGTCTTCTACAAGTGGGTCTGGCCTGGGACACTCAGGAGGCATAGTAAATAAATAATATAAGCACCTCCACTGACTCTCGATACCGGGAAATAGTAGTTCTCCCGTAGTGCTGAGCTTCTTACCCAGAAATTGAGTCCCAAAAACCCTTCACAGGAAATTTATTTCAACCACTTGTACTTATCTCTTTTTTTCAGCCTCTCCACACAGCTTGCAACCGTATGTGAGGGCAAGAATGTAGACTTAGAAATCAACAGCTTTATCTTCAAACTTGGCCCCTACTTCACCAGCCCAGTTCAAAGCAGCATTTGCAAACCTGCTGCCACAGTACCAATCTGATGGTTTGTCTCACAATCACCTCTAACCTCATTCATGAACACTAACCCTAAGGTACCTGAACATCTCCATTTGGTGCATCAGTTGTGTCCTTACACAAACTGATACCTGCAGGAAACAAGCTACTCTTTTTAGAAGAGGAACCTGACCTCACACTTGAATGCTGTTTCCCATCCCTATTACATCACACTGAGCTATGAACCATGACAGTGTGCACAGCAATCATGGTCTGATAAGGCTGAGGACAACATTATCTTCAAACAGGCGAGACACAATACATAATTTCTCGGACTGTATAACCTCCAAATCTAGGTTGTGCCTTGATATCCTGCAAATCATAATTATGAACAGCAGATGAAACAAGACACATTCCTTGGAAGAGTCTAATGCCTACCTCAAATGGTCTCAAATGATTTCTTGCTTTACAAATAGAGGGACTAAATAGCCCAAAACAGATGAACTGAAACTTCATACTTTTGTAGTACCACTGACACGCTAATACAGTCTACATAGTCATAAGCTATTTAGAATTCCAAAAGGCACATGTAGACAAGATACTGGCACATTGAACTATTTGTGCCAGAACAAAGAGCTAGTCCAATGTTTCACCACCAGAGTGGAATTTCCAAATGACATTGAGTCTCCATTGCATTCAGATGTCTTTGTTTTTCACATGATCTGTGGATTATACAAAGAAATCCCAGGATAGTGTGGGAACATTTCTAGAAATTCTTATAAAACACTATAAAGCCCACAATAAAAAATGAGAAAGCATGTTTTAATTAATAATATGCATTGAAAGTGGCGTCTGAATACATACATTAGGCAGTTTGCCAAGAGACATGGGAGGCTTGAATAGAAACAAGCTGAACTTGCTGAGCTTAAAACTAAGCCTTAGTCAAGCTTCAAAATATAAACACATATCATCCTGAACATACCAGAACTATTTTGAAGCTTGGTGATAGGAGCATCATGTTATGGGGATGAAATTTTCTTCACCATAACATCAAACACTTGTGAAAATGATATAGAAACTGGATATAAAAAGACATAGAAAAACTACAGAAGCAAAATACAACTGAAGATTTCCAGCAGGACAGTGACCCAAAAACACAGCCTAAAGCACACTACAGTCCCTGAAAATGCAGAGATAAATTCTGGAGCGACCAAAGTAAATCCCAGACCGAAGTTCAAACAAGAATATAAAAAAAGGAATTTTTCATTGCTGTTCATCAATGGTCTATATCCAATGTTAGAAAAATGTGAAATTTTGAAAAGATGAATGAGAATAAATTGCAATATACAAAGGTGTTAAGAGAGTTGTCCTAAATTACTGCAGCCACTGGTGCCACTTTAAAATCAAAAAATTTAAATAGTTACTAGAATAATTAGATTTTTATTCTTTATGTATTAATACAATAGAAGCATATGTACAATTGTGTTTTCACACTGGATTTTTGTTATAATTAAATAAATGATTAAGTAAATCATGATTCTAAATTGTAACTGAGAAAAGTGTTACAGACAGGTTGGTTGGGACGGCGGAGTTGGTAGCCACTACATAACAAATCTGGACAGATGGATTATGGATAATTTTTCATTATGTATACAGTACTATACATCTGTACATTAAAGTGGTGATGAAACTAAACATTACTTCAGTTCATTCTTCCTTAGTTTTAGCTTCTATTTAATTTTTGACATACTAAGAGTTGCTAAGCCGCTAGATCTTTGGCTGAAAAATATTACCTGATAAGGTCATAAAACCTGGAAATAAAACTGTTTATCTGTGTAATAAGTGAATTTGTACATTTTCAAATGACAGTATCCACTGCTTTTTGAGTATGGTACTGCTTTATGATACTGCTTGGCAAAAGGTGATGTGCAGCTGTGTGCATGTATGTTTTGGAGTTTTTTTTTTCAATAATAAACACAATTCCCACAATCACACTGTGAAATTGTTGTGCCTCGAACACATAGCATTTCCAGACATGACTTTTGCTGTTTTACTTTTTGACATGTGTGGATGCTGTGCTGTATCAACACCACTGTGATCCATTTTTATATACAGATTTTACATGCATTTTTCTTAAATATTATTTTGCCTTCCAAAGTAATTTGTGCACTTGTGACCAGAAATGAGTGTAATAAATAATTTCACTTGGTTCTAACAATATGTAAAAAAGCTGGTACTATAAGGTTTTTTTGACATTGTAATAATGATATTGTAATTTTGACATTGAATTGATGACAGTTTCTTCTAGCATCCTGTTTCTTAAACTTTGCCATTAAAAAGTACTCTAGAATCCTTAAAGCATTTTTTTTTTCTTTTTCACTAGATCAAGACATTAATTCTTATTAAATTAATTGTGATATTGTTTTTAGTTGGTTAAAAGCATTCTGTGAACTATCCATAAAGACTAAATTATTGCCTATAGCATTTTTACTTGCTCTAATCCATCACTCAAACTAAACTACATTTAACTTATATTGTGTTAATGATTGTAGCATTACAGGTTTCACATAAGTTAGCACTAAAGCACTGAAGCTCTAGGTTTTAATTTTAGTCTAGTCACTTCCTGTATGGTGCTTGTACATTCTTTCCATTTGGATGTGGATTTTTACTCCAAATCAATACTTCATTCAAAGACTTTAATGTTGGGTTATCTGTCAACTTTAAATTGTGCCTGTGCCATTAAGTGTGGAATCATGCCCTGGTTACTGGGTTGTACTAACTGTTGTCAGTATAGTATCAAGCTTCAAATGAGCCTATAATAGACAAAGCAAAGTCAGAAAGTACTTAGAGAGATGCAATCAATGTTATTCCTTAGAAGTTACTGAAATCAATTTAAAAATGTATATGATATTACTAACCAGTGGTTCCGTTTAGCATGTACATTTTCAGAGAATTTAACTAGTTGGTGTCCTGATGCAAAATTAAAGATGTTTACTATATACAAGATTTTTAATTAAAAGATTATTGTGTCACATGTTATTGAGTTACTGAGATCAAGATATTTACTGCAGAATTATATGTTCTTGTACAGTGTTTCTGGGTAATGTATAGTTGGGCATTGCTGATCTAACTGAAAGCATTTAAAGCAAGACATACTGTTTGCTATACAACAGGCTTTACATTGTAAATTGTATAAATGCCAGCTCATTACTATAATGCATATGTAAATAAAACAATTAATAATTAATAAATAATTCTTAATGAAATAGTTATACAAAATAATCTGCCAGGAAAAAGGAACAGACACAAATATTGACTGGAACACATTATGGTATACTGTATGTTCCTCGTTTCTTTTTACTGGTTTTTATACTGTTTGTTTCATGCTAATAAAAAATCTTTTTTTGCCCTTTGATATCTTGTTACATACTTTTTTGAAACTCACAACTCATGTTCAAAACTGTCATTATCTCAAAATCATATTTACAGATTGTACTTCATCTAGGGCCCAGTTCACTTGTTAGTACTTTTTGCACAAAAACAAATATTGGGCAGAACAAAGTCACATTAAACAACTTAAATTAATTTTTCAGAATGGTGCCTTATGCAGTTATCTACACAGGGACATGGGATAAAACCAATTCATGACCATGACACAGGGTGTTTTTCATATACTGAGCAAGAATCAGCTAAAGCAAAGAAAAAATAAAATAACAACAAAGCCCTGCCTTCCTTATCAGATACTGTGGGAATAGTCTTTAGACCATGCATTGGAATAAGCAGGTTCAGAAAATAAATAAATACCCTCTGTTGTCCTCACTAAGACTACACTGACAGCACATTCATTTATAATAAGAACAAAATTAATTTAAAAAATTTATTGATCTTTTACAGTTATTACATTTATTCAAATTTTCATTTCACCACCTTAGATATTACTTACATATTGATATGTTTAAATATCAGAATATACAGAAGCTGAAACAGTAGCATAGCAAGTGTGTAATTCATTTGGTGCTTACTCTATATTAATATGATATCTGCACTTATATTATTTTTGGAACAAAACCAAATGAGAAATACAATACCTCTGCATGACTAGTTTATAAAGCATTATAGCTACAAGGTAACAAAAGTGCAGCATTCTTTTGCTAAATGTGCCTTTAGTTACTTGGTGTGTTCACTTTTTAAGGAATGTCTAGCATTCTAAAAAAAAAAAAACTTTTTATACTTTTACAAAAAATACAGATTAAATGTAGCCAACTGAGTTTTGGGGAGAATTTATACAACGGTTTCAATAAAACATTATCACATTACTACAAATACAGGTGTGGGCAAAATTAGATTTATAGTTGTTCGTATGGACAAAGACATGCAGGTTATGATTATTATAATAGCTTTATTAACTCAACAGCTTTTTTAACTTTATTAACTCAAGAGAATGTCACAATGGCACAGTGCACTTTGATACAATCTCGTAAGTGCTCAAATTGACAGCTTCATGTACGCACAACTGTAAACCTAATTTTGCCCACCCCTATACGTATATAGGATAGTGAGTAGAAACAAATTTACTTTTTAAAAAATCCTATTATTGGAGTTCATTGCATTTCTGACACATGTTCTATACTGTAGCACTCCGATGTGTAAAAAAAACAGAATAAAGCTTAGTGTTTAAATGACTCATGCCTTTCAAACTCATTATGCTGGTAAGAATACAGAATTTAAAGAACACTGTATAAACTGGGAGCAGCCGAAAGAAGAAGAAGAAGATTGCTGTTTCTGCTATTGTCAGTTGTTTAAATTGTGCTATATGTTGCCATGTGTACATATTGATTTACTGCCCAGTGTCTTGTCTATTGCACTATATGATGAATTGTGTTATAAGTTGTATACATATTTTTGTCATATTATATGTTGTCTGCTTTGTACTGCGCTCCTGAAGGCACATAATTTTGTGCCACCCTATACTTTGCACTTGATGAGATGACAGCAAAAAGACACTTGACTTGACTTGCTGAACTCATGTTTCTTTTTGATTCACTGTACCGAACTACACATATAGACCTAGATATAGTGGTTCAACATGACTTCTTAGCATCATATAGTGGTGCGTTTTCAAAATACCTCTTTCAGGGTGTTTTTACAAATTAGAGATGATTTATTTTTAAGCAAAACAATGAAAATATACAAATTACTAATTAGCATCTTGTTATCACTGATGGTCAATATATTTTAGAAATTATGTCTCTATATTTTAGAAATTATGGTCTCTACAATACATGGCTTTCTCAATTTAATCCACTAGCATTATTTTTTCCTAAAGAAATAATTTTAAAGATTGATGGACAATATTTACATTTACTGTATTTAGCTTAGAAATTGCTCAGTTAGTGGAGAATAGGGAATGCAGGGCTGGCTGAGTAGCAATTTCAGTAACTCAAACCTTGTTCTAAACATGCTTTATTCTTGTTAGGGGTGGAAGAGGTTGGCATCAATCCTATTTGTTGTAGGAGCAAAGCAGGAACAAGCATAAATGATGTCAATCAGCTGTAATATGTATAAACTGAGAAATACATTTTAAGGTCTAATACTATACTACCATCTATTACATTGTTGTATGACAATATAATTTGGATTTATTTATTTATTAAATAAGCTATTATATAAGTTATTTGAGTTAGGGTTCTGCTCACCATTTTTCAAAAATAATATTATGTGGCTTTATAAATTGAATTGGTGTTAAATTGGTATGGTACAATAGGGTAGAATTGTTTTGACACTTAAAAAGCAGACAGGCTGGCTGTTCTTTGCATACCATTAAAATAAAAATAAAAATCTCAGACAAGGCTACATACTAAACATAAGTAAGTAAATGCTTCATAAAATAAATAAAAATAGGTCCTAATAGGTTTAGTTAATACAGTTCCCTTTTACTTGATCAAATGTAATATTTTACAAGTTATTTCATGTGTTTCTCAATAAGCATAATCCAACTATATTTCTCATTTAAAATAAACAGCAATTACAATAAATTGTTTTAATGAAACCAAATGACATATTATGACTTTAGGTGCTATATAAATAAAATGTATCATTATTATGATATTAAGTATAATTTTTTAATTAAGTATCTATAATATTAAGTGTTGCATATATTAATTTATTAGTAATAATATTTTTCATTAAATATTTTCCACTGAAGTCACATTCAGGAGTAGTTTCTCTTTTGTGTTGAGTATTGTGGGGATTAACTATAACTCTTCCACAACAATATAATGAAATAAGCTGGTTCAGAAGCTGGATGTATTATTCCCTGTAGCTTTGCCACATAAAACAGATCTACATGGTCTAGAGTTTTCAGAAGACTTGGCGCTAATATTGATTATACTCTATCCTGTAAGACAGAGGGAGCCAGTGAAGGAGCCACAGGAAGAGTGTTATGTGCTCTTGTGAGTCTGCGTAAGTACTCTTGCAGCAGAGTTCTGAACTAACTGAAGTTGTGACAACAAATTAAAACTGACACAGATGATCCAGAGGCAGATTAGAAGGAGCAACTGATAATCCAGATGTACAGACCAATATGTGACCACTACAGTGGGTAGGAAAATCAACATGCTGCACCCAGTAAAAACAGTTCAGTAGTCACCTACAAGTATAACTGTCTGGGAAAGACAACTTTAATGAGTTAGTAATTCAGTCAAATCAGATAAAAAGCACCCACTGTATTTTGGAGGACGACAGAAAACAATACGTAAGTTAGGACCAGAGTTTGCTATTAGTTTTAGAGCCAGACACTCAAAAGACAATGAACATTCAATTGGGATTATTTTGATGTTTACCTCATATCTAAAAATTACAGCAAGCAAATCACCACCCCCCCACCCCATCATAAACTGCATGGCACTGTAAATACATCCGGATGATGTTGTCTGAATTAAAAACTCAAACTCATTTGGTTTTTGCAAAGTAAATAAAGTTTTAAATATTACATACTCTCCACTACATTTCACAATGCCAAAGAACAGTGTTGTGCCTTGCATTAAAAAAGAGAAACTCAGATATCAAAAAAGGTATAATCATCCTTTTCATATTCTTAGTATGTTGTGACAGTTAACAAGTCAGATCTCACTCACAATAATTAAAACTGGGGCATTCACCCAAACCTCTCATCTTGTGTTGTCAATCTAAAATTTCTGATGTGGTGTATGCTATTTCTACTTTAAATCTTCAAGATGTTGCCACCTACACCATCACACTCCAAGTACCTTCTTGCCCCACCACCCTCTTATTTGCTGTTCATCAACTGTCAGCTAAATTATTCTTTTGAAAGCAGACCCATTTCTTTTTGGTGTGGCTCTAATTTAGATCCAAAGGTGATTGCTGAGTACTAAGTACAGATGAGCTACCCAACAAGATACACTTTGCTGCACTACATTTTAATAATGCAGGCTCAATCCCTGAACTTCTCTATTTAGAAAACATTGTAATTTTACCTCTACTTTTTAAATGTTTTAAGACAAGCAAATCTATGAAATCTTTTGTTTAAACTATTTGAACTTGAACTGTGTGCACTTTTGAAGTCTGCAATGTTTTGGAAGACATTTTATTTAAAATGTAAAGTTTATGCATTTTGTAAAAACATAATATAATACTTTGATATATGTGACTAGTTTTATATAATGTAAAAGTATGATTTAAATGTATTCCTTGGCATATTCTCAGAAATACTTGAAAAATGACACTGTATAGTAAATGAAAAAGTTACTGCTGCATATTTTAAATTTCAGATGTTCTGAAATAATGCACTTGCTATCTCTTTTTAAAGTCCTTCTTCACTTTGGACCTGGTGTGTCTTTATCTGATTAGATAATGTAATATGCTGAAGTAAAACTTCCAAAGTGTCTACAATATTCTCAAGATAGAAGTTATATCAATTAGCAGTAATATGAGAAATTCAAACTTCAGAGTGGTTTTCTATGGATATGTGTTTTTTTTTCCAAATGAAAATTACAGTATTTTTTCTGCATAATATTATGAATCCGAGCAAATGTTTACATAGAGTATTGCTCTTGGCTGTTAAATTCTCACATAGTTTCTTATATGTTAAGTACACATTTGTCAAAATAGAACTGGTGTCCAATCCAAAACACAAATTATGTTGATCAATAAATTTATTTTATCATAATATATAAAATTATTGTATTTACAGAAAATTATTTGATTAACATTAGTAAGAACAACCACTCCCCCTGGCTGTGGGGGATAAAAGCATGTACTGGATGAATGCAATAAGGGTCACACTTTCTTTTTAGTATGGGCAAATATTGCTGGATTAACTTAAATTTGTGCAGTATGTAGAAGAATTTTACACAGCTAGGAAAATAAAAACATGATGTACAGTAATCCCTCCTCGATCGCAGGGGTTGCGTTCCAGACCCCCCCGCGGTGAAAATCCGCGAAGTAGAAACCATATGTTTGTATGGTTATTTTTATATATTTTAAGCCCTTATAAACTCTCCCACACTGTTTATAAATATTCCCCGCAGAGTTACACAGCATAATCCCTTTGTATTCTCTTAGATATTAGGTAAGATTCATTGAAATTATGTATATAAATACACTGTTTATATACAGTAAAACCTAAATATTATTTTAAAGATATTGAGTGTCTCCGATATCACATATGTTACAGCCATTACGATAGACAGGCCACCAGCAATAAATAAGTACAATGCAAGAAAAATAGTATACAGTAAATGTGTGTACATGACACTAAACGTACGTACATGTACTAAGTACTGTAAGTAAAAAATTAATTATGGTTACTCACCAACAATGACACGATGACTTGTCCGATAACAATGAGTTTAATTTTACTGCACAACAAAGGAGAGCGTTACAGCTCTTCTAAAAGAGCCACTTCAGGCGATTGTGTAGCACTGCCGTTGTTCTTCTTCTGGCAGTCTTCAATCCAAATCCCTAAAGCAGATTCCTTCCAGACTACTGCCTTATTACATCCACTTACAACTCGTTTTGCACCCTGGTTAAAAGGACACTGCGGCCGTAGATCTTATATTCCTTTCCTACTTTTTAAATAAAAAGAATCGTAGCCTTCAACAAATCCAAAACGTTCACCTTTTCGGCAATCGTTAACATCTTCCGTTGGCGCTTGGGCACGGCCCCTGAAGCAGTAGCAGATCGTTTTGGAGCCATAATGAAGGGCTTGACTATGCACAAAGATAAACACAAAAGAGCACAACTCTTTACACGTTGATGCTGAATGAGCGAGACAAGACTTCCTGGTTAACACTGCATTCAGCACGCATGAACTTAACTGCGTGCTCTGATTGGTTAGCTTCTCAGTCAGGAGAACTTAACTGCGTGCTCTGATTGGTTAGCTTCTCAGTCATCCGCCAATAGCGTCCCTTGTATGAAATCAACTGGGCAAACCAACTGAGGAAGCATGTACAGGAAGTAAAAAGATACATTGTCCGCAGAACCCGCGAAGCAGCGAAAAATCCGCGTTATATATTTAGTTATGCTTTCATATAAAATCCGCGATAGAGTGAAGCTGCGAAAGTCGAAGCGCGATATAGCGATGGATTACTGTAGTTCAATTTATAAAACCAATAAATCTGATTAAGAAAGAGATTAAGAAAGAGTGGTTAGTATGGAAGTACTTTAGGTAGCACTTGGTGCCATACATCACTTAGGCCCTTGTTTATAAAATGAATGATTGGATATATTATAACCTTTTGAAATCTTGCAGTATCTTGCTGCAACTTATTAAAGCCTTCAGTGCTTATAAAAGCAAAAGCATCTGTAAACAAAAACATCTAGGCATGTCTTGTGGACAAATACTGGCCACTAATCCTGGCTAAAAATCACCTTTTAACAGAAATATGTGTGCGTGTGTGAATACATGCACAAAAGACATCAATTTAATTTCAGGAAATATTTATATATCTTATGAACATATTTAAATTCTGCTGCAATATGTGACACTGAAGAAGCAGAAAATTCCCAATCAAACAATTTGGAATAAAACAGTTACTGAAATTGCAAGCAATATATCTATACTAATAAAAGGCAAAGCCCTCACTGACTCACTCACTCACTCACTCACTCACTCACTCACTCACTCACTCATCACTAATTCTCCAACTTCCCGTGTGGGTGGAAGGCTAAAATTTGGCAGGTTCATTCCTTACAGCTTCCTTACAAAAGTTGGGCAGGTTTCATTTCGAAATTCTACGCGTAATGGTCATAACTGGAAGCTGTTTTTCTCCATTTACTGTAATGGAGATGATCTTGAAAGCCGTGGGGACGGAGTTTCGTGTGACATCATCACGCCTCCCACGTAATCACGCAGTACGTATAAAACCAGGAAGAGCCCCAAAAAGCGCTGAAGAAAACATGTATTATATAATTGAGAAGGCAGCGAAACAATAAGAAGCGAGCGAGTGACATATACAACCATATTCATGAGTTCTGCTACTTCGGAAACAAAGCACGATGTAAACCTAAACTTTAAATTAAGTTCATAGACAGGCTGCCGCTGGCGTTTGTAATTTAGTGCCTGCCCATATAAGGCCGTCCGTCAGCAGCAATCCAATAGCAAACTGCCACTAAATATTCACGGGTGAAGGACTGTGCTTATGCAGAGTAAGATGAGATGGTCAGGGTGGTGTTTGGCACAAACTCAGCGAAACTGCGAGAGAAAGTTTTAAGTGCCAGGACTTCGGTAACATTAAATACAGCCATGGACATAGCACGACATGGCACCAGCACAGCTGGGAAACTTCGATGCATGTACACTGAGCGGCTCACGTGAACTGACGCAGTGCACAGACAAAAAGCAACAGTTCCAAAGAGCGCTGAACAAAAACCAAATTACACAATTGAAAAGGCAGCAAAAAAATATGAAGCGTCTGATACATACAAGCATATTCATAAATGCAGCTACTGCGGAAACAAAGCACACGGTGGAAAAAGTCAATGTCCCGCTAAAGGAAGACAGTGTAAAAAAAAAATCCGTGCATGCAGTGTGTCAGGTCTCAGATAAAGAAGAAGACGAGCTGTTTATTGATGCAGTAAGAAACGAATCGATGAATGAAACCTGTCATCTTTAAAACGATTGACAAACACGGAATGTAACTTGAACACAACACATCCTACAAATACGAACCTGATTGAAAGAAATAATGATAATCAAATCCTTGATGACAGCAACACTCAGTAACACTCACAAAACAATTACTGTATATTGACAATCATGTTACGTTATTTTTAAAATGTTCCCTTTTCTTTTTCATAGCTTCTTTAACACACTACTTCTCCGCTGCGATACACAGGTATATATCTATACTAATAAACGGCAAAGCCCTCACTCACTCACTCACTCACTCACTCACTCACTCACTCATCACTAATTCTCCAACTTCCCGTGTAGGTAGAAGGCTGAAATTTGGCAGGCTCATTCCTTACAGCTTCCTTACAAAAGTTGGGCAGGTTTCATTTCGAAATTCTACGCGTAATGGTCATAACTGGAAGTTGTTTTTCTCCATTTACTGTAATGGAGTTCAGCTGGAGGGGCGGAGTTTCGTATGACATAATCACGCCTCTCACGTAATCACGCATTACGTAGAAAGCCAGGAAGAGCTACAAAACGCGCTTTAGAAAACATGCATTATATAATTAAGAAGGCAGCGAAACAATTAGAAGCGAGCGACTGACATATAAAACCATATTCAGCGGCTCACGTGAGGGGATGCACTAAGTATGTACGCGCGCTTCTCGATTTATTTTAACCTCGCATCCCCTTAGTTTGAGACGTATGAAAACGCATGCGGTTAACGCAGAAAGACAGATCACCTATTCACCTATTGAAGCTTCATGAATAATGGATACTTTATTCGCGATCAATGATTGTTTTGGTAAAGCCATACTCAGTGTATTCATTAGATGAAC
>JANRMT010062796.1:6292718-6472829 GCA_026402145.1 Polypterus bichir lapradei | reverse complement strand
AAATTATATATATGTGTGTGTCTGTGTATGTATGTATGTATATGTGTGTGTATATATGATGTAGATAGGTATGCATATATATATATGTAGATATGTATATAGATATGTATTTTGCTATATATATATATATATATACACACACAACAATTACATTAACAATCATGTTACATTATTTTTAAAATTTTTCCTTTTCTTTTTCATACCTTCTTTAACACACTACTTCTCCGCTGCGAAGCGCAGGTATTCTGCTAGTATATATATATATATATATATATACCCCGATCTACATACTCGAATAATGGATACTTTATTCGCCATCAATTGTTATTATTAAAATGTTTCCTTTTCTTTTTACTTCTCCGCTGCCAAGCGTGGGTATTTTGCTATATATATATATATATATAGATATATATATATATAGATAGATATGACAACAACACTCATATCAATGACAAAACAATTACATTAACTTCTTTAACACAGTACTTCTCCGCTGCGAAGCGCGGGTGTTCTGCTAGTCTATACTAATAAAAGGCAAAGCCCTCACTGACTGACTGACTCACTCACTGACTGACTCACTCACTCACTCACTCACTCACTCATCACTAATTCTCCAACTTCCCGTGTAGGTAGAAGGCTGAAATTTGGCAGGCTTATTCCTTACAGCTCACTTACAAAAGTTAAGCAGGTTTCATTTCGAAATTCTACACGTAATGGTCATAACGGTCGATAACGGTCGACAACGTCCGCCATGTTGAACTTTCTTATTTATGGCACCATCTTCATGAAATTTGGTAGGCGGCTTCCCTGCGCTAACCAAAACCGATGTATGTACTTATTTCAATGGTATGACGCCACTGTCGGCCGCCATATTGAACTTTCCAACGTCACTAATTTTCCAACTTCCCGTGTAGGTAGAAGGCTGACCCCATCTTCACGAAATTTGGTAGGTGGCTTCCCTGCGCTAACCAAAACCGATGTACGTACTTATTTTGGTGGTATGACGCCACTGTCGGCCGCCATATTGAATTTTCCAAACATCACTAATTCTCCAACTTCCCATGTAGGTAAAAGGCTGAAATTTGGCAGGCTCATTCCTTACAGCTTACTTACAAAAGTTAAGCAGGTTTCATTTCGAAATTCTACGCATAACGGTCATAACGGCTGACAATGTTCGCCATGTTTAACTTTCTTATTTATGGCCCCATCTTCACGAAATTTGGTAGGTGGCTTCCCTGCGCTAACCAAAACCGATGTACGTACTTATTTCAGTGGCTTCGCAGCGGTGAAGTACTGCCTTAAAATTTTTATTAAGAAGAAAATTATACCTTTTTAAACTGAGGGAAAATATGCTAATAATTATTTGTTAAGGATCTCTTTGTATGCCACGTTGTCAGTTCGGCCCTCCAGTTGTAATATGACCAAGCTGTAGCTGTGCGCTGAGCTTACTCTTGAGCATGCAACGTACAGTTGGCCATGTGAACAGTAATCTTGTTTCAAATCTCACAGCTTGGATTGCTGCTGTCATAATCAGTTTGAGTTTCATGGTTTGTTTCAATTACGACAGTATTTGTAGGACTTGTGTTGAAGAGACATTCGGCATCTGTCAAGCGTTGTAAGTATACAACCAGTTTCATTGATAACTTCACATCCAGCTTTTGAGAGTTTAAACATTTCTAAACATCAAAGTGTCCATTACTGAAATCATCACCTGTGAATCTAAGATGTTTAAGAGGCATTGGCGGTTGTCCAAAGGTGTAAAATATTTGGCCATTTCGGTACACTTAAGCATTTCACTCTTCTAGTGCTCCTGTGTAGTATAATTATCTCCTGTACTGTCATCTGTCCACACCTTAAACCTGTCCCAGTCATTCAATACATAAGACACAATGTTCCTCCGGATATCAATAGTGAGCCTGATATGGCCGTGCAATATGTAACAAAGAGAATGGAAAAGGCAGGTGCCATCTCCGGGCATGGAAACCACTTGGTAAGTGACAGTTCTTTGATCGATGGTGATCACCTCGATAGACATGTTAATGGGGGTACGGTTGGAATGATAAAGGAAATGGGTACCTGAACAATGTAAAGTAAGTCTAAAATACCTATACAATAACTATAATCGTAATAAATGAACAATAAAACAGCGGAGAAGCCGTGGATTAAATAAAAAGGCTGTAGTTATCAGCAGGGAGACGTGAATACCGTGGCGAAGCAAGGAAGGGAATGTAGAGACTGGAGCGACAGACGGTCTTATATAGGCAGGCAGCCAACACGGTGACCGAGCTGCAGGCTATGGACGTATATATGTACGTAAGTAGGATTTAGTTAGCGTTGGGAACCCATGTACCAAATTTCTTGAAGATGGGCCAATAAGTAACAAAGACTGTTGAAAAGTTCAATATGGCGGCCGACAGTGGCATCATATCACCGAAATAAGTACCAAATTTCAGCCTTCTACCTATGAATAAGAAAGTTCAACATGGCGAACGTTGTTGATCGTTATGACCGTTACGCGTAGAATTTCGAAATGAAACCTGCTTAACTTTTGTAAGTAAGCTGTAAGGAATGAGCCTGCCAAATTTCAGCCTTCTACCTACACAGGAAGTTGGAGAATTAGTGATGTTTGGAAAATTCAATATGGCGGCCGACAGTGGCGTCATACCACCGAAATAAGTACATACATCAGTTTCGGTTAGTTCAGGGAATCCGCCTACCAAATTTCGTGAAGATGGGGCCATAAATAAGAAAGTTCAACATGGCGGACATTGTGAAAATTAGTGATGTTGGAAAGCTCAATATGGCGGCCGACTGTGGCGTCATACCATCGAAATAAGTACATACATCGGTTTCGGTTAGCGCAGGGAATCCGCCTACCAAATTTCGTGAAGATGGGGCCATAAATAAGAAAGTTCAACATGGCGGACGTTGTCGACCGTTATCGACCGTTATGACCGTTACGTGTAGAATTTCGAAATGAAACCTGCTTAACTTTTGTAAGTGAGCTGTAAGAAATAAGCCTGCCAAATATCAGCCTTCTACCTACACGGGAAGTTGGAGAATTAGTGATGAGTGAGTGAGTGAGTGAGTGAGTGAGTGAGTGAGTGAGTGAGTGAGTGAGTCAGTCAGTCAGTCAGTCAGTCAGTGAGGGCTTTGCCTTTTATTAGTATAGATTACAGTATAAAGTGCTTAAATTGAGTGCTTGAGACAAAATTTTTATTTATTGAATTTAAGTTTAAGTGTAACAAAATTTCTCATTTCAAATCAATAAAATACTAAGTCAAGAAAGTAACGCAAAACTTCGTAACTGCCCACATACTTCCCATTCAGCATTTTGGTGTACCCAATGAACTCCATGAAGAAATTAGTATGCTTAGAAATTCTTAACTGATTAAAAATCTAACTAACTTGTTGTGTATTGTGATTTACCTTTATTCCACAATTACAATACATAAAGTTAAACCAGATCTGAACGACACTCAAAAGAAACGCATTAACATAAGATTCTAAAATATAGTCTCATGTGAATTGTTGTTTTATTTTTTCAATTCCAGGATATGTATGGATGCACCTGGGTCCCAATCCAGGTGGTCTGTCGTGTGGTGGGTGCAGCAACGCACTGTAATCAGCACATGCTTTAACCTTCCCAGAGGTCTTCAGACTTTTTATAAGGAATCAGTACTTCCTATAAAATGCCAGAGTCGAAACCCTGATGTTTATAGTCAGCATAAATCAAACTTTATAAACAAATTTGTTCAACAGGCTATATTCATGGATGCAGTTCTGAAATGATAAATACCTTTGCAGGGACTGTGTCAAATACAGTATCTGACTGCCTTGTTGAAAGTAAGTTCTGATTTAAACTTTATTTATTCTGTCAATACAGACTAGTATTTTTTTTTTTCAAAATTTAATGGAAACTTTTTCTACAGTAGCTTGTCTAATAATAATTTGAGTTTCTAGAGGCTAGCATTATTACTCTGATGTTGGTTCAGTTTAAAGCTGTTGTACATTCTACCGTATGTCTCTTTTTCATACTTTTACTGTATTTGTGTGTTTTCTGTGTAAACTCTGGTTCTATTTAGTATCTAGTATTCTTAGAATAATTGGTAAAAATAAAGCTCTCCAATAGTGAATGAGTACAGGCATATGTTTTTGCATACTCTGCAATAGACTGGTACCTTGTCCCCTTTTGGTTCCTGACTTATGATTGTTTCTGTTGGGAAAGAGTTTGTATCTCCAACAATCTTTTCTATAAAGTGTGTGTTCAGAAAATGAAAAAAATGTCTTTATAGTTCATACTGAGTTATATGTATGTTGTGTGGAATACTGGAAACTCATAAATGTCAATTAACTGGATGAAGAGTGTCTTGGTAAACATTGTAACTGCAAAATGCTTTGATTATTGAAATCTAAATCCAGCATGGGATACATTCTGTTTACAATCTGTTTTTTTCTTACCCTTTAAACTGTTCAACTGACATTTTAGGGTAAAATGCTGCCTTAGAAAGGGTTCTGTTGAGATATACTTCTGTTGTTCACTTCTCCAAAAATATGAATAATCTACAGAATGTTTGTAAATGTACAGAGTATTAGAACTAATACTGGTTTTCTTGTCACTAGGTTATTGAAATACTGCTGTGATTTGAACAATACCATTGACCTCATATTCGGAGCTGTTGTAACTTAACCAGCATACAAGTACAACTAAAGGTAAGCAAAGTTTTATGTAACATTTAATCTAACACTACAGTAATAATATAGTTACATTTTCAGTGAGAAACTAAAATTCATGCATTTATCATAACAAAGTAAATGCTTGTTACGCAGAAATAGCAGAACGGGGGTAAGCTAAGTGTAGATTCCTACTCTTGCTGTCTATTCCACAAATACAGTATAAGAAACCAAGGAGTGGCCCATAACAATTGTTATATAGATCCAACTTATTATATTGATTTTTTATTTTTCTTTCCACTGTTCACATTTCAGTTGTCATTAAAGTGGTGTTGTAACATTTATTCTTTATCTTCTGTGAGTTAATGACAGATCATGTCTGCATCAGCCTTCCATGTTTCATATACTAGGCATTAATCATCAACTTTCTGGAGTATTGCAGTCATGAGAGCTTTGTAAAATTGTCACTGCATTGTCATTTGTTCAGTTAACATGAGACCTCTTTGAACGTCTGTAAGTTACTATTGTTAAATACTTCTTGAGCCTGTGCACTGGGCATTAATTCGTCTGAAATAAACAAGCTCAGTGAGCTTCTCTCAAACAGAGTTGTTTAGCAAAAGAAGGCATACATATGCAACTTTAAAATTAAATGTAACTGGAATAAATAACAACAGAAAAAAAGTACAAAAGCATCATACACATTATTTTTGCAAAGAGTGTGGAATGAAGGAATCCTTATGCTTTGCCATAAATAACTATATTTATATACATCTAATTAAACAAACTTTATACGATATGCACAAAGTACACATGGCATGGCAGATACTGTGTCTGTAATCAAATAATCAAGTGCCAGGGCTCATTCAAACCAGCACTATTGATCTGCCTGTCTCAATGTGCAAAAAGTTTCAGGCATGTGGAGAGGTAAGTAAAAGGTATAAATCAATTAATCAATCTCCTGTAATAAGATAAAGTGATGAAAAGAATATGGGACCCACAGTTCTTGCTTAAATTAAGACTTCACAGACTAAGGCTAAATGGATTCTAACTGACCACACATAAAGTCTTGCTAAAGTGTATACAGCTGATACGTGGAAGAAACAGAGCAGCACAAATATGTATAGAATATTAATATGAGATGATAATATACATCATATCTATTAATATAATTTGATGATAAAATGTATCACCTTATAATTATGCATGTCCAATCTTTTATTGTTTGTTAAACTCTTCTTATAAAGAACATGTTAGCGAATATGGATGTTAAAATTACTCAGTAAAGCAATCTTAAAAGAAATCTTGCCAACAAAGAAATACATATTTAGGAAATATATAAATTAATAATGTACAGTTAAACGAATACTGCACCAAAAAAAATTTTAATGTTACTTAAACCATGTAGTTTGTAGTGATGGCCAACAAAAATTTTTAATCTCACATTTTTGTGGAGAAAAGACATAACACACCCAAAATGAACAGGACCCTCGTTACAATAGCAAACAATGCACAAACTTCCATGGAAAAATGAAAAAAAAAATTCTCAGGTAAATTGTGTTGCATAATCCACATGTCCAATATCCATTTACATTATCAGAAAGTGCAAAATGCATTTATTTTTTGCTAATATATTACATATACTTAAAAAACACTTGAAAAACATAAACAGGAAAGGTATATTCCCACAAAGCAGTGCATCTGAATTGAAAACAGGATTCTTGACCAATGAATGAGAGGAAGAGGTGGATCTTCAATTCAAAAGTACTGTATTGCAAGAATGTGCTTTTCCTATACTTCTTCTACACTGAGTTTACCGGAAATTAAGTATTAATACTTTAGCAAAAAATGCATACATGTTGCACATTTTGAGCATATGAACGATAATGGAATAAGTTACGTGAGAATTTTTTCTTTTCTTCATGAACTGGTCACCATTATGTTCCGTTACATCATAACAGTTTTCTCTTGCTCTGCATGAAAGCATGAATGTTAAAAATTTTTATATGCCACTTCCACAAAGTATATATGGGGTAACCAACATATAAAAAAGAATAATTTTTGGGTGGAGTACTCCTTTAATCTAAGTCATCTAATGTCTTCAATCTATTACTTCAAAGCCCTAAGTGCTGGCATCCTAAAACTAGCTATTTCTGAAAAATATAACTTACTGTAAATAGGGTGGCATGGTGGTGCAGTGGTACCACTCCCACCTTGAGAAGTAGGGAGACCAGGATTCATGTCCTAAGTCCTCCATGCATAGAGTTTGCATGTTCCTCCGTGTCCTCAGTTTTCCTACAGTCAAAAGACATGTAGGTTAGGCAGACTCATGACAATAAACTGGTCCTTGTATGTGTGTGTATGTGTGTGTTTTCACCCTGCGGTAGCCTGGCACAAATGTACTCTTTCTGTCTTGCTGGGATGGGCTTCAGCCTTCCGGAACCTTGCTCAGGATTAAGCAGGATATAATAATATGATATAAATTAACTATAGCAACTAATGCTCAAAAATTACACCTTAATTGCTTCTGATGTCACTTATTATTTAAATCTGACCACTAGGTCCATCAAGCCCCTGAGCAAGGCCCTTAACCTGCCATTGCTCCGTCCTGGGTATGACGTTAATCTGCACCCAGCCCTGCAAGCAGATCCTCCAACGCGCAGGGAAAGCATGGGGGTTGGTGGCAAAATTGGCACTCCAGTCACTGTAAAAAAAACCTTTTCCAGTGTGGTGCCAAAGTGTCACCCATTGCACGGCTTCACTTGGATCTCAATCCAGGTGGTTTGGTGCCGTTTGGTGGGTGTGGCAACACACTGTAATTAGTGCATGCTCCCAATCAACTAGGCTTTTTTCCAGAATTCCCAATATTTTATACTTGTTGCATTTATTGCATCACTTGATATTTGTTGATCATATTAAACTATAAAATCTGTGAAAAACTTGGAATTCTCAGAACACAATATAAAAATGTATAAAAATGAGATTTTTATTTTACTGCAATTTTATTTTACTTATTTCAACAATATTTACAACAAAATTAAATTAGGAATGAATTCAATAAATTATGTGTAATTCAATCGAATATTTACTTGTTACATATGTTGCAATTTTCATACATACAGTATATCGTAAAAAATGTAAATGAAAATTTTAAATGTTCTAACATTAACAAAAAATCCATGCACTGGTTACCTGAGCTTGCATTATAAATACCGAATTAAGTCTTTTAGCAGCCAATGAGCCAACATCAGACCAACCCATAAGAGACAACACTTTCAGATCGACGGTTTACAATATTTTTTCACCCACGTTATCTTAATCAAAGACCTAATCTGTGCATTATAATATCGTTGCATTATATTAAACTATGACCTTTCAAAGAACAATGTAAAAAAAACGTTGACAGTAAAATTAGTGATCTAAAACAGAATGTTTCAAAAATTACTTTTACCTCAATAGAATGGGTGTAATTGTTTTACGGCACAAAGGTTATCGAAGGTAGGACCAACTGAAGATAACTTTACTCGTTTTGATCTCTTTCAGTCTTCAGTCTTTGATGACATAATGTTCACTGACTTCAGCGCAAAAAATGCCCGCATGGCAGAAATAAGTTATGGCGACGTGTAGTTAAAAGGATGTGGGCCGGTACTCCTCCATCACGGGTAGCCACAAATCCACGGGTGGCTTTCGATTTCAAATGTAGTCAAACTCAAACTGACGACACGACAAATCAAGTAACTGTCAATGTTGCTCAAATGAAATGTTTGGGAACAGGATGGGGAACCTCATAGACCGCGCATCCAGTTTTTCGAATGGCGGAAAATAACTGTGTAATTATAAAACGAGTTGTTTGAGATGCTCATGCATGAGGTCTTGACGTGGTCATGCAGCAAGCATTCATTCCTGTAAATCCACGTAGTGCTGGAAAACACTGGAATGTATTGGCACTTTTACGGAGCCCCTGAAGGGACAAAGGGTGTATTTTTGGGGTGGTCTTAGTAAATTTATGCATCTAAACCAGCATTCCACGTTTTTATTTTCGTGTTGAATACAGCAACGCTACACCGAAGGCTTGAATTATTTTGTTCAAAGACGAAAAAATGTGCATGCCAGCATGAGGTGGATTGGCTTCAAAAACTAACCTATACGGTAGAGAAGTAAAACAAATTGCCAACGAAAGATTGCTGAAGTTCGCATCTCAGTTCGAACAGCCTTGGTATAAAACCTTAGCACGCGAGAGCCTTCGTACCTCAGTATATTAAAGTGTCACGAGCCCGTTGCCCGTTTCTTTCTTGAAAAAAAAAAACCATGAATTTGAGGATGTTCTTTTATGAGGTCAACAATATTCATTTAAATGGCGAACAGCGCTAGACGTCCTTCTGGTGTGTCCTTAATGGCAAGGCCTTCTCTGTGAATGCTGCACTGCACCCAAAACACGAATGGCGCGACTTCGCTAATATGAGCTACAGCCTTAATGGTCATTGATTTGGCGCCATCCGTGCACATATCTAACACAGCGCACCCTGTCATGCTGTTTCGTATTGAAGACATTAATCAAATTAAAAATGTCTTCTGTAGTTGCACGGGTATTATCGGGCGGGGAAAATACGAACTTCTTCTGAACTGTGCCCTCCTAGAAGTAATGAACCATGTAAGTTTGTCCAGACTTTGAAGTAAGTAAAACTGGCATTTTGTGGCACATTCGACTAGCCGAAAAAGCATGTGCTCAGACATTCAGTGTATACGTCGAGCTAGAGTAGCATTATAGAGAATATTGTAGCTTTTTTTAACTGAAGCGTTTTTCTCAAAGCAACTGTAACAACATTTTCTCAGCATTTTTATGTGACATTCAAGCTATTTTGTATCTAACAAGACATGATGGTTGGGATGCTTTCTTAGAAGATCCACCGTGTAAATGTTCTTGCGTTTTTTTGTTTTTTTCTCATTTTTTTACAATGTGCAATGAGAAAAAAAAACCTAATAGGCTTGTCTTGTCGATTTCTATGTTTAGTTTCCAAATACCTGAGACATATTGAAGCTCACCATACAGTACAATAGGCACTGAGGAATCGGACTTTAAGAATTGCCGATCCATGCAATTTTATCCCAGGGCAACATAACTGCTGTTATACTTACATTTTGTACATTTAGCCGTCACGATTTTCTGATTGTTTACTTCCACATCGCTCCAATTCTGTCTGCTCCGTCATTCTGACACGCGTCGCTCTGTCCATGACCAGGTGCTGAAGGTAGCTGCTGAGAGTGTCTCCTTAGCCATAATAAACACCAGGCCCCACTGCCCCCCTGGGAACAGTTAACATTAACATTCATCAAGGCAGGTAAGCAGCGCAAACAACAACCGATTCACTTCTGGACAGCAAGGGAACCAGACATTTAAAATAATGTTAATCGAACTAAATTGTTATGAACTCTTTAAAAAAACTAGGTACATATAAGGAGATCTAGAAATATAACAGAAATGTATGCTGTATGGAAGGAGCACATTATTTAATTATTTACTATTTTTCTCATATAACAAAAAAATTGAAATGGCACATTAGTTATGTATTACATAGAATACTATTAAAGGGTAAGCTAAGAACTGCAATAAGTGTCTGTTCAACACTTTTAACTACTTATTATATAGAAACCAACTCCAAGTAACAAGTGCAATGTTTCAGTCAATCCAGAATGTGCATCCTTTTGGAATAGGTGGTGTGTGGAGTAAGTAGTTACCTCTTAACTGCCATCCTATCTATGGCTGGATCTTTCCTGGTACCTGAAGCTGCCAGAACAGATCCAAGGGTGCAAAATCACCTAGAACCGGCACTGCCTCTGTATAAGTGGGTTCTGAAATTGTGTGAGTGGAAAGATTGGTAGTTATGTTATAGTTATGTAATTAAATAATAAGTTAAACATTTGGAAAATGATACATCCTATGGGATGCACTGGAACCCATCTTTAGTGATGTTTCCCAGGTTCATTGGATGTTTCTAGTATCACAACATCATACACCCTCACCCAGCTAGGGCTGATCAAGCCTTGACTTAAGTCTCAGCAGCATTAATACCACAGATTACCCCTCCTAATCCTAAACAACCTGGAGGCTCTTTCTGCTGCCTCTGTTGCTGTCCTGATGGCAGACCTCCTCAATGGCCCAGTCATACCTAACAGGGTGTAAATTCTGCTCAGGGAATGGCCAGCAAAGCCTCTGCAATCTGCTTCCAGTGAGTGGCAGTGTGCTCATCAACCCTGTTTCTGGCAATCTCTGGCAAGCTTCCTCTCAAATTTCTCCTGTATTTGTTCTTCCTAGAGCACTGTCAGTTCTATTAGGGTTAGCTGTTTTGAGGCTTCTGATAAAATGACGATGTCTGATCACAATGATGTTACTGCAATATGAGACGGAAACATTAGTTGCTTGCCTAGACCTACTATTAGCTGCCAATCCCATACAGTGTAGCGTAGAACCCCCAAAGCTCTTGGTTGTTGTTTGGGCTACTCTCCTGACTTGATGAATGTTAACTGCTTCCAGGGGGGCAGTAGGGCCTGCTGTTTATTATGGCTAAGGAAACACTCTCGGAAACTGCCTTTAGCACCTGGTCATGACGCCAGTACTAGCAACCATTCCCTAGGACCTTCAGGCAGCTGCTCAGTATATGTTCTAGTGTCCCTAACCCAGTGCAGAGAGAGCAAGAATGTGTGTCAGACTTTCCGCAGAAATGACAGTTTGCTGGGCTAAGTAAGGCGTCATATACAGCTTGGATCAGGAATTTTATGCACTGGGGCTCTGCTCGCGAGATGTCAGTCCAAGTGAGCCTTCGTTCAATCACACTCTCCCATCTCATCCTTGCCGCCTTTTACTTGCCATCCTGCCTGTTTTTACTCCATCCATTGATGCTCTCTCTTCTCCCTTGACCAGCAGACACTTTTCTTTACCCTGGGCCTTGGTATACTTAGGCATCTGAAAGCTGCCCAAGCCTGATCTACCCATACCCCCTGCCCCCACCATTGCCTTGTGCCACAGCCTCACTTCTGCTGTCTCTAACTCCCTAGCAGCATTTGAGACTTTGGGGTCTTTAGAGTCTCAGTATTGCAACACCTGTCTAATGCCGGAGACTTTAAACTCTTCCGTAACGCTGTTAAATGGAAGGTGCAGCAGGTTATTTCTGTATAGAGGTGCACTGCTCAGACTACATGGTAAACCAAGCCACTTACGAAGGTATCCACTGATTCTTCTCTCCATTGTCTCCACTGATGTAATAGGCACATCATAAACCAGCAATGGCCAAAGTATCCGAGGCAGAATGCCGTGTTGGTAAATCCAGCACTGGAATCTCCCAGGCAGTTCTGACTTGTCCATTCCACTGAGCCAGGCCTCCAACTCCTTGATTGAAGTCTGGATGGCTGCCTCATCTCTGAAGCTATGTTCAAAAAGTTTTGCCAAACTTTTGACTGGCTTCCCCTTAATAGATAGAATGGTGGTGCCATTCAGGGAAAAGTGAACTTGTCAGAAACCTCGCCTTAACTCAGAACAAGTGACCTAGACTTGGCAGGCTTAAAGCTCATCCTTTCCCATTTGATGAGCCTCTCCAGCCCTTGTAGTATCCATCAGCTTCCAGGTTCAAAAGATGTAGTGACATTGAGGTTGTCCATGTAGGCTCGAATGGGGTAAGTGTCGCACATCAGGTTAATGGGCCTCTGCACTTTGCTTCTGCAGCTTTTATTACCATGTTTATGGTCAGGGCAAAAAGAATGACTGAGATTGTACAGTCAGTGACAATACCCTCTTCTAATCTATAACAACTTAATGTTACTGTCCCAGAAGTGACTCTCATCCTAAATATACTGCTAAAAAAAAAGTAAAGGAACACTTTTTAATCAGCGTATAGCATCAAGTCAATGAAACTTCTGGGATATTGATCTGGTCAGTTAAGTAGCAGAGGGGGTTGTTAATCAGTTTCATCTTCTTTGGTGTTAATGAAATTAACAACAGGGGCACTAGAGGGACAACCCCCAAAACAGGAATGGTTTAACAGTTGGAGGCCACTGACATTTTTCCCTCCTCATCTTTTCTCACTGTTTTATCACTAGTTTTGCATTTGGCTACGGTCAGTGTCACAACTGGTAGCATGAGGCGATACCTGGACCCTAAAAAGGTTGCACAGGTAGTCCAACTTCTCCAGGATGGCACATCAATACGTGCCATTGTCAGAAGGTTTGCTTTTTCTCCCAGCACAGTCTCAAGGGCATGGCGAAGATTCCAGGAGACAGACAGTTACTCTGGGAGAGTTGGACAGAGCCATAGAAGGTCCATAACCTATCAGCAGGACCAGTATCTGCTCCTTTGGGCAAGGGTGAACAGGATGAGCACTGGCAGAGCCCTACAAAATGACCACCAGCAGGCCACTGGTGTGAATGTCTCTGACCAAACGATCAGAAACAGACTTCATGAGGGTGGCCTGAGGGCCCGATGTTCTCTAGTTGGCCCCGTGCTCACTGCGAGGCACTGTGGACCTCAATTGGCATTTGCCATAGAATGCCAGATTTGGCAGGTCCACCACTGGCGCCCTGTGCTTTTCACAGATGAGAGCAGGTTCACCCTGAGCACATGTGACAGATGTGAAAGGGTCTGGAGAAACCGTGGAGAACATTATGCTGCCTATAACATCATTCAGCATGACCGGTTTGGTGGTGGGTCAGTGATGGTCTGGGGAGGCATATCCATGGAGGAATGCACTGACCTCTACATGCTAGACAATGGCACCTTGACTGCCATTGGGTATTGGGATGAAATCCTTGGACCCATTGTCAGACCCTATGCTGGTGCAGTTGGCCCTGCGTTCCTCTTGGTGCACAACAATACCCGGCCTCATGTGGCTAGAGTAGGAAGGCAGTTCCTGGAGGATGAAGGAATTGATACCATTGACTAGCCCCCACGCTCACCTGACCGAAATCCAATAGAACACCTTTGAGACATTATGTTTCTGTCCTTCCAACTCCACCAGGTTGAACCTCAGACTATACAGGAGCTCAGTGATGCCCTGGTCCAGATCTGGGAGGAGATCTTTGAATTCAGCCCTCTGTAGGTTGATAATTTACATTTCCATTAAACACTGTAGCATCCTTTCCCAGTCCATTACCATTAACATTACCCAGTCCATATCAGTATAGATATCTAGCATGATTTTTTCCCATTGAGATCTGATGTGTTTTCAAAGTGTTCCTTTAATTTTTTTGAGCAGTTTATATTTATGAGTTTTTATTTTACATTCTTGTTAAAGGATTCTGTTAATGTATAATAGAAATAGTACTGTAGTTAGACTAGGGCTGTGTCAGCGTGTTTCTGCAAAGGGAAAAAAATGTTAAAAGTTTAAGACACAACGTTGCAGTTATATAGCCTTCACGTGTATTTATTACAACTTACTGTAAATAGTACATTTTAATAAATATTAAATTGTGAAATTGTAAAGTATTCATGCTATCAGCATTCTTATTGGAATAAGTTACAAGTTATGTCATTTGAAAGTATACTACAAATAGATTTTTTTAGCCTAAATGTGTACTTTCATGTGGTGCAGTATATGGATTTAACTCAACATTGCAATAGTAAGTTACTTTCTATAATACAGCTCATCATAGCCTGCAATGTGTTTTTTGTATACACAATATATAAATACAAAAAATTCAAATGTAAAATTAATAATCCCCTTAACTGCAATCTTTAGAATCTACTGTACAGAGTGTTTTTGGCTATTCTGTCAGTAACCATTTTCCACTAGGGTTTACAGTATTACCATTAATTCAATCAGCAATATGTACTGGTTTAACAAAGCTTAGCATTTTCCAGAAGTTTCAAGCTAGACCTGATCCATAATTGTCAGTAAAAGCTTTCTTTCATAGTTGTGAATGGTATATATCACTTAATACTGGGTTATTGTCTTGGCCTATTTGAAAATGGTAAGTGAAGCTGTATCTATGCAATTCCTTCAGGAAAGGAATGCATAGGAAGGGGTCCATGTGATACAGATATGAAGATGTGTTAATTGTTTGCTCTTCATGGGATGTAACATTCATCTATCCATCCATTATCCAACCAGCTATATCTTAACTACAGGGTTACAATAAAAAACTGTGAATACTCCCTATGCATATCATTAAAAAATAACAAATTATAGCTACTGTATGTTTCATTCATCCTACCAGTTATGTTTTTCAAATATGTTCTTTTTATACAATATATTACCGTATGTTGTTATATTTAGTATTTTAAATATTAACATCCAGTCAAATCACAGATAATTGTCAGATTTATCACTTATTTGCTACTTTTAAGTGTTTGCTATTACTTGTGTGAATCTGAACTGTACCATGTATGAAGCTGCATTTTACCAGCATTTTTTAATTAAATTATTATAATCTGGCCAAAAACTGCATTATGCCAGATTTCTATCAATGCCATCAACTGTAGGACTAAAAGCTTTTTGTCCCTAGGCCACCTTATCTTGTGAAGTAACGACAAGAGTCATGTGGAAATGTGTTTAAAAACAAAACAAATACATATCAATGAAAATATGTGATGGAAACACTGTGGTCAAATAAACTTCCAAGTACAAAAGCAGAATCAGTATTTGAAAAAGTTTGCTTTATTTAATTTTTAAATGTACATTTGGCTTATACTTAGTAACAATTCAGTGCATTAACACTGTCATTGCTGGAGCAAATTCCCATACTAGCCTGTCATAACATTCAGTATCTTAATATGTCTATAGGCAGCATCAGAGGAGGGTGTGGTCAATGAAAGCTTGCAAGTTGTCCATTTAAACCTTTAGGGCTGACTTGGCTCATGCAAGTTAGGCAGTAGATAGCTAATTGGTTTTGTTATGTAGCTCTTTAACCATCAAGTTAACTGAATTACAATGTAAATGAAAATCAAATTTAGTCATTCTAAACAATTTCTTTAAAGAAGCAAATAAATAATCAGATACAGGGGACAAGTTGTGTCTTAAGATAATTTTGGAATATTGTTACAATTGAGTAGAATGAGGATCTAAAATCATTCATTTTTCCACTCCAGAGAAGGGCTTCCAGTCATGAATCTGTGATCTTAAGTCATGAAGGGTTGTGTTGTCTAAAGCAAGCATAACACAATGATGTACATTTAGTGTCAAAAAGGAACTACAGCTATGGTGCAAGTCTGTTATTAGTTACATTGATTTCATGCACTAAGAAGAGTAATAGTAATTTGTTGAGCTACAAGAATGTTCTGTTTAGCTCTTTTTAATGCTCCACTTGAGTGATGGTAAGAACAGGGACAACAAGCTGTGACATGTTTTATGTGAGCCATTTAAAATAATTTCATGTTTGTTTTTTAAATTGGTATTTGATACTGAGAAGAGATTCAGTGATATGTTTATCTTCAGTAGTCATAATGAAATATTTTCATATTCAACCAGCAAATTGTCTTTATTATGTATGAGGTAAGGTGACTGCAACTATTAGGAATTAGTCTTTGGAAAATACTTTTTTTCAAAGTTACATATTTCCCACACGAAAGTTGGAAATAAGTCAGTGCATGTGAAGCTTTTATATTAAGGAAAATGTGGAAGTACAGACATAGGAGATACATATGAAGGTAGTTTTAAGAGAGCCTAAAAAACATTAGAAATAAGACTACATAGGGAAGTGAATGAACCCTTTTTATTTATTCATTTTTTAACTGGAATTGTTAATTAATTTGTGCGATAACAAGTCACTTTATTTGGGTTAGCATTGGGTCTGCTTATTCCTTGTACTCTTTCATGCTAGGATTAACTCTGGCTTTACATAAACCTTTTTAGAAAGTGGCAGATACATAAAATAAATGCAAGAATGAATTATTTTACTGTATTTTACTAAGTATAAAGCATTTTATGCATGTTGCATTCTCACAGGAGTAACAGAGTAAGATATATTAAGCAAAATTAGAGAAAAAATAATTTAAAAATGGTTAATATTTTATGTTCTCTGATGGTTCAAAATACTCAACAGAAAGATTTCCTAAAATATGAAGTTTTTTCAATAAATTAGGTGCCAAGCCTGCATTTTCCTCATTATTCCTTAGAAAGGTCTATCAAAAAATAGTTTCTTTTCAAAGCACTCCCTTGCCACACAGAACCACCCTCTGTTTTTTTACAGCTACCACGAACATTTCATCTACACCCTGCAAAATACCATCTGCCACAGTAAGCATAAAATGGCCACCTTTTCCTTCCTTCTTTTTCACTGCATCCATTTTGTGAGCTAGAGACCTTGTATAATCAAGTAAATGTCCTTAAAAATGTCTGCTGGGTGGCAATAAGCAAACGTCCTTAAAGATGATAAAATTGTAATAAAACATTCCCCTTTTATTATTTAAAGTCATAATCGTTGCTCACTAGCAGCATACAAATAAATCGCCTTGCAGTTATCTGGAGCATTCCCAGATCCTGAGATCTCAAAAAGCTGACCTTGGGTCGATGCCATAAACTGTTCTTTTCCATTGGCGTGAATGCACTGGCAGGCCACAGCTGCACACAGACCCCTAACAACCAGTCCAGAAACAGAACCTGCTTACAGTGCAGAAGGAGGCAAAAACTGCCTCGGCCTCCATCAGCAGGCCTGATTCAAAGACCAGCAATTCTGGATTTGAGCCCGTGCAATGCATTTGATTATGAAGCAACGCACTGTGAGAGCTGAATTCAGACTTTATGATAAACAAACCGTTCCATCTTGCCAGCTAATCACGCAGAGAAACATTCTCATGTATGATACATCGAATTAACCTTAAAAATTTTTATCAGTGTTTATTTTTGCTTTCTTTCAGAATTTCTTACAGTAATTAATGAATCATGATGTAAGGTATAATATATTATTATATTTAAATAGAGTATCTAAAAAAACACCAAAGGGAAAGCAGTTAATGATAATAAATATATACATATAAAGATAAATATGAATTCCCATGAATCCTTGAACATTTTAATTAATTTTTTTCAGGTTGTGGCATTAATAAAAATTTTAGCCACACTGAAATAATTACATTGTAGAACAGTACTGAATGACTCATGTACAATTTGAAAATATTTAGGGAATGTTTTAAAAATATTCAGTTGTCTTACAGTATACCCACATTAAAATTATTTAGTATTGTCATTAACAGGAAACGTATTCTCCTTTTTTGGGGTAAGGTTTCAGATATTTTGCCTTTGTAAAGTAAGTAAACAATCAGATTAAAGCATAATTACTAGTGCAGGAACATTAGTTTTGGAAAAAAACAAGTAGCATTAGAATAACCAAGTTTTCAGAGATATACAGGTATTATTGTATTTTTAAGACAATATGAAAAGCTTTCTTATTTTATTTTACTGCAAAATTGACAGTTTACCTCATTTATCATACACAAAATATGCAATATAGATTTTTGTATAAGACTATTTGTATTTGAATGCTGATTTGGTAAAGAAAAACTGTGCACTGCTTCAGGTCATATATGCAAAATAAATTAAAATGAATGTGCATAATACAGCAAAATAATTTATAACAAATTCAAGCTGAAATAATGAATTAATTTTAGTCTACAAATTAATTTTATATTAAAGAAATGTTTTACTTACCAGACACAAAATGTACTGTATATCTTCGCTAGTCACTTAAAACAGCATGGTAGTATCTTAGTAATTTATTTTATGAATCTTATACTAAATTATTTTGTTAGTAAATTTGAACTCATAAAATTTAAATCTATAATGTTTTATACATTTTCTAACTAATCATCAAATACCAAATAATTAATGGCAATGATATATCTTCCTCTGCTCTTACAAGAGTAAATATTTCAACATCACAATCATCCATTTGCAACAGCGCTGAAATACTGATTAACCATTATTAGCAGCCAAGCAGATTCCTGTGGGTCTATGAAATCCAACAGGAAAAGAATCATAAACAAGTTTCATATCATCACAGTACATGTAAAATTGGCATCTGCTGTTGGGTTCTTGGCTACAACAACATTCTAATGAAAGATCTTTGATATATAAACAATATTCCAGGTCACCATGATTACTGAACATGATATATAAGATTCATGAAAGATGGTTGGATGGATATTGTGTCTATTAGTGAACTATATTTTGAGAATGGATGTCATGATATGCAGTATTTAGAGCTCCTCCCTTATGGATTTCATGTCTTAGGTTTAAATCCTACATTTGGTGGTGTTAAGGTTTCACATGGGTTTGTCTGAGAACTTTGGTTTTCTTCCCACACCGAAAATGCACATGGTTTAGTTTAATGGCTATTTCTAAAGTGGCTTAGTGTGAGTCTGAGTGTTGTATGTGAGTGGATTCTGTGTCTTGCACCCACTGCTCCCAGGATAGGTTCCCATCCCAGAAAAACCTGCATTATGTTAAGAAGGCCTGAAAATGTTATGTTTTGTTGTTTTGAAAGATGAGCACATACAAATCATTCTAAACCAATGGTATATAGGAATATAAGAATTCTTGACAGTCTAGTAGTGGAATGATAAAATTCACAAAATTGATAAGAAGTGAAATAGCTGTGTTAAAAACTGGACTCAATTAGCAAAAGTGATTTCTGTGTTGACCAACTGTGTTCATATCTGTTTCAATTAAAGCAATATACAATAAAAGCAGCACAACAATTCAGTTAATGAGAGTGGTTTGTAGACAGGCCATTTAGGAGTTAAAATACTTTTGCACATTTCATAATTAAAGCCCAAAATATCGAACCAATTGTAAAAAACTGTAAGATTCCACAACTTTTAGTTCATACAGTACATGTTCAATTATAAAGGAAATTTAGAAACATGGATATATTTATTAAATTTGATAGTTTATTTTAAGAGATGATGCTTTCAGTAATTGCTGTAGCGTTAGCTATGCTACATGTAAATGTGTTTGAACCTCACTTTGTTTAGCCTTTACTTCACTATAGTCAAACGTTTGCAAAATGACAGCAATGTAATATTTTATTAAGACTGAGGAGTGAAGCCTGGAGCAGTTGGAAAGACAAAAGAACAAAGTTCACAACAATAAATGCAGAAACCATGAATCATTTCCAGAAGATTAGTAGCACCCTGGGAGAAATAGCTGTAACTCAGGGAAATCTGCACATCTGCAATGAACGAATTAAAGAATAGCAACAACAGGAGATGCAGAGAATGTAAAAATTCTGAAAGTGTGGGATTAAGAGACAGATGCCTTTCTTCTTTTAAAATTTATTTGTTGTGTTCTATTCAAATATGTTTCTGCAGACTTTATCAGTCTATTTTAAGAATGTTCTTCTTTTTCAGATCTGTATTTAGTAAAGAGTTAAAAGGAGTGATATACATTATTTTTTTTGGAAAATAGTTTAACAATTGATATACTTTCCGTAATCATTACAATAAAATAGGAAATAAGAACTTTTTTATTGCAAGATCACAAAGCCATATCCTCAGTTTCTTTTTTTTTTGACCCATGCTCATGTCCTTTTCTGTCCACAATTTAGTTTAGCACATCTGTAATGAAATGAGCCGAAGGTTTAGAAGATTTCCTGTGAGACAATATTATGCATCTGCAATGATCTGCTGCTTTTCTGAGCTGGATCCTACTTCCGGGAATAAGCTTGTTGACGCTCACTGCTCAGGGAGTTCATGATTCATCAAAAAACCAGATGGATACATCCCATGTTATGTGTTAAATAAGGCAACACCCAAGATAACTAGATATCTTTTCATTCCTTTTTATGTCTTTACTTCTTCCATCTGTCTGATTTATTATGAGTTACATTATCCATTATCTAACTGAGATCAAAAATTTTTCCATCCAATTTGGTGTTTTATTTTGGGTGAAATAGATGGCTGCACATTTACTAGCAGGCAATTCTATCTTGTGCAGGGGTTCTGGAACTTGGCCCTTATTTTTTCTCCAAACAATTTCTGCTTTCAATTTAACATCTACTGTATCTCCAATAAAAACTTTATTTTCTAATTTAACAATTCAGTTGTTTTGCTTTCTGTGTTTCTTATGACATACACAAAGGTGTTTTTTTCTTAATTTTTTTGTTTGTTTGTTTGTAATTAGCACATAAGTTAAAAAAAAAAAAGTGGTTACCCACTTTAGCATACATTTTCGTGCAGTATACATTGTTCTCTTAAGAGAACAAATTCTGAAAATAAGTACATTTATAAATAAATTGAAATAGAGTTCTAATATTAAAAGCAACTTTTAATTTTACAGTTGTTCCACAATTATTGTGTGTAAAACCACATACTGCATTGCTTCTGAGTAGACAATAAAAACAGAACAAGAACGACTAATTAAAGAAGGAGTTTGATTAAAAGCAAAAATGATTCAACACTCTCAAAATTGCAGCAACAGAGGGTTCAAGGATTGTGTTTGCCAACTTTTGATCGTGGATTAAAGGACTGATGTTGCCGGAATTGTAGCCATTAGTTCTTTGTGTGACTTTGAAAAATTCAGTCAACCAGTCTTTGCTGCAATTTCTGTAAAAAAGAGATTTAAACAATCGAATCAAAGTTGTAAAAAAGCTTATAAATTCAAAGCTTATAAAAGACCTTTGAGTTGTAATAATTGCTGAGTAAAGTATTGTTTGTTTGTTTATTGTATGTTAGCATTTCAAAATATTTGTTTTAAACAAATGTGGCAGTTAACACTGCTGCCTCACACAGCAGTAACTTTCTGGTATTGAATCTCATGCATGCCCAGTGTCCCATGTTGAGTTTTCACATGTCTGGGTGAGTTTTATCCATGTATTCCAATTTTCCTTTCATATTCCAAAGATGAGTGTATAATAGTTGATAGAGAATTCCAAATTGTGGGTGTGGGTGTATGTGAGCATTGGTCCTGTTTGGACTGGCTTCCCACCTAGAACTGGTCATCATCTTGCAGCTCTCTACAATTTTGAATTAGGTTAAGCGGCTTATAAAATGCAATATTATGTTATATTTTAAAACATTTGTGATTATTTGACTGATCATTTTTTTCAAGACTAAATGTTTTTTCTCTAAATACATATTTTTCATTATAATTCATTTTAATATCATTAGTACAGTGTAGAGCAATGGGTTTACATGATGAAGTAAATGAAATGCTAAGAAGAGAATTAAGAACAAAGCATTTTTTTAAAAATGTAGAAATCGAAAAATCAGATGTTTTACTGTCACTGGATGTATTAGAGAGAAACAAGTATAACAGCCTAACAGGGCTTTATAATTCATACAGAAATAAAAAAAGTCATCTAAAAACAATTAACAAACATTTTCCAGCGCTCTCTTTAAGGAGTAGTTCACCCAAAAGTCACTGTAATTTTTTTACCTTATGAAATATCTGTGGGAAGGAAGAATCTGTGGTTTTTCAGTAGAATGAATTTAAGTTTGTATTTTTTTGAAAATGGATCTCAAAGTTTTCACAATAAAATTCAATGGCCCGTAGTTTAGTACTGAAAATAAATATCCAGAGAGCACCTTCAAAGTCAAAATGTCAGTCAGTCAGTCATTATCCAACCCGCTATATCCTAACACAGGGTCACGGGGGTCTGCTGGAGCCAATCCCAGCCAACACAGGGCACAAGGCAGGAACAAATCCCTGGGCAGGGCGGCAGCCCACCTCAGGGCACATGCAACCACACACCAAGGGCAATTTAGGATCGCCAATGCACCTAACCTGCATGTCTTTGGACTGTGAGAGGAAACCATAGCACAAGGAGAAAACCCACGCAGACATGGGGAGGACAGGCAAATTTCACACAGGGAGGACCCGGGAAGCGAACCCAGGTCTACTTAATGCGAGGCAGCAGCTCTACCACTGCGCCACCCAAGTCAAAATGTATAGTGAGGCAAATCCATACTGGGTTATTTACAGTATTCCCAAATGAAAATTAGGGTAGTATTATTTTAATTAATTTTCTATTAATTTTCTATTTAAGTCTGTATTTGATGGCTTTTTAAACATTGGACCATGTGAAATCTGATTGAAATCACACTCTAACTGTCTCTCACACCATAGTAGTTAGTGGTCTTAGTGTTAATATACAGTACAAAAGGCAAAATTGGATGGTGTGGGGTAAATGATTTTTTTATAAAGTGAGCAGATTTTCATCTTAGTCAGGATTTGCCCTTAAGTAACTTGTCAACTGAATGCTAATACTACCATAGTATATGATAGCATTATCTATATATATAATTCACTAAGGGCACGCAAGACACTGAGCGCAAGCAAGACACTGAGGGCACGCAAGACACTGAGTGCAAGCAAGACACTGAGGGCACGCAAGACAGTGAGGGCAAGCAAGATAGACCCCCGCCCGCCAACTCAAAGACCATGGAATATGCTCGACAAAGCCCCGCCTGCCAACTCTAACCCTCCTACTGCTTCATGGGATATGCACGACAAAGCCACGCACGCCAACTGTGAACTTCCTCCCGAGTCCAGCGTCGCTCTCGAGGCACGCAACAACTCACCAAACACAGCCTCAGTCGCTTTCATATGTGCAAATGTCCTCTGAGCCACTTTGACTTTACACCACACGCAAGACAGAGAGCCATGATCGCCAACTCACAGAGCCCCGCCCGCCAACTCTAACTAAGGGCAAGTAAGACAGAGAGCGCACGCAAGACAGAGAGCCCCGCCCACCAACTCTAAGACCATGGGATACGCACGCATTTAGTGTATAAATGGATATAAATAATTGCATGTAAACGATTCGCCAAAATCTGTTGTATGTAAATGATACTGTTTAAAATGTTATTGTTTTTTTATCAGAAAACCCGGTTTCCACATGTACCTGTATTAGTTTAAATGGCACTTTTACCACTCGCAATAGGGCGGACGCGCTGACTTATCATGTCGACTGGGTAACACAGTGAATGCGGCGTCTATCTATATATGTCTATGTTTTCCGTAGCCTGCTACAGGAAGGTACTGTCTCGACCATTGGCATTGGTTTCGCTCTTTACTATTTTCGTTATATTGCAACGGTGGTTTCCTAAGCCTTTGTTATACTTAATTCCTTTCTCACCGTTTTCCGTTCCTATTCTTACACTGCCGTATGCTACGGCGGGCTTCAGCTAGTACAGTATATTTGCCATGAGGCCACCATATACTTATACAGATTCTTCTTGTTTTCATGGTTTTCATGGTAAAAAAAAACAGCTGTGAAGTATTATGGAAACATTTTAATTAAGACTGAAATTGTAACCAAAAAATGGAAAATTTTAAATCTAATTTCAAACAAGACTAAATAACATTAATTGAGAGTAAATTTTTCTACTATCATATGCAAAATGAATGAAACTATAGTCAAATATTAACAACAAGATTATTTTAATGAGAACAAATTGTAGACTTGAAGTTTAGAAAAAATCTGGCATTGATGCAAAGCAGTTTATAATACAGCTGTTTGTTAATCTATCTTAAATACAGCATTATGTAAATAATGGATATATAGGGAACAAATAATTATTTTTAATACAGAATGTGTTGTTTCACAATCATTGAATAAGGTCTATATGGAACCAAAGATGTTCTGAGGAAAACAAATTACATATAAGTTATAACTCATATAGCATATAAACAAATCTAATTTACATTGAGAACTCTTCATTACGATGACTTGTAAAATATTGGTAAAGTACAAAATATTACTTATTTTTAAAATCTTTATACAATAACAGAAATATTTTCTTATGAGATATCCACAAAATGTCCATAACAACAGGAAAGAAAAATCATTGACATAAAACCTTGTCCTGCATATTATACCAGGAATAAGTTCACAACACTCAGCAAAGGAAAAATAAAAGAAAGAATGCCATAGGTGTGCCAAGTGTTGAGACCATCAAGAACATTATAAACAAGTCCTCATGGAAAAGTTTCAAAGAGAGTCTCAGGCATCTTTAGTTTTTATTTTTTTCAGGGTATATCAGTAGAATCAACCAGTTAAGCAGAGGTTAGTACACTATGATCAGAGATTGGAGGCTACAGTTCACAGGGCAACATTAAACTCAAAACTGTTAAACAAAGTTAAGTTGGAACTAGATTATGAACTAAACAGATTTTCTCAAGCACTAAAGTATGTGTGTGAAGTCCTCCATTTACTTACACAAAGTTTAGACATCCATGACATCACATGTAAGGCAATATGTTTACCACATGCCTAGCAACATGTAGTGTTGTAAAATAAAAAGAATGCCAAAATAGAAATCCAAATTTTATCTGTATAATTGTAAAGCATATAAATGAAAATAAACAGAACAGATATTTGTCCTTTTCTCTAGGGTTGAGTAGCTTATCTACTTCCCAAGCTGCAACAAAACACCCTCCCTCTTGCCTACCATCGCTCTCTTTCCCTGTGTTAGGATTGTATCAGTACTTTCCCTATGTCTTCTGTTTATTTTGTGTTATTTGCGTTTCCCAGATTCCCTACTATCATCATGTTTATGTTTTATTTTGTGAATTTATCTCCTGTCTGTTCCTCACTATCAGTTATGTGTGTCTGCAGGGACAGGGCCATATCCTGAACAAGGACTCTTGGGTGCTGTGGTAAATAGGGCCACAGTAGCCTGAGAGGGCTATGGTACACTCTTGCCTGTCACAGTGCTCCCATGAGTAAGCCATTGTTCCCAGCTCTCCTCCCAATTCGAAATGTAAATAAGTCTCTGGCTTGAGATGGTTTTAAATCCTACTTAAACATCATTTCTTGGAGACACTTTCAAGGTCAGAGTAGCTCACTTTAGCTGCAGAGACATCAGGTGCCCCATATATAATTTAATAGACAGGGTTTTGCATTCAGGCTTCATTCTTTCACTTCATTAAAAGTGCGAATGAAAATGAAAACTTCTTATTGTTGAGGAGATTACTTCAAATAGATAGCAAGACTGTTGATAGGTGAAACGAAATGAAGATAGGCTGAAGACATACAGGCATTTTGGGCTTTGCCAGATATGAATTGATTAGAACTAACCGCTATGCAAAATAGGCAAAAGATGTAACAAACTAAAAATTGAGTTCTGAAAACAATTGAACAAATGAACAAATAGCCACACAATTCCTTTTATTTTGCATGGTCTTAAATAACTTTTCTTAGCAATTTTTGTATTGGCTTCTTATTGGCAATAAGTGGAACAGCTCTTTGTGGCTGATTCATCTTAAAGCAACTGTAATTACATTGTAATTACATCCCCATTCCAAATACTCCAACATATGTATTCACATATATTTATGTATGAAGCTACAAGTACTTACCAGCTGAACAGTTAAAATCTTAATGCAAAGAATAAAAATATAAAGAAATTAAATAAAACACACTAGCCAAATTGTCACAATGTGTACCATTGTACATTAAAAAAATGAATTAATACAAATTCCATTATAGTTTACTTAAAAAGACTTTCAGAAATATTAACACGGAGAAAATAATAAGAAGGAACTAATTTTCTGTTTGCGATCATGTTTTGCTTCTCAGAAATATTGATCAGATTTCTCTAAGACAAGTTTAATATGCTGTCATATTTCAGGGTCTGAGCATATTTATACCACATACAATGACTGTATGTCAGCAGCATTAAGATGACAGCTCACAGCACGTAGGTTTTAGAGTAGCTTTCAAAATAAAAAGTTGTATATTGTAAAATATTATAGCACATTTTTTAAAATTGGTGGAGTAGTGGATAGCACTGTTGACTCATGGATCCAGCGTTCCATTTTTTGAATCCCAGGCCAGGTAGTTGCAATGGTGAATTTTTCATATTTTCCTATGTCTGCAAGGGTTTTAATCTGACATCTTCAAGGATGTGCTTGTCAGGTTGATTGGTGATTCTAAATTAAGTGTGGGGTATGTATGTAAATTGTCCTTCTGAACTGCTACCTTGTCCGAAGCTGTTTCCGCACTTGTTCTCAGTTCCGTAGGGATAAACTCTGGACCCTACATCCCTGAATTGAATTAAGTGGATTGAGAAATATTATGTTATTTTGAATTTTGTATTCCTTCTTTCCATAATAAAGATGTTTTGGTGCGGCTCGCAGAGAAATTAATATACTTTTTCAGACACCTTCATGAACTGCAAGCATGGGTTGGCAGAGGTTGCAACAATTGATTCAACTCTTTATAACCAAAACTACAGGAACTAAAGTGTGGCAATTCTTTCCTTTAATATGAATATGCCTATGGTGTGGTTTGCTTGTATCATTAAATCACTTTTACAGCATATTAAAATTTTGAAAATTTAATCTGGAGAAAGCAGGTTCAAAAATGCTTGGACAGAATATAGATGTTCTCTTGAGAATGACAACATATTTGATCTATATGCTATTTTTGAAATTCAAAATCCAACTGCAAATTACAAAATTCCATTTAACTACATGATATATATCCCCCATCTCTCCTGATAATCTAGGTAAATGAACCTTAATCTAGCTAAAAGAAGCTCCACTAACATAGTAAAATTTACAGAAATATTTTCAAACAAATCTTAAATAGCATGCACATCAAGTGATAATCAGTCAATCAGTGACTGCTTTTAACAGCGCCGACTTCTGGATTACAGTCATTTTTCACTTGTTTGAAATTTGTACAGTGGTGATATTGCAGTTAAGAAGGCAGCCTGTAACATGATAATTAAAGTTATGGTTCACAAGAACATTTAATTTACAAATGAAATATGTTATTATTTTATTAATCAGGTAATCTTTGTTTTTATAGCTTTATTAACACTATGCCTCACCAAAAGACACACCAAGAATTAACATGATAATACAGACTGAAAAGTAAAATAAAATCACAACTGCAAATAAACATGGTAGATACCAGTGTAGATTTGAAGAATGCTTGAGATATTTGCAATTTTTCACTGTAATTAAACACAATCATAAAATTTCAAAGAATTATAGATGTTAAGAGTTTCAGAGAAAGTTATAGTTAAGAACAGATAAATTGACAAATTGACTATAAATGTTGGTGACAGTGCTCTCAAATGAACTACTAAAACTTGTGATGAAGGGATAGCAGTTAAAAAGCCACAGATGATGGATATGTTTTTGATATGCCAAGACCAATACAGTGTCACACACAGACAGAGGATAAGATGTTCAAAGTGTAAAATCCACAAAGCTGAAAAAGCATTTGCAGAGATTTGCATTACACGGCTTTGGAGCAGTAAGAAAGCCAGCATCAGATTGCAACTGTCTGCAGTGTTAGTAATGTAAATGTATAGTATTTAGTTTTCACACAAAAAGATTTTAATAAAATGTCAGTCCCAGAGTTTTGAAGATATTTAAGTTACTAAATGAAAGACAGTGTAGATGACCTCTTACAGAACAACCATACTTATAGGTATTTGTTTTGCCCAAGACTTCAGGAGCATTATGAACTAATTAAAAGTTTTATTTAGCACAGCACTTTAGTAGTCAATCTGAGAAATGATAAATCCATGTCAATATGTTTCATCATCTGATTCAGATATGATATGGTCAGGATTTGGGGATACTAGATACTAAATACAGGTTTAACCCAATTTACAAATCAATGCTTTGTGGTCATTCAAGTATTTGAAAAAGTCTTTTAATACCCTTTCTCATCTTATAATCTATACTAATAAAAGGCAAAGCCCTCACTGACTGACTCACTGACTCATCACTAATTCTCCAACTTCCCATGTAGGTAGAAGGCTGAAATTTGGCAGGCTCATTCCTTACAGCTTACTTACAAAAGTTAGGCAGGTTTCATTTCGAAATTCTACATGTAACGGTCATAACTGGAACCTACTTACGTACATATATACGGCCATAGCCTGCAGCTCGGTCGCCGTGTGAGGTGAAGTTGTGTCCCTCATCGTCACGCCTCCCTCGTAATTGAGTGCCTGCCCATATAAGGCCATCTGTCAGCAGCAATCCAATAGACACGCTGCCACTAAATATTCGCGGGTGAAGGACTGTGCTCATGCAAACGAAGATGAGATGGTCAGGGATAGACTAGTGTTTAGCACAAACTCAGCGAAAGTGCGAGAGAAACTTTTAAGTGCCGGGTCTTAGCTAACATTAAATAAAGCCGTGGACATTGCAAGATCACACGAGATAGCACAAGCACAGCTGAGAACCTTCGATGCATGTACTCCGAGCAGCTCACGTGAACTGACTGTGAATGCAGTATGCACACAAAAAGCAAGAGCTCCAAAGAGCGCTGAACAAAAAACGCATTACACAATTGAGAAGGCAGCAAAAGAATATGAAGCGAGTGATGCATACAAGCATATTCAATAGTGCAGGTACTGTGGAAACAAAGCACACGGTGGAAAAAGTCAATGTCCAGCTAAAGACAATGTAAAAAATGTGGTAATTTGAACCACTTCGCTAAAGTTTGCAGGACTGGGAAAGGTAAACCTGTGCATGCAGTGTGTGATGTCTCAGATAAAGAGGAAGACGAGCTGTTTATTGATGCAGTAAGAAAGTAACAACCCTCTGAATCTGAACAAGGCTTTGTAGACATATCAATAGGAATGCAAGGTGTAAAGCTTAAGTTTAAATTAAGTACATAGACAAGCTGCCGCTAAATATTTGCATGCAAATCCACAGCTTAATACCGGGAATGCCTGTTAAACATCTTAGATTCACGAGTACCGATTTGGATAGTGAACACTTCGATGAATGAAACCTGTTATCTTTACAACGATTGACAAACACGGAATGTAACTTGAACACAACACATCCTCCAAATACAAAAACTGATTGAAAGAAATAATGATAATCAAATCCTTGATGACAGCAACACTCATAACAGTCACAAAACAATTACATTGACAATCATGTTACGTTATTTTGAAAATGTTTCCTTTTCTTTATCATAACTTCTTTAACACGCTACTTCTCCACTGCGAAGCGCAGGTATTTTGCTAGTTCTCAATAAAGCTGAAATTTCTTCATTACAAAGACTGAGTCTGGGCGATTTTCAAACATGTGACTCAAGCAGTAACACCTAATCATCTTCACAGTCACTTGGAGGTTTGTGACACACTGAGCACACTTAAGTTTTAGGCACTACTCTAATTTACCAGATGTGTTTATTTAATAATATTTTAGCAAGAAAATGTATGTGTTTTGGATGTTTTGATCATACATCTGGATACAGTAACAGTAACTTCAGTTTTTTTATGGATGTTTTAATATTATTGTTGCTTTTCAGTGTGGGCCGTGCTGGTTCCTTTAAAGCCAATTGTATGAAAAACTTAGTTATCTTTCCTTTTAAATGAAGAAGCGAAATTAAATTTTTTTACTAAGCTAACACTTCAGACAACACATAACAGATTTTTTAAAAATTATCATTTTTAGGTGGAGTATTACTTTAAAGAAAATTACTCAATTGTTGCAGGAGATCACCTTTCTGTACACATAAATGAATTTATATTTGTGGCCAGTAAACATGATGAATATGTAGGTGCGTGGCCCAAATCTAGTGCTGACAAATTGTAAAGTTGGTTTAGATTAACATGTCAACTCAATGGCATATTTCTGTATATAATATATGTAAGTGAAGTGAAATACCACAGGTTTACAAAAGTACAAGAATGAGGCATGGCTAACATTTGGTCATAAGCAGCATTGTGAACAACAATAACACCATGCTTGTAAATACATGGAAAATCCATTTCACAAAAGAAAGCAACACTGACCACTGTGATTGTCATGCAATACTATATAGCTAGAATAGTTTGCAATTTTTACAAGAATATAGAATGAGTCTTAAAAAAATATCATTTGCCTCTTGCTTGTGTATTAACATTTGTACATGACTCTTAATTTTTTTTTAATTGCAGTAGAATTGCTCTTTGTTTTAAAAAATATAATAAAGCTTTATAACAGGTGAGAGGTATGATATGAGGGGAAATTTATAGTTCTCCATTTTTGTCAGTTGTGGCTCACCATTTCATTGCAGGCTAAGTTGTGTATAGTATTTCTACAGTATAACAATGTGCAATGAATTATTACAGATATAACACAGCAGATATAATCGTTAATTGATACCCAGTGATTGTTTCATTAAATGTGTTAAAGTACAAGAGAATGCCTGTATTACATATTACCATTGGAAATTTCAAATTTTGCCAGGAAATTGGTATAACAGTGTAACTTCTTTATCTTTTTGAACTAATAAAAATATTCATACAACTAATTTAAAAAAGTAAAAGAAGGTCTTTAACATTTCTTACAAAATTAAAAAGGTTATTTCCTTCAGTTTAAGTTAAATCAAGAATACCAATTTCATGTCTTATAACCATACAGTAATACCCCATAATTTAAAATTTCATATTTGATCATGATTTTAGCATTGCGTATATCCATTTGTTGAATTCAATGTGTAGAACTTGAACTAAATGTTTGAAGAATTAGGAATGTAATTTGGACAAAAGTAAAGATAGAAATTTTAGCCTCCATTTTTTTCTGCCAGTCAATAAAAGAAATAAAAACATGAAGAAATTGTATTGAAGAGGCATTATGTTTCAAACTAAGTGATAAAAGACAACCACCTGGAGCACATTTAGTTTCCATTTTCCTGGGATATCTTTTATTACATTCAGATTGAACAGCAGGTCTGTCAACTGTGGTTCTTTTAAAACATATGTAGGAATGAAAGCAATAGTAATGCAAGTTTGCTTCACACATTTTCACTGTAATCATTTCTGCTGCTTTTCATTCAACTGCTTGGTACCAATATGTCTAATTCAATATGAGAGAAGACAATTAGACCCATGTGGGCTTTCCACATTTTCTTTTTAATCAAATTTTAAAACTTTATTGTGGTGAACTGATGTTATGAGGAAGAGAGGAACAAATACTATGCATTCCTTGCCAGATAATCTGTATGCTCTTTTCCATGGCAAAAAAAAAAAAAAATTAGAAACAGTTTCTTTAAAACTGAAGCATAAAATGTATGTATATATGGTTCATATTTCGGCGCACTGTCAACACTAGCTGCATGTTAAGAAAGCTGACTGCAACTCTGCAAATGTAATCACAGGGAAATGGCTTAATTAGCAGTGCTATATGATATGCTGTATATAACAATAGGCTCATTTTATTTACCTTTGAATGAATCATATGCTATAACAGATAACACCAATAAAAGACTGGGGCAGTGAACAGTGAAAAGTGGGAGTAACTCTCCACAAAAATGCATTCATAGTGAAAACATGTATTAATTCAATATGGCAATGCACATTTTAAAACTTAAAATTGAGGCATTTTGATTATACATACTCAAAAAATAATTTTTCTGCATGTGCTGAAAATTAAACTTAAAATCAATGGTTTTGTTCAATAAACAACCTGCCACCATTTTTGAATTGCACATGCTTTTTATATGTCTTTTATATGACACCATGTCCAACTGAATGTTTTTGTTGTCAACATACTGTAATTGGGCCCTTCTTAAATTTTATTTGCCATCTCAGTTCATAAATATTAATATATTTATGTCAAAATAAGCATTTTAGTGGACAGCCCTTCTGAAATTCTCCCTTTCTACCAGAAGCCAGAGTATTTAATTCTTCCTACATGAAAGTGGAAGAATCAAACTCTTCTTCATATTCAGCTTGATATACTAAATGTTAGCATCTACAGTATATTTTGATTTTTGATACCTTATTAATCCCCGAGGGGATATGAGTGAGTGCAGGTGTGTGCATGAGCGTGCCATCTGGTGGCCTTGTTCATAACTTGTTCCCAGTTCAGGTCAGTGAGAAGTACAATGGCTCAATCCTTAAGCCTTGCACCCCAGCACTTTCAATGTTAAATAATACTGCAATAGAATGACTTTTTTTTCCTTTTAATTGCATATTTTAAAAAATGCATCTAAATATATGTGCTTCAGTTTGTTTAGGTGCTTCTTAGCACTATATATAACATAGTGATGTCCAATAACAAGAATAATTGACACTTCAAGTCAACACAGGATTTAAAGTTTTAAGTGATGCTTTCCTAAACAAGAAAATCAGTTTGACTGAACCAAGTTACTGGTCATTAATCATATTTAAAAATACTCCTTGATATTTTGTTGTGCAAAAATTCATTTAAAATTTCATATGAAACTGTGCAAATTATCTGCAAAATAATCTACATTTTTTCACCCTTTTGGAGGCAAATTTTTTTGGAGTTTTAAATGTATTCTTTTTGAATTTCCAACTATTACCACATTAATAGAGTTGAAAAGGACAATAGACTAGTTGATTCATTTGTAGCAGAAAATTAATACAACTTTTCAAGTACATGCAGTGCATTATGCAAGTAGATTTATGCAGTGGATAAGGTGTTGGATTTAAATCTTCACATTTTTACAGGATCAGTTAGTACCACTGTTGGTCCTAGAGCAACTCACCTAACCTGACTATTTTACATTTGTAAAAAGCTGATATAAGGAACTATAGAAGTGTTTTCCCAAAAACATTTACATTCTTCAGTCAATATTAACAAGAAATGTCTGTAACTTATGGTATGGTTAATTTGAAATGTAGCATTTACAACTGTAGCACCACAGAAGAATCACCTCCTGCATGGCAGTTAACCCTCAGAAAGGAGTTCAAGTTCAAATATATTGCCACACATAAAGAGAACAGTGAAATTATTACTTGCAGGAATGAACAACACACAGTACACAGGGCATTGGTGCATGTTGTAAACAGTGGTCTGTTACTGAATTTCTGGAAGCAGACAAGTAATTAGTAAAAATATTTATAGACAGGTCAAAAATGTTATTTATCCTCTTTGTAGCTTAAGATCCAAGTGTGGGAAAAGTCTGAGGTAATAAAAAACATAATCAAAAAGTGAAAAAGTGACTGCAAGTGCTCAATTCAAACAAGGAAGGAATACATGCTCTTGTTGCTTGTTGTAAGGCTTTTGAAGTTGATGCAGATTACAGTATATAGAAATGAGTAGAGGGTGGCAGATTCCTCTAGTTATCCTATATGTATGTTAAAAATCCTAAAACAAATTACTGATTTATTACCGATAAATAAAAAGTGTGTTGAAAAACCTCATAGAGAAATACTCTTACTATGCCTGTGTCCTTGTAAAGTACATTGGGATTGTGTTTGCTACAAAAATGGTCAATAATAAAATAAAGATTTGTTATTTGTATTGAGCTGCTTTTCAAATGGACTGTAACTTTGTAAAATGGTTTCACGTTATTTAAGTTAAAATGAACTCAGAAGGGGTTAGTTTGTTTGGAGCATTACCACTAATACCTGTATATACAAAATTGGGAAAAAAGACATGACAACAATTCCTTAATTGAGCACTAGGATTGCCTCAGGAAACTCTCCTAAAATGTGATTAAGCTGGCTCAACAATTGATGAGTCAGCATTTATCAAAACCTCATGTTTAGCTAAAGTCTTTAGTGGCCAAACAGTTTTTAAATTTCTGTTAATAACACCTGCTTGTAAGTACAGTATAGCTCATGTTGAAGTCTAGTCAGTATTCTTCTCTTGTTCTGTTACCTACATTATTTTATCTGTAACTCTTTCATAGGTATGTTTTTATGAACTACAAGTGAATGCTTGCATTTAAAAGCCATAATACCCAATTTTATTGCTTTATTGTTTTTTGAGCCTTCAGGAATGAAAATATTCCTGTAAATAGTGATTTCATATTCTCTGACCGATAAACTTAAAAATCTAAGTATCTAGTATATAATGAGTATTTTTCTAAATTATTGCTTTTACTAATTAATTTAATAGTTTCCTGAAAACAGTTTTTCAAGGGCAGGGTCATGGATAGTTTCACCAGTCCTGGTAGCATCAATTACAAAAGAGAAATCTTTCAGTGAAGGAATTGATTGAATTTGAATTAATCAATTAATCAAAACATGTATGTTTTTGGAGCAGGGGAAAACTGAGAAGCTGGGAGAAAACACAAGTAAAATGAATCAGGAATAAAATGCAAGTCTCAAGCTGTGAGAAAGCAGTGATAATCTCACTACCACCAGGCAACATTTTATTCTATTTAAACCCACAATCATATGTGGAAGTTTCTCAGATATATCATGCTTGTGACTGTATACACTGCAATATAAACCATAGGAAGGATGCAGCACAGAAAACAGCACCTGAAACCAATGCCTGTCAATGTAGCTGCACTTGAATGGTATTTTGAACATGCAGCCAACAGAGACAGTCTTTTCTGAGCAACTGCCAGAAGATACACACCAGCTGAGAGGTCACAGTAAGGTTACCATGTCTGGCTTTCACTAAAATATCTACAGAGCTTGTTACTGGGCAGCCTTCTATCGGTGACAGTTCTTCTTAATGTGAGCTCTGATATAAATAGATATACATACCTGTTATGTTCACCCTACAGGGGCACCCTTTTTCCTTTTATAAACCATTTGCTCAACTGTCTGAATTCTTTATGCATACTAAGCCCCAAGCACAGGTCGCATGGTGGCTCATACTAGTGATCCATCAAGGTAACATACAAAAAAATGATAAATGTAGCATACACAGACTTTGTTTTTTCAAGTGCAACATGAGTTATGTCGGATGGGAAGAGCAGGTCCATGTACAGTCACTCAAACTGTTACTTGATTATTTGAAAAAAATCATCTATTGGGGTAAGTCCTCGAAAAAGGATTTTCTTACTATGATTTGCATCTAACATGTAGAATTTTGACAGACTTTATCTATTCTGATTTGAAGAACAGGCATAAAAATATATATGTATGAAGTAGTTTTAAATGTGTAATAACAAAATCAAAAAGGCAGGTAATTGTGGCATATAAAGTTTTATAAATGTAATGTTATGCTCACACTTTATGTATAGGCCTACCTCTAAACGTATACATGGTTAAAAGCACGTTTTTTTTACTTGGCATGTTTTTTCACTTTGTAAAAAGTACTACACTTATTATATTTTTCTGACTTTAAATATTTTGTATCATTTATATGTTTAGACATATATTTTTAATTGTTTCTTGTTATAATAGTGGAGGCGTCTCATATGAAAAGTATTTTTTTCTTAATTCGTGGGCCATTGCTTCTGGCCTCAGCATGCTTTATACAGATAAAGAGCTTATTTTGCTCTTTGTTCAAGAGAAGTATACTGTAACCTTAGTCTTTTATGCTTTGTAAGGTCAAGTTTCTCATTGTATTTTTATGGTTTTCTGCCACAGATGACTTGCTCACCTTTATAGGCAGATTATGAAGTTTGTGGTCTACCTCACTAAGAAAATGCCCTAAAAGCAGTTCAGCATATAACCACAGCTTTCATAGAATCACCTGTTTGAAAACCACAAAAGTACCATTTTCGATGCAATAGTTCACAGGCTGGCCAGTTAATATGGCCCACAGCCAAGATGTAAGCGGCTACCACTCGTTAGGTAAATCATGGCTAAAGTCTGTTAAATTTATGTGTTTTTTTTTGTTAAATTCTTCTTATGTGAAGTTTCTAATCCTCTAAATAGAAAAGTGTGCTTCTACAGTAACACAGCTAAGCTAAGCATAGGTCCCCTAATTTATGAAATAGTAATATAGTTCTTTCATTTCAGTAGAATTTACTAATATTTTATTTATCATTGTTTCATTTACTTAAATGATGATTTACTTACAGAAAGTTTCTCAAGTTAGAAATAATTTCAAGGACTATAACTTTATATTTAAACTTCTGATGCCATTATTTTACTGTGTGTATTGCTAATAATGTATATTAATGTATACTTGTAAATGATTTGGAAATGTGGTAGAGGGTTAATTTTTATTTTTGCTCCCCTCTCATATAAGTAAACGTTTATTTTATATACAGTATACATCAATTAAAAGTGCATATAGTGGTATATTAGATTTAATTGTATGCATAATTTATACATACCAAGTTTGCTCTTACAAATATTGAAAGATTAACTTTATGCAGCATATAAAATGTATATCTCCAGAAATAAATTCTATATATGGTGGATTAGGTTTAACTTTATATAAATATATTCTTCATATATGTACACATATATATACTTTGTTATGAGTATGTATATTGTGAGATAAGTTGGTTAAGATACATTACTTTATTATAGATAGATACTGAATTTTCAGATATATACTACTGGTCAAAAGTTTTAGAACACCCCACATTTTTTCAGTTTTTACTGAAATTTAAGCAGTTTAAGTAAGTGAATAACCTGAAATGGTACAAAGATAAGCAGTAAACTACCAGAGGTTAAAAAAAATATTTAGGTGACCAAAAACTGAAAAATAATATAATTTTCAGAGCTACTGTATGTAAAAATGCTGTTTTCAGGGAACAAGTAATGAGTTAACAACTTACAGATTTTCTGCAGCAAGAGAAGTTAATTAAGGCTTGAAAGGTAATGCAAACAATTCCTACAGGTGTCCCAACTTTTGCTGATTACTTATAAACCCTCTATCAATATAAAAGTATAGTGTTGGAACAAATTGTTTTGCTACACCCTCTGAAGTATTATTTGGACAGTATTGCACTGTACATTGTTATCATGATGGAAACAAAGGTAATTAACACAGGATGACAGACTGGTTATTACAACCCTCAAAAGAATTACAAAGAAATCCAAGATGTTAATATATTTCCCACAATGCTAAACCGGTAGGTGTATTTTACTTTGTGCTGGCTGGCTTCCTTTTAAGCACTTTTGTTTCTGGCTATCTGAGTGCAGTCACCCAGCTCTTATGCAAGATTGACATATTATATATTGGGGGGAAATAAGCTTTTTAGTGAAATTATGACTTTTTAAGGCTCAACAATTCCACTTTCTTTCCAACTTTGTTTGCATATATTAGTATGTAATTAACTTTCCAATTATTTTATTATTAATAATAATGTTTTTATGCATTTTCTGGAATTGCGCATTAGGACAAATACTTTCTCGGTCTTTGTTTATTTTTTGTAAACATAAAATTAATAAATAATTGAGAAGTATGATTACAGTTAAAAAACAGATTTATGATTTATTTTGGTTTAAAAAAATAAGTACACGCTAGCAAAAGTAAACTAGTGTTTAAGGAGCAGCTTTTTGCAATATTTAGAACTGAAGCTGGCAGTGCTGCAAGTTGTCTGAGTGAATACATATCACCAATGATTATAAAATGCTTTGAAAACTTATCACAGTGTTAAGCTATATATGCTGATGTTATATGATTGTATTTCTTTGGTTTTCAATATTTTAAATATTTTAAATGTGTTGAAATAATTCAGTATTAAGCCATTGCATACTTGTAGGATAGTGATATATGTTTAGTTAATTTTGTGAAAAAAGAATGAAAACTGAAAAATCCTAGAAAAGAAGTCAGAAAGGTGCCCAAATGAAGGTTCTTGATTGTTGCTTAATGTTCAGGGTATTCATAAGTAAGATATAAATTATATAAAAAATAATGTGCACTTAAAATGTGCAATTTGATATTTATTGTTTACCTCTTTTTAGCAGATTTAGAAATCCTTTCAATATGGACACTCAAGTCAGCATCGTAAATCACTTTCTTGCCTGTGTTTTTTTTAAACAAAAGAAGAATGAATACATAAGTTGATAACTGTGCAACAGGAGGGTATTCTCTCATAGAGATCAAAACATATTAAATATTGTTTTTTATAAAGCATGATATAGTACTTGAACCCCTAGTGGGATTTGATAACTCAAGTACAACAACAAAGCACTATCTTCAATCACATTCCATTTTTCTCAATCTCTCTCACTCTCTCTGTTTCATTGAAAAAACCTTTGCTTTCCTTCATTCTGCAGTGATGTCTCATCCTAACTCAGCTCCAGACTCTAAACTTCCACTGAAGAACAGTGTGCTAGTATACAGTGGGCAAGAGAGAAATAAACATCCTCTGGACGTTGAACATATACCCACTCCTGTGTTGAGGCCATGTATTACCTTTCATTAGCTAGGAGATGTTTTAGCTCTACCACAACCATCCTTCATTTCATGAGAAAGATCCAGGCATTCCTATGCCTGGCTGCGTAGCCAGCCTTCTGTAGTCCTTTGGGAACTTCCATTTTCTTCCAATGTTGTACTTTTCCCTCTGCTTTTCTGGTGTCTCTAACACTTATCTTTAAAATGCATCCAGTACATTTACAGGATGTGCTGCCATCTAGCAGTATTCTTTCTGCACTGTTGTATCTAGGTTACGTTGGAAGTTATTTACAAGTTTACATAATACTTGAAAAACACCTTGGTATAAATCTAATTGAAGTGTTCCACTGACATGAATCAAATGCTGTAAAGTGAGAAGGACATTCACTACATTTGCCCCTACATTTATATATATACACACAATACCTTTGGTTTTTATCTCATTCATGTTTATGTGGGCAATAATTTTAACATCTAAGTATTATTGAATGCTGATAATTATTGATTTCCTGAGGAATCCATTGCAAATTTCATTGTGTATTCACTCTATTGTAAAATAAATTCTTACTGTAATATGCTATAAATTATATCACTTTAAGTAAAATATTTTTTACTGTAGTATGCTATCAAATTATATCACTTTATGTACTTCCTAACCTTGATTACTATTGTTTCTAAGAGAACTTAAACCAGTAAACTTATCAGTTCAAATAAAAAAACAATATAAATTGCTTTTACAGCATATGAATGAATTATCCTTAAGGAGCTAGTGTGATTAAAGCAAAAGCTTAAATTAATACAAATGCAGTTTATATGGCCAAGGGCTTCATATTTTGGTATGGAGGGCTACATTTGTTCCTTTTTTCTGGTCAGTTTTCACTAATGCAGCGGCATCTTATCCTGGACACAGAGAAGTGTATTATGCTATATCAAAAGGATATTTATTTGATGCTTGTTGCTCCCAATCTCTCTATCTTGTTTTCTGCTTTACTCCGTGCTAATGATATAGGTCTGTGTGTAGATGACCTGTTTAACAAAAGAAAATGAGTTACCTATAAAAACAAAAAAATAATGCAAGTTATTAAAAAAAGAACATTGCAGCTAAAATAAAACACTCTAAAAGTCTTTACATTTCAGTTTGTACTGCAGAAAATATTGCCCGCAATTATTGCACATTATTTGCCTTATGGAAAGTAAGCTGGACTTAGATACAGGCAAGCCACATTGTGACTTTTTACATTTATCTAAGTGAGCATTAAGTAATGGTTTCATTAATAATTTAGAGACACAATTAGGCACTTGAGTGTCTATTACAGATCCATCTGTTACAAGACATCTAAACCACCATGGCTTTCAGACTGAATGCATGTTTTAGCAACTGTTAAATGCTGATAAGTTAGAGATGCACTCATTTGTGTGTGTTTTGTGGTATTTGTTCTTGGAGTTTCCTCCCCCCAGCATTAATTTGACTGACATTTTGATAAGCTGAGTCAGTGCACACCATGTAGCACGCTGGAGTCCTGATTAAAATTCATTCCTGATGATATGTCTTGACTCAATGCAGCTCAGTATTGAAGACATTTCTGTGGACAGACAGACAGACAGACAGATAGATAGACTTTGAAATACCTTTGTTTTTTCATATACTCTAGGTGTATATTTCTACATTTAAATAGGATTGGATAACATTATAAATGAATAGTGCATTCCTGAAAATTCATTTGGTGAAAACAAAGGCTCATTTTACACGTGTTTGTAAACAATAGGAGCTTTAATCAAAATTGTGAGTGACATTTGCAACAGAATCACATTTGAATTGAGCCTACTGTGCACAGGTGGGGTCAGCCAACAAAAAAAAATCCAATGGTCTAGTAAAAAAGGAATAAACCTTAGCATATCAGTTTAAGAGCTATACAATATAAGCCATGATTCTGCAATTAAAGATACCCATTGTGCTAAGACGAATGGGCATTGTATATGAAATTTGGCATATAACACTACTAATTTTCTACTTTATCTTTACTTTGTTAAGAGCAGAGAAAAAGAGCAGGAATAAAGCGTTTAAGTAAACAGAATTTATAACAGGTGAATCTGGAAGAGATGGATTAACTGTAGGTCTGGTTACATTTGTCAGTAGTGAATATTTGAGATTTTTCACTAATTTTGCTAATACAACCATAACTGAGTTTCATTGTTTATCCAATATATTTTTAAATACAGTATTGTTTTTTGATTGTTTTCTTCAATCTAAGTAGATGTCATCCTTGCATGACTTATTTGACATTGGGATGAGTCTTCATAAAATATGAATATTTCAAAGTACTGTTGAGCTTAAAGTTTGAGAGCTTTCTGACAAAAAGAGAATTAGATTTTTTCAAAAACTGATGTTTTCTGTGTGGTCTTGTAAAAATGAAGTATGGGATAATGAAATAAATATGTTCCAATACAAAAAATGAAAGGAAATTCAGTCCTAATATCCAAAATTGTTTTGTGAATAGAGATTTAAATTAATGAATCTGTAATACTGTGATGGACAAACGTCCAGATTTTGATCCTGCCTTGCACCCAACCATTCCTGAGATGGGCCCCAGCTGAACAGTGGCCCTGCCCTGAATAAGTAGGTTAGGAAGATGAATGGATGGATGAAACTGTAATATACTGTTATTCATATATTTTTCCTTTCTTCAGCATGTTTTTATAATGTATGCTTTACTTTATTGTCGTAGCAACACTGGCTGCGTGAAGACTGATTTGGCAATGCTCATACAGATAAGTCATTAATGCAAACATACACCACAGGGGTAACAGTAGTCAACCTTCCTCAAGAACCTTCCAGCATCCAGTTTAACAAAAACACTTTTAGGTTTATTCATCAGATTATTGCATAAGACTCAGAATGTCAATATGTAAAGTTCATTACATTTTAGAGCTTGTGAGTAAATGATATTTTGAAATCTGATAACCATGGTCTTGGTTAACTTGTTAGAGATTAGGAAAAGAGAATAAACACAGGATAGAAAAATATCTTAATGGCTTTACATTTCAGTTTGAAATACTGGAATAAATATCCAGTGTGGGGAAGATAACCAATGATTTTAGAAAGAGAACACACCCTTCTCTTTATATGCTTCTTGTCCACAGAGATATTACGATACCAAAGCATGACAGAGAAGGTCATAACACTCTCAATAACAGACTTGTAGAAAATGGTCAAAGAGAACAGCTCCTGGTATGTTTTATTGAGCCTAACAGATGTGCTGAAGTATGGTAGAGTAACAAATAGCAGAACTAGAAGACAGATTATCAATGAATTAACAAAAGCACATTAAACTAAGGAGCTGATGAGGTTAGAAACTCTTGTTGAATAACTAGAATACAACTGAGTCAATTAAGCAGCCCAAGGAGAAGTCTAAAAGTGTGATATAATTATTTGTTTATATATGCATATTAACTAAATATATTCTAAACATAAAATCATGGGTATTCTATCACAACAGGGATACTGTTTATGAAAGGAGTACAGGCCCTAGTCTATTGCTACTCGATTATGTTTCTGTCTTTTGTAAATCACTTTGGATAAATGCATCTGCCAAGCAAAAAATTAAATCACAGAGAGAGAGTAATCTAAGGTACATCATGCTCAGACTATATAATGCACTACTTCTATCATATGTGCAAACTAGTCTCAACTCTTTAAAACAGATATGGCATCAGTACTTCTGAGCTCACAAAAGCTACCAAGTATATCATTGGACAAAAGGGAAATCTTCCTCTGATGGGTTGAACAGTGTAACCATTTTGAGTCTTGAACAGAGACTACCTGAAGACAAAATCCCAATCTTTAAAAGCTGTAAAGGTTGTAGTTGATTTAACTGAATACATTTATTTAAGAAGTGAATCACATACCCAAGGACACATGTGCAAATTAAGAAAAACTGCATTCAAGATAGAAGCCAGATAGCTCTTCCACATAAAGAAACCTATGGGAATCTACTGAGTAATATAATTGAAACAGGAATTCTGATGGCTTTTAAAAAGTATTTAGTTGGTATATTGGGGTGTCAATAGATGTCTCACTGGCAAGAAATTGTGTCAGGATGGTAAAGAGCAGGAAAAATCCCACACAAACCATCTTTAGAAAATAGAGAGTGAGAGACACCTGCCGTGGCTATAAGGGCATAAGTAACTTAGCATGATGGTGTGAGAACAAAGATGGGGAGCAAGTTCTCCATGTTTGTGTGTGTGATGCACTCATTAAATAAATGGCTGGGATTCCATTGCAGAAGAGAGAGTTATAGCCTGGAGAGAGAAATGTAATGTTGCCCCAGGACATTAGAGACCAAGTAACCCAGCAGGTACCTGAACCTTAATACAAGGACAAAATGAATGTCAGGTAGACTAGGCAAATGGTTTCAAAACATCTTGGCCAACTTGTACAAGTATATGCAAAGAAAGCAGGGTAAAGATTGTTGATTCAGAAAGAGTTTAGAGAATGCTGTACTTATATTTGAATGAGGTAGCAGTTCAAAGAAGCCCTAAAGAAGAGTAGCCAGAACTGAGCAGAATTGAAAATACAAAGGCTGGCCACCAAAACAACTGGGTAAAGCTAATCTCAAAGTCAGAAACAAACATAAGTCAGAACCAAGTAAAAAAACTTAAAAGAAATTGCTGGAGAAAGTGTTTTTCTCTCTCCCTAAACACATGTGACAATACTATTACTATTATTCCAAATAAAGTTTGGACAATACTAGAGAATGTGGTTCACTCCTAAATGAGATGACCAACCATGACATTACAAACTCACAAAGACACTAGGTTATGCCCCATGCTTGGTATCACCAAAGTAAAATCAGGGTCAGCATTACTTATAGGCTGAGGTGTTGTTGTCAGTAGTCAGTATGTATTGCAAAGGAATATTGTCAGAAGAAAGATTCCGGCACTGAAAAAGAGAAAGAAGAAGAGGAAGCACAGTGTATTGGTGGTCCTTTGAGTTAGGGAAGACCCAGTCCACAAAATAGGAGATAACATTTTTAGAGGTACACTAAAAGTGACAACAGTATTGCTATTATTGTCACTTTATTTATGCTTTATTTTCTCCATTGTGAGAAAAGGCAAAATCACACATCATTTGTGTGATATATTATAAATAAGCAATTATAAATATTATAAATAAGCACTCTAGTGATACCTTAATTTTATTTAGTGTTATTCTGGGTGTTAGTACACTGGGACAAATTAGCAAACCAAATGTGCTTAACAGACTGCTCTAATTTCATTTATAACATTTCTAAAGTGTATTATCTTGTATATTAGTCAATTAAGATTTACTGATTCTAAGAAGTAACACATTTTGTCCTTATTTTATTTTAACTGAAAATAAATCTAGATTACCATATGAAAATAAATTTGAAATGTGAATCTTTAGTTGTGACATACAGTAAATAGATTAGTACAGCTCATATATGTGATGGTAATTGGGATTATAGAGAAAAAAAATAGTAAATGAAGAAAGTTTTCTCTTTGAGAAATCCATTTTGTTCTCGGAGCATGGGATGTTTATAATCTCTTCTAACAATTTGAAACATGGCATTTAATATACTATATTGCCCTCATTTTGCGGTTGTAGATACATATAACTAACTTTCAGTAATATAAGGTATAAATTATTTGTTCAGTAACATTTGAATATTTGACTTATTTTGAATGTGAAGAAGTATCATATTTGCAGGTGTATGTTACTGCTCAGATCCTGAAGCTGCCTGATAATTTCCCACCAGTGCAAATCTGTCTGTCAAGGAAAATATGTCAAGACTGGTGTGAAAACTTTATATGTTAAGTGAGTATCTGTACATAATAATGCTCACGAATCAGAGAGTCAATTGCCAGTTATTATCTGGTCTCTGGAAAACCTGATAAATTACCCCAAAACATTCTGACATATCATAAATCTGAGCAGTGGCAACATGTTCAAGAAATGCTGAAGTCAGTCAGTATACACTCATTGGCAATGTAAAAATTATTGAGAAAAATTAACATATACAACATGCTACTATGTGTGATTCAGTCTGAACAAGATGTTAATAAAGGTGCATTTAGAAAATTTCTTGCAATGTAAGCATCACAATCCTAACATCATGGGTCAAAGTACGAGTACATAAATATTTTATCACTTAGTATGAGGACTTTTCTTGTGTTAAGGTTTTATAGCTCATATAGTGTATGCCCACAAGTTAGAAAATGTCTTTAAAAACCAGAGTGTCATAGTGTGATTGGGAAAATATAGAAAGTACAATCTGGAGATCATTAAGCCTCTTCCACTGTTCATGTCTTACATATGGATTTCATTATGATCTGTAAAGTTGGTCAGCATGTCATAGATCAATTTGAATTTAGAAGAAAAATCACATAGTGTTTGAACTTGAAATTGAATATTAACATTTCCTTGGACATAATACAGTGTAGAACAAAACTTAAAAAATACTCCAAACAGAAAGCTGTGTCCTGCTCGATGATAAACTGCACTGGGCAATTAGAGAGTTGTTTAAACTTTTAGCACTGAACATGCTGTCATTTTATATGGAATATGTGACACATCGGCAACATGCTCTTCTGTTTCTGATAAAAGAACTCCCCCTATTCAACCATAAAAAATTAACTGCACCGGATATATAAATCCAATAAGGTGCAAACCTGTATGTAGTCAGAGTTGAGAAAAATTACACTGACCCATGGAAAAACTTTTGAATATGCCAATGTTTCACTGAAAATATGACTGTGTTTGTATAGATTTTTTTTAGTCATTTTATATTTTTAAAAAAATATTTTAGTTAAGTAAAACTGCTGAATATGATTTTTTTAATTTTTGTTTGATGATAAATAAGTGCTTTGTACTGAATTTTGAGACAGTTGTGAAACTGATTCATTTTATTCTTAAATGTTAAAAATTGACAACAGATAATTAATGTTAGGAATTTTTCAATGTTAATTACTAATTTTCCACAACAAAAATGTATTTTTCTTTTCTATATGTAGTTTTCCTTCAGAAGCATTACTTTAATATCATATTTATTCAGAATTAAATACCTGATTTAATGATTGTCAGTGAAGCCCTCTCCAAAACATGGGACACCACAGTATCAAAGGGTATACTAATGTACACAGCATATCCACATAGGGTTAATTTCTTTTCACTGACTACAAATGTGATTCTGTTTTCGCAGGAGAACAACTTTAAGTAGGTACTCAAAGACCAAACTAATCATGCAATTACCAACCAAAAATATAATTTAAAAACAGATGAAATGGACAGTGCGCTGTCATAAAATGCAGAGTGCACATGTGCATTAGTGTGCTCTGTAATAGACTGGTATACCATTTTCAGGTTGGTACTTACCTTATGCCTGTTGCCATCAGCATAGGCCAATATGCAGAAGTTTGCAGCATATTATCAAATTATTCTTGTAAAGTTAGTGTGGTTTGTGTCTTAAGTTTATTATTTAACTATGAATGCCAATTACCTTACATTGATAAGCTCTTCACAAAGTCCAGCAAAATTACAATTCAAAGTAACAAAAAAGAAGATTATTCTGGTTCATTATACATATTAATAGAATGCATACTTTAAAGAGTCTTTAAAAGTAATAATGAACTGAATGTATCAAAGACATGATTGATAATAAAAGTTGATGTACAGTACCATGGAATCAGCCTCAGTATGTTGGCTCCATAAAGTCAGACAATTAAATAAAAGCATGTATAGATGATCCAAAATGCAATCTAAATACTTGTCTGCTCTCCAGCAACACAAGATGGCCTTACTGGCCTCCTCAGCCTTCCTTACTACTATCGAATATCCAGTCTCTCAGAAATAAAATGAATGAACCTCTGTTTTTGATTTACTCCTCCTTCACTGCCTACTCTGTACTATCGAATGTCCAGTCTCTCACAAATAAAATAAATGACTTTCTGTTTTTGATCCAAACCAAGAGGGATTTCAACAGATGTTCTGCCTTCTCTGTTAGGTAGACTTACCTGGACCAAAATGTTCTAAGTTTGGCTTTCCAAAATTTTCTTTTTACTGGGATTATGGTTTAATTACATTTTCTTTTAAATAAAAACACAAAAGCATCCATTATGAGATGAATCAGCAATGGTGTGCTAATTCCTCAGTATGTTATAAATAACACTTCTCCAAATTTCTGCTTTTTACCTGTATTTTTCACTTAAGATTCCTGTAAAGAATGAATACTATTAATACTATCTGTGACTGTCACTTTATATCTGTAAAATAAACCTGTATCATCCAGATTCCACAATAAAATATTATGGGACTTTTACCATTACAATTTCTTTCAAAATCTCTTAATTATGAATAACTTGCCCTGCAAAAAAAATGAAAACTTGAGTCACTCAGTTATGTCAGTTTATGAAATGTGCAGAAAGTTAATGTCAGAAATTCATAACTGTATATATGTTTATTTTTATTCAAAAGTATAAACAAGAGCAAAAATCAGCCTGGTTTAAATGCTTAAAATATGGGGTGTGCATGTCCTTAAAGGTTGTTTTAAATGCACTATTTGGAGCAGCTTAAAGGTAACATGCAAATACATTGATAAGAATACTAAGTCTTTGATACACAGATATTTTTTCATTAAATCCATGAATTTTGTAGTAATAGCAAGACTTTGTTCTTTAAAATCTCATATATGCAGAGAAAAAAAATTACCCTTTCCTGCATTAACGGGAATAATGGGCAAAATCAGCCTTATAAGTATTAATGGAACTGTGCAATCTGGAAAGCTAAAAGAAAAACTAGTGAAACAAGTGATTCCATATTAGCCTATATGCTCAATGAGTGTTATGCATGGATACATGTCTCCATCCACCTGCTTTCACATCCACAATTCTCCATACATGAAGAGAAGTTGCAAACTATTAAAAAATAAAATAAAATAAAAACAAACAAATAAAGAGAAAGCAGGCTGGATTTGCATTCCCCTTTCCATGTTTTGCAATTGTCTTGGTCAACAGATTTTAGTGTTCAGAAACATCATTAACACCTCCTTACATTACAGGTAAATCTCAGTGTTTTGAAGAAACTATTATAATTGCTGTTGAAAGAAATCATCCAAAACTACATGCTTCATCAAACCCGGGCATGCTGCTTTCACTACTCTGTGTAATGAGCTTGTCATTTTCTAACCACTTAGTCCTGAACTGGGTAATCGGGGTCTACTGGAGCCTATCCCAGCTAGCATAGGGTGCAAGGCAAGAACAAACTCTGGACTGGGCGCCAGTCCATTGTAAGGTGAACACACGCACAGACATCTCACTCACACGCTAGAGCCAATTTAGGATTGCCAGTTCACCTAACCTGCATATCTTTGGACTGTGGGAGGAAACAGGAACTCCCGGAGAAAACCCCCACCGACACAGGATGTGAGCTCTTGTCTCCTTACTGCAAGGCAGCAGCACTAGCGCTGTGCCACTGCACCGTCCTGTAATGAGTTTGAAAATTAAATATGTGTGAAGAATTAGATTAATGGACTGGCTAAAAGAGGGAAGATCCAAAAGAATAAGGCAGGCAAGTGGTCAGAACTTGAACAATTAAAATCTGCTATTAAATCCAAAAAGTATTGGGTAACAGTAAATGTTTTTCCTAAATTATTCACTACTCAAAATTATTCACTTTAAAATGTATCCATTAAATCATGCTTACCAGACCACCATCTATTATAATGAATGCCTTAGGCCAGGTTTATAATTCACGCCATGCATGCTAAGTGGTGATTGTTTATACTTGTGCATGTACTTTACGTAAATCTGCAAGATTCCACTAGGTGGCAGTGCAAGAGATCATTGTGGTGAGAAAACATTCAACTTTGTTGTGTTATGAATTGCCTGAAACACCCATTACATCCCGAGTACACCTTACCACAATATCTCTGAAAAGGATGTTTAAGGATTACATCCATCAATCCAGGGATGCGCCTGTTCCAGCAAGCATAAGACGCGAGACAGAACTAGTCCCTGGATGGGGCATCAGCTCATTGCAAAATGAACACAAGCATACACATACATTAGCGTCATTTTAGCGTCACCAAATCCCCAAACCTTCATGTCTTTGGAAAGAAACTGGAGCACACTGTAGAAACTCACCAGGAAAACATGCAAATTCCAGACAGGGAACACAAGGGATGCGAGTCCCTGTAATGCAGCAGTGTTACTACTCTGTCACTGTGCCATACCCACATGTGTAATTATTAATAGTATTCATTATTTAGATAAAGTTAAGACTTATCTGTAAAATGTAACATACATACTTTAATGCATTTCATCATGAAAGTGATATCAAGTATAAATCTAAGTATTCTAAATGTGCAGAGAGCTGGAATATCATAAATATAAAGTGTTCTGTGTGGTGATTGCTGCTGTCAGTTCAGAAGGAAGCCCCAGAAGCACGTAGCAATTAACAACTGGGTCAGTTTTAAGATGACGTTTACAACAGTCTACTTTAATGATAAAGTAAACTACAAGGTTAAAGTGGACATGTTGAGATTAAAGCCGAAATTTCCACTTTAATCACAAAATAGACATTTTCACTGTGTCCTTAATTTTTTTCTCTGTGGCTCAAATATACTACCATACATTCTGATGCTGTTGTGAAGGTGCAGAATTTTTTTTTAAATATATCGTGTCATTACATTGGGGGATTTGCGACACTTGAATATGAAAGCACCATGAATGCATTTGTATTTTGGCATTTTGCTTCACCACATCAAACCATTTGTCAAACATCGAAGCACGCACATCAATCCCGGAGGATCCTCAAAGCGGCTTTCTGTCACATGTAGATAGATAGAGATTCTGATATCACATTCCTACTTTTATCACAGTGCGCCCCCCTTCCCAGGCTTTTGCTGGTACTTCAACTTCTGCACGTGTCACGTTAATTTCTGAAGACGTGCTCAGAGGACACATCAAATGAACGCTGGGAATGCCATGATGCATGCTCATAAATGTTCTGGGCGTGAAGTATAAATGGGCCTTCATGATTTAACAAGTCATGATGCTGGCTGTCATGTGGTAGCAACAGAAATCATTGCCATACACAATAAGGCCGAGAAAATCCTATGTGCAATGGTGCCCGTCAGGTGGAAACATAAAATGTTGCCAGAATGAGGTTACTTTTATAACAATAAAATAAATTAAAAAAAAGAAAGATTGAAGATAGTGTGCCAGATAAATCAGACTTGACATATTATCAAATGCATCACACTGAGTGTTTGCCTCCTTAAAAATACTTCTACCCTTATAAGTGGATGAATTCTGGTTTTCTTATACAGCTAATATTGACAGCACAGTTAATTTTGTAGTCTATCATATGCTACACACCTGGAGAAACCCATCATCCATGCATTTTTCATTGACTTTATAGTGACTTTGAAATTATTTAATTCATAAAATATTTTAAAGAGTGGACATAACCATTAATCCTGGCCACTCAATAATGGATTTTTTGAGTAAGAAGATGCACACTGTGAAGATAAGTAACTTTACAGCTGACCCATATTATTTGCCTTCCTCCTGGCTGCCTCTTGTGCTCTCCTTGTACTTTTCTTGTTTCACTAATCAATCTGCTCCTTAGATCAAGGTCTTCAGCTATGCTGACAGCCTCACCATAGTTGCTTAATCTCTCAAAGCCGGTGCAGGCATTGGCATATTTCTATGATTATGATCTCCTGCATAACATCTCTAAAATACAAAAATGCATCTATCAATTTTACTACATGATTATCCAGTTCAAAGTCAAAGCAGATGGACTTGCTTGTCAATATTTTTAGAACAGCCAACTACTTTATATAAGCAGTCCTTGGGAATAGATGTTACCAATAACCATGTTACGAAGTAGGCCTAGTAAATGATTTAAGCTCAAGGCAATTAAAAATGTACATGTACTGAAACATAATTATGTTTTCTACATATGTAACCGATAAGGAAAAATACATTTGAATCTATTCACTAAGCCCAACACTTATTAGTTACTCCCATCATTCAGCCATTAGAGTACAGTGGTTACTAACAACATCTTTATAACAATTTTTTGTTAATTCCTCATTTCCCTAGCATCTACGCCTGGAATCATTTCATGTAGATTATTTTCTATTAGTGTGTGTATTAGGTGGTAAAAATCAAAGTATAATGATTACTTTTTTGTCTTGGAAATATTTTCAAATTCTATATTAATTTATTTAGCTTGTAAATTTTATATATAGTGCTTTTCTGTGGTTTATATGGCTCTGTTAGCTTCTCAGAGAATCCAGTGATTTACCAGAAACAAATATCAGCAACTTAGGTTGACACAATAATGGATATATTGTTTAGGATCTAATTTCAAGAGTATTGACGGCTCCTGGAGTCATTGGAGGTTAGGTCTACAATAGGGATTATCAACCTTTTTTCTTGGTGTGCCCCCCCGGAAATTTTTTGAGCTACCTCCTTTTTATCAGTCTTAAATTGTAAAGTATTGACCACTTATTAAATAAAACTAAATGTAGAATTTGTTAATATTTTCAGCCATCCCCCCAAAATATCATAAAGTGGGTTGGTGGTTAACAAGGTATTACAAATTTGTTTTTGTTTCTTTTAAATTTTTCTTATGTACACCTAATGTTTTAATGAATTATTGTTTATTGTATAGCTTAATATGGAATAAAAATTTGAATTCCTACAATTTCTATACTTTTAATTTACAAAAAATATACAAAGCAGACTTTGAATTTCATGTGAGGGAATTTCCACGCAGGGTAATAAATATCTGAAATTTTATTAGCTTTGGAGCATTTCATTGTAGGATTTATAAACAATATATGATCATCATGGACTACCTGATTTATCTAATCATGTGCACGTACTAAATGTATTCACTATTTTAAACATTTATTAATTTCAAACACCTTTATGTCATTACCTTGTAAATTAATGAAAAATATTTTTAATTTACACAGACATTTTAAAGCTGTTTTAATAACAGCACACTTTTCAAGTGAGGTTTGTAACTTTGCCAGGTTTGTGATATTTCCATTTATGAAATCAGTCTATAAAGAAAACAATAGCTGGTTAGTAACACTTTAGTTTTTCAAATCATTCCTTCTTTTTTTAGATCCCTCACAGCTTTAAGACTACCTTTGTGAATAAAATGTGTATTATTAAGTTGAACTAGTCGATTTAAGATTATTATTATTTCAAAATTCCTTTAAAATAACCCTCATTCTGTTGCTTTCAAGCTGCAGCACATAACTGATCATACATTGCTGTTACAGGTTGAGCATCCCTAATCAGAAATGCCTGGCAACAAAAGTACATTATATTAAATTTTGGATATTTCCGGATTTTAGAATATTTACATCTTCTTAAAACACCTGCCCTCAATTCTTCCAGTTCATGTAGTTCAATCTGATGGGTTCAGGGAGAGAGCAAAAGAAACTAAGAAGTAGATTTGATGCTGTAAGAAAATAAAATGCTAATATAGCTGTTATCCATTCAGGATCTCAGAAGCACATAGTAAGTAAAGCTTAATGATGAATTTGTACATTGTACTGTGCATTGCAACAGAAGAAACAGGCAGACACCCATGTAGACTACTCCAGCTACTTGGCTCCATACATTTGAGAAGTGCTACGATATCTCTCTGTCATTTTAACTTTTGCATCACTATATGGCATAACAGAAGCAAATCATTATCAACACACTTAACGGCAAACCATTTCACTTCCTTTTGATTGGGTGTGACACATTGTTTATGTAGAATGCATATTTTACATTTCATATTTTCATGAACATAGCTACCAATTCTTTCAACCTTATCTTGACTCCTAAAGAATCATCATAACTGAACAATAGCAGCTTCAGTTTATCATTTTGGAGCATTTCAGATTTTAGAAATTCGGATTAGGGATGCTCAATTTGTAGTTATACCTGTGTACTAATCCATAATTTGCCACTGAGTTGGACTACAATAACTACTCACAACTGGATGCTGCATCTCATTCACTAACATACCATTTAAATATGTGCTGATTGTGCTTTAGTCATGTGAAACGATAGTTTAAACTATCATGAAACAGTCTACAAAAGACTCCATAGCCTCCAAAGGTTAATTTTTACTGGTAGACAAGATTATTCTTAGGAATGCCTAAATAATGTTCCTAAGCTTATTAACCATTCAAATATGTGTTGTTTGCTTTCACCATGCTTGGCGGTATTTTAGTTGTTATAGTAATGAATGTTAGTTTGATTTTAAAAATAGAAAGAATGGGATAAAAGTACTGTATTCTGTTTTAACAGCTCCACTAACCTTGAATCTCTAAGATTTTGTGCTTAATGTACTACATGTTGAGCTGAAACACACAAATGTATGTATAAAATTTGAGGATTTAAATATTAAAAATAATCTAGCAGTGTGACTCTTGAAGAAGAAGAAGTGTGTTAACCCTACAACTGCTAGAGCCTGACAAGTTAGTTCTTTTTCAAAAATTGTTTATTAAGCATTTTGACATAAGGCAAGTTTTTGCTTCAAAATTGAAAGATAATTGGGACTTACTTTTATTTAATAATAATATAAACTGTTCACGTGGCTGGCTTTAGAAAAAATGCATCCATTGTTGCCAAAATTCAAGGTGAATGTTTTAAGTGTGAACATTATCTTTTATTATACTTAGTTGAGTTCTGTTTCTAGACAACTCATTTTGTGGCTTTCTTTATTTTAACTCTCTAGTTCTCACACTCCCATTTTAATTCATAAATGTCATTTTTGCCAACCCCTTTGAAATCCGACTTACTGGATTATATAGTAACTCTTGAGTGTCTATCAAGTGAGGCAGGTACACACACATACCTAATACTGTACATATTAAATAAAGTAGTTCTTGTAGGAATCACACTGGCTACAACATTATTTCCACATCAGCTTGATAGTTTTACTATAGTGTGATAACCGAGGATGTTCATTAAGTGCTAAATTCTCTTGTATTTTATACTTGATGTTAGCAGGCTATAAGACCGATATACTGATTTTTCTTATGATTGGGATTTCAGTGGACACAGGGAGAGAAACAAACATGCTAGACCATTGCATGTCATGCACACATACTCCAACACTTGGTCATACAAGGCCCAATTGACATCTGCCAGGCAATCTAACCTTGTATCGCACATAGACACAATGAAAATGTGATTCCCCACAGAAACATGTGTTGGTTAATTGATAAAATGTGTATCTGTTCAAGCATGTTTGAAAATGTTACAGCATGTGCATGTTTTGTGCCCATTAAAAACACATTTTTTTCCCTTTCAGACTGTTTTCCTAACTTGGATTGTTTTCTGATTCTCTTTCCCTAGGTATGTACTGCATACTTTATTTGTTTTCATATCCTTTTTTAATAAGGTACAAAAGATTCATTTTTTTGAGAATGTGCTGTTTCGAAACTATATCATAGTAATGGCTAGATCTGTTTGGAGATTTCTCATTGACACTCTAGCCACAATAGGGTGACTAAAGTACCTAGTTGACTGCCTACAGCTTTTTTCTCTTTTTTCAGTAATATTTTTATTCATTGTTGCAACTGTTTCTGTCTTTGCCGACATTACTTTTTAAAAGTCAGCATGCCTACCTGAGCTTAGTCTGGCCATAATTAGTGATGATTACTGATGTGTGGAAATTTACAGACTAATTAGGGTCATTTAACACAAATAAAATAGCAGCAGGCTCCTGGATTGCAGCTTCTGCGTGCTGTCTGTGGCATTTGAGAAACACCAGTATCATCATACCTTACTTTTAATTTAATTTAGTAAACAAAATCAGAATGTGAAATGTTCAGTGGTAAATTTCTGGTACAATTCCACATCCATTAAAAGAGGCATTGTTGGTTAAAACTGTAAATTCTTCCTTCATTTAACAGTTATTACATTAGAATTATTGTAACAAATGACATTTATTTTTATTGTCTCTAATTGGTATTTTGTTTCTTCTTGCTAATTTCAGAGTTGAAGTTTCCATTTGACACTTTATCTAATGTCAGTCAGTCAGTCACTTACCAACCTGCTATATCCCAACACAGGATCATCGGGGTCTGCTGGAGCCAATCCCAGCCAGCACAGGGTGCAAGTCAGGAACAAACCCTGGGCAGGGCGCCAGCCCACCGCAGGGCACACACACACACACACCTACACACCAAGCACATACTAGGGACAATTTAGCATCGCCAATGCACCTAACCTGCATGTCTTTGGACCGTGGGAGGAAACCGGAGTACCCGGAGGAAATCCACGCAGACACGGAGAGAACATGCAAACATGCAAACTTCACGCAGGGAGGACCCAAGAAGCGAACCTAGGTCTCCTAACTGTGAGGCTTATCTAATGTTCGTTTTAAAAAAATCCTTACTTAAACTTGGTATTTGGTCTATGTTTAGTTAGTATTGTAATTGTGATAATGAAATAAAAATAACAAATTATTCTGGTTTCTCACATAAATATCTACATCCAACAATCCATCTATTTATTTTCCAGCCCCAGGATCTTGAAGATCCTATGTTTAACATGAAAACTATATCAACAACAACAATTTATTTCTTGTATAGCCCAAAATCACACAAGGAGTGCCTCAATGGGCTTTAACAGGCCCTGATTTTGAGCAGCCCCCAGCCTTGACTCTCTAAGAAGACAAGAGAAATCTCCCAAAAAGCTATATACTGTGGAAGTAAATAATTGTCGCTGAGCAATCATATTTTTAATATACTATAATATGCATACACTTGCCATTTGTAGAATGACAAAAATTGAAATGAATATATTTTTTCTATAAAAGGATAAAACTCAAACACATATCAAAATATTTTTCTTTTATAACCTGTAGAGGACATGAGATTTTCAACCCTGTAAATGTTTCACATTTTAACAAAAATGTTATGTCATTTTCTAACCCACTTAAACCAGACCAGGGTGACAGTTTCTAGAGTCTATCCCAGCCCACCTAGGGCATTAGACAAGAAAACCCATAGGCAGGATGCTAGTCTTTCGCAGGGCAAACACTAAACACACACTAGGGACAATTTAGCATCACCAACCCACCTGGCTCACATGAGGAGAACATGCAAACTTCACGCAGGGAGGACTCAGGACACAAACACAAAAATGTTACATTACAAAGCAAAAATTCTAAATGCAAATGCTTAAAAAACTCTTAAATTGACCTTCACATTAGATTTATTAAGTTTGACAAGTAGATGCATTAATGAATATACTGATTATTTTATAAAATAAATTATAGAGCGTTCTGTGCAGTGTATTATTAATATAACCGTTAATAAGCCGACTACATTTACTTCAGAATTGGGGCATTTCTGATTTTGGGTTTATCATGAGAGTAAGGGAGGGGAACAGGGATAAATACAGTAGAGACTGATGTGTAGTTTCTATAAAATAGTTACTGGAGTTTCTCTGAGCTAAATATTTATGTAAACATTTGCATCTTGGGAATGAGGGGCTTGCTATATATTGTTCATTAATACTGAAGGGTAATCTACTCAGACTTTAGAATGGCCACGTTTCAATAAGGAAGTTTCTTTAAATTTTCTTGATTGATTACCTCATTTATTTTCCATTATAGGAGTATTGGGAGGCAGGGCTCATTCTGGCAACAATGAGCAGAAAGCAAGAAGCCAAACCTGAATGTGACAACAGCAAACTGAATCTTTCTCATCTCCATTAGACCTATTTAAACTGCAAATTTCAAAATATTCTGTAAGTAGCATCTATGTTTAATGTTTATCTTTTGATACTTTTAGTGGATTATGCAAATGATGCAACCTCAAATGGTTTCTGCCACTCACTTTTTTCAAACTCAGTTGAACCCTCTTGAGTCATGGCTTTAAAAATAGCAGATCATTTACAGTCAGTAGCAAGCTATGAAACTATTTGCTTGCCAGTGCAAGTTGTCATGTTGGCCAACTTGTTCTATGTGTTTCTTTCTGCACTCAGGGCATCACTTAAGTTCATGTTAATTGTCAAGTGTACATACTATAAGAAAGTTCTTACTTGTTTCCCTTACACTCCTGAATGTAGTACAGTACCAACCAACAGACCGTAAAGGCAATAAATGCAACAAAATACACTTAATCTAACATATATGTAAAATATATACTAGACATACTATAAACATATATCTCTCTCTCTGAGTGGCTATTAAGTAACCTTATGACCATTGGATATAAAAAGTCTCTGTTAGTCTATTGGTGTGAGTGCTAATGATCCCTTCAGCATGAAAGAGAGTGCAGTGTGTTTAACGCCTTCAATAATATAGTTTACATATCTAAGGCAGTGAATGTTATATAGGTCCTGAACAGAAGTCAGATGTGTTTCAGTAATATTCTGTGCCTCTGCCTTCTTTAGTGTTTTGCATTCCTGAGCTGAGCTTGTGACATTTCTGAATGTATTCCAGTTAATGAGTATGCTCTACTGTGCAATCATAGTTGCTAGGGTGTGTTGTGTCTAAATCAGTTCAACAGTGATTGCAATTCCAAAAAATTTTAAGCTGCTGCCTATCTCAACAGCATCCCCTCCAATATCCATGGATCTGCCTCTGTTTCTAGTAGACTATGACAGATTCCATAGTTTTTCTCACATTGCAGAAGAACCTGGCACCAGAGAATCGGAAAGTAAATCTCTTTTCTGTACAGAGTCTCAACTTTGTTGGTGATCAGGCTTATGCAAATTTCAGGATGGAGGTAAAACTATGTTTGTCTACCCATTTTTAGGTGACCAAGGAGTACAAAAGGGTGTCTAAGCACACTCTCTTGAGTAGAGCCTGTATTCAAAATCAGCAAGGAGGAATTGATGCTGCTAGTATGCAATGCACTTGCTGGAGTCTTCCAGTTTGGAACATATAAATCCAACTGCAGAAGGTTGCACTAAGTCCTGAGTCTAGGAACTTGATGACTAGCTTTGGTGCTATAACAGTGTAAAATGCTAAGCTGTAATCTGTGTGATGATATTCAAAGTAAAGGGGGTCCAGATTACTTGAAATATTTCTTTAAATGTATCGCAGCAGACACTTAAAGCATTTCTTCACAGTAGGAGTGAATGCCACCAGTCTACAGTCACTCTGACAGTCCTCTTTTGATTTTATTTGCATAAGGATCATTTTTATTTTTCTGAAACAGATAGAGATCACAGATTCTCTCTGTCAGATATCAAAAATGTCACTGAAAACATCAGCTGATAGATCACTGTAGGTATTTAAAGTGTTTATTTTTGTGACACTATTGTGTTAGTTGCACATATTTGTCTGTGACCAGCATCACACATTACATCACAGATACATGGCAAAATTCATACTTTAAGTCAAGTTCTGAAAATAAGAACATATGTCAGAATGTCTACTGAATAGTCTAAATTACTATTTTGTGGGCTATGTGATTACATCACTATGCATCATATAGTAAGCGGTGAATCAAAAGGATTTTGGATAATAACACAGAACTTCTTCAAGTTGCAAACACCTTTCAGTTCATCATGTGTTTTAATTATAGAGTAATCTGTTTGCCCTATTCAGCAAAATTAAATGACGATCTAATATATAGTGCAGACTACATAGTCATCATCGACCCACTCACAATGTAGGTCTATACTGTTATTAAGACTCTGCTATCAAGTATAATTTCATTTCAGTCTTCATCTGCTTTTTCTTGTGAGGGCTGATAATTTCAGTTATATTGTACATTACGCAGAACATGGATGCCAGGATCCACTCCTGGAGCCAGGAATGTGGGGTAGTATTTATTGGATAGCAAATGGTGACTGAGCAAGCATCATGGTCCAGCTCAGCACAAAGAACCAGTGTGTTATCAACTAGTACAGTAAAATTGTATTACATAATAGTCTGCCATAAACATTTATTTCTTTTACAGATGACAACAACCAATTAAAATGAGGGCAAATGGCTGACAATACAATGGGTGAGAAATTATATTTTCTTTTTTTTGCTGTTCCGTAGCTTTTTATTAACATTTTCTTAGGATGTCAAGAAGATGCTACGATACATCATCAGAAGTTACACTGTCCTTTGGGGTGAGGTAGTAGGTTGTATAGTTTCAGGGATTATACCCTAATGTTAAATAACTATACAACCTACTGTCTTTCCTGAAGTGGCTGTAAATTCACCGGGGGAGCAACTTTTCAAAAATATGGCTGTCTTCTGTTTAAAAGAAAGAACCTGCTGTATATGAAGCACATGTGGAAGATGTTCCTTCATAAAGAAAAAAATATCTTAAAATGCTGACAGTGATATTTTTGAAACCTCTAAGTATTCAGAGTTTAGTGTGTATGTGCCTTGTTTATTGATCAGTTTTTAAGACAAAGTGATCCAAAATGAGTTCTTGAGTGTTTGCTGTTTCTTTTGAATGTAATGGGGGAGTTGCCAAATAGTGCCACTTAGAATGCTTTTAGATTTCATATATGTATATTAACTTGCCCTTTCAGTAAAAGGCATCTGCTGTTTTCTACATAGTACTGGTCATCTCTGCAGTGCTGATCAGTAAACATTAAGATATTAACCTGTCCCTTCATTTTTCTATGTCTTGAATGAGGAAGAATACTTAAGAGATGGAAATAAAAGTACATTGCATGTATTTGACACTAATTCTAAAAATAAGCAAAACTGCATTTCCTAAAAGTCTACTCTAATATCACTTTCTGAACATAATCATCTAGATAGTAGATTTTCTATGCAATAGAGGTTAAGATAATGTAGCATTTTGGCAGATACTTTTACAGATTCTGCCAAGACAAGATGAGGAAACTTGTAAGTGAAGGTCAGTAAAAAAAAGAATGCATCTCCCCAAAAGACAATTTATTGTACTTATTTGCTATTATAAAGCCACTTTCAACTTCATGAAGTGAGTGAGTGCAGCAGAGTGTTTGGAAATGCATGAATTCTCAAGTAATGCTCCAAATGTTTGTAAATTTGTGCCAAGGAATTTGTAATATTCCACAATGCCTTTATCTTGAAATCTCAAAGACTGGAAAAGTGCATAAAGTATCTTTAAATATGCCTCTACTCTAATTGAAACGTATTTAGTAATGCTTTTGAATTTTTGAAAGAAAGGATCCTCAAAAAAGCTGAGATTGAATGAGTCCTAACATGTTAATAGTGGCATACAGCATGCATACAATGTGCCTATTTATAAATATAGTGTATAGCTAAAAGAACTATTGGCAGACCAAACAGGCATGATGGAATCAATGGCCTTTGAATGACTGAATGAATGGTTTTGTAGGTCACCATGGATAAAGGGCTCTGCCATTTAAAACAATAGTAACAATAATAATCTCTTCTTCTTGTCAGATGTCTCTTGTTCCTATGTGTTGTCATGTCTAATTCATACAATGTTAATTTCCATTTAGCAATCATTTGCGATTATTTATTTTTTTATCAAACAATCAAGCCATATCTAAGAAGTATCATTTTTGTACTTAATTAAAGTGATGGTTGCATAATGCATCAGTGAATTATGAGATGTGATTGTTGTGGATTAATAAATTTTGATTTTTAAAAAGAGAATTAATAAGTGGTGAATATACGGTATATTGATGTAAATAACATTAAAAGCTTTAAAACATTTGATTTCAAACACAAGATGAAGGAATAAAGAAAGTACAAGAGTTTACAAAGATAATAGAACTTGTCATTTTCTTTAAGCAATAGATTGCCATGCAGTATATTGTAAATGAGCCCATTTTAGCTAAATGTATGTACATAAATCAAACTCAGGCAATGTTCCAATGCTCTGAATTGCTATTTACCATTCTTGTGTCTCTTCTTATTTTGAAAAGTAATATTGGACTTAAGTTTTGGTTAAAAATCAAATCAAACATCCTTTCCTAGGTTGGTGTTTCAGTTATATACTTTTTTTTCAGGAATGTATAACTTTGTGATGTTCGTGCAGAGTGAGGTAGTAGGTTGTGTGGTTTCAGGGCAGTGATTTTGCCCTTTAAGGAGATAACTATACAACCTACTGCCTTCCCTGAAGGACAAACAACCAACATTTTAACTCTGTGTTTGTGAAAATATTAAAGAAGTGAGTCAATTTATTTAAAATTAATAAAACAAACTGCATAAAAACAAACTTTTATTGTTAATAGATTAACCAGTGACTTTCACTGCAGCTAAAAAAGTACCTTGCTATTGCCAATATCAGTCTAAATTAAGAGCTATGAATAAATTTTAATTGCAGATGTTTGGATTGTTAACTTGTTTGTATCTTACTGCAAATAAATCTACTTAGAATACAGTTCTGAAGAGTTTTTTTTTTAAAGAGAGCATCTTATAATTAACTTTGCACAGGATCTATAGGCCAAATCTAGTACTAGTAGGTATTATCATGTGGTAAAGTTCATATCACATATTACATATCACACAACTGCCAGGATCTTCATATTTGTATAGACAACAGTCTTAAGTTCACGTTTATTGTGATGTGTATAGAGTACAATGTTAACACAACACCACTCTTAGGAACAAGTACTGCTAGTCCAATGTGAATATTACCTTGAAACCTCTGGATTCTTCCATTCTCAAAAGTGATTTGTCCAAAAAATAATATGATCATCTGGGTGGTTATTGCAATAGACACAATAATAAAAAAAGGAAATTGTGAATGTTCAAATTTTACAGGACAATTCCTACTTTTTAGGGACTCTAAGGTAAAAGAAAGTATCCAGTTAATATTATGTTTGCGCCATACTTGGAATGATTTTTGCATTAATTTGTGGTTGTCGGCTTCTTTCTCACCCATCTCAAACTGTACTAAACACATCATGATCCCCAGATTTAGAAGACCTAACTGAGAGATGAAGAGCAGTGCTGACCCATATGCAGATGCAAGAGCTACAAAAAGCTAACCTACTTCCAAGTACGCAACATTGAAAACAACCCAGAGAATAATGTGGAGCCCACTCTGATTAAATTCCTTAAAGGATAAGTTTAGAACTTTTCTAGTCAAAGTTACAGTATTTCTTCACAAACATGTTATATATGAATTTGCCAGGCAAAATTGTGTTCTAAAGTAAATCTTTCTCTTGCCCGCACTGGTGCCTTACACTGCAGTTTAAGCTTAAAAGCATTACATTTGGTAAGCTTAAAAACTTACCATATATGTCCATTTTTTAAGCCAAAATAGTTGTTGAGTATTGATTCAACACATGTGATTACACATACATTGTAAAATAGTTTAAGTGTTACATTTTAAAACAAAAAAACACAGATATTATGTGATTCAGACATTTTAAAAGAACACCAAATAATAGTAAATGTTTTGTGCCACATGGTTGGTTTTGTTTTGATTTTTGTTTTCAATTTGCATGAGCAAACGGAAAATGAATCCTTACTGCAAGAAAAAAAATACCAGGAATATGTGATAAAATATTTTTTTACAGATCCTTTCTGTTGTCACAAACATGTTTTTGGATCAATACTCAACAACTTTTTTGGCTTGAAAAATAGATATATTTAGTACGTTTTTAAGCTTTTCATCTGTGCCACTTAACCTCTATTGTAAATTTAAATAATTTTTAATTTATTGAAAGTGCTTAACTTTAGAAGACAATTTGCTGTGGCAAATGCAAATATATGTTTGTGAAGAAAAAACTTTTACTTGAAAAATACCAAATTTATTCTTTAACTTGAGGGCAAACACTAGACCATACTCTTGTCTATGACATAGTATTGAAAGGGCACTTGTGCTCTACCAGCTATTCAGGTTGCAGGCCAGTTTATGTCTCCACTGATTCTTTCATTATTATCAAGGTTCCTTCTCCTTCTTCAGGAGACGTTTCTGCAGAAAATGATTTGTTCTTCAGCCACATAGTAAACAATGTTAATATAATTCATTATTTTATTTTTATTAACTTTCCCAAAGATTATAAAAAATGCTCTGTCATAGTCTTGATGTTTTTAAAGTAATAAACGTTATCTTTTATCCTTGAAACTGATAGTGATACCATCCATCCATCCATTATCCAACCCGCTATATCCTAACTACAGGGTCATGGAGGTTTGCTGGAGCCAATCCCAGCCAACACAGGACGCAAGGCAGGAAACAAACCCCGGGCAGGGCGCCAGCCCACTGCAAAGTGATACCAACATTTCAAAATTTTCTTTTTTGCCCCTTATTGTTTTTTAATTGAAAGAAGCTTTTCATTTGAGGTTATTAAACAGCAAATCAAAAGTGTTCAAAAAACAAATTGTGAAACTGATACTAATCCAAAGAAAACATGACTTAGATCCGGAGCATCACCATGCATGTAGCTTTGATATTTTTATTATACTTATGTCTATTTATTTTCCATTCCAATGATTCTGAGGAATTCATCAAATCTGATTATGTGCTTTTTTCTCTAGGAAAACACTAGATACACTTTATACAATAATGTGTGTAGAACTCACTCTATACAAGTAAATAAATACTTTTCTTTTATGTAACAGGTAAGTAAACATGCCTTAATATCATGTACTCATATGTGCATTGATACTTACTCATTGCTGACCATTTGGTATTTGACAGTTAATCCACTGTTCATGTACAAGAGTTTTGGGATGTGACAGAAAATTCAGAATATCTGAATAAAAAAATAACAGGCACAGGGTCAATATATTTACACACATATTAATAAGGTCAGGATTTAAATCATGAAGTTGTAAGTGCAGAACATTGTGCCATTTTGTTGCCCAATACCTAAACATTATATCCTTTAATTTCCTGAACTTCCTTAATTCAGGCCTGTGGTGAGGTGAAGATTATCCTGGAACCATTGGACTCAATATGCTCAAAATGCCACACTGGGCATAAAGCCTATCTATTGTAAGGCACGTTGACATTCACATCTAAACAAGGTTAATGTAGAGTTGTCAGACATCCTAAACTCTGCTTTTTGACACATTTTCACTAACAAGGAATGGGTGAAAGAGATTGTGGAGAAAGGAAGAGCTGTAGAGAATGAGGTGGTAAGTCTTTTGAAACAGTTTACATTTTTCAAATTAACTAATCAGGTTCACGTATTTTGTTTTTGGTAAACAATTAATTATTTTTAAAGAGGAAAAAAGGGGGGGAAAACAGATAAGAAAATTGTAAAATTAAAAAAAGAAAAAAGTTGCCCACCAGTCCCCGCCTCAATGTGATTTGGAGACTGCTGAAAAAAAATTTTTCAGCAGTGTTATTATATTTTTCTAAAGATAATATAGTTAATGGAGAAGATAAAATAATATAAGCAAGTGAAATTTCTAAAAAAGAAACAAGTTATTAAACAAGTTCCAGATATTTATGAGACATTGGTCTTGCTTTCCCCAGTGATGCCAAGAGGATCTTACCTGCTAATTCACTCACTAAAATCAATTTCTCATTAGTGAATGAGGAGTATAATTAAAAATCAACAAGTAAAAAAAAGCAGTGAAGAACAAAGAAAAGTATATCCAAACCTAGTGAAAGATAGGTGGAAAAGGGGTCCACAAAGATGCAGCTGAAGACCAAAACATTTGAGAAAAGGAAACAGGCAGTGCAAAAGAGCATAAATTACAAATGGGGTCAGGGGCTAAATCCATTAAACATTGTTTTAAAGAAGATGTATAAATCCAATTCACAATTTTATACTGAATAAACAGGTGAATCCACATTTTTGGAGCAGTTTTTGATTTGTTTAAAGTCTGAATCCCAGTTCAAGGCAGAGAAGATCGAGTGCAGATCAGAACCTCACTTAACAAAATTAACGTAGGCTTTTTTACTGGTATCCCAAAGACAAGAGTACAGTACTAAGATATCTTTAACTAAAAGCTGGTTGTTGAAACAGACCTGAAACTTTTTTTGAGAATAATCTTAGGTGTAGGTTAAAGAAAAAAGTGGAAGAAGGTATTGAAAATTTAGATGGGATGTCCCTGAATGAAGGAAACATTGACTTTCCAAACTGATCATGAGGAGGACTAGTATGGATATGAAATGGGACGTCCACCAATATTGTGAGTTTTGTTATGACTTCTTTTGGTGTGGGCTGAAAAGAATACCACACAGAGCTTGATTAAAATCGATGGATAACCATGAAGGGATGAAGAGGGAAGAAAAAAAACAATAAGGTAAGGAACGTAAAACAAAGGGCCAATGGTAAAAGCTCGAAGTCGTGAAGGGACCCACCCCTGTCAGCCCCATAAGAGGAATGAAAATGACAGCTATTTACGAACATTGCTCCAAAAGCTGGACAGAAGAGGAAGAGGTAGCATCGTGCCGACACAGATGAATTGCAGTAATGTATTCAGCACTATTATACATAGGACTGAAACGATAGGGTATGATTAGTCCAAAAAACAAGGCATTGTTTAAATCAGGTTAAAAGGTGTACAAATATGAAATTCTATCTATCCATCTTTCTATCAACAGTCTAACTCAATTAAGCAATTTACATTTTGTATTTAATTGATTTGATAAATATAAACGCTTCTATAATTGAACATTACATCTATTACAATAGTGGTTAAAAAACCCATTAGTTAAGTCAAGTAAATGTATAACCAGACTCAACAAAATGTAGAAAGTTGCATAAATGTATTGTTTGAATTTTAAACTTCAAAACTGTGAATCAAACGCAAAAGAAAATTCAAAATAAAAAATAAAATGCAATCCATGATTTAATGTAGCAATGTCCAGATTAGTTTGGCTACGAATTTTACACTGATTGTTAAACACAATGAATGATTAGTATTTTATAACTCAAATGATGATATGGTTAATGCTAATTGGCAAAGGAGGAATAGAAAACTAAAACATGACTGTTTTTCTTTTCATTAAGAAAATTCAATTTCAATACCTGATGGGTCTAATCCAGCAGGTCACCAACTTCCATCCTGATTAACCTACAACCTACAGCTTGAGCAATTATCCCAAACTATGGTGGTGCCATTTATTGAGATTCTGTCCAATAGCCTATTTAAAGCTAGACTCATTCTGTTATGATACAGTGCCTACAGTTATATGAAAAGTTGGGAACCCCTCTTAATTCTTTGGATTTTTGTTTATCATTGGTTGAGCTTTCAAAGTAGCAACTTCCTTTTAATATATGACATGCCTTATGGAAACAGTAGTATTTCAGCAGTGACATTAAGTTTATTTGATTAATAGAAAATATGCAACATGCATCATAACAAAATTAAACAGGTGCATAAATCTAGGCACCCAAACAGAGATATTACATCAGTACTTAATTGAGCCTCCTTTTGCAAATATAACAGCATCTAGAAACCTCCTATAGCTTTGATGAGTGGCTGGATTCTGGATGGAGATATTTTTGACCATTCTTCCATACAAAATCTCTCCAATTCAGTTAAATTTGATGGCTGCCAAGCATGGAAAGCCTGCTTCAAATCGTCCCATAGATTTTCGATGATATTCAAGTCAGGGGACTGTGATGGACATTCCAGAACATTGTACTTCTCCCGCTGTATGAATGCCTTTGTAGATTTCGAACTGTGTTTTGGGTCATTGTCTTGTTGGAATATCCAACCTCTGCGTAACTTCAACTTTGTGACTGATGCTTGAACATTATCCTGAAGAATTTGTTGATATTGGGTTGAATTCATCCGACCCTCGGCTTTAACAAGGGCCCCAGTTCCTGAACTAGCCACACAGCCCCACAGCATGATGGAACCTCTACCAAATCTGACAGTAGGTAGCAGGTGTTTTTCTTGGAATGCCGTGTTCTTTTTCCGCCATGCAAAGCGCTTTTTGTTATGACCAAATAACTCAATGTTTGTCTCATCAGTCCAAAGGACTTTGTTCTAGATTGAATCTGGCTTGTCTAAATGAGCATTTGCATACAACAAGTGACTCTGTTTGTGGCGTGTGTGCAGAAAGGGCTTCATTCTCATCACCCTGCCTTACAGATGTTCTTTGTCCAAATTACGCTGAATTGTAGAACGATGTACAGATACACCATCTGCAGCAAGATGTTCTTGCAGGTCTTTGGAGGTGATCTGTGGGTTGTCTGTAACCATTCTCACAATCCTGCGCATATGCTGCTACTGTATTTTTCTTGGCCTGCCAGACCTGGGTTTAACAGCAACTGTGCCTGTGGCCTTCCATTTCCTGATTACATTCCTTACAATTGAAACTGACAGTTTACACCTCTGAGATAGCTTTATGTAGCCTTCATCTAAACCGTGATATTGAACAATCTTTGTTTTCAGATCTTTTGAGAGGAGGATTCCATGCTGTCACTCTTTAGAGTCAAAGGGAAGCACAACTTGCAATTGACTACCTTAAATACCTTTTCTCATGATTGGACACACCTGTCTAAGAAATTCAAGGCTTAACGAGCTAATCCAACCAATTTGGTGTTGCAAGTAATCAGTATTGAGCAGTTACATGCATTTAAATCAGCAAAATTACAAGGGTACCCACATTTTTGCACAGCCAATTTTTCACATTTGATTTAATATCATACAACTAAATACTGCTTCACTAAAAATCTTTGTTCTGAAAACACCCCAGTACTCAGATCTTCCTAGGAGTATTGACCTCTTTGGTTGTTTTCACTAATTGTTATATAACTTTGAATCACAGTGGGTTTAATTTGCCATTTTTGACACTGATCACAGCAGAAAAAGACTATTTAATGTCAAAGTGAAAACAGATCTCTGTGAAGTGGTCTAAATGAATTTCAAATATAAAACACAAAATAACAGATAAATATTCATCCCCTTTAAGTTACTATTTAGTAGATGCACCTTTGGGAGCAGTTCCAGTTTCAGTCTGTGTGCACAGGTCTTTCTTCCAGCTTAGCACATTTAGATGCTGCCATCTTTCTCCACTTTACTTTGCAAGACTGCTCAAGCCCTGTCAGTTTGCGTGGGGATTGTGAGTAAATGGTCATTGTCAAGTCCTGCCACAAATTCTCAATTGGATTGAAATTTGGACTCTGACTCTGCCACTTCAGGATATTTACATTGTTGCATTTAAGTCATTGCTGTGTAGCTTTGGCTTTATGCCTAGTGTCATTGTTTAGCTAGAAAACAAATCTTCTCCCAAGGAGCAGGTTTCTTGGAGTTTACATCAGGTTTTCCTCCAGGATGTTCCTGTATTTTGCTGCATTCATTTTGCTCTTTACAATTATCCCAGGATTTGCTGCAGAGAAGGCACACCTACAGCATGATGCTGCAACCACCAGTCTTCACAGTGGCAATTGTGTGTTTTCAATTTAGTTTGATGGCCAAAAAGCTCAATTTTAGTGTCATCATTACGATTGTACCTTATTTCAGCCAATTTCAGAGTCTCTTGTGTGCTGTCTTGCAAACCATACACTATATGTCATGTGTGGTTTTTTCTCTTTGACACTCTTCTATAAAGTTGTGACTTGTGAAGCACCTGGGAAACATTTGTCTGTACGGTCTCACCAATCACCCTCACTGTAGCTTGAAACTAATTCTGAGTTATCATAGGTCTTGTGGTGACCTCCCTCACTAACTTTTTTTCTTGCACAATCACTCAATTTTTGTGGATGACCTGCTGTAGGCAGATTTACAGCCATGACATACTCTTTCAATTTCTTTATGATTGGTCTAACTAGACTCCAAGGGATATTCAATGAGTTGGATATTTTATTTTGTCTGAATCTCCTAACTTTTGCTTTTCAATCACCTTTTCATAAAGTTGCTTGGAGTGTTCTTATGTCTTCATTGTACAGGTTAGGCCACCATACTGACTCATCACAAGATAAAAATTCTCCTTATCTTGAAGGTCTATTACAAATCAACTAAAACTTCTAATTACAGACAGGTTGTTATCTCCATTGAACTAGTTGTGTGACTTTTAAAACCAGTTGGCTCCACTAGTGATGATTTACTTATGTGTTCAAATTATTTTGTATTTTACATTTTTAATTCATTTAGACCACTATGCTGTAATCTGTTTTTACTTTGACATTAAAGAGTCTTTTTCTGTTGATCTTTGTCAAATAAGTCAAATTAATGTTGTAAAACAATAAAGTGTTAGAACTTCCAATGGAGTGAATACTTTCTATAAACACTGCAGTTACTATGATCTTTATTTATTTAGTTATTTAAGGTAAGAGGGAAAATTAATGAAATATGCCATCAGTGTAAAAACAACAGTAAAAAACAATAACAAATATTACAATTTACAGTTAGGTCCATAAATATTTGGACAGAGACAACTTTTTTCTAATTTTGGATCTGTACATTACCACAATGAATTATAAATGAAACAACTCAGATGCAGTTGAAGTGCAGACTTTCAGCTTTAATTCAGTGGGTTGAACAAAAAGACTGCATAAAAATGTGAGGCAACTAAAGCATTTTTTAGCACAATCCCTTTATTTCAGGAGCTCAAAAGTAATTGGACAAATTAAATAACTGGAAATAAAATGTTCATTTCTAATACTTGGTTGAAAACCCTTTGCTGGCAATGACAGCCTGAAGTCTCGAACTCATGGACATCACCAGATGCTGGGTTTCCGCCTTTTTAATGCTCTGCAGCGGCTTTGTTTGTTTGTGGGCCTTTCTGTCCGGAGTTTAGTCTTCAACAAGTGAAATGCAAGCTCAATTGGGTTAAGATCAGGTGACTGACTTGGCCATTCAAGAATTTTTCACTTCTTTGCTTTAATAAACTCCTGGGTTGCTTTGGCTGTATGTTTTGGGTCATTGTCCATCTGTATCATGAAACGCCGCCCAATCAATTTGACTGCATTTAGCTGGATTTGAGCAGACAGTATGTCTCTGAACACCTCAGAATTCATTCGGCTGCTTCTGTCCTGTGTCACATCATCAATAAACACTAGTGTCCCAGTGCCACTGGCAGCCATGAACGCCCAAGCCATTACACTGCCTCCACCGTGTTCTACAGATGATGTGGTATGCTTTGGATAATGAGCTGTTCCACGCCTTCTCCATACTTTTTTCTTACCATCATTCTGGTAGAGGTTGATCTTCGTTTCATCTATCCATAGAATGTTTTTCCAGAACTGTGCTGGCTTTTTTAGATGTTCTTTAGCAAAGGCCAATCTAGCCTTTCTATTCTTGAGGCTTATGTGTGGCTTGCACCTTGCAGTGCACCCTCTGTATTTACTTTCATGCAGCCTTCTCTTTATGGTAGACTTGGATATCGATACGCCTAACCCCTGGAGAGTGTTGTTCACTTGGTTGGCTGTTGTGAAGGGGTTTCTCCTCACCATGGAAATGATTCTGCGATCATCCATCACTGTTGTCTTCCGTGGACGTCCGGGTCTTTTTGTATTGCCAAGTTCACCAGTGCTTGCTTTCTTTCTCAGGATGTACCAAACTGTAGATTTTGCCGCTTGTAATATTGTAGCAATTTCTCGGATGGTTTTTTTCTGTTTTCACAGCTTAAGGATGGCTTCTTTCACTTGCATGGAGAGCTCCTTTGACCGCATGTTATCTGTTCACAGCAAAATCTTCAACATGCAAGTACCACACAATAAATCAACTCCAGGACTTTTATCTGCTTAATGAAGGGATTGTGTTAAAAAAATACTTTAGTTCCCTCACATTTTAATGCAATCTTTTTGTTTAACCCACTGAATTAAAGCTGAAAGTCTGCACTTCAACTGTATCTGAGTTGTTTCATTTAAAATTCATTGTGGTAATGTACAGAACCAAAATTAGAAAAAAGTTGTCTCTGTCCAAATATTTATGGATCTAACTGTACATGGAAATATACATGTTTTGAGTCTTTTTGCAGTGCATAATTATTAATAAATAGATGGAAAAGGGCTAAAAAATAATCAGGCTCCAGCTGGCAATGTATACGCAAAAAACAATATTCCATTCTACACTTTTAATGGGTACTCTGACCTTACAACTACTTACCTGTTATCTGTTCATAATTAAGCTTCATGGACCCCATTTATTTTTATTCAACTTTCTACTAATGTTATTGCACTTTATTTCCATTATAATTTGTAACATTAATGACTGAAAGATTATAAAGTTATCCAAAGCGCTGGGGAAAAAAAGGTTAATATTAACACTTTAACCAGTTCAAGGACTAGATAGCCTTCTTTTCACCAAAAATCAGCTCCAGTAGGCAAATCAAATAGCACAGTAAAAAAAGTACAATGTCCTATCTCCCTAGTATGGTTTGAAATAAGTGTTCATTCAAAGATTAGTTTCTTATTAGTTTAATTTTAAACAGGGTCGGCTTGATAACATAATATGTTACTTGACTTCCATACTACATGACTGACAATGAGCAGTATTGCTATAAATGATATGGCCATAGTAAAGTCAGAACTCATAAAATGGAGGCAGACATGACCCAAAAGCAAACCACAAAATGGTAGCACAATGACATCATAAAAATAACTATGGCAAATATTAGGATTTACAACACAAACTCAGAATTTTGCTCCGAGATTAAAGTTGGTTCAGGGTTTACCAAAATATAATTTAGTTTGTTTAATTTTTGTAATTGCATTCCCCCATCTTGTTTATCGCTCCCATTAAATCAAAGCTAATTACTCTCACAGTTGTGTTTAGCTATTTTTGGTTCCTTTTACCTTTTTTCCTCTTACATTTATTTTCACATACTTGCAAGTTTCTTTTCTGAGATTTTAGATTCATTTTGGGAACGATTCTATATCTTTTAATGAAAATCCTTTGAACAAAATCGAGGATCTTCACCAGAAACACTTTCTTTTCACCACAGTTTGAGTTGTCAGTTCCTCCGCAAATCTGGATTTGGTCTGGGCAGAATAAGAGCAAAAAATATCTGAATCATTGTTTAAGGAGCCTTTAAATCAGGAGATGAGCAATTCAGAAATCAGCAATAATATAAGAGTAGAAGGAAGATAGGTTGACCAAACTTCTGTATTTCCTGGGACAGTCCCTTATTTCTTGCCAAATTTTGGTCCTAAATTCTTCTTAGAAATCTTCATTTGTCCTGTATTTTAAAAACAACCGATTTCTCAGTTCAGTAATTCATACTGACAGGGCAGTATGCATGACATTTCAGAAAGAGCACATTGCTAAGTACATCCTTCAATACATTAAAAATGACTAATTATATTAGTTCTGTTCAAAATAGACTATTTCACACCAATCAGATAAAGTATTTTGTATTTATGACCTAAAACCAGCACAAGTGCAACATCAAGGCACTTCTTTCATCCTCATGCTTAATCCGTCAGTATGACTAAGCATTTGTGCTCATTTAACAAGGAACTTCAGAGGCAATTTAAATTTCTGAAAAAAAAAAACATTGTACGTTCAGGGAGCACCAAAGCGCTTGTAGCAATGCAATACGCCTCCAGCAACTGCATAAAATGTTGTTTCAAGTATACAAAATGAAGTACCTTATTATATGAGTGGCTTTGAAGACTGTTTTGGCTTGGTTTGAGTCTTTAAAGTTGTCGAGTACATGAATAGCGTAAGCATGAAAACCTCGATGCAACCCTGCAGTCTCCAATCCCTGTGTCCATCCAGTATTGGTTCAGGCAGCATCTGGTTATCTTAAAGAAAGAATATTTGCAAACATTAAAACACAGGAACTAAACAGAGCAAAGCATAAATCAACCTCAGAGGGTGGAGCCAAATGTCTAGATAAAAATGGAATCCAGGAGGAATCTTAGACAAGATACAAGAAGATTACACAAAAGCAGCAACAAATGATTGCAAAGCTTTAAATAATCGGCAGAATGATGGAAGAGCCTGAAATGAGTACTCTGCATACAGTATGTCTTCACCAGGTAACCTGAGATAATCACCAGTAAAAAGAAATATGGCTAAGGATATTGACAGATACTTGGCTTGATATTTTAGGCATTTCTTTCATGTAGTCCTGAAATACAGTAGGTAAACATTTTTAGAAAATTGTTGCTGCCTTTATGAGCAAGGTCTTACTATAAATGATATACTCCATATTAACAACCTTACATAATGGAAAGCATAATTTTGTTCTGAAGATGGCAGATGGAGATGACCCTTGAATGCGTGCATCCTAAGGATTTATAGAGCCATTATTATCACTTGTACAGAGTACAGTGAGATTGTTACCTGCACATGCTTATCAACATGCAAGACGGTGCCATGATTAGTAAATACAACCTCTTCTCCAAAGTTCTATCTTCTTTACCTGAATAATGACAGCACACAGAAGATAGTTAAAGAGTGAAAATCCTTTAAAAGTAAAAGTGAACTAATTAATAAGAAGTATTAAATAACATTAGTGTCAGTATAGTAGGCACATGACTGGATAGTTAGTTGGTTACATTTAAATAAAAAAAGGTAACTGTTGTAAATTACAACAGAAAAGACATGGGTTTTCTGCCACAAGTTAATATGTACACAAGCAAAACATTATATTTATAGACCTAGACAGCCGTAGTTGGTCCTTCAGCCTCAAACATATTTGCTTTAGTTATGGCCAAATCATACCTTGTGTAAAGGTTAAGGAATATTTCTCGCTCAAACACACTCTCAATTTAAATCTATTATCACCTACATAAGCTTGGAAGTCTTCCAGCAGTTCTACAAAGTCTGTGGATGATAGTTTGCTGGGAACAATACCTCCATATTTAAATATGCTGAACATAAATGGTTATTAGGAGTATAAACACAAAAAAAGTAAAGTTTCTCTTCTTAGCCTACCTCACGGTTGCATTGACGTGACAAACAGTTAGAATAGCTTGACTCAGAAGATTGTGACATTCATCTAAGGCAGGGGTCCTCAATCACAGTCCTGGAGGGCCGCAGTGGCTGCAGGTTTTTGTTCTAACCCGGTTGCTTAATTAGAAAGCAATTCTTGCCAATAATTTAATTTCATGGCTTGTTAGTGTTTTAACTCTGCTGTGTCAGGTAATTATCAGATCCTAGAGTTTCTTCCCCTTTCTAAGGATATTATCCAAATGATTTGAAGGCTAAAATGAATGAGTAATTCTCAGTCCTTCACTTTTTTCTCTTCACTTTCCTTCCAAGTATTTAATTAAACCCAATAGTGCATCATAAATACACACAGGTGTAAATGGTAACAAACTAAATGGAAAAATGCTGGTCTCTTTTGTCATTTGCATCTTATTGCTAATAAGGAGCAATTAAAAAACAAGAATACAGCTGTTTAAGACTAAAATAAGCAATAAGGGTTTAAAATTTTAACGAGCGAGACACAGAGGCGTAGCTAGGGTTTTCAGCGCCCAGGGACAACTGAAGATTTCACGCCCCCTCCTGTTTACCAAAATGCAATGGGGAAGGTAAAGAAAATTTTAAAAAATGTATTTAAAATAATAGTATTTTAAGAAAAAAAAATCATATTTTTTATTTATATATATATATCTTCTTTCTTGCCAACTCATGGTTGTTAAATAAACTTAATAGTTTGTAATTTTGCGATTTTGCAGCATCTTTTCTTATAAAAATCTAAAAGAATATTTATATAATAATTAAAAATTTATATATTACTTATCCCTTAAACTATGCTCTCTGAAACATTGAAAAAAAATAGATACCACTATGAAAGAATGCATGAGATCCTGATTATTTTATTGTAATTAAAAAGTCAAATGTTTGTACGTGTTTCTATAATTTAATAAACAAAAAGTCCCCGAAAATGATAAGGCCGCCTCGTGTTCTTTAAAATCTAAATCCATCATTAGTTTTTGTAAGAAAAAATTAGTTTTCCGCATTTAAAAATGTTTTTAAAGAAAGTATATAGCAAATTATAAAGCAAAATAATTATATATTTATAAAAACTGCATTACTTACAATTTATTCATATGAAAATATTATGGGGAAACGTCTAGACTTTTGCAGCCTTCTACTAAAATACTTCACCACAGCCCAATCAATTTTCTATCATACACATAAACACAAATCACTTGGCACACAGAAATGGCGCTTGCAACAACTTATTAGACAATGATACACTAATGCCTCATGTCAGTCGCGCAACCTGTTTAATAACATCAAAAATGTTTCTGGGTGGCAGTCAAGCATGTTAGAGTAGCGGAGGGGATAGATTATTGTCTGTTGGGTATATAGAGCTAATACGTGCTTCGAAATCAGAAAGAGACAAAAAACATAGGGAAAAGATATCCTCATACTGATGGAGTGATGGACTGAGTATGCAAATGTTTTTTATTTACTTTTTAGTGCATTTAAGAATGGAAAATATTTCATTCTAAAATTTCGTAACATCAATTTGGCACCCCCTGGATGCTGCGCCCGAGAACAGATATCCCCCATTGTCCCCCCCCAGCTACGCCACTGGCAAGACAACTAAAGTAAAGCAGAAGTGTTACTTGAGCAATAAGTGCTTCTTATTAAGCAACTAGGTTGGAGCAAAAACCTGAAGCCACTGTGGACCTTCAGGACCGTGATTGAGGACCCCTGATATAAGGGTTTGTGTCTCCTGGGGAATCTTGAAGTTTTGTTGACTTGATAGGGTCATCCATTTGAAAAAGAGTAGTCAAAATTTATTTTAGTCTCATAATAGTTCCAGTCATAATGTTTGTGGAGGATGGCCGGCCGTTTATCTCGGCCAATACCCCCAAGCCGCCAGGTGGAGCCCTCCTTGCAGCATGGAGGTCCCCAGAAGAGCAGCAGGGCATCATGGACAATGTGGTTTTTATGCACAGCCCTGCTGGATGCCATGGGGGCCACAAGAGGGAGCTGCAGGGAGGACCGAGGACTTCTTCGTACCCTATGACCCGGAAGTTCGTCATAGGAAGAGCGACGGGCTTCCGGGTGGAAGAGAAAAGCTTTTACCTAACCCGGAAGTGATTGAGAATCACATGGACTGGGGATTGGGAACACTTCCGGGTCAGGAGATATAAAAGGACTGTGGGAGCTCCCAGACGGCGAGCTGAGCTGGGTGGAAGGGTGGCAACGCGTCTGGGAGCTGGAGGATTGTTTATTGGTGATTATTGTGTTTGTTTATGAGTTTTGTGGAGGAGAGTGTGCTTTGTGCACTGTGGAAGAGTAATAAAGTCGAATTTTGGACTTTTACCTGGTTTCTGGAGTCGTGGACAGGGGTTCAAGGGAGCGAGAGCGCCCCCTATCTACCACATGTTAAAAACCTTGCTTATAGAAGGCCCATTAAAACCCACCATTGCAACAAAGTCTGTGTTTTTCAGTAAGCATTCAGGTAGGGAACAATGTAGTAACTTGCAGTCAGGAATCACACGATCTGACTTTTGGTTATTTCTTATAATAAACACTAAAACCAGTTAACATTAACACCCACACAGCGCATTGACTCTCTGAACACTTCCTGCCTTTCTACCTGCCCCCAGCTATTTCTTGTACTTACTCTACTGCCTCCTATCTCTATTTATGTTACAATTATCTTTATTCCTCAATATACTACAGAAATGCACCCCAAAGTTCTCTTTTGCATTCTACATGTAATTTTAAAGAAAAGAAAAAGCTGACACCTGGTTATGAAGGACAGGAGCAATTCATGTTTGGATAAACTCAAATCTGGAAACAGAAAATGGTTTTTGGAACTTGGAGTGCCACTTCAGCATTGAAATGGAGCCCATAACTGCTGTCGAAAAGTATCAGATCGATATACTCAATCTGCTCTGATGTGGTTTCTTGAAAGCAATACCAAGTATTGAAGGTTGCATGAATGTCTTTGGTTCCACTGAAATAGAAAAATGACAACTTTCAAAAGCAATATTTGGATTAGTCATAAATTGCACACTCAATTACTTGGGAAATAGGTATGTCTAAGTGTGTTTAATAAAAAAATACCATGTAATTTAACAGGAAGAATTAGCAAAACCAAAAAAGACAGACTATACAGAAAAATTACAAAGTATATAGAAAAGCCCTATTCAATTATTCAAAATCACTGCAAACAAAAAATCCAAAATAGTACAATTAAAAAACATAAATGTGTTATTTTTGTGGCATTTTACCCTTTCTGATATTTAATACGAGTACTGATATATTGTTTCTCTAGACACTGTGTATTGCTCAGCAGCCTGGACAAAAGTGCCTCATCGCTGCTGTATGTAGCGTACTGTTGACAAAATTCCAATATAAAATAAGGCGACTGGCACTGAGCTTAGATCTCTATAAGTGAGATACTTGGCACTCAAGCAAACAAAAGAAATAAAACCTCTTTCACAGTTAGGCTTTGAATATTTTTTCATTCTGGTTTGTCCTTGTTGATACTCTATAAGATAGAAAGAAAAAATGATTGTTTTAATGAAAAAAAAAACAAGAATGGGTTGGCAAAGTATTGAGACTCCAAAGCAAAGACATTTTTTATTAGTCAAAAGGCTAAAATATGTCAGTTCAGTTACACAAATCAAATCTCCCCAAGCCTGTATGCTGTCCAAGTCCCTCTGTAATGATTCAAAGGATTCCAGATTATCTGCCAATCCACCTGTCTTGGTATCATTTGCAAACTTCACCAGCTTGTTACTTATATTCCTATTTAAATCATTTATATATATATTAAAAATTGTTGCAGCCCAAGCACTGCCCCCTGTGAAACACTACTCCTAACATCAGACAATTCTGATGAGGTTCTTCACACCGTAGCCTCTTCTTCCTGTATCTGAGCCAATTTTGTACCCTTCAACAAACAACACCCTGAAATCCCACTTCTTTTAGTTTGCTTTCTGAAAGTCCAGATAAATAATATCACATGCTCCACTTTGATCATACTCTTTTGTTGTTTCCTCATAGAATTCCAGCATGTTGGTAAAACATGACCTTCCTTGTCTGAAACTAAGCTGACTTTTCAGTAAAACTCCTGCTGTTGCCATTCATTTTTCAGTGTCATCCTTAATAATTCCTTCTATTACTTATCCTGTCATGCATGTTAAGCTTACTGGCTTATAGTTGCTTGGATCTGCCCGATCATCCTTTTAATGTAAAGGGTTAATATTTGCCATTTTCCAGTCCTTCTGAGTTTCCTCAGTGTGCGGTGACTTCCTGAAATGATGTGTCAACTTCCTTAAGAATTTGAGGGTAAATATTATCTGGTGCTGTAGATTTGTTTGACGTTAGCCCATTTTATCTTTGCAGTACTTTCCCCTCAACAACTTCCAAATTCCTCAGTACCTTCTTAGTAGTCCCGTTTACCGCTGGGAGGTTTTCTACTTCCTCACTTGTAAAAACCTCTGAATAATGCAAGTTTAGTGCATCCGCTATTTCACTGTCTGTATTTTTTAATTCCCCATTACTATTCCTGATGCATTTCACCTCCTCCTTGATTGTACTTTTACTACTAAATAATGAAAGTAGTAAAGTCATCTTTCACCTTATTCGCTATATTCCTCTCTAGCAGCCTTTTACCCTCCCTAATGTCCTTCTTAAAGGTTGCCCTTATGTTCTCATATTCCCTATGGTTTGCGTTAGTGTTACTAGTCTTATAAGTCATATACAGTTGTTTTTTATTCCTTTTTCTTCTTTTTCCTTTTTTTAAATTCTTTATTAATCCACTTCTACTAATTCCAAACTTAGGTATGTACCTGTCCTGCATTATACATAAAACATTTTTAAACCTGTTCCACTGCTCCTCGACTGTCTCCACACATAAAAGCTTATCCTAGTCTATCCTCCATAGACTTTGTCACATCTGCTCAAAATTTGCTCTACCAAATTAAACTTAACAGTTTGGGTCTTTGCATCCGCACTCTCCCACTCTTTTTACTCTGAGAACTGTATTATATTATGGTCATTTGACCCTAGTGGTTCAATCACCTTTTTATTTTTACACTATTGTTTGTTCCTTCATGTACATTTCTAAACCTGGCCTTTCCAAAACTCACTGCACCCCATACCCTAGTTTAAACCATCCTCAAGTAACCTACTCATATTCTTCCCTAACACATTGGTGTCAGTTCAGTTCAGATGTAACACATTGCAGTGGAACAGACCACCCTTATGTGTGTCATTTGTTCCAACATTGACAGTGACTCCTGGATCCAGCCCCACTCTGGCCAAGAGCCTATTCACCATTCCAGTGAGTTCTCCCACTTGTGCACCAGGAAGGCAACACACCGTACAAGACTCTCTGTTTGTGGAGCAAACCTGTACTTAAATCCCCCTAATAATTTTGTCCCCAGCTATCACTGACTCTTTCTGGGAACTGTTTTTGTGGTTGTCAGTTGGGGCTCCTCATCCCTATCTACCATCTCAGTATCAACAGAGACAATGTCCATCTCTGCAAGGACCTGAAAATGGTTTGAAACCCCAGTTCTGGGGTTGATGCCCCCAACAGTGTGTCCCCTTTACCCTGTGCCTTGTGAGTGTAACCCACCTCTCTCTACCTGTCTAGTCTAGAATCTCTCCCCACGCCACTTTAGGGGTGCACAATATTTCTCTAAAGGACGATTGGGCCAGGTCTGCCAATTCTTTACTACAATGAAGGAGATCCAACTCCTCCTCCTGTTCTGCAGCCCAGAGATTGAGGTGCTGGATTAGCTGGCATCTCCTGCAGATGTACCCCTCATAGAAGACTGGCTCTTTCAAGCCATCATTTAAAAAGTCCAACATCCAACAGGACTTGCATTGCACTGGCCTCATTAAAAATTCAGTTAATACAACTGCTTTATACTTTTCTTTAATATTTTATTAAAAATGAAATAATTCAACTTAAATGCTAAAACTAAAAAAAAAAATTAAGACAAAGAAATTAAAGAACAGCGACAGTTATTTTATACCTTCTGACCCCTTAAGCTCCTGTAATCTTCTTCACCTTGACTGCCTGATGTTTGTTCTTCTATGTGGTTAATTTTATTTTTCTCTGTCCATTCTCCTAACTTTGCACTCCTCTTATTCTTTACTTCTCTACTCACACTGTTTGTACACCTTCATATTAATTAACCCTTACGCTGTCGCTCTCTTAACTGCTCTACTTTCCTGACAGCTAAAAACTGTTCAATCCAAAACACATTTGCTTAGTGAATATCTACTGCTAGTTAATTTCTTACTATCTTGTCTGCTCTTACAGCTGATTGTGCCTGATCAGTGTCTTAATGCTGGCTGCCCACCTAAGTACCACTGAGTCCTTCTCTTTACCACTTTGAAGTCAGCAGCTGCTTTTCTTTTTTTCCTATTAAGGAATTGCTTTTCCTTTTACTTATAACTATTTGTTGCTACAACACCAGCTATTTACTTACAGAGACATGAGTGTGTGCTACTGCTTTTTACTGCCCTGTCTTGCCAATGCTAGTTTGAATACAAATAACAAGGCAAAACAATACAAAAAAGAAGAACAAGCATGCATAACAAGTAACTTTTCCAAATTACTTCCCAAACTTCTTGCTGCTTTTGCTTCTGTGCAGGTGAAAAAAAGCAAAAAACCCTTCTAAAGGGGAAAAAAGCTTTAAAAATTCCTGCACAGCTCCTTAGATGCTACCAAAACACAAGTTTATAGGAGCAAGATATATTTTTTAATTAACTCTCACACCACAGAAAACAACAACTCTCAACTGCTTCTCTTGTTTGCAAAGATGACGTCAGTATGTCTCCAAAGCACAATTACCGTACCTAGAACTCAATCAGAGTAGACGTACAGTCACTCATCTTGTTCCTGTCTAGGTTCTTCTTGGCTGAGGTCTAAAAGTAAGAGCTTTGCTTTGTCCTGCTTACAAATGGAACAACTGTGTTAATGACATTAAAGACTCATCTGCTGTGTCCATAAAATAAAGAGGCTTACAAACTCTTCCACTAGTTATATCTGTTCAATAAGAAATTTATCTAATCGTATTGAATGCATCAAGAAAGAAATTTAACACTAAAGAAACAAAAGCTAAGACACAAAAAATATTTTAACAGATTTTATATATAAAGTGAGAAAAAGAGTCCATCATGCCTTAGCTCAGCTGGCAGCTCAGGTATTGTGCAGTATAATCTTGATAGAACCATTTCAACTTCATCCCAAGTAACCAGCAAACAAAAATATTTATGATGATATTTCTACAAGCTGAAGTATCCAAAAACAGTTCTATGCTGTAATTATCACAGAAGTAAGTATCAGTAAGTCATATTTTGTGAAAACCCCTTACTTCACATGTGTTGCAAGAACGAAAATCCATATAAGGACAAGTAGAGCAGGGACTGTGAAAATACAAAAAAGTGTAGATGTAAAAGCACAGATCAATATGTTTTTCAATACATCAAACAAATATAATATTTGTGGAAAAGTAAAAATAGGAAAGATGAAACACAGATCCATTATTTATGTCCTGGGAAAATATCAGGAAATCAACAAGCCAGATTCAGCAGCACTGAAACACAGGGCCACAAATAAACTGGAGGAACTAATTCAATAACATCTATAAGTTAAATGTCATGTGGTTAAACATTTACACTAGGATCTAATCTAGTTTAGCTTAAAAATCCAAAACACTTATCTTCAGTACAGTTTAAAATAGTGAATTTCAGGTAACTAAAAAGTCATCAAAATGATTGATCCCTAGGTATTTTAAGTAAACCAGTATTCTTTAAGATGGGGGATGTCAACCTTTTTTCTTGGCATATCAAATCCAGGATTTGAAAGTACCACCAGTTTTTTTAGTCTTAAATTTTTAAACATTAATATCTTATTAGGTAAAACTAAATGTGATATTTCTATGCTCCAATTTATTTATTTAAATTTTATTGTATTTTTTCTCATATCTCGCAAAATCTCCATCCCATCAACCCATTCCTCTTGAAAAACACTTCATTCTATTGAGGCCTTTTCACATGCTTGCTGACCAAACCTTCTGTCCAAAAAGGAGCTTCCCTGTTAAACTCTTGTCTAAATACACACAAAATTAATGCTAGTCCTCCATTACCTCCCTACTGAGTGATTTGGAAATTGTCGAGGGAGAAGTACTGCTCAGATTAAATAGGTTGAAATCAGACAAATCTCTACGACCAGATAATATTTACCCGCAAGTTCTTAAGGAGGTAAGCGGGTAAATCTATAAACCCTTGACACATATTTTTAGGAAGTGCGCACTGCATACTGGGAAAATTCTGAAGAACAGGAAAATGGCAAATTTTATCCCATTATATGAAAAGGGTGACCAGGCAGATCCAAGCAACTATACAGTGCATCTGGAAAGTATTCACAGCGCATCACTTTTTCCAAATTTTGTTATGTTATAGCCTTATTTCAAAATTGATTAAATTCATTTTTCCTCAGAATTCTACACACAACACCCCATAATGACAAAGTGAAAAATGTTTACTTGAGATTTTTGCAAATTTATTAAAAATAAAAAAATTGAGAAAGCACATGTGCGTAAGTATTCACAGCCTTTGCCATGAAGTTCAAAATTGAGCTCAGGTGCATCCTGTTTCCCCTGATCATCCTTGAGATGTTTCTGCAGCTTAACTGGAGTCCACCTGTGGTAAATTCAGTTGATTGGACATGATTTGGAAAGGCACACACCTGTCTATATAAGGTCCCACAGTTGACAGTTCATGTCAGAGCACAAACCAAGCATGAAGTCAAGGGAATTGTCTGTAGACCTCCGAGACAGGATTGTCTCGAGGCACAAATCTGGGGAAGGTTACAGAAAAAATTCTGCTGCTTTGAAGGTCCCAATGAGCACAGTGGCCTCCATCATCCGTAAGTGGAAGAAGTTTGAAACCACCAGGACTCTTCCTAGAGCTGGCCGGCCATCTAAACTGAGTGATCGGGGGAGAAGGGCCTTAGTTAGGGAGATGACCAAGAACTCGATGGTCACTCTGTCAGAGCTCCAGAGGTCCTCTGTGGAGAGAGGAGAACCTTTCAGAAGGACAACCATCTCTGCAGCAATCCACCAATCAGGCCTGTATGGTAGAGTGGTCAGGCGGAAGCCACTCCTTAGTAAAAGGCACATGGCAGCCCGCCTGGAGTTTACCAAAAGGCACCTGAAGGACTCTCAGACCATAAGAAACAAAATTCTCTGACAAAGATTTAACTCTTTGGTGTGAATGCCAGGCGTCACGTTTGGAGGAAACCATGCACCGCTCATCACCAGGCCAATACCATCCCTACAGTAAAGCATGGTGGTGTCAGCATCATGCTGTGGGGATGTTTTTCAGCGGCAGGAACTGGGAGACTAGTGAGGATAAAGGGAAAGATGACTGCAGCAATGTACAGAGACATCCTGGATGAAAACCTGCTCCAGAGCGCTTTTGACCTCATACTGGGGCGACGGTTCATCTTTCAGCAGGACAGCGACCCTAAGCACACAGCCAAGATATCAAAGGAGTGGCTTCAGGACAACTCTGTGAATGTCCTTGAGTGGCCCAGCCAGAGCCCAGACTTGAATCCAATTGAACATCTCTGGAGAGATCTTAAAATGGCTGTGCACCGACGCTTCCCATCAAACCTGATGGAGCTTGAGAGGTGCTGCAAAGAGGAATGGGCGAAACTGGCTAAGGATAGGTGTGCCAAGCTTGTGGCATCATATTCAAAAAGACTTGAGGCTGTAATTGCTGCCAAAGGTGCATCGACAAAGTATTGAACAAAGGCTGTGAATACTTATGTACATGTGATTTCTCAGTTTTTTTATTTTTAATAAATTTGCAAAAACCTCAAGTAAACTTTTTTCATGTTGTCATAATGGGGTGTTGTGTGTAGAATTCTGAGAAAAAAAATGAATTTAATCCATTTTGGAATAAGGCTGTAACATAACAAAATGTGGAAAAAGTGATGCACTGTGAATACTTTCCGGATGCACTGTAGGTCATTAGGCTTAACATGCATTACAGGTAAATTAATGGAAAGAATTATTGAGGATAAAACTGAGCAACAGATGACAAGAACAGGAATTTTACTGAACAGACAGCATGAGTTCAGAAGAGGGAGGTCGTGTTTTACCCACATGCTGGAATTCTATGATGAAGCAACAAATGGGTATGATCAAAGTGGAGCATATGATATTATTTATCTTTACTTTCAGATAGCACGTTATTGGAAGATTAAAGTCTATTTGGGGTGCAGAAATTATGGTTTGGGTTTTGGAAGAATGGGGAATTGGGCAAGTTGGCAGAGAACTGGGCAATTTAGAAGCAGGTGTGGTATAAAATTTGGGTGGCAGGTGCACCTGTTCCTTTCCACATGTATAGGGCACATTATGGGAAGAATAGGGGGACTGTGAATGTTATGGACTGAAGTTTTGGAGCACATTAGAAGTGGGAAAACAAGTATCAGATTGGGCAGCATGGTGGAAAGGGTATAATACATTTTACCCTGGATTTGTCCTATGGGTCTGGTACTGGACAGGCCAAGATGTGCATTGACACTACTGTATGATGAGGACCATGAGTGCATATGTGGAATGACCAATTAGAAAGATGTGAAAGTTCCTATATAATAGATAAATGCTGCTTCAGTCTGTCACCCCAAAAACTGTGTCAATACCCAAATCATTTTGACTAGCCTCCACTGGTTAAGAGTGGTGTCCTTCAGGTCAGTGCTAGGGCCACTGCTATTTTTAATACATATAAATGATTTGGACAGGAATATGGAGCTGGACAGTTTGAAATCCGTGGCAGAGCGACGGGCGCTGAGCAGGCTCCTGTCAATTATGGAGAATCCACTGCATCCACTGAACAGTATCATCTCCAGACAGAGGAGCAGCTTCAGCGACAGACTGCTGTCACTGCCCTGCTCCACTGACAGACTGAGGAGATCCTTCCTCCCCCACACTATGCGACTCTTCAGTTCCACCCTGGGGGGGTTAACGTTAACATTATACAAAGTTATTGTCTGTTTTACCTGCATTTTTACCACTCTTTAATTTAATTTTGTTTTTTATTAGTATGCTGCTGCTGGAGTATGTGAATTTCCCCTTGGGATTAATAAAGTATCTATCTATCTATCTGTAAGTAACAAGCTGGTTACATGTGCAGATGATACCAAACTATGTAGATTGGTAGATAATCTAGAATCTGCTGAATCAATACAGAGGGAATTGGATAGTATACAGGCTTGGGAAGATTTGTGGCAGAAAAATTGATTGTAAGTTAATGTCAAGTATTACATTTAGGAAGGAAAAATATTAGGTTTGAATACACAATGGGAGATCTGAAAATATAAACTGCACCTGTAGTGTAGTGGATTTGTCACTTTAGACTGCCATACAGTGTTCAGAGACCATTAAGAAGGCAAACAGAATGTTAGGTTATATAGCACGATGTGTGGAGTACAAGTCTAAGGCAGTTATGCTCAAGCTTTATAATGCACTAGTGAGGCCTCATCTGGAGTACTGTGTGGAAATTTAATCTCTGGATTACAAAAAGGACATATCAGCACAAGAAAAGTCAAGAGATGAGCAACTTGGCTGATTTCAGGGCTACAGGGAAAGAATTATGAAGAAACATTAAAAGAGCAGAGTCTTTTCAGTTTAAGCAAAAGAAGATACATAATTGAAATTTTTTTAATTATTAAGGAAATTAGTACAGTGGATCTAGACTGTTATTTTAAAATGAGTTCATCAAGAACATGGGGACGCAGCTGGAAACTTGTTAAGGGTAAATTTCACATGAACATTAAGAAGTTTTTATTTACACTGAGAACTATGGACTCATGGGATAAACTACCAAGTATTGTGGTAGAAAGTAGGACTTTAGGGACTATGAAAACTAAATTTGATGTTATTTTAGAAGAATTAAGTGGATAGGAACAGTGAGCTTTGTTGGGCTGTCTGGCCTTTTCTTGTCTAGATTGTTGTAATGTTCAGATGTTCTAATTAGCTTTACAATACTGACTTCTTTACAGAATTAATTCACTTAAAAGTGACATCTTATCTAAATCCAATATTTCTCACACAGATGAAATATTATGAGTCTTATTTAACAAGCTGTAAAAAGCACTATTTTCCACCCCAGTACATTAAAATCAGAATACACTTTATTGACCAGGTACACTAATGGGTGCTAGGACTTTGTCTCGATAGTGTTGGTGCAGCATACAAGGACAACACAGAAAGCAAAAGATAAATATCCATCCATCCATTATCCAACCCGCTATATCCTAACACAGGGCCTGCTGGAGCCAATCTCAGCCAACACAGGGCGCAAGGCTCCCCGGGCAGGGCGACAGCCCACCGCAGGTCACACACACCCACACACCAAGCACACACTAGGGACAATTTAGGATCACCAATGCACCTAACACTGCATGTCTTTGGATTGTGGGAGGAAACCGGAGCAGACACGGGGAGAACATGCAAACTCTACGCAGGGAGGACCAGGGAAGCGAACCCTGGTCTCCTTACTGCGAGGCAGCAGTGCTGCCACTGCACAACTATGCCACCCGATAAATATAAGAAGATAAAATATAAAATAATAAAATATTATGCAACATACAAGGGCAATACCAAAAATAAACACATAGTAGGTTTGAAATATCCAGGAAGTCTAGTGTGCAAGAATACACAGATACTGAGTAAAAGCTCAGACATGATTAGTCAGAATAACTGCACGTGGGAAAAACTTAGGTGATGTGTTGTTTTAGAGATTACTGCACGAAGGCTTTTGCTGGAGGGAGGTCTTCGAAATGGGTGATACCTTGGGTAAGTCGGATCAGCAATGATCTTTGCGATGCTCTTCTTTACCCTGGACTCATACCTGTATAGGACTTCAATGTGCAGTAAGTTACACCCTATGAGTCTTTTACAGGCTTTGATGATGCGTTGCAGAATGGCCTTAGCCTGAATGGAGGCAGCACCTAACCAGACAGTTACAGATTAGGTCAGAATTGGACTTGATGATGGCTGTGTAGAATTGGACCAATATTGCCTGAGGGATGTTGAATTTCCTCAGCTGACGTATAAAGAACATTCTCTGATGGGCTTTCTTAATAATACATGTGATGTTATTGTGCCATAGGTTTTGTGACAGCACACTGCCCAGAAACCTAAATGACTCTGTAATCCTAACACCTGAGCCACTTATATCAAGTGATAGGTGAGCAGGTGTCTGTTTCCTGAAATCTTTAATCATCTCGAGAGTTATTTGAATGTCAAGATCCAAATTATTATAGCTGATTTTTCCCCTCATTTTCCCCCATTTCAGTATTCTGTTTTATTAGCCCCACTAATTGTGAGTCTCTGTGTCTATGCACTTCCATTAACGCATTATATTTCTCATCACTCTATGCAAGCTGAGCCACATAAATGCTTGGGCAAGGTGGACATTTTGAAACACTAAGTAAATGTATTTGCTCATGTTGTCATAGTTGTCAGTTACATGCGATGTTAAGTGAGTGGTGAGTGCCTTGCCTCTAGTGCAGACAGGACAGGTTCCTTCTCCAAATGATCACAAACTGGATAATTTGGTCATAATAAAATGGCTGTAGCCATATTCACTACAATCAGGATGAATTTAAAGCCTTCTTTTATTTATTGAGGATATGTATGATATTGTGTTAAAATTTTATCTGGCAGCCATTTCAAGTCCTGTTATTCAAGTTAAACATGACTGCAACTGACATCTGGTTGGTCACATCAGCATGCTCTCAAAGCAAGAATGAATTTGGTACATTTTATTTCTAGACCAATTCCATAAACAGAAGTGTTAATAAATGTTTTTTGCCATGAAAATGCAGTAGAATTTGTATGCTACTTGAGGTATAACTTCCAATGCAACAGCTTCTCTCATTTAGCTATATAGTGGGTTCTCCCTTTCACAGTCTCTCTTTCTCTCTCCCTTCGCTCATGTTTTCTTCTCCTGACTTTTTCTTGTGTGTTTCCTCACATACCATCCCATAACTCCCCCATACTAAATCATTTCCTTCTATAAAGTAAGAAACAATCTAACTTTTTAAAATGCCTGTGAGAAATTACCAATTGCTGTAAAAACATCTCTAAACATAGCAGGGTGTGCACTGCACCAAAGATTATTTTAGGGTGTACTCACAATAGACGCATTTGTTCTGTGCCAAACCCAAGCGTGATTGTCCCCCCTTCTTACTCCCTGGTTGGCCTGCACTCATACTGCACTTTCACATTCTGGTCCCAGGCATGCTTTCATCATCATCATCATGCAAATTTGTGTAAAGCCAAAACAAGATCCCAACATGGAGTGACAGCATGCATGCCAAAATGATTTTGCTTAATTTGTGTTTTTTCTGGAGTAGGACAGGATCACACTCTACCCTCTTACAAATTTATTAAGTGTGCAGCACAGCGTTTTGCTGTTAATCGTGCTGCACAAATGAGAAGATTTTTATGGAGACAAATGATGCTAAGAGAGGAATTTGCAGCTTTTCTTGGCAACTACAATTCATTTTAATCTGTAAGGTGAGAATGCAAACGTGATTTTAACTCAAATGTATCAAATGAAATGATGTCACATCATTGGTGTCATGTCTGTGTTCCATGCTCGGGGATGTTTAGTGATCACACTGTTCCCAAATCCTACTGAACCTCAGGGCATGGTATGATTGGCCCAGCATGATGCAATCACACTAGTCAAACAAAATACTTTGTGGTGGGTTACATGCAGACAAAAGTGCTCGGGCATGGAACAGATTGCACATGTGAGTACACCCTGAGCTGCAAAAAGACAAGGTAAGAACCAGCCCTGGACAGTTCAACAATCCATTAGTTGAGTGGGCTTTGTATTGTCAGTTCACCCCAACTTCCTAATTCTCCTGCTGTGACTGAATGTTCTGACAGAACATGACTTACAGAGACTTCTGAGTCTTCACTGAGTTGGATCAGAGTTTATTATGCTGATATTTCGAAAGACTGTGGACCAGGAGAAGAAGAATGGTCTTGGGTAGCAGAATGTACCTACAATGCACCAGCAGGTTCCATAGTAATAAATGTATTCTCAAGCTATGAAAGGGTAGAGGTGAGGTTCTGTCAGGATTTAACACACTGATGTGTGGTACACGTTGACTTACCTGAGGTATATCAACCATTAATTTTGTATTGATTTTATATTTTGTATATAGTATGTGCTGTGTTTGCTGCATATTTATGGTGTAATATTAGCTAAAACAGACAAAAGGCAACACCAATACAGCAGTATGCAGAATTTTTAATGCTTTCTTTATAATAGTTATCTGCAACATTACTATTACTATCCATCCGTCCATTATCCAACCCACTATATCCTAACCACAGGGTCACAGGGGTCTGCTGGAACCAATCTCAGACAACACAGGGCACCAGCCCACCACAGTACTATTACTATTACTATACTAATTAAAATGGCATGTGATCTTTTTTAACAAGGCAAGTATTACAATTAGCTTTTAGCTCTGCCTCTGGCTCCAAATTTCATATGCAACCTGCTGCTAGCCATCTTTACCTTCTCAATTAACTTTCCAGCATATATCACTGGAGTGGTATGCATTCTAAGCAGACACACATTTTTTTAGGGTACCATGACATTGTAGTTTTATGTCTACATAAAGGCCTTCTGCATTCTTTCTCACTTTTCCAAAGTTTTTTAATTGACCTGCCAAAGCACATTTTCTCTTTGCAATTTCTGTTAGATTCCTGATTTGAACGGTTTGCCTTGTTACTAAATAAATTTGTTTTATTTTTTTTACCCTGTCTTTGTTTCTGAATCTATCTACTGCTTCTCTTTTGATGTTTAGAATTAAGCCAAGTTTCAGATTATGCTTTGGACACATTGGAATATATTTCCATACATTGTTTACAATTTAAACTCTGTTTATAGATTATGAAAATTAGTGTCTTTTTGTTTATTGCATTTCTCTTCCAACATTTTTTTTTTGATCTTGGGTTGCAGTCTCTGCCATTTTGTAATTCTAGAGTGTATCATGTTTCATAATGTAGGTATAATGATTTCTATAAAGTACTGAACTAAAACTATGAAAAAGATAATAAAGCATCATTAAAATATGGTTTAGGAATTAGGCTTGCTAACCAATTAGAGACATTTACCACTTCTTTTTAATTGCTTTGAATAGCTTGTGTAACCATCCAGGTTAAAAAAATGAAACAAATAAATTAGTTTCAGTCAAATGCTGGCTATGAGGTAATGGTGGCAAAGTCTTTATGTATTAGGAGGAGGATAGCAAAAATTCTTATATGTAATTTGACACTATCCGTATGTATGGTGTTCGCGTCAATACCCCGTATGTGTGGTGTTCGCGTCAATACAAGTTAGAACCATGCAATGAGACTCTGCCTCTGTAGTTAGAACAGAAGGTGGCAAACGCGGACGCAGTACTGCATTATTGGCTAAGAATGTTTGAATGCTTCAGTGACGCCGCTGGACGGCCAAGTATAGTAAGTCGGTATTGGTTCGAGCAGAAAAGAGTAAGTTTGGTTGGTTTTTGGAACATTAGTTTGGTGGGGCGTACTTTCCAGGACTAACATCGTCGACTGACTTCGACAGCTTCGGAACTGTAAATAATTTAGAACGTATCGCCATTTGCTTGGTACATTGAAATCTATCATTGGGCAGTTCGGTTTTGGCCTCCGTCCTTCTGACACCTATTGGCAAACTGAGTAATGACAGCTGGGTATTAACAACGGTCATTGTTTAAATTTTACCTGATCTCAGATCTAAAATGACCACGCCAACATAATTATTACTCCGACTCTAATTAGAGTCGTAAAATATGGTTTGTTTTGAAAATTTGTTTGTCGGAAAAAATCAAATGAGGTGCACCGAAGAGACATCTCTCAGCCCCGTTTAAACAGAAGGTCTTCATTACATCGGCTGAAAAGGTCTATTTTAAGCACAAATCAGTGCCATGATAACAAAATCATTTCAAGGACTTAAAAAAACAAATAAGTCTTTGCAGAGAAAGTATGGATTTCACAAATGTAGAATTTGTAGCCTGATTCAATTGGGCTCCCAGTCGCTATGTAATGATAAAATGATGTAAAGATGATATGAAATAACATAAAAAAGATGTATGCACTATACTAATAGGCTTGCTTCGTGAACGAAGAAAAGGCTTGTTACTTTATAATAAAATATAATACTGCATTCTTGTCTAATCTGAAGGCTTTTTTTTTTTAAGAAGAGTTCTCACCACCACAGGAGCACAGCTGGTTATGCTCTGGCTACAACATCTGATGTCATTTACTCTCGACCGATTAAACATCCATCCATCCATCCATTATCCAACCCGCTATATCCAAACTACAGGGTCACTGGGGTCTGCTGGAGCCAATCCCAGCGAACACAGGGTGCAAGGCAGGAAACAAACCCTGGACTGGGCGCCAGTCCACTGCTGGGCACACGCACACACACCAAGTACACACTAGGAACAATTTAGAATCGCAAACATAGTGATGGAAGTCATTCCTTGTCCAGGTTTCTGGATAAAAACAAGTGATAGTAACTAGTGATTTAATAGACTTTAGGTTTCCAACAGTTTTGCTTGAATTTGCTAATTTTTGTTTATTCTTGCTTGTTATTTTCAGTTAAATTACTGTATCTTGAGTTTTTAATAATTGTCTTATTGCTTTGCATGTATATCCTATCAGTTATGTTCCATGTTTATTGTAAATTAAACCAGAGAATATGGGGACCTATCCTAAGAACCGCTCTCAGCTCAATTTAAGAGCTTAGATAAGCTTGGTTTAGTGCTGAGGCATTAGCTTTTTCTTCTGTTGTTTGCCTTTGCTCCCTAGATTCCATTTGTTCCTGATGTCGTGTCATTTCTGATTCCCTATCTTGATGTTTGTTAGGAGATTTAGTACATGGCTTTCTTTTTTTAGGGTCTGCTTTTTGCACGAACAACTCTTTTGATTCTTGCGTTTCTCTTTTATTTTTTTAACTATTTTTTTAGTAAAATGTTTTTGCTACTAAACATTTATATTATGAAAAATCATTGACTTTGTTATTGTGGGCCAGGGTTTTTGTCCTGCAAAGCCTGCTTCTTGAGTTTGGAGTCAAAATTACGTTGTTTTTAGACCAGGCCTAGTTTTGGGGTTGAAGTCTTCATTTGAGTTTTCTTGGAGCCCTGTACTATAACAGGTTTTCATCAAAGACAGAATACATAGCAAGAAAATGCAATCATTACTGCATATTTCTTACACAATAAACAATATATCACTTTCTAAAAGTGTTCATTAATTAATACCCACTGGTCTCTTCATTCATTCCTTTTAAAAAGGTTATAATAATGTAAGCTTTCACATTAATCTGCTTTATAAACATTTATCTATCTATTCAAAAGTCCATTTCCCCAAATCAATTTATCCATTACAGTGTGGCGGGAAGCCAGGCACTATCCCAGTAACAGGAGTCAGCCTTGGATGGGATGCCAACCCATTGAAGGGTACTCATGCATACAGTATATCTACAATCACTCACATCACACCAAAGATTTGTAAATTACTCAGATTGTGGTATGTGGGAGGAGGCTGAAAAACAAGATGAAAATGGAATATAACCACTGAGTCACTCTGCAGCTCATACATATTGTCTATTCATCTTAAAATGCTCGCTATGCCATCCTATAATTCCAACAGTTTTACCATATGAATTTTGATCAAGTAATGTGTAAATACAGGAGTGGAATTTGATGATATGAATAAGTCCAAATGAAAGAAGAATGTACAACCCAATGTCAATGTTCTGTGACACAAAACCTGTTCACATCAAGGAGCTGAGAGGTAAAATGGACTTATATGGTGACATGATCTGAATGTGCCATGGCCACAGGAATCCATAGTGAAGACGAAACATTAAAGGTAAGAGTCACAAATCAAAGTCATGGAAGCATACGGTCAAAGCATAATTTGAGGTTAAAGATTCAATTCAACAAAGCATACTGTACGTGAAAAACATGAACATGAGGGTATGAAGCAAAGATGATAAACTCAAAAATCTAAGAAAAGAAACTAGGCCAGGGACAAAAGGATTGACTTAAGGCTAAATGGAATACCAGCACTTCACAAAATTGTTCCATAATTAGTGATTCTTGACAATGGCCAATATGAACTTTGTCCAATGTGCAAAAGTATGTGAAATTAATAGAAAGATGAGCGAGAAGGGTAATGTCAATCACAGATTCAAAGAAATATTCCTCTACTTCCACAATGTGCTATTTCCCATCATGCTGACACTATAATGAGAGCAAATACTGGAGCATATTATAATAAATATGAAATTATTGTCTTTAAAAAACATGTATGTTTTACTAATAAAGCATTGAACAATCAGACATTCTCTCTTTTGAAGTGTGAAGACCAATTTTAAAGTGAGGGCCAATAAAGGAAGAACCAATCACCTTCCCATGGCTGGAGGAGGAAAACATGCAGTTCTGAAACATTCTGATTTGCTAATGGCTTAAAATGCTTTGTACAATGTATTTATCATGCTGTATCAATAGAAAAAAGAATTTCATATATAACAAGGACAAAAAGTCATTTAGAGGATTCCAGCATTGGTATATTTATAGAGGAAAAATACTTAAATAGTCAAGGCCTAGGACCTGTTTTTCTCCATTGTTCTTTATGTATCTCTCATGTACCAACTCTCCCAAGATATTTGCCCTCTTGCCATTTAGGTTCTATTGCTTTATTTATGGATTAGCCAGTAATCCATAGTGGGTAGAAAAAGATGTTCCATTCCAGGGTGTGAGAAAAGATTTTAACTTACTGTGGTCTTGTGGTATATTGCTTATTGCAGCGTTTCTCAACCTTTAAGTATTTGCGACCCGAGTTTTCATAACAGTTTTAATCGCGCCCCCCCTAACATTTTTTTGAAATGTAGATGCATATTTTATTATACCTACTTAACTTTTATCGACATTTTTCTAACTCTATATTTGTTGTTCTAGTATCAGAATGTAGTTTAAGTTAATTTGTTTTGGTTTCAACAGATGTTTTTTTCATATTTTTGATTCTTGTTTTCTTTTTTTCACATCTTCGCGCCCCCCCTAGGGGGGTCTGCCCCACAGGTTGAAAACCACTGGCTTATTGCTTCCCAGTCACTGTTTTTCTAAATAGAACCCTAGGACAAGGTTAAGCAGAATTTGAAACATCACACCTCCACCTGTAGAGGAATTTACCGAGTATTGTTTCTGTCGCTTACATACAGTGCATCCGGAAAGTATTCACAGCGCATCATTTTTTCCACATTTTGTTATGTTACAGCCTTATTCCAAAATGGATTAATTTAATTTTTTTCCTCAGAATTCTACACACAACACCCCATAATGACAACGTAAAAAAACTTTACTTGAGATTTTTGCAAATTTATTAAAATAAAAAATAAAAAAATTGATAAAGCACATGTACATAAGTATTCACAGCCTTTGCCATGAAGCTCAAAATTGAGCTCAGGTGCATCCTGTTTCCTCTGATCATCCTTGAGATGCTTCTGCAGCTTAATTGGAGTCCACCTGTGGTAAATTCAGTTGATTGGACACGATTTGAAAAGGCACACACCTGTCTATATAAGGTCCCACAGTTGACAGTTCATGTCAGAGCACAAACCAAGCATGAAGTCAAAGGAATTGTCGATAGACCTCCGAGACAGGACTGTCTCGAGGCACAAATCTGGGGAAGGTTACAGAAAAATTTCTGCTGCTTTGAAGGTCCCAATGAGCACAGTGGCCTCCATCATCCGTAAGTGGAAGAAGTTCAAAACCACCAGGACTCTTCCTAGAGCTGGCCGGCCATCTAAACTGAGCGATCAGGGGAGAAGGGCCTTAGTCAGGGAGGTGACCAAGAACCCGATGGTCACTCTGTCAGAGCTCCAGAGGTCCTCTGTGGAGAGAGGAGAACCTTCCAGAAGGACAACCATCTCTGCAGCAATCCACCAATCAGGCCTGTATGGTAGAGTGGCCAGACAGAAGCCACTCCTTAGTAAAAGGCACATGGCAGCCCGTCTGGAGTTTGCCAAAAGGCACCTGAAGGACTCTCAGACCATGAGAAGCACAATTCTCTGGTCTGATGAGACAAAGATTGAACTTTTTGGTGTGAATGCCAGGCGTCACATTTGGAGGAAACCATGCACCGCTCATCACCAGGCCAATACCATCCCTACAGTGAAGCATGGTGGTGGCAGAATCATGCTGTGGGGACGTTTTTCAGCGGCAGGAATTGGGAGACTAGTCAGGATAAAGGAAAAAGATGGCTGCAGCAATGTACAGAGACATCCTGAATGAAAACCTGCTCCAGTGCGCTCTTGACCTCAGACTGGGGCGACGGTTCATCTTTCAGCAGGACAACGACCCTAAGCACACAGCCAAGATATCAAACGATTGGCTTCAGGACAACTCTGTTACTGTCCTTGAGTGGCCCAGCCAGAGCCCAGACTTGAATCCAATTTAACATCTCTGGAGAGATCTTAAAATGGCTGTGCACCGATGCTTCCCATGCAACCTGATGGAGCTTGAGAGGTACTGCAAAGAGTAATGGGTGAAACTGGCCAAGGATAGGTGTGCCAAGCTTGTGGCATCATATTCAAAAAGACTTGAGGCTGTAATTGCTGCCAAAGGTGCATCGACAAAGTATTGAGCAAAGGCTGTGAATACTTATGTACATGTGATTTCTCAGTTTTTTTATTTTTAATAAATTTGCAAAAGCCTCAAGTAAACTTTTTTCACGTTGTCATTATGGGGTGTTGTGTGTAGAATTCTGAGGACAAAAATGAATTTAATCCATTTTGGAATAAGGCTGTAACATAACAAAATGTGGAAAAAGTGATGCGCTGTGAATACTTTCCGGATGCACTGTATCTTTGGGATTGTGGTCAACAAAGGCAGACATCATAATTGGCAAAACAGGCATTATATTAACAGAACAACCACAATTTTACAGCTCAGTAAAATGAGACTATTTTTCTTTTTTTACTAGAAAACTTTATTTAAACACTAAATGACACACAGGACTGTTGTCTTGCCTTGTACAGTACCTTTGAGTGTCATGCAATTACTTTCTCCTATCCCATTAACATTGACATTGTTGTCATCCACGTTTGCTGAACATCCTTGTTAAGCTGGATGGAGTGCTCTCTCTTCCCTTCCTGATGACACCTGTCCACTTCTATAGGTGGACCTGAACATCCACTTGGACAGTCCTACTGATACAAACTTTCTCATTCTTCTTTTCTCCTTCAACATAACACAGCTTCACACCCCACCAATACAATACTATTCATTTTTGTATAGCCAAAAATCACACAAGACATGCCGCAATGGGCTTTAACAGGCCCTGCCTCTTAACAGCCCCCAGCCTTGACTCTCTAAGAAGACAAGGAAAAACTCCCAAAAAACCCTTGTAGGGAAAAAATGGAAGAAACCTTGGGAAAGACAGTTCAAAGAGAGACCCCTATCCAGGTAAGTTGGGCGTGCAGGGGGTGTCAAAAAGAAGGGGTTCAATACAATACAGTACAATACACAGAATGGAACAAATCCTCAATACAATATATTAGTGCAATAGAAATATTACAAGTACAGAGCAGAATTCAACAGTAGAAGATAATACAAAATACATAAGGCTTCTATAACTCTCTCACACAACTGCACTCCCACAAATGCCACTGTTACCCCCTATACACATCTAATTACTTTTTCATATAGTTCTCTCTGCCTCTTCCCTCTTGTCACTCTTCTACTCATCCCACTTTATCCTTCTGCGGTTACCTCCGCTCCCTCTCTCCCACCAGTTTTTTTTCTCACCTCCCTTCTTAATCATGCTCCACCGTCCTCCTTCTACAAACTCCTTGACTCCTAAATTTTTGCTACCTTTTTCCAGGAAAGGGTGACTGTTCTTAGGAGTCAGTTTTCATGTTTCTAACCTCCCCTCCTATCATCGCACTATATGTCACCCCATCCCCTCACATGTCCTTTAGACTATCTTTGCCTCACTCATTCTGCATTTACACACAAAATTAACATCTTATTCAGCTCAGGTACCTTTCTTGCCATGTTCAAACATGCCCTGATAACTCTGTCAGTCCATCCCAAGTTATCAGTTACAGGCCTGTGTCTCTCCTTTCCTTTCTTTTCAAAACACTGAATGTGCCGTGTCTAATCAAGTCTATTCTTTCCTTGTACAGAACAAGCTCAATCCCAACCAGTTAGTCCTCCAAAGGAACCATAGTACTGGGACAGCTCTGCTGACTGTGGTAAACATGCATTGATTAGCTAGAGCTACAAATATGTCAATATGCCTTTAACACAATCTACCATGAGATCCTTCTTGCCGCCATCTCTGACCTTGGCATCATCGGGACTGTCCTCAGAAGGTTTGAGTCGTACATCATAGGGATATCCCTCTGTGTGTCCTGGCCAGAAAAGATGACAAGGGTGCATTAGACATGCACAGAGGTGCCCCAAGGAATGGTGCTAGGCCTTCTACTCTTCTCTCTCTGCACCACTTCAGTGGGCCTTATCTTCCAGTTTCATTGTTTCTCATATTAATGTTATGCTGATGATACAAGAATGAAGGACTACCATCTACAGCTCAACCTAGTAAAGACAAAGCTTTTTGTTATCCTGGCCTGCCAATTTATTCATCTCCCCATTTCTGTACAGTTTGTCTCACTGACACTAGCACCTGTCAAGTCAGTACGCAAACTTGGGGGGGTGGTGATGAGCAGCAATCATTCTCTAACCATATTTCAACTGTCTGTCGTTCATGCATATTTACTCTATATAACATCCACAAAATCAGACCTTATCTGACTAAATATGCAGAAAAACATGATGCTGCCTCTACGTGCTATCAACTCACAATCCAGACTCTTTTCATATGTAACTCCTAAACAGTGGAATTCCATTCAAACTGCTGACTCCCTCAATGTGTTTAAGAAATGACTGAAAACCTTAGTTTTCTGTGAAAATCTGTCAAATTGTTAATGAATGTTTTTGCTCTGTTGATAACTGACATATTGTTAATGAAAAAGGAAAAAGTCATCACCTGAAACAAAGCTTGCTGTAAGACCCTCATTAAATCGTTCAAGTTGTCTGTTTTCATTTCATAATTTATTTCTGTGTTTTCTGCAAATAGGCCTAAGTAATGATTGAAACAAAGTTTGGGTATTACCTCACTGAAGTTGTCATGTTGTTTACTAACATTTAGCAGTGACTGCTGAGTGTTAATATAAAGCTGCGATCATCAAGGTTCCGTTGTTTCTGGAGTAGCGATTCAAGTACGGCCTGCTGTGACCAACCAAGGGAAGGCTTTGAAGCAAACCCTTGGCTTCTGTTAGTTTGTGCAGCTCTTTCAAAGGTGGCTATATGAGTAGGAAAAACTCTGTAGGAGTACCCATTGCAGCAGCTGTACACTTTTGCTAAGGTATTCTGAAGTGTTGTCCTTTCTGGGGACACAATCTGAAGACTGACTAACAGATCCTTAGCAGGGATGGCTTGTAAGCAGAACAGCTTCTAGACCCTGGTAAGGAATTGTTGAGGCAGCCAGCCTCGGTCAGTGTTGTGGTATTCTTGTGTTGTATTTTGAGGTTATCTATGCTGAATGCATGATACAGGTTAGTATTACGGAATGTATGTGCAAATCAAGGTTACAAATATAGGAATCTCCAGTATTACCTTATCCACCAATACAGAAGAACCTTAAGAGGTTAAAGTGTCTTTTGCAAAGACTTTTTTTGGAATAAAACATTACCCTAAGCCACCGCTCTTCCTATGTTTATCCTGTTTCTTGGCTAATTTGCAATGTCTGCTTCAGATTGTCAAATTCAGTGGTGAAATTCTTCATTAAATTCAGCCTTCTGTCAGTGAGAAGCAGGTTTTGTGCTGAAGTATTTTGTTATTTGGGCATTTTTATTTTCCCCCTGTATCCTGAACAGAGCCTTGTCCCTGCTTAAAAAAAATCAGACACACAGCAACTCACTGCCACGACCATTGTTGACAGTAGGTAACACGTTCTCTGGGCTGTGTTGTCCGCACCAAAAATATCTTTGGGAATTGGGGCCAAACAAATTCCATTTTGGTATTATAAATTTATCAAATATTTTTACATTATTGCTGAAGACACTATGTGTCTTCTGGCAAAATTTCCATGCTGTTGGATGTTTCTTGTTGTGAGAAATGCCTAATGTCTTGCTTCTCAGATCTGAGGAGTATATGAAAAATGAAAAAGACTGCCATTAGCTCCTCATTTATGAACTTTTTTCCTTGTTCAGTTGTCAGTTTTTGAAAGGGAGACTTGGTCTTTCTGTTGTCCTGGTAGTGCCGTATTTCCTATATTTTGGAATGATCATTTTCATAGCGTTCAGTGATATAACCAATGCTGTTAAAATTCTTTCCTACTGCTCTTTTCACTTATATCTACCAAAAATGCCATCCAATAGATTTATTGTTAGGTCCTTCTGGACCATGGTGTTATATACGAACTACACAATAAATTATAAACTATCTATGAAAAACACAATCAAGAGACCTTCATTAAATCATACAGGAACAGTTGATTTCATTCAGGGTTAATCACTAATCAGAATTATTGGTATTTGGCATGTATTTAAGAAAGAAGCCAAACGAGGATCTGTAACGTGTTTGCTTTTCAAACTACATACGCTGATGACCTTCTCCCTCAGTTGCCCATCTTGGTCTTCTCCTTCTTTTTCTGTCCTCGTTAGGTCCATTTTGCCCTCTTCTCTTGAGACAGTAATTTATACCTGTGTATGATATCTTCCGTTTATTGGCAATCTGTCACAAGAAATAAATTTCATTCTAAAACAGAAACAAAACAAAAGCAATAGACTGATATGTTTCTGGAGAAGACTGTTTCATTTTGGCCATTTTAGTACCCAGAACTCAACTTCAGGACACAGTACTTTTGCAAAGGTTTCTCTAATAACCAATTAGCATTTAAAATGAGTAATTAAGATCAAGCTAAAGGAGATGACTACTAGGTCACATAAGGAGTGGCTATTGAAAATGGGCCTTTGCAGTCATATGTGAATAAATAAATTAAAAATAATAATAGTAATAGCCAAATGCAGCACTAGCAATGTCTTGGCTGTATTTTTAAATCAATTTTAATGTTATCTTGATAAAAAAGGGTATCAATTTCTATCAAAATCATAAACATATCTGGGTGTGCCCATACTTGTGACTGGTAGTGTATGCACTATAAATATGTATAAAACTATATATATGTGTGTGTGTGTGTGTTTATGTATTATTCTGTAAGTGGATAACTAATGTCTATGATTTTGGTAAAAACACAACTATTGCTTGATGTTGGGTTTGTCAGTTTTCATACTAATGCCTCCTAATCCTACTCTGAGGTTCTCTTTTAAGGTCAGCAGGGACCTTCAGACCAGAGTGCATTAACCACAGATCTGAATGGAGATTCCCAGAGTTGAGGGGCAGCTGCAATAACCACTGCACCATATTGCTTCCCACATGTTCTCCTATACTTTAGAGATTTGGGTTGTTCTTCAAAATCTTCCTAGACCATATATAGGATTCCATGTGCCTGTTTCCCACATAACTGTTCAAAAGGCAAATTGAGGCAATTCATAGTTAGCAAACAAGCTGAAGCCACTACTTTCTTTAACATCTGCTTCAATCTTTGATTGAATCATTCAACCACTTTGTCAATTTGCAGATAAAAAGCAGATGTGCATAACTGTGATTCTGCTGGGGTTGTACTAATCTCCTTTTCGTGCTAAATATAAAGATGTTCACACAGCAGCACATGCCTTTTAACTTAAACTAGACTTTTAGTTATTTACATACAGTATATTTGGATGTAAAGAGAATTTCAGTGGAATAAGTTCCACTATAGTCTAAAATATCAAAATAATTATTTTATTAAGCCAAGTAACATTAAAAATGGGGATGATTATGATTAAAAAATACAGAATATGAATTAACACCAAAACCCATCCTGCCTGTTGGGCCTTGTGGACAGATGTTTTAATGCCTGTCTGTTTGGTGCAGTGATATGATACAAATGGCTGTCCCTGATGAATTCCACCTCTCTCACTCTATCTCTTTCTTTGTATCCGGTTTTTAGTCTTTTTTCCTCTCTGCCATGCTCATTTTCTGTCTACAAACTTATTCTATTCCAATCCCCAGAATCACTTCCAAGTTTAGGAATGTTTCACTTTACTTCCAAGGTTTCACTCACAGTGACTCTCTATACCACTGCCTGGAAACTCCTGCATGTCCAGGCTGGCATGTAGAGACATTCTTCACTTACCATTATGGGTTCTTGTTGTTCTCACTTTCTCCCATCAAGCCTTACCATATCGTTTGTCCCCAAGGTAGCACCTTTTCTCTTAGTAACACCTATCCAGGAGCATAACCATTTGCACCATAGATTAGAGACTATGATAGCCAATTGTGATATTAATTAAAGAGTATCTGTAATGGGAGGCACACAGCTAAGGCACAGTTAGAGGCACTGACAATGCTACTAGGGCAAAACAAGTTATTACTCACAAACTAATTGCAGCTGCATTTGTTCAAAATTACCAAAGTTCTGCGGTTTTCAATTTGCTTCATAGGACAATTCTGGAAATAGTGTGACACATTCTCAAATAATTCCATAAGCCAAATGTTTTCTTTTAAAAAATTTTAATAAAAATTCAAAGCAAAACATTTTGCACAAAAATAAAGAAAAATTGATATTACAAAGAAAATATATTTTTTTTGCTTAAGAAAAGTTCTGTTTAAGGCTGATTTATCTTGCTTCATTTCTCTCTGAGTTTGGTCATATTACGTGAAGAACAGTCATATCAAAACAGTCAGAAAACTGCATGTCTATATCCTCTTTGCAAACTGCAAACTTATCCAACAGTCCATGCTAGCAGTGAAACTATTTCCTAACCAACTTAATTAACACTCAGTCTTACAGATATAGCAAAGAAAGTTCTACTTCATGTTAACTTACAGGAAGTAAAAGACTATGCCATATTCTATGTAATTATGAGAAACTGGAATTCTGTTGAAATTAGATGTGAGTTTAACATTAGCTTTAACATTCTAAGATTGGCTCTTACACTAATGAGGAAACAAAACTAGCTAGAGTAACCAGCGAAAAAGGCCAGTACCACATAGCAAACAAACTCATCCTGAAAAACCAAAGCAATAATTATAATAAAAGGGGTTAAGATCAAGTGAAAGACAAAAGATGGAGATACAGTAGAAAAGAGTCAAATTGAGTATTGACCAAAGTTATTATGAAATATCCTACTAAATGTTGGATGAGCTACAAGAAAGTTTTTGCAAAATAATTAGTGATACCACTAACTGAAAATGATGACGTCAAGGATGTGAAAGATGCACAGAATAGCTGTAATTACTGTATTGTTAATAACTTAGCTGAACCTGTAGATATTATTGATGTGAATGGGATGTATAAGTCAGTTAAGATCTCCATGTGAGTTCCAGCATGGGAAAACACATATTTCAGCCCCTTTCTGTGATCACTTTGGGATACTGCCTGTTGTAGTCTACAGTCACCCAGTACCCCAGTTATTACCAGATTGGCAATAATCATTCAATTGGTCCTTTAATGTCCATGCAGAACTGTAGATCATTCAAACAGAATATTCCCAACTGGAAATGACATTAATATCACAATAAAGTGTACTTGAGACAACAGATGATACTGACAATGAGCACAATAGAGTTTACCCTTTTCTAGTGGTTAAGCAAAAATCTTCTTGTTTTAGTTTAGGGAGCCAAAATAATTGGTCTGATCTCTACTTCTATAAAATACACATAGTAAAATATTCCATTTGTTCTGAAAATGGCTATATTTATTACAAAAGAAAAAGAGAATTTGATAAAAAAACACATGCCTTTTCTATTAGCAGAGAACTTACATTTTCTCAAAACTCAGAGAATGTTACTAAATCATTATCAAAATCTCAAGGTTATTTTCTCAAAGGAATGAAAAAGCTTTTCTGTGTTGCAAACATTCTAAGGTTCCGATTGAATTTCTAAATGCATAAAATACTCTGAATCCTGCTGTGGCTCTCAGTCTTTCCAGAATACGCTGCACTTCTGTTCAGCATGAGAAGTCTTTCAGGCTTAGGCCTCTCACTTGAAAAGTTTAAAGTATCTCCCATACACATACCATCATAGATAATTATATAATGTTAATTTAAATGTTAATCTTTATTTATGGAAATACTAATATTGAATTTACCAAAATTCTCATGTTAGAGTGAGACTAATACTACAAAGTTTGTCTTTAATGTATCTTATATCAACAATTTTTGATTTTTACGTTTGAAGGAACAAAACAGTAGTAATACATGCAGTAAATGATAGTTTCTTTGAAGTGACAAGTCAACATTCTACAGTACACACTATCTAAAAATGGCACAGACTACTATACACAGCATGCCTAAAAAAACTTTTTGAAAGCAAAGAGATTGACAAAAAATGAGAATAGGACCATTTAGTAATTTCAGTACATTCACTTTGATGGTCAGGTTTTTGATAATGTTAGTTAATACTAAATGCACAACAAAATAGGTTTTCAGAGGCAGTTGTGTAAATGTTTCAACTAATCACATAACTGTAGGTGTAAAGAAGTTAATCTGGACAGTGATACCCTTATCAGCCATCAGGGATGATTCCATCATAGCAATGGGTCACTGAAGGCCGTATGTTTAGTAGGAGAACTCCTATTGTTGTGTTTGAGGTTCCCCCTACCTGCTAAAGGGCAATTTGATGTAACCTCGCAGGAGTACTTGAGTGGAAAGTCAATCTGGTCTTCTGTAGTGTGGAAAACCTGCAGAAACACATGGTGTCTCAAGGGAAGTTCTGCCTATCCAACACCATTTGGGACCTCAGAATTGGTTACTGTAAAGTGCCTGGAAGAAATATAGGACATGATTTCCTTGGTCTGGTGAGCTTAGATTTAGGTGGCTGGTGGTAAACGTGTCTCAGTTGGCAAGGGGGAAGAAGGAAAGACAGAATTTTGGAAGACAAGGAGGAAGAGCACATGTGACACAATAGGAAGGGGTTACTACTATTAGGTGAACCCAGAGGGCAGAGATATCTATTGTTTTTTCCCTTTTGTAATACATTGTCATTCCCATGTTTTAATCATTCCTTCTTTTGTTAATAAAAAAGAATTCCTTGTTACTTTGGACTCCTGTGTTGGCATTTTGGGTCCAGGAACAGCACCAGCTTCTGTCAGTCCACATATAAATGTTGCCATTTTTAAGGCATGCAAATGTCTACAGTTTCCATTTACATCTGTATTGTAACAATACAACATTAAATCAGAAAAAAATACTTCAAGCAAAACTATTTGGATTAGACTAATGAGACTTTCTGCTGCAATTAAGTTATTTACTGAAGCAGACAAAAAGGGGTTCATCTCACAACACCTATGTGGAACAAATTGGCTAAATAATATTCTCTTCTTAGCTTCACTGATCACCTTGTACTAGAATCAGTGCGTATCAAGAGATGGTAAAGTAACATAACAATCTCAGACATTCTGCATCTGATTAAAGGTTGAAGTAGGCTGGTGCCTGTTTGAGCACCACCGGGTCCACACACCTAGTGTTCATCATATACACCAGAGCAAATCTGGGGTTATCAGTTAGTCTAAATTGAATGTCTTTGGGGATGTGGGAGGAAAAATAGAATACTTAGAGGAAAATCAATGGCAAATATCTTATAAAGTGTATCACCCAAAAAACTGCAATAGAGCCAAGATGACAGAAAGGTTTCTATAATTCTATAAAAAAGGATTTTTAAAATTCTATAAAAAAGGTTTCTATAAAAAGGTTTCTATGATTCTATATTTCAAATAAGGATACAGAACTCAAAAAACAAAAGCCAAACCTGTTCTTCCCTTCTAATGCCTGCACCAACTGAACAGGCCTCACCATATGCATGCTAGCACAAAACACAAGGGAAAGGCCCAAAAATGGGGGAGAGGCTTTTAAAGTCACGATTACCAGAATGTCCACAAAAGGAATAGGTGAAACTATTAAATATATAAGGGAATTTGCTTTTTTTGTGACAGAGGTTTTTTTAACAATTTATTGAAAATTTTAAAAAGGATTGAACAAAAAACAACTGCAGGCACAATATTAATGAAGAAAATACTTTTGCTTTAAAGGCAAAATTAAAAGTTAACAAATTTGAGAAATCAGAAAACAGAAAAGGAACTTTAATTTACATGCAGGAGATAAAAACAGGAAGTCTAATAACAAGAAAAAAGCATAAATCACAGAACAGGAAAACAATCTCAATGCCAAAACAGCCATGATAACAGCTGTATCTCCTTAAATACCAGTGGGGGCAGTTCGTCAGCTGCAGAGCCAGGGGGCCCCACCCCTCAAGGCTCAATACACAAACTACAAGTAAAAAAAATCGAGGCACAAAACATTCATAATTATTCATACATAAAACTATCAAATAATAAAATATTGATCAAATCATTAAACAAGAAACAAAGACAAAATCAATTACAAAGTAATGTGTGAAAGACATAACAAAAAACAGAATAAACCAAAATAGACTTGCACGAGGGATAAAACAAACTGAAAAAATACTGAATGAGTGTCGGCTGCCGTAATTCAGAGTGCTCATAAGAAATGTAATGATTTACTTCATGAGGTAGACGTACATAAGAACCAAGAATATCTGAAGTATTAAAATGTGCGTTTCAAATGAAAAAAGTCAAAATATTCTTGATTATAACAGGAATTGGTTATTTTTCACCCACTGACAGAAGTCTGCCGAGGGCTAGATCCCTAATGAAGGATCAAAAATCAAAAATAACATCATATTTGTAGTCACTGATGTTGAACAATACTTAACATGCTTGTGTTTGAAATGTATCATTTTTAACCATCTGGGAGTGTCTATTAGAGGCCTAGGGCTACCAGTAAAGAATCAAATTTAAAAAATATTTTCATATTCGTCATCTGCAGCTGCATAATAGCATAAAATGACACTCCACATGCCAGTGAGAAAGAAATAACTTTGACCCCTTGTATCCCATTAGGGGGTGAACCCCTGCGGTCAGTTAATGTGTCATGTACACCTTCAAGCCCTTATTTTTTCTAAAGACACTTATTAGTTTCTTCTTTTTCATAAGGGTGTAATTTCCTGCACAAAATATGATCCAAAAACAGCCTAAAAATGAATGTTTTTCTAGTCTAAAGGGACAAAAATTGGGAAAATACCCAACATGCTTGATGCCTTGCAAAACTGAATGTCAAGATGAGTTGAATTTCAAGAGAAGTTGTTCTTGTGAGTCAAGAGGTGCTGGACAAAAGAAATTAAAGTGATTTCAAAGTGCTCAGAAGTAATTCTCATGAACACAAACAGACCTGGGGCCTCATGTATAAACGGTGCGTACGCACAGAAATGTTGTGTAAAAATGTTTCCGTGATGTATAAAACCTAAACTTGGAGTAAAGCCACTCACATTTCCACGGTACCTCATACCCTGTCGTCAGCAAGTTCTCTGCTCAGTTTTGCAGACTGGCGGCACCCAGCGTCAAAACAGTGCTACTGTTCCTGTGTGGTTATCCTTTCTTTTCCTGACGCGGCTTTACAAATACACTGAAATTAATCGCATATTGTTTATTAGTGTAATGCATCTGATTGTAAATTACCTGTAAAAATATAATGGTCCAGGGAATAGTCATAGTATTCCAAGTACCATAACTGCTTTAGCATTGTTACTCTCACTGCACCTTCTTCTTCTTCTTCTTTCAGCTGCTCCCGTTAGGAGTTGCCACAGCGGATCATCTTTTTCCATATTACTCTCACTGCACCAATCGGAGTATTTATATCACTGTATTTGAGTGGGGAATCACAGCAGCAGCTGATCGGAAAGAGAATTATCAGTATACAGCATCAATAAAGTAATGTATATGTATGACTCAGCCATGGCAAAACATTTCAAAGCCTTTCCAGTATGGACCTCACGGTTCAGAAACAGTTTCATCCCAAGAACTATAAACGCACTCAATCAATTGCTCCTTGTAGAACTGTTTGTACTTATAAGTACAATTACCCCACTGTAAACTTGCACTACAGTTATAATATTGCACAACCTGCGCCACTTTATAAAGTACATATTTACATATGATGATGATATCATTTTTAAGATGAAATGCAGCAAAATATGTTGATTATATTATACAGATAAAACTTTAACTGCATTTAAATAATCTATATTGTTAATAATTAAACATGTGAGGACACAGTGCCGCAACGCTAGCAAGTTTCAAGTATTGTTCCTGCCTCGCACTGTATATTTGCTGAGGCTGGCGCGACACTGAAAGGATAGACAGATAGAATAATTAAACACATACTATGAAGATATTTCAATGTTCCTTAAAAGTTCTGAAGAATCGTCGTTGTAAGCTTACAGATGGCTTAACGTCAATTACAGTGCTGATTTTGTGGAGATTGGGTATTTGGGGAAAGAAAAGTAAGGACAGGAATTGTAGGTTAGTACGTTTGAAAGAGACAATACTGCTACAATAAATTATTTCATCGAAGGTCGCGCATGGTGCAGCAGCATCTTGTGTGAGACATGAACAATCACTGCGCCATCGTGTTCCCCTGTTTAATAACATGCTTTCACTCCAATCATCATGAAAATGATATCACGTATACATCTCAGTATTTTAATTATTCAGAGAGCAGTAATATCACGAATGTAATGGATTCTGTGTCCTGTCAGAGAAAGAGAAAAAACAGAAGCATGTATTGATTCACACAAATAGAGCGCATAGAAGATCAAATACAAAACAAAGCATTTAACATGCTGCTTTAGTTACGATGGGATTTGAGAAACTAGTAAATTAAATGATTTTAAGATGAAGTTTATGATGTTCTACTTTAATGACAAAATAAACTATGTGATTTAAGTGGAAATTTCGAGATTAAAGTTGACATTTCGTACTTTTTTCCCACTTTGTGTCTATTTTTTTTTTGTCTGTACCCTAATAAGCTTTCATATGACACTCAGACGGTGGGCTACAACTCACCTTTTCACGGCAACTTTGATATGTGACTTCTTTTTTATTTTGGCACTGTGCAACTTTGTGAACTTGAGCTTTCGAGTTTCTCCGACACGCTATATCACTCGATCAACTTCCTTTTGTTGTTTATACCACTGTTTAAATCAACAAATAGTACATTTTTCCTTTGCCTCCACTTGGTATTCGCTGAAATTTTTATATTTTCCCCCGTACTTTTCCCATTGTCTTTTCACAGAACACTGAGCTTAAGGGCTATTTATATTGATTTGCACATTCAAAGAGGTGTAATTCTGGGAGGAATTGGGGCGGGACAGCAGGTGCGTGCACGTGCGTTACTTTTCACACTGACCAGGATTTGTGTAGCGGAAGAACATGGAAGTTGGAGTACGCATAGATTTGTGCATCTGGATTTTTCTCTGCGTATGCACATTTCAGCTTTTGTGCTTACGTCATGTTATAGTGTGAATTCTACGCACAGCGTTATGCATGAGGCCTCTGATTATTATTGATATACATAAATAAAAGATTTCTTTTGTGTTATGTGCTGCATGACAGTTTATTATGGTGGACCCATTTTATTTTTTAAGCTACTTTTATTTATTTGCACAAAGTTTAATTTTTATCATGCTGGTACCATCCCATGTTATGCAACACACAGTGATGTGTCATCTGACCTCACATGGTGCTTCTGACATATGTAGAAGTTTTGCTGTAAATTTAGCGGCTTTGCAACATAGCTTCATCCCTTGGTGGATAACTTCAATCCTAAAATCTTTCTAGTGTAGTTAGTTTATTTGTTAAATAGGTCTAGCACTACAGATGGAGCCACGTCAAATAGCCGCGGCTGTGTGAATGGCGTGCGAATGGCGTACGGCTGCCCTATGCACGCCGTGATCCCCCCCTCCCTCTACTGACAGAAGGCGTGTCAAGATTTCACAGTAAACACGCCCATTCATGCCCTATTTATTCATTTACCTGGTTCCACCACTAGATGGCGCTTTGTTCTCAAGAACACGTTAACACATGCCAGCAATTTAGCTGCGCTGAATTGCAATCACGTGATTTTAACAACCCACCCCCTCCCCCGCCAAATTGACGCTACCAAACTGCACTACAGAGATTAAGATGGCGGCTTAACACTAGAATTACCAGAGTCTACGAAAAAAACTCTTAGATCCGTCCCACCTTAAATCGCTTCTTAAAACCGTTCTCACCTCTCCGCCAGCGTCTTTTGTTAATCTAAATGTGTTGATAAAGAAAAGTTGCAAGTAGCCGGCTATTCCATCCCCCCATCGACTTAGAAAGTGCACAAACTTCTCCCAGCTCATGCCTTAATTGATTATCTGGGAGTGAAGTGGAGTTTTAGAGTGGAAATAATAGATCATTATTTGGAATACACGTATTTCACGTGTGTTCCGTTTCTACAGTAATCCGTGTAAACACATTTTTAAAACAGAAACGTTTTTCATATTGTAGTAGTAAATGACAAAATGTAGGCATAAACTATATAATTTATGAAGCCTGAAGTCCAAATATCAAATTAACAGCTTCACAAAGGTACAAATATAACAGAAGAAGTATGCTTTTATTCTATAACTGCAGGAAAAAAGCCGCATTAACACTTAACGTATGGTAGTGTAATGGTATCAACTGCTGACTTGTAACCAAAAGATTATGAGTTCAATCCTGCATGATTCTCTTTTGAAAAGTAAACTGCTCTTATTCTTACTATTTTAAAATAAAAACATACATTTGATTTCAGTGTGTAACGGCCAGTGTAATTTATGATACTTGTAAAGGTTAGATTTTTTTTATTCACTTTTCATTCTCTCAGTCGTGTTCAAGATCCTTCCCTACCTCAACCCCCCCCCATCTGAAGACGCGCTATAGCTCTGCAGCGTACTTGTGACTGCATTCTCGTACCAATGTTTTTGCGAACTGCTGTGCCTGCGTGCACTTTCGTGGTATTACACGTCTATTTTTTTTGAGCATACCCGGGTCGCTCAAACACAGGAACATCTGTTGTTTACAAGTATAACAAAACAAGTGCACTTTTATTCTAGACTATAAGTGAAGAAAAAATAAAGCAAGTTACAGTAGGCGGTTGATACGACAGCTTGCGTGGGGCAATGCTAAGAACTGCTGATTTCCGATCCGTGCTATATAAAATCATCCCATTCAAATATTAACAATTCCCTCACACCCTTCCAACATTTACGACATGTGTACTTGTTGCAGTGTACACACCTCTCTGTGCTATGGTTCCTATTACACTGAATGAGCACCTGACACTGTACTTTCTTCCCTATATAAATAACATTCGAGCTATAGCGCGTCTCCAAATAAATCACATTTGAGCTATAGCACGTCTTTATGTGAAAACAGCATTGTCAGCTGGAATGTCAAAGGATGGACGTCCAGAGCAGGGAACTGTGTCACCTGAACTGGATTGTAGTAGAGTCCGTTCCACCTGTTCTTCGATAATTTCAAAAATAGTTTTACCTATATCGGAGTCTAAAAGGGCCGCTAACATTGTAATTTCTTCCGATAAATCTTCAATTCTCTCTCTGAAATACGTAATATCTTCGGCAGAATCCATTTCATCGGCAGTAGTAAGCATTTTTCTAATTGATTCTTGTGCTATCGATTCACCAATCAGTAACTAGAGGGCGTGTTAGAGCCCACCCTCTCAACTTTGACGAGTGAAAGTGACAGTTTTATTTCAAGTCGTATTTCATGACGGTTTGCAGGAATGTTACGGACAAAATGAAATAAATAAATAAATAAGCAACAAAAAACATGTTTCGTGACACACTTATTTATTTATGCTCTCATTTCATGATACATTTATTTATTAAGGTTTCATTTCATGATACATTTATTTATTTATGCTCACATTTCACAGTACTTTTATTTATTTACGCATTTATCTATTTATTTTTTTTTGTCCGAAATATTCCTCCATACCCCCATCTGACAATGCTGTTTTCACATAAAGACGTGCTATAGCTCAAATGTGATTTATTTGGAGACGCGCGATAGCCCTAAGGGGGGGGATGGGAGGTAGGGATCTTGAACACGACTGAGAGAATGAAAAGTGAATAAAAAAAAACTAACCTTTACAAGTATCATAAATTACACTGGCTGTTACACACTGAAATCAAATGTATGTTTTTATTTTAAAATAGTAAGAATAAGAGCAGTTTACTTTTCAAAAGAGAATCGTGTAGGATCGAACTCATAAACTTTTGATTACAAGTCAGCAGTTGATACCATTACACTACCATGGCAGTTGACGTACGTATGTGTCAATGTGGCATGTTAATGCGGCTTTTTTTCCTGCAGTTATATTTTTGAATAAAAGTATACTTGTTCTGTTATATTTGTACCTTTTGTGAAGCTGTTAATTTGATATTTGGACTTCAGGCTTCATACATTATATAGTTTATGCCTACATTTTGTCATTTACTACTACAATATGAAAAACGTTTCTGTTTTAAAAATGTGTTTACACGGATTACTGTAGAAACGGAACACACGTGAAATACGTGTATTCCAAATAATGATCTATTATTTCCACTCTAAAACTCCACTTCACTCCCAGATAATCAATCAAGGCATGAGCTGGGAGAAGTTTGTGCACTTTCTAAGTCGATGGGGGGATGGAATAGCCGGCTACTTGCAACTTTTCTTTATCAACACATTTAGATTAACAAAAGACGCTGGCGGAGAGGTGAGAACGGTTTTAAGAAGCGATTTAAGGTGGGACGGATCTAAGAGTTTTTTCGTAGGCTCTGGTAATTCTAGTGTTAATGGACTATTCGCGGTAAGTGGTGACTTTATTTATTTATTTATTTATTTTTATAAAATTTGTTTGGGGTAGTTTACAGATTATTTCCCAGTTTAGTTTTTTATTGGCCGTTTTGAAAATCACTGGCAGCACCAGCAGCGGTCAGATATAACTTTAGATAACTTAATGGTCTGTTTACCAAGTCTGGAGTTAACATTACAGCTTACTGTCAGTGTCACAAACTCACAATGTCACTCCTCTTTTAATCAAAAAGACGCTTTGCAACAAAATATAATTTATCAGTATATTAAATGGAACTAGGTAAAATACACCATAATGTAAAATACTGTACATAGCCTGCATTTGTATTCCGTACCTACAATGATCGGTATAGATAGATTACAGACGTACCGTGTCTTTAAGGATTGTTAACCCAGATAGCACACACACGTCGTGGAGACGTCTATGCGACGTCATCTTTTTCATCTGGCAGATGTCTGGCAGAGGGCGTTTGTCTTTAAGGATTATTAAGGATGTCTTAAAAAATATTTTACTAACTAGTTTCTCGACATTTCCACTTTATTCTCGAGATTAAAGTCGACATGTTGACTTTATTCTCGACATTTCCACTTTATTCTCGATATTTACGTCGAGATTAAAGTCGACATTTCCACTTTATTCTAATAGTTTATTTTGTCAGTAGAATGTCGCAAACTAAACTTCATCTTAAAATGAATGTTTAATTTACTAGATTTTCTCAAACCCCGTCATTAATTAATGTAGCACATTAAATGCTTTATATTAAGTGTTCCTCGACCCAGTTTTTAATCTCTATGCGCTTCTTAAACTGACTTCCTCTTGCACTTAGAGGCGCAGACAGCGATCGCCGCACATTGACTTCATGATATTCCTGCTCTAAGAACATTCAGAATACTAAGAGAAATACTTGATATCTTCTTCACGATGAAATGCATTAAAGCATGTATTAAACATGGGTGGCGGGGGGCACGGTGGCGTGGCTATAGAGCTGCTCCCTTGCATTAAGGGGTCCCCAGTTGTATGTTCAGTGTAGTGAACTTTATGGCAGGTGTGACGAGGCTCCAAAAAACTGGATACATGAATGGGTATCGCACAAGTTTAACTTAAATATTGGGCTCGTGATGTGGTGGTCGGAGACACGAACGCAGAATTCAATGGATGTTCTTCTGAGCGGGCTTTCTTTATTGCATGCGTGCTGTCTCTATCTGACGTACTAAACCTCCAGGTCCTATCCTTGCTTTGTCTTTCTGCACATAACCAATCACCACACGATAAACGTCTTTGTGAAATTAAAACAAGTTATAAACTTAGACCTCGGAGTTTTCAGAACTTTAAATTATTAAAGCATGTGGGGGCATGGCGCTTGCTGGGATGGAGTTTTCAGAAATTAAAAAAAAAATTTTCATTATACATGTTTAATTATGCCATCCATTCAGAGTTGCGCCCATCCCAGCAAGCATCTTGTGTGAATCAGGAGTAAATCCTGAATGAGGTGCCAACACATCGCAGGGTGAATACGTGGAACACATAAAGTAGCAGGGTCAATAATACATACCAAAACCCCACAACCTACATGTCTTTGAAAGGAAACTGAAGCACGCCGAGTAGACCCACCAGAAAAAAACATGCAAACTCAAGGCAGGGAACACCCGGGACCCCCTTGCTGCGAAGCAGCAGCGCAACCACCACGCCACCGTGCCCCCACATGCTTTAATACATTTTAAGTTCTGAAAACTCTGAGGTTTAAGTTTATAACTTGTTTTAATTTCACAAAGACGTTTATCGTGTGGTGATTGGTTATGTACAGAAAGACAAAGCAAGGATAGGAACTGGATGTTTAGTACGTCAGATAGAGACAGCGCGCATGCAATAAAGAAAGCCCGCTCAGAAGAACATCCATTGAATTCTGCGTTCGTGTCTCCGTCCACTACATCACGAAGCCAACATTTACACGATATTCCAGTTAAACCAGTGCGATACCCATTCATATATCCAGTTTTTTGGAGCCTCGTCACACCTGTCATAAAGTTCACTACACTGAACATACACCTGGGGACCCCGTAATGCAAGGGAGCAGCACTACAGCCTCGCCACCGTGCCCCCCGCCACCCGTGTTTAATACATGCTTTAATGCATTTCATCGTGAAGAAGATATCATACACTGTATGTTAGTATTCTGAATGTTCATAGAGCAGGAATATCATGAAGTCAATGTGCGGCGATCGCTGTCTGCTGTCTGTGTGCAAGAGGAAGTCAGTTTAAGAAGCGCATAGAGATTAAAAACTGGGTCGGGGAACACTTAATAAAAAACATTTAATGTGCTACATTAATTTATGACGGGGGTTTGAGAAAATCTAGTAAATTAAACATTCATTTTAAGATGTTTAGTTTGCGACATTCTACTGACAAAATAAACTACTAGAATAAAGTGGAAATGTCGACTTTAATCTCGACATAAATGGCGAGAATAAAGTGGAAATGTCGAGAATAAAGTCAACATGTCGACTTTAATCTCGACGTAAATGGCAAGAATAAAGTGGAAATGTCGAGAATAAAGTCAACATGTCGACTTTAATCTCGACATTTTGATTTTTTTTTCTTCACTGTGTCCGTATTTTTTTTTTCACCGTGGCCCTAATACGCTTCCGTATCATCATGAGTTGTGTATTGAGTGATTTAACAAATCTGTTTTATTAATCGGTTTGTTGTTGTTTTTTTTACCACGTCATCTATTTATGAAACTACAGTATGTTGACAATACAAGAACTGCCTGTACAGTATATTAAAGATACGGTATAGGGCTTCCTGGACACTGCAGTTAACTGAAGCAGTCAATGCTCCATCTGGCGGGATTATACAGCATTGCAACCATCTTTTTAGAAAGCGCATGGGGGCGTTTATGGGGCGGGGCATCGTTAACTACGTCATCGCGGGGGATCACATTCCGCGCACGGATCGTGCATGGTCCTGTCATGGTCCTGTCATGGACCTGTCATGCTCCAGGCGGCTGTTTGACGTGGCTCCCACTGTAGGTTTCTTTTCAGTTTTCAACTTCCTTCTGTTGTTGACTTCTCTTTTGGTTTGCCCTTGTGCTTTGTTTGCTGATTATTTGCAGTCATTTTGGTTCTGACCTTTGCTTCTCCCTCATTATGAGTCTGCCCGATTTTCCTCACAATAAATGCTTTGTATTAATGTATATGTATGTATTTTATTATTATTTTTGTTCTTTTTGAGTAATTGTATTTTATTTTATGTATTTTCTGCTATGTCTATTTTTATCTTTAAATTTATTTATTTACCATGTTCTTTGTGGAAGGTACATCAAGAGACAGGACCACCATGAACACCACTTTTGAGCGCTCCCTAAGGCTATTTACAATTACTGAGAGACGGAATCATTGGAGTTCCTGTCAGTACTGCTGTGTCTGTGCTATTTGTTTTGTTTTTTTCTGATTACTTTTTGCTTTGTATTAAGAATTCTGATTTCTGGACCATAATTAGGACTTGCTGTGGATAGCAACTCCTTGTGCATCATTTTTCTCTTTTGAGCTTTTGTGTCTTATTTTCTACTTTTTTGTTATGAACTCTTTGACTTATAAAGATTAGTAGGGGGCTGTGCCCCCATTCGCATTTCCCCAGGGGGCAGGATCTGGCTGCTCGCTGTCTCGTGGCTCAGCCACTTGACGGGCATTGGGGCGCCCCTCCGTTATAGAAAGCGATTGTATTTAAAGAGGTGGTATATCAAAGAGTATGGGAGGAAGACGGTTTGGTCTTTAGTTATTATAGACAGAAAATCAGTTACTTGAGTATTTCACTATAACTGTCTACTTCAAATACCAATGAATAAGAAAACATAGTAAAAAGTAAAAGTAAAATGTAATAAGAAGTAAATAAATTAAATTAAATTAATGCCTTATCAAAAACAATATGAATTATTTTCTTGTTTAACATTCTACAAACATTGCTTTTTTTGCATTTCTGTTTGCATATTGTTCAGGATATTTTCTACTTCTCGTTTATTGGACAATTCACTTTATTCTTGATTTTTATAATATACACACCTCTTTTATGTTCATTTTCTTTTTTTTGTGACGTTCATTATTAACTTTGGCATTCTTTTTCTATCACAATCTAACATTTGATGTTCTTGAATGGATAAGTTGCTTTTCTGCCTTGCCATTATAATTGACTGTGGTAAAGGGCAAGTTAGCAGCACTGAGAGTGTCGTGGGATGGTATGGAGAGAGGATGTGCGCAGTAGGAGTAATGATTGGGTGAACGGTGTGGAGGGGAGTGGACAAGGCTGAATAACACAGACACAATGGAAAGCTTTTTTAATATAGTACAGACATTTGCTGCATTTTTGTGTCCTTGTGGGGTTTTTGATTTACTTTGAGCCTGCCCCAGCTATAGCCAGCAAGATACTTTTAGGGGTACCTCAGGAAGGCTTCTCCTGGGCTGACCAGATAGAATTCTGACCTGTTCCTTAGTTTTTTTTGGAGGCCTCATCCATTTTTCTTTGGAGGACGCTCCCATATCCTAACACCAACTACAATAGTAGGCCTCCAGGCCTTCACTCTCAGAAAAAGCCTGAATAAATAAAGGCCAAACAAAGGGAGAGAGAATGCACCAAAACCCCTGGTACAATTAGGAAAATGATCAATATTTAATTTATTTAATTCAAAATAAGAAAATGTGAAAAGGGAAACAAATGAATCCAAATTCCAAAAATACCAAAACACCTGTATTTTAGAAATTCCAGTAAGGTACTTAATCCAATAGAATCAAAACTAAGTTAAAAAAAAAAATCAAAAAGAAAATTAAAAAAAAAAGAAAATTCTACAAAAATCAAAACCAGAACATTAAATTTGTAAAATTAAAATCAGTTCAAAAATAAAAATGTAACAAAAAAGAAAAGCAAAAAGAAGGAGCCAAAGAAAAAGTAAATAAAACTAGTGGCTCAGCAAAGAGCCGAGGCAATCAAGTGGATATGTAGCACCAGTCATGTCACACCTCAAGGCCCTAATTGCTGAATAGTGAGGAAAGGGTCTAGCACACAATTGCCGAAAATACACAAGGCTCAGAACTGGCAAGGGAGTGAGATAAATTTTAAGATTTATAAAAAATAATAAACACTGAAAAAAAAGATACCATCTTAATGGCTGGTATTTGCCATTATTTGTATCTTGAATACACTGAAAAAGGCAAGTAAAGAGGTGGGGCAATGGAGAGATCACAGGTCCTCCGGTTGGACAATATCTTCTGACTTGAATGTGGATGCAAGGAATTTTTAGGTTCTCTACTGCCACACTCAACCTCTTCCCCTATGTACCTTTTAGATTGCACTTTGGAACATAAGAACATAAGAAGTTTGACAAACAAGAGGTAACCAATTAGTTCATCAAGCTTGCTTGTTTAGCTAATAGCTAAGTTGTCCCAGTATCTCTTCTTAAAAGAGGACCATGCTCTGAAAATTGTGCTTGATTCATCAAGAGGGCCCCATTGAATCTTCCCATTCTGAGGACCATGCTCATTCACCACCACTCCCACCCCTGCTTTGATGATCGCACTCAATATGGTGGGTCGCAATAACACTTATATGGGAAAAAGTGGGTAGCAACACTAAAAAAGTTGAAAAACATTGCTTTAGAGCTTAGCAGGGAGATGTGCACATTACAGTGAGCAGGATATCCAGTCTAGTATATGATCCCAAACACTACTAACTAGAGACTGGTCGGAGCCCATACAGGATTGGATGTCATAATAAAAACTGGTTGGAAGACTTGAATAAAGCAGTTGCTGGCCCTCCAGGTAAGCAGATAGCTGCAGAGTAATGTTGATAAGATTCAGTACACACAGGATGGCCTGGAAGTTGTAGTTTGCTCCAAGGGGGAAAGCAGGGGCTGCGGGAGGAACCCCAAAAGAGTGAAGAGGCTTCAGATCTTTTATGACTCTGTCATGTTTGCAGACATGGAATTGAAGGTACTCCAGTATCTAACTGCAAAAGAGTTTCTCCCAGAGCAATCAGGAGTTGGGAGGTGAGTGCAAAGGCACATCTGGTGGAGTACAAAGGAGGCAGAGGAGGCCAGTGCTGGAGAAAGACTGAGAAAGGACAGAAAGAAGTATGTGAGCCATGAGAGATTAAGGTACCAGATAGGATGACTTTTTTTGTATAGAATGAGGACCAAGGAGCTTATTCCTTAATTTATCCCATGTGGCTCCATTCTTCTATATCATCCCTGATATTCTTTATTTATTAATACAGTAAACCCCCTTTTGTTTGGATGTTAGTCTTCTCTAGTGGTTTTTCCAAGTATGACTCACAGGTGCCCGCCATCTGATCAAAAGCTGCTACAGTGTCTGAGTTATACATCTTTCTAAATAATTCAAATAAAATCTTTTGGAAGCTCACACAGTCTGTCAGCTGACATGTCAGTGTAACAGTTCACAAGTCATTCAGTCTTTGTACTGCTCATCATAATACGAGCAGTTCTTTAAAATGATTAACTTGTGTTGGAGCTGTGACCGATAATAAACATATATCTGAGTACAGAGAACAGCTGATAGTATATTTCAAAGAGCAACATGTGCCACTTTGTAGTGGGACATTATAAAAAGCTTGCACTTGCTGAAACTGCTGTGAAGAAATATCTGTCTACCTCAACAGCCAGCAAGACAAATGAACAGTTGTTTAGCTCTGTCAGGCACATTTATGCAGAGAGCAGCAGCTATTGTCTTGGAGAGAATACTGGAAAACCTTTGTTTATAGCCTACAACAGTTGTTGCTTGGATGCAATTACTAATGTGAGAAGTGATTTTTTTCCTTTGAGCTAGTTAATAATTGTCTCAGTTCTGTATTCTGCTTTGCAGTGTGACATTCAGTTGAGTTTGCGTCAAGGGGTGGGGTGCAGTATTCTGGTACGGAGGATTTTTCAAAAATTTATAACCGATATTTTACTTTTTGCTTTAGCCTAGATTGAGTATGCACAATGAGCAGGTTAATAAATTTTGTTCTTCATTATTATATCTGCCTTGAGAGCTCCTGTTAAGATTTGGCAGACTGTTTGGTTGACTCTTTGATGGACGGGAGTGCTCCCTGGCTCTCCCTTTGGCTTGGATTTCTTTCTGACTGGCTCCACATGTGATATGTCTATTTAAGGACATTCTCCTCCCTCAGAGAAAACTTCTTCCTAATGTTCTGTTACAAAGAAAAACTTTTAGATGATGCCTTAAAGTGAACACTGTACATTCATTGTGGATATATTTTGAGTCCAGTAAAGGACTGCATATCTTTACTTTGTAGAACAGGAATGTATGCCAGTAAGTAAAAGCATATAGCTAACAACTTTACTGCTGCCTACTGTTGATGTTCGTTATTAGTTTCTCTGCTGTATATTTTGTGGGTTTCTTCTAGCCCTAGAGTGTGGTCGGCCACTTTATTTTAAACATTTAAAAGCTATGCTTTGTTTATTATGGCACCAAAGGGCGGCAATGTGTTGCATATTGGTCAGATATGCAAGTAAGAATTTCACTGCATTTTGTACAGAACAGGTCACATTATCTAAAAGTTTTGCTGTGGAATTATCAGGCAACCCCAATAAAGCAGAGTCGATGTGTGTGTGTATGTTTGTTTGTCCGCCATACAAATCTGCACCGGGCGTTCAATCACTGGGCATGGGGCTCCTTTGTGACCAGTAGAAGGTCATGGGGTATGTTTGGTTCGGAAAAATGTTTGTGGTGAACCGCAGGGCACCTTTTCACCGACACAACCTTCGGCACATGTTCCCGTACTTAAGATGGCTGCACATTGCAACAGAATTTCACCCACATTGCAACAGAATTTCACCGCGGTGCCATCTAGCGGCAGCTTTGGTCCCTGTGCGGCTGCTGTATCAATGTAAAACGTGAACGACCCAGTAAGTGTGACCGGCTGACACACCTGCGTTCCCGCGAGTCACAATCCCAAACGCACTAATAGTGCTGTATTTCATTTGCCAACGTCCGTTATATGGCAACACGTTTGAACAGAGTCTTGCCTTAAACAGACAGCATCCTTCCCCTGCCATTTTCCACACACGCAACAGCGGTTGTATGTCACTTCTTTCTGTAGTTACCATCGCCAACGTCCATTACATAGCAGCACGGTTCAACACAGACGCTCCTTACTGTGTAATACCACTCGCCTTTGTATCAAGACTCTCTATCCAAATATTATTGAAGCAACTATCATGACACGTTGTGCAAGACGTAAAGATGTTTTCATACCAAGAATACAGTTGATTTCGAATGATTTACCCTTTGATTTCAAACTGCTACAATTTCCTGTTCATTTGGCTTTTGCTATGTCAATTAATAAGGCTCTAGGGCAATTACTACAAGTTGCAGCCATCAATTTCGAAAATCCATGCTTTTCACACGGACAACTCTACGTAGCATGTTCTAGAGTGGGCAATCCTCAGAATTTGTTCATTTTCTAACCACAAAGGAAAACAAAACATATAGTGTATCCAAAGACTCTGGAATGAGCGCTCATATTACCTATTACAATAAAATGTTCTCAGGAATGCTGATCTGCTCAGGTCCCCAAAACATTTTAACAGTGCTCTTAGAAAAGAGAAAATCAACAATATCAGAAATGTTTGCTATTGCACAATGTGAGCAGCAAGAAGCTATTGAATTAAAGAACGGGTTTAATTAACAACAAGACTCGGCACATAATGAAGCAACAGGTTGGAGTTGAATTGGCTGGAGTTTGAGGCCCTGACTTAGATGGTCTTCTTTTGGCTCACTCACTTCACGTTTCATTTCTGTTTGGGTGACATTTAAGGAAAGAAATTAAGTAATATAGGGGAACAAATCTTAAAAACAAGTCAATTAAAATTAATTCAAAATAAGTTAATTTGCAGCAAAAACAGTGCACTAATTAAGAAAAGAGTTGCAGCCACTGGGGCCCTCCAGGACCGGACTTTTGGACCTCTGGTATAAACCCTCCAGCAAGTCCTGTTACTGTTCATTGTGAGCCATGTCTACTACACCTCTTGGTGTAAACATCACCGGATGCTCAAACCACCTTAATTGACTCCTTCTGGAAGAAGAAGCAAAATGAAGTGATTTGGATATGTCTCGAAGATGGTGTCTCCTTTTATATGTTGTCACATACGTGCGCTTAGGAGGTAGTCAACAAGATCTGCGGTGAGTGAAACATCGTGAGATGAAGGGTTGATTTATAGTACTAATGCCTCTCTCTCTTGTTCATCAGACCAAAAGAAAAGTAATCCAGTATCCTAACCTCATATACTTCCGGTCCACAAGATGGCCACCAAATTGCACTTCCTCATCCGGCTCCCACTGATGACATTATAAGTACTTCTGGACCTGCTGGGCAAGATTTTCGGGGAGGTTGTTCACGAATGTCTCACATGCCAATATTTCAGCCACCTTTTGGGCAGATTTGATATCTGGCTGTAGCCAGCACCCAATCTTGCCCCAAACTTCAAAGGCTTGGGTGCGAATCAGCCTCTCTGGGTCGAACCGCCACTCCCACCAGTCCTTTGCCTGCTGTGCCGGAGATATACCGTAGCATTTATATACCTCTGCCCTGAGGGTATTGTAATCTGCGGCGTGCTCCTCGGTTAAGTCATAATAAGCCTTTTGTGCCTCTCCCTTCAGATAGGTTGCCAGTAGGTATGCCCATTCTGACCTCGGCCACGCATTTAGTTTCACGGTGCATTCAAAAATCAAAAAATACATTTCTACATCATTCCCCTCAGTCAGGAAAGTTAACTGAGGAGGAAGAGACTGAGCAGTCTCTGGTCTGATAGCTGCCGCAGCCTGGGCTTCCGACTCTGGGTCCAAGTTTCTCCCATCTGGACCTTAAGAATGCACAGCTCCATCAATATGGTGGTCAAGACGGTATTTAGGTCCTGCTGTTCTGTCATTCTTTAGCAAAAATCCTGCTGACTTCACCAATTGTCGTAGAATAAAATGACTTCCATAACGGAAAAGAGTTGGGGACCATTCCCTTATAATGGACAAAGTAAGGAAATAATTGAAAAAAGATCAATCAATGTACTCAAAACAGCAATTTACAAAAGGAAATACAGACATAGTATTTATTTATTTCTTTAATAATGGAACAAAATGGCTGGCGGAAATGATGTGGCAGGAGATGAAGTCGTAACTGGAAGATGGATGTGATGTCATCAAGATGAGAACAGAAGTGATGATATCGCGGAAGTAATGTCATCTTTAGGAGACTGAATGTGACGTTGTCAAGCTGGAGCCAGAAGTGACATCATCAGTGGGAGACAGGATGTGACGGCATCAGTGGGAGCCAGATGATGAAGTGACGTTTGGCGGCCACCTTGTGAACCCAGAAGTGTGTGAGGTAAGTGTACTGGATTACTTTTCTTCTTTTGGTCTGATGAAAAAGAGAGAGAGGCAATTAGTACTATAAACCAACCCTTCATCTTGCAATGTTTCACTCACCTCAGGGCTTGTGGACTACCTCCTCAGTGCACGTGTATGACAATGTTTATAGGGCTATTACTGTCTCACGTGCAGAGTACAGTTAAATTCTTACTTGCATGTGCTAAACATATAATATGTTGCCACTCTGTGTTGTCATGATTTGTGAGTAGAACTACCTTAAGGCAAACATCACTCTATCGTATGTTAAATATCTAAAAACATATTTGTAATTATTTGTTTAATGGAATTAAAATGATATTATACATTTTAGGATGTTCTCCTTCTGCAGTTTGCCTAAAGATGTACTACTACTGCTGACAATAATTTTTTACATTATAAACATAGCGCTTTTTCCCACAACTCAAAGCATTTCAGTAAGTTTGAAGCCATTTCGACCACTACTAATGTGTATCATCCAAGTGGACGTTGCGATGGCAGCCATTTTGTGCTAGCACACTCACCACACATTAGCTGTTAGGTAGTAAAGTAGTGGGCAATTTAGACTGGACATTGGGATACACCCTACTCTTTACGAAGAATGACCAGGGATCTTTTATAACCACATAGAGTCAAGACCTCAGTTTTACATCTCATCTTGAAGAACAGCGTCATTTTTACAGCACAGTGTCCCTGTCACTGCACTGGGACATTTAGATCAACATTCAGACCACGGGGTAAGTACCCCCTGCGAGCCTCACCAGCACCTCTTCCAGCAACAACCCAAGCTTTTCCTAGATGAGCTCTTATCCAGGTACTGGCCAGGTCCAAACATGCTTGGCTTCAGGTGGATGACCTCTTCTGAAGTGCATGTGATATAGCTGCTGAACAGAGGAAAATGCAAGCTACAAAAGATAAACAACATATTTCTTATGGTCTGGGGAACCATGGAATTCCTCAGGAGTAGCTAAAGGCTGTTTCTGTGAAAAGAGAAGTCTAGTTAGACCGGCACAACCTGTTATCCCAGGAATCTTCACCAGAAGAGATCATGAAAGTGATTTTATTTTGTTGATAGATCACAGAACCTAACATTAGCTTCAGTACAGTTTTATCCAAAACAGTCATCTTTTGTGCAGCTGAGGGTTTAGCTTAGGGTTAATAAATTTAAACAGTATGTCCTAAAGCTTAGGTAATAATTCATATTGTAGGCAAGGATAGCATAAAGTTAAATGCAAACTCTAGTTCAAGTTTATTTTTAGACAGAAAAAAATCCAAGTTGGAAAAAAATGAAACCAATAAAACAGGCTATAAAAAAGTCAAGACCTCTGTAATTGTTACCAGCTGATCGATCGTTATATGATTTCATATTTAGTGCTTTCCATGTGTCACAACAAATATTTTAAATAAAGGAATCAAAAAATGTAATTTCTCTGGCATCATGAAATATAAATAAACATTTAATGACTCCCTTATCAAGATCATATTATTGCAAACTAATAAACGGAGTCATTACTTCCTAAATCCAGACATATCTGCCAAATTTAATTCAATTTATGTCTTTGTTAACTGCATGTGGTGTTTCTCATTGAAAAAAACCTACACCAATAAGCAATTCCCTAGCTTTTGGAAAAGGGGGTTGTGTGCTGTCCATATTCTCCAACTTCCAGATATACCCACTTATCTGCTTTTGGGAGTGGAGCCCTGAGAGTTTATGAAATTAACAGGCATCCTTATTTTTAATTCATTGGTAAACTTCTGTATCAAAGAAATATAAAGATTTTTATGAATGGAATATGTTATTTTAGTTCACAGCATGACATACTGTATTTACAAAAGTACCTGCATTTCCTTTTTGTATATTCACAATAAACTGAAAATAGTGCAGATAAATAGTTAATGTACTTTGCTGTGAAAAAAAAAACAAAATCGGTGTGTTTCTTTAGCACTATGCAGGCTCCAGGGAATCTTCACAAGCCAAATCTAGTCTTATTTTCAGCTTTGCAGGCAGTCCTAGATTCATAGATTTGGCTTCAGCGACACTGTTGATATATTCACAACCGAGCCTGAGGTACAAAGTCAACACTCTTAAGTGTTGCAGCAGATGCCGGTCTGGAAGAGTGGTTTTTAGTGGAACTACACATATTTGAACAATAAAGCAGGAAATATCCTTAGGGAATCTTGTGACTTAGCCAGCATTGTATCCAGAATGCTTAATAAAAGGAAGAACAACAGGGCTGCTCCAAGAAGTTCATTAGTCATCATTATTACAGACTTATTCACAGTGCCTAATATGCAGGCAAGGGCTCCATCTAGAGCATCATATGTGTAGCACATCTACATCTCAGAGATGTTCAATAGGACATACAGTATGATGCAGTTTCAACAGTCTTATAGGTAAGTGTATGCTGGAAATGAGCATTGCCTACTACATGTGTTGAAAAATGTTACCAATGCAACATAATACACTATAAATGGCTGAAATGTTTAATATATTTTATCAGTGTATATTTAGGAATGTTGAACTAAAATGAGCTGAGTATGCTAATAATATCAAAATAGAACATTAGAATACTCTAGATAAGAAAAAGGCCATTCAACCCATCAAAGCTCACCAGTCCTATTCACTTAATTCTTCTTAAAAAACATCAAGTCTAGCTTTGAAAGTCCCTAAAGTCTTACTGTCTACCACACTTCTTGGTAGCTTATTCCAAGTGTTTAAGGTTTTCTGTGTAAAAAAAAAAAAACTTATAATGTTTGTGTGAAATTTGCCCATAACAAGTTTGCAACTGTGTCCCTCTGTTCTTAATGAACTCATTTTAAAATAACAGTCTCAATCCACTGTACTGATTCCCTTCATAATTTCAAACACTTCAGTCATGTCACCTCTTAATCTTCTTTTGCTTAAACCATATACGCTCAGTTCTTTTCATCTTTCTTCATAATTCATCCCCTGTAGCCCTGGAATCAGCCTAGTCTTTCTTCTCTGGAACTTTTCTAGCACTGCTATGTCCTTTTTGTAGGCTGGAGACCAAAACAGCACACAGTACTCCGGATGAGGCCTCACCAGTGCATTATAAAGGTTGAGCATAACCTCCTTGGACTTGTACTCCACACACTGTGCTATATAATCTAACATTCTGTTTGCCTTCTTAATGGCTTCTGAACACTGTCAGGAAGTTGATAGTGTAGAATCCATTATGACTCCTAAATCCTTCTCATAAGATGTACTTTCGATTTTCAGACTCCCATTGTGTATTCACACATTCATTCGCACTTCTCCCTCTGCAATTTCCAAATCCTTCAGTACTTCCTTAGTAGTCACATTTACTGCAGGGAGGTTATCCACTTCCTCACTTGTGAAGACCTCAGAAAAATGCAAATTTAGAGTGTCTGCTGTTTCACTGTCTGTATTTTTTAATTCCTCTTTACTATTCTCGATGCACTTCACCTCCTCCTTAACTGTTCTTTTACTACAAAAATAATGAAAGATTCTCTTAGGGTCTTCTTTCATCTTATCTGCTATATTCCCCTTCAACTTCCTCCCTAATATCCTTTTTAATGGTTGCCCTCATGTTCTCATACGGCCTACGAGTATCTTTGGAGTTATTAGTCTTATATGCCTTATAAAGCTACTTTTTCCTTTGCAGCTTCTTTTTTAACTCTTTATTAACCTACCGTGGAGTTGTTTTTTTTTTTAAATTTCCTATTAATTCCAAATTTAGGTATGTACCTGTCCTGCATTACATGTAAAACATTGTTAAACCTGTTCCACTGCTCCTCGACTGTCTCCATATTTAAAAGCTTATCCCAGTGTATCCTACTTAGACTTTGCCGCATCTGCTGAAAATTTGGCCTACCAAAGTTAAATGTAGCAATTTTAGTCTTTCCATGTGCACTCATACAAACCACTGAGAACTATATAATATTATGGTCACTTGACTGTAATGATTCAATCACCTCCACACTCTCAATTCCATCTTGATTATTACAAAATATTAAATCCAGACAAGCTTCACCCCACATTGGTGCTTTAACATACTGAGTTAAAAAACATTCACTGCTTACTTCTAAAAACTGCTGCTCTTGTGCTTAGCTATTTGCAAGGTTATTCCAGATAATATTTGGATAATTAAAGTCTCCCATAATTATAATATTCACCTGTAAATTTGCCTTTTTTATATTACTAAAAAGATGTGTGTTAAAATACCGTCTGCATTGGGTAGTCTAGAACAGGGGTCGCTTGTCCTGGAGGACCACCGTGGCTGCAGGTTTTCATTCTAACCCTTTTTTTAATGAGTGCCCTGATTGTGCTGATAATTAACTTCTTGTGAATTCATTTTAATTGAATTGCTTTTTTAAGATTTGTTCCCCTGGATTTCTTCATCATTTCTCTGAATTGTTTCATTTCTTTCCTTAAACGGCACCCAAACAGAAATGAAACATGAAGTGAAGGAGCCAACAGAAGACCAACTAACTCAGGGCCTCAAACTCCAACCAATTTCACTCCAACCAGTTGCTTAATGAGGTACCGAGTCTTGTCGTTAATTAAACCTGTTCTTTAATTTCATGGCTTGTTGCAGGTCTCATTATGCAATAGCAGACATTTCTGAAATTGTTGATTTTTATCTGAGAGCTCTATTAAAATGTTTTGGGTACCTGAGCAGATCGACATTCCTGAGACCTTCATCTTTCTTTATTTTCAGATATTGTATGATGGACACCAGTTGTTTTAGTTCATTTTGTGTCTCATTATTGTTTGGCTGCTAATTAAGGAAAAAGAAACAATTAAGGGGTTTGAGTCTTCAAGAGAAAGTCAAATAAAATTAGTTCAAATGAAGTTAATTAGAGGCAAAAACAGGTCACTCATTAAGAAAAGGGTTAGAATAAAAACCTGCAGCCACGGTGGTCCTCCAGGACCGGAGTTGGCTACCCCTGGTCTATAACACACTCCTTAAATAAGGCTCTTTCCCTAATGCTTTCCAGGCAAAGCCACATGTCCTCACTAAGATGGGGTTCATTGTCCAACTGAAGAAAACTTGTTTTTAAATTCTGCTTGACATAAACAGCAACCCCTCCTCCTTTTCTGTTCTTTCGATCCTTCCTAAAAATGTTTCTCCCTTTATGTTATACTCCCCATCTTTGTTATTCAGCCAGGTTTCAGTTATTGCTATAACATCATACTTAGGCTCTGCTACAAACAACTCCAACTCACTTGCCTTATTTTTGATACTTCTAGCATTAAGGCTATTTTTAATATGTTACTCCTTCTACATTTACTATAAATATTAGTATAATACTATAATACTATTATAATAGCCCTGCGGTGGGCTGGTGCCCTCCCCGGGGTTTGTTTCCTGCCTTGCACCCTGTGTTGGCTGGAATTGGCTCCAGCAGACCCCCCGTGACCCTGTAGTTAGGATATTGCGGGTTGGATAATGGATGGATGGACTGTTATATTAGCAAGCCAATTTAATCCAATTCAGAGTTGCAAAGGGCTTGTGACTATTTTGTAGACAATCTAATCAACATTAGATTACTATGATCAATTAACGTTTTATATTTTGTATTGAGACATTCCAGCAATGAAGGAAACAATCTCATAATTGGCTGCTTCTTTGAGAAAATATTACATGTGTTGAAAAATGTTAACTATTATATATAAATATATATGTGTGTCTTCTATATATAATACCTAACCTGCATGTCTTTGCATAGTGGAAATAGCACCCAGAGGAAACCCATATGAATAACATTCAAGTTCCGTGCATGGAGCACCCAGAACGTGAACCCTGGTCTGCTTACTGTGAGGCACCAGCACTACCTGGCACCTATGTTTAAGAAGGAACCCATTCTGGAAATGGTGCAATTCATTTATAATGTTCAGTTTCTCATGCAGATCACCAGAGCATGTTTGTGACTTCATAACAACATGTAAAAGTAAAGAAGATATTGGGTAACAGAGTGGCACATTTATCAGCATTACTGAAGCCTGTACCTGTGCCAAAGAAACTTGCTGCTTCCAACCTGAACAACCATCTGCCCACTGCATTAACCTCTGTAATGATGAAGTGTCTGGAGGAACTGCCCATGATCCATATTACCTACATTGTTCCTGCTACCCTGGATGTACCACAGTTTGCATACCAAAACAACAGGTCTGTGGGTGATGCAATCTCCTTAACCATGCACAATGTTCTGGGACATATGGAATGGAAAAACACAGCTGTGAGGAAGCCGTTTTATTGTCTATAGCTCTACTTTTAACTCAGTTGTAGCTACCAGCCTGGTGCTGAAGCTCAGAGACCTTGGTCTGAGCAGCTTCATCTGTTTCTGAGTGTTTGAATTCCAGACAAATAGGTCCCACTTAGTGAGGATTGGCAACAGGAACTTCTCCACCCTGGACATTGGGGTTCTGCAAGGTTGCTGCTTCAGCCCACTGCTATACAGTCTATTCACTTATGACTGTGTTGCAAAGCAATGCCATCATCACATTTGCAGACTATACCACCATGATTGGCTTCATTAGCAACAATAATGAGGCTGCCTACAGGAGTGAGGTAAAAGACCCAAGTGTATGGTGCCATGACAACAACCTCCTCCAGAAAATCAACAAAACAAAGGAGGTCATTGTTGACTTCAGCAAGAACACATGTTGTCACACTCCACAATAGATCAATGGCTTCCCCATCCAGAAAATGAACAGCTTCAGATTCCTGGATGTCCATATCACCGACTACATTTTTTTGTGGTCTGTCAGCACCACCTGCATCCTTAAAAAGGCTAAGCAAAGGATTCCTTTCGTGAAAAAGCTAAAGAGCTTTGGAGTGTTACTAATATTGATACTATTGAAAGTATATTGATCAGATGAAACATGATGTGGCTTGACAGGATTGCAAGCTCCTCTAAATGACTGTCCATACTGTTTCTAAAATCATTTGGGCTGACCTTCGACAGTTTCATGCTAAATACTACACCCAGTGTCTCTGGACTTATCCCCTCACCTCTGATGCCAGCCATCTAGCTCATTCTCTGTTTTCTGTACTGTCTTCTGGTAAATGCTACAGGAGCCTCACCACACACTTTACCCACTTCTGGGGTAATTTCTTTCCCTATGCCAAAAGGTCACGGAAATTTCCATAACCCGACTTTACCTGACCTGTACTGTACCCATCTGTTGGTTTATGTGTTATTTTGCTGCACTTTTTTTAACTACTGTTAAACTGTGTGATGTATATATCAGTATAGAATAAATAGGTTTATTCTTCTGATTCTATTATTTATTGAACTTATTTACATTTATATTATCTTCTTATTGTCTTATTGACCCTAATTGCAACTGTGACACAAAAATTTTATTATGCTCTTACAGCATATGTGACAATAGTGAGCTAACCTAATTTAATCTAATTTAATTTAATCTAATCACAGACCTTTGCCTGATTATGTTTGTGTTGATTTTGCTTGTTCTTTTAGTTTCTTTGTAGATTTTCTCAATGTTCTCCAGTTTGATCTCACTTTTCAGGCATGTATACTAGTTGGCAATCCTATATTTACCAATTTACCTAGCATATATATATAAATGTGCTGTTGAATTTATTACTTGTCATTTTACTTTTACCCTGGGATAAGTCCTGGTGTCTGACACATGTGGGACTCTGAGGGAGCAGCACTTTTTAAATTTTATTGTACTTCGTCCCTTCTTAATGTGTATTATTTTGACAGAGTTTGCCTGTACAGTATGCTAGAGTATATGACTATGAACCTGTGGATAATCTTAATGAAAATTACCCTTTTCTGAAAGCCATTCTTAGAAACATACATTCTTAAACATGTTTATTGTAATTTCACAGTCACAGCTATCCTGGCAGGAAAGAATCATGGCCCGCAGGGCCTTTTTATTCAACACACACTGACAGCCGAGGTCAAAAACTGGAATACCTTGCTGAAATCCCCTACCAACATAGGGAGAACAAGAACATTCCATACCAACAACATCCTATTGCAAGATTTAAACTCAGGATATTTGTCTTGGGAGATACAACCACTATTCAGTGCACCAACTGTAGTCATCTTTAAAATATAAATACTGTAGATGTTTCTTGATTGTAACACACAGAAAACCATAGATCTACCAAATCAAAGCATAAACATTGTTTCTTTCAGTGAAATTTGAAAAGATGTTGAGTTTTGCCTGATTTAGTTATGAATTATTAGAACTGTCAAGGTATCTAGCTAAGGCTGATACACAAATCAATAGGCTGTTCAGCAGAGCTGAAGGGGCTAAACAAAATTTGAAGTAAAAACAAAACGAGGTCAATATCAGAATTTTTCTCACTAAAATGTATGATTTCTTCAGCACAAGCCACTTGCAAACTCTGTTATATTTTGTCTAGGACATACAAGTGCCAGATGGCAGAGAAGAAGAAAAATAAACAAGATCAGGAGGTGGATAATAATTCAAATGAGCAATCAGAAACATGAAAAAGGTCAGAGTACCAGGATGAGACTGTACAGACTCAGAATGAGACAGTGAACCTTTTATGAAGGGGATCAAGAGATCAGAACATAGTTGGGAGTTTGTGCCAGAGTTGATACCAAAGAATGCAAGGCAATCAACCGTCAAGTCCAAAATGCAAGGTAAAATCAAAGGTCTAAAGAAACAAAGCTATCCAAATACAGAGAAATCTTTTAACAGATATGTAGATTTGTGCACCAGTACTGTTTTTATGTAAACCTCACACATCACTTTTTCTGTGGTCTTTCTGGTGACAACATGCTTCCATTTACTGGTATTTCTGGGAAATATTGTTGTGGCAGCAGCCAACTTAAATTCTCAAAAATCCCTAATTGGATGCATACTAATTGAAAATCCATCAAAGAAAAGATATGAAGAATTAACAAACATTGCTAATAATAAAAGAGGCAAGTTTTAAAAAAACAATACCACAAGAGTTAGACTCAAAATAAAAAAAAAGCAAAATGCCTACACACTTAATTGCCCATAACTATTACCAAAAAGCGTTGATTTATTTTAAAAGAAGTGAATCCAAAGATTGCATGATGTCTATCGACATACTAAACAGGGTTTGTCCAATGATGTGGTATGTGCCAATCATGCAACTTTACACCAAGGCTGTCATATAAACAACATGATGGTGCTCATAGCACAACACTACAAAATGGCACTGTCCATGAAAAGAAAACGGCAGTGTGAGAAATGTTGCAATAAATGTAATGTCATTTTCTAAGTCGCTAAATCCAAACCAGGGGCCTCGTGCATAATGGCGTACATAGGATTCACACTAAAACATGGCATACGGACAAAAATCAAAATGTGCGTATGCGCAAAAAAAATCTGATGCAGAAAACCGTGCATAAGCCAACTTCCACGCACTTCTGCTACATAGATCCCAGTCTGCATGAAATGTAACGCTCATGCACGCGCCTGCTACCCCTCCCAGACTCCTTCCAGAATTATACCTCTTTGAATATGCAAATCAATATAAATATTCCCTTAAATTCAGCATTCTGTGAAAAGACAATGGCAACAGCATGGGGAAAAAATAAAGAATATCAGCGGATGCTAAGTGGAGGCAAAGAAAAAGTACTATTTGTTGGTTTAAGCAGTTGCACAGTGCCCAAAATAAAAAAGAAGTTGTCAGATATCAAAGTTGCCGTGAAAAGGCGAGTCGTAGGCCACTGTCTGAGTGTCATTTGGAGGCTTATTAGGGTACAGAGAAAAGAAAAAAAAATAGGGACACAGTGGAAAAGCTTGAAATGTCAACTTTAATCTCTAAATTTCCACTTTAATCACATAGTTTATTTTGTCATTAAAGTAGAACATCATAAACATCTTAAAATCTTTTACTAGTTTCTCAAATCCCATCGTATCTAAAGTAGAATGTTAAATGCTTCGTATTCTGTGTGTTCTTCTATGTACTCTATGTGTGTGAATCACTACTTGCTTCTTAAATGGGTTTTCTCTTATGCTGACAGGACACAGAATACATTACATTCATGATATTACAGCTCTCTGGACAATTTAAATACTAAGATGTATACTTGATATCATTCTCATGATGACATGAATTAAAACGTTTATTAAACACGGGGCCACAGTGGTGCAATGGTAGCGATGAACTGGCGCCCTGTACAGAGATTGTTCCTGCCTCCTGCAGGATGCTTGCTGCATGTGTGCCACCCTCGATGAAATAATTTATTGCAGCAGTACTGTCTCTTTGAAACGTACTAACCTCCAGTTCTGCCCTTCCTGTTCTTTCTCCAAGTGACCAATTCCCACACAATCAGCTCTGTAATAGATGTCAAGCCATTTGTAAGCTTAGACCACACATTCTTCAAAACGTTTATGGAACACTGAAATATATTCATAGTACATGTAAATTATTCCATCCATCTGTCCATCCAGGGTCATGCCAAGCATACGCATGAGGCAGGAACAATCCCTGAATAGGGCACCAGCTCATCGCTACCACTGTCCATTATATCTACACATTTAATAACAGTATATATTATTTAAATGAAGTTAAAAAATATCTCTATAATGTTATATATATACTTTACTGCATGTCATATGAAAAATGATATCAAGAGCTCCAAGAAGATAGCTCTTGGAAATCTAAATCAACTTAGAAGCCAGTCATCATCATCTGTAAATATGCGCTCTCTTCTATTGATATGAATTAAGTTCCTTTATTGTTATTGTATGGTACAATAAGATTCAATGTACAAATCGTCCATAAACTTATTTCCTTATAAAATGTTAACAACAAAAACAATAATAATAATAATGCAATAAAAAATGAAAAATATACATTATGAACACATAAGTGTCTCAGGTTGTGCAGCATTACAACTGTAATGCAAGTTTACAGAGAGGTAATTATATTTATAAGTACAAACAGTTCTACCAGGAGCACTGATTGAGTGCATTTAGAACTCTTGGGATGAAGCTATTTCTGAACCGCGAAGTCCCTACAGGAAAGGCTCTGAAGCATTTGCCGAATGGCAGAAGTTCAAATAGACTGTGCTCATGGCTGAGACAGCGTGTGCTAGAAGCAGTACCCCGATAATTCCGCTCTTGACACAATCTGTGGTAGAGCTTTCTGAGTAACTGCTGTAGAGTTGCGATTCCACACTCAGATGCAGTGGGTTTAAAAACTCAGTGGTGCACTGAGAGTAACAATGCTAAAGCTGCTATAGTATTTTGAATAGTTTGCCTATTCCATGCACCATGGTATAGTTACAGGTTGATTGCAATCAGAACTAAAAAATGATATGCGGTTAATGTCAGTGTATTTGATAAAGCTGCATCAGGGACATGAATATAAAAAATAAAGGGAAGCCACCCAGGAACAGTAGCACTACTTTGACGCTGGGTGGCGCCAGTTTGCAAAACCGCACAGAAAAGTTGCATACGCCATGGTTTGAGCTGGCATGAAAATGTGCGTGGCTTTACGCCAAATTTAGTTTTGATATATCATGATGTGAATGTGGAAACAGGCGTACACAACATTTTTGTGTGTACACACCATTTATACATGAGCCCCCAGGATTGTCGGGGTGGGGAGCCTGGAGCCTATCCCAGCTAGCATAAGGTAGGAACGAACTCTGGAGAGGATACCAGTCCATCACAGGGCAAACACACACACACACACCAAATGCACACTAGGGCCAGTTTAGCATTGGCAATTTACCTAACCTGCGTGCCTTGTGGACAGTGGGAGAAAACCAGAGCACGTAGAGAAAACCCACACAGATACGGAAAGAACATGAAAATTACAAACAGGGATGACTCAGACTGCAAACACTTGTCTCATACTGTGAGGCAGCACCACTGTGCCACTGTGCCACTGAATCACCAATGCAATAAATATAAAACAATAAGTCATATTTCAAAGCTGTTCTTAAAGAAATAAATAAAAAACAAAATTATATTAAATTCTTGCACACATGACAAACATGTTCCATTAATTGCGTATTGTTTTGTTAATAGTTAAATATGCTAGACATCTTCTCTAACATGACTGTCATAACATCACACATCTTGTAGCATAGTCATTTCATACTCCAAAATACAAAGCCAAAGTGCACATGACATATGATAAAAAATGCGTTTTCACAAATAAAATTTATAGCACATACAGTACCAAACATTTGTGGATGTTAGAAAAGTTTTTATCCCTGATAATAACTCTAGAAACTAAGATATAGTAGTTCACATTAACACAGACATATTGGAAAAGTCTTTTTGGCCTATCATCCACACTGAAATGACATGTGATTGTCATGAGATCAGACTTTCACTTCAGTGATCCCATCATCCATCATCTGTGCATCAACTGACAGGTACTGTTCCTTGAAACACTTGGATACTTTGCTGAATGTATTTCGGCTAACCCCCAGTCTATATTTTCCAAGGGTTTTTCCACCTTATACTTGTCTGTGACCTTTAAAAGCAATTGAACTTTACCTTCTGCCCACACAAAGAAATCTGTTTCATGTATTCGTTTCAGCATTTTGATATACTTCTGGTTTGCTTCATAAACACACTGCTCTCAAAGCTGATAAACCATTCATGCCCAGTGTAAAAGATTTATGGAATTTGGGCATTTCAGGTAAACTTTTTGAAAACAATCTGAAAACACTAGTGTGGATGGAAAACTTTTGAAAAGAAGATTATGTTTTCAAAAAGTATCTATGTTAGTGCTCACTATGTAAGACTTAAAAGAGGAACACAAATCCAAAAAATATACATATTTTCCTAATTTATGATTTTTTGTACACAGGGTGAGGGCAAAGTATGGCAAAACAGTACAAGTTGCCATATGTAAAAAATTTCTAACAAACTTCTCAAACTGACAGTAATATATTGCATACATTTGCACTGTAAAGAACACTGTCTACATGACATATAGTCTTATGTTCTGTTTGCATAACTGACAGGCCAAATGTAACACCGCTAAAGTACTAAACAATCTCAACTGTAACAACACTCCATTTTTTATATCCCAGTCTCTTGCTTCAGTGAGGAAATTATGCAGTGACATTTACTTCTTGGTCACACAACAACTTGAACATGCCTGCCATGAATTGCAATGAAAAGGAATAAATGGTCTTTTTAAATATTTTATTGGACAAAAATGGTTTTAAAAGGAATAACATATTAGATACATTTGTAAATAGCTCATCTACTGCTCGCATTAAATGAGAAAGCATCATTTTATAAAATAACTTCATCAAGAATGTATTGCAGTTCCAATGTTCAGCTCCAACCTGATCTAGTTATGAGGCAGCTGTGCTAACCACTGTGCCACTGTCTTGCCCCTAATAATATTCTGAGAGCAATAAAAATAAATAGCTGTACATAATTTAATGGATATAACTCTTTATCTTTATACATCAATGTGTGATTGATAATTTCAGTAAAGTCACAGTTTTGTGCCTAAATCCAGAATTATCTTTATACAATCAGTATACATCCTGTAAGTCACTTGGACAAAAAATAATGACAACACTTTCTGCCATGCTCCTGACTGGCTTGTGGAAGAATCTTGGATGTGCAAACCTCTGTATACAAATGACTCATCTCTCTCGTCAACAATTTGAAGAAAATATCACTAAAGTATTCACTTATTTATTCCACCCTGTTAACACAAACATACCTCTTGATCCATAAATTCAGCAAAAGTTAAACTGGGACACCAGGAGTCCTATTGGGGTTTCAGCTTGTTTAACAAATGCTTCATGGAACAACGTCTCCTGTTTCCCCTGTCTGACAGTCAAAGTTCAGCACATCAAAACGCAGAGACAGGTTTGGTCACTGAACACCTAGTGCAGAGATTCATATCTCCGTTGATTCTTTTATCAATGTATCTTATCTACTATTGTCTCCAACTGTGGACCAAATTGCTTATAAAACAGTATTTAAGGAAGCAGCAGAGAAATGACTAAATAATAGACTTGAACAGATTAAATATTATATTAACAGCTGAAAAAATTATAATAAACCACTCAGAATACTGTGTAATATAGACATTGAATTCTCTAACCCTTCCCAAGCCAATTCAGGGCTATAGAAGGACAAAGTCACAAAGTCTATCCTGACAATACCCATACAATACAGGAACGAGCCATAGACGGGGTAACAACAACTCATCTCACACTTAGGCCAGCTTAGAGTCAAGGATTAACCTGACCTGCATGTCTTAGGGGATGTAGGAGGGAATCCCGCCAGACTGGAAGAAAATACATGCAGGAATGGGGAGCACACACATGCAAACTAAATATGTACAACATCTGGGTGTGGGATTCTAACCTAAGACGTTATATATGCAAGGCCACAGCACCACTCCATTCACTTAGGTGCTGCCCTGCACAATGTTCTGTTTTCCTAATGTGAGATACAAGTGACATGTTAAAGACAATAATTTCACTTGTCATATGTGACAAGTAAAATCTAGCGATTAACTGAGTTTGTTCTCTTAGTGAGAGATTACAGAAGTTGATTAAAACTGCAGTGCTTTTGATTTGATTTTATATACTGTAATTTATTAATCCTCAAGGGGAAACTGTCTTTTCGCATGACCTATGGAGGTCAGAGTGCAGGGTCATCCCCCCTGAAGCAATTTTCAGGTTAAGGGCCTAGCTCAAGGGCCCAACGGAAAAGGTTGGGGGTGGCTTTGTTCTAGGGCCATGCAGTCTGAAGAAACGGCAAACATTTTCATACATAAAATAAACAGTATTTTTGACTGCAATCTTTTCTTTTTTTCTCACACTGTTGCATTATTATATCCTTCATCTAAGAAATATAAAAATCTTACTCCAAAATGTAAATCGAGTAGAACATTTACTTCAAAAAAGACATATATTATAATAGAAAAGACACAAAAACACTTAAAAATTTGGACATATCGGGGATGGAAAAAATCTCGATCCCAAATTTTCCTTCTTGATCCCCAGTTCAATTTAGTACTAGTATACAAAGGCTTTCCAACAAGAATATAAGAAATGAATTTAACAAAGATGTCTAAGGAGCACATTGTGCAAGGGTTAGTCCTGCACTGCAATCACATGTATGCTAACCTTTCTAGGTATATAGATAGATAATTTTAGATATGAATATTGTAAAGAGGAAACAAAGCAACGTCAAAGAGTTCAGGCACCAACCTTGTTGACCCAGTATAAATACAAAAGTTAAGCACAAACAAATATGCAACAAGTTGCAGATGCATCTTTTATGAAGAGAGCTCAAAACAGAACTGTTTCAAAATAGCCAAGCTTCTGGTCACATGGGTTCCAGGCAGGAAGGGGTGGGTGCAGGAGAGCAGACATCGGAAGTGATGCCAGTGGTGAAACAGCCATCAATCTTCTATTCTCCAGAGGGAGGAAGAGAAAAGGCATTGGAACACAATGCCAACTCCTGGTTTGGTAGGTAATTATCATCACCACACATCACATGTGTGGCAAAATACAAGAAAATCTTTGGCATATAGCTGATGACATTCAAATCTTAGGCAAGCACATGTTCTTAAAAGGTAAAATAGGATGATCTAACACTTAATAATGGGATATAGTCATGGTGCTTAGACTCAAGGTCAGAGGATACATTCCAGAGAAGCTCCAGCAAACTTTCAAGCAGATACACAAAAGTCATTATAAAGCGCCTTTGTTAAATGCTAATCTTACAGCACTCTTTCAAGGATAAGTTCAGGACAGCTACATCCTTTAGAGCAACAATTGCTTATTTAAAATATTGTATAAGACCTTGAAAGGGGAACAGTGCTCTTCCAACTGGTTCATTCCCCCATAAGAGATATACAATGCTCCTGAGTGTAACAATACACATATTTTTCACTCTGACACTATGCCTTTTCAGTTATATCCTAAAATAGTGTTTATGGAGATTTATCACAGACATTGTGACGGATGGCTGGGGCCCATGCCTGGCCGGGACACCCCTTCACCACATCTGCCAGGGGGACAAGGGTGAGAAGCCCAGTATCACCCTCTGGACGCTAGATGACAGCCTCCCTGGGTTGCACCGGTGCCTCAGACTCCCCCAGGGCTTCATGGGGGTTGGAGTTCTGTGCATCTCTGTGGGGTTCCGCAGGTGCCGCCATGGGGTGATGCAACAGGAGCGGTTGGCCCTTTTTGGACACTGGTTTTGCCTTATTCAGAAGTGCAGCCGGATGTCGGCAATCAAACATCTGGAGCACTTCCGGGTACCCAATAAAAGGGAGCCAGCGACCACCACTCAGCGGCCAGAGGCGGGAGGAGGAGGACAAAGCTTGTGGAGGAGTGGTTGTAGAAGAAGTGAGGAGTGTTTTGGTGTTTAGTGCTTGTGTTTGGGACTGTGTTGTGGCTGGGGGGATTACGGGGAAGACGTGCCCTCCAGCTGAAGAAAAATAAAAGTTTCTTTTGCACTTTTCTATGTGCTTCCCATGTCATATCTGTGTCGGGTTGGGCGCAATATAGCACCTTTCTTACAACGTATACAAAAAAGACTAAACAGCGACTAAAATTAAACTTGTCTAATGTTGTTACAGTAAATATACTGTAGTTCTAACCGAGAGAGAGCGATTGGAAGCATGTTCTGAGAGCGTTGCCACACCCACCACACAACGAACCACCTGGATTGGGACCTGAGTGCAGTGGATGACACCTCAGCACCACACTGAACAGTGTGAGGTTTTTTATGGTGGTTGGAGTGCCAGTCCTGCCATCAACCCCCAAGTTTTCCCACTAAGTTGTAGGCCCTGCTTGCAGGGCTGGATACAGATTAACATCATACTCAAGATGAAGCAATTGTAGGTTTAAGGGCCTCGCTCAAGGGCCCAACGATGTAGTGTCACTTCTGTCATTTACAGGATTCGAACTGGCAACCTTCTGATTGCCAATGCAGATCCCTAGCCTCAGAGCTACCACTTTTAACCAAGAGGTAACATAATGTAAAGTGCATGTCTACAGTATATTTCCAATAATTTAAGTCCTGTCAACTTCATACAATTTGTATTATGTCATAGCCATTTTCTCACCATTTTCATCCAGTTTTACAGCCACAGGTTGCTGGTCTTTATCTACACAGCATTTGGCACAAAACAGGAAACACAGAGTACCGATCCATTGCAAAGCACACTCAGGCATGCTGCAAAACCAGATCAATTTAGAGTTGAGGTTCACATAATATGTACATCTTTGTGAGGCAAAAGAAAACAAGAGTCTCCAGGGAAGAACTGCCACAGACAAAAAGGAAATGAGCGCACTTCACCTAGAGAATAGTATTTGAACTCAGTCTTCTCAAAATGTGAGACCAGAAATACTAACAACTGTACACTAGCCAACAAATCAAATATGGCATTTTAGGTATTAGGTATGGCTGCTAGCAGGGGAGCTGAAAAATTCACTCTGAATTTCTACTTTATCCTCTTTCATCCAGCATATGCATCTATCATCTGAGCTCATTAGGCAGGTCAAGATCTTGGGGTGAAATGAATGTAAGGTCGAAAAAAGGCACTAGAAGGAATGCACGGCTATTGCAAATACATAAATGTTACTTCCAACCATCCATCAAATAGCAAACGTACTTAACACAGTTCGCGATCATGTGGAAAATGTATATGATATAAAGTAACATTTAAACAAGAGGATTCAAATACTTATGCACATCTAACTGTGCTAGGCACTGAGAAAAATTACAACTATAAATGTGAAACAAAAAATGTAAAACCTTGCCATTCAAAAAAATAAAAACATTAAAAACTAAACAATGTCTTGAGAACAAACTCAACTATGCAGTATGAATAATATGTTATCAGCGTCTCTCATCCAATGCTTTGGTTAACTGACAGGCTTGAACTTGTCCACCTGCTATCTAACTCCGCTCATCACTGAATGCTATCTTAGGTATTTGCTGCTAAAGGAAAGGCAGTTTAAACGTCCTTTTGTATTTTTTTTGTTTCCCTGCAATAGAATAGGACTTTTTTATCCAGGATTACGTTCTACTACACAAAAAAGCTGCTATCATAGTCTCTGCTCCTTGCCACGTGAATTATGTTTAGATGAATCAGGAAATGGATGGATATTTTTCTTTGCTTTTCTATTTTCTGCTGTTAATTTAAAGCTTAAAAAATGGAAAGAATGAGGGTTTGGCAAATGACTATAGTGACTCTCAGCTTCTCCGACCATATGGAGTTTGCAAGTTAGATAGTTGTAATATTTATTATACATGCAGTATAAAATATTCACACAAAATATGAATTCGTTCAATTTGAATTTTTTAATAAAATGGACATCTCCATGTGCTGTTAATAGTAATAGACATGGAAAAAAATGTAAACTTTACAGTGTAAATTTTATGAACTTGTTTTTATGTTAAATTCTTAAATACAGTTTTTTGGCGTTTGGGTCCATTAAAACAACATAGTTGTTAGCCGAATCTGGCCATTATACACGGCAGTGCCTATTATCATTTTGACATTCCCATAGGAATGAAGAATCCAAAAAGTGATCTCTTAAAAATCTTTTTGGTTACTCATAGAAAAACAATGAGATCAGAAGATATAAAATGGAGACATTTATTTTGTCTCATGCTTCTCAGATTTTTCTCCTGAGAAAAAAAAAAAACCCTCACAATGTGTCCCCTCCTGAGTTTCAGCAAAGTCACGCAACAGGCTCAAATTTTCCAAGTAGTGTCTTAACATTTTTTTTTTTTTGCAGTTTGAAAGTATTGGAATTTTGTGCTCAGTAATATATGGTGAAATGTATGCACAGTTGTTTGTGGTAATAAAACACTTTATGATTACAAAGTGTAGTTCTTCCTTCTGAATAATACTAATAGTTGGTCTAATTCATTTTGCTGTGCTCCAATTAGATCAATACTCAGGCTAAAAGAAAAGTCAGACAGTGTGGTATAGTGGGTAAGACTTTAGACATCAGACCCTGAGGACCTGTGGGTTCTAATCCTGCTACCAACACTGGGTGACCACAAGCAAGTCACTTCACCTACCTGTGCCCCAACTGGAAAAAAAAAAAAGAAATACAACTAAAGGTGTCTAAAACGCTGTAAGTCACCCAGGATAAAAGTATAAGTAAAAAAATATGAAGTCTGGAAAGATTAAAATAAGACCAGAAAGAGGTCTCATAAAATATAACATGCTTTTGAAACCAAATTCTCAACTTTGACTCATTTCAACAATCCAGACAAGAACAGGCCATTCAGCCCAACAAAGCTTGTCAGTCCTGTCCACTTAATTCTTCTAAAATAACATCAAGCCTAGTTTTGAAAGGCCCTAAAGTCTTACTGTCTACAACACTATTTGGTAGCTTATTTCAAGTGTCTATAGTTCTCTGTGTAAAGAAAAACTTCCTAATGTTTGTGTGAAATTTATCCTCAAAATGCTTCCAACTACAGTATGTCTTGATCCACTGTACTAATTCCCTTCATAATTTTAAACACTTCAATCATGTCACATCTTAATCTTCTTTTGCTTAAACTGAAAATCTTTCTAATGTTTCTTCATAATTCATCCCCTGGAATCAGCTTAGTCACTCTTCTTTAGAACTTGTCTAGTGCTCCTATGTCCTTTTGTAGCCTGGAGACCAAAACTGCACACAGTACTCCAAATGAGGCCTCACCAGTCCATTATAAAGGTTGAGCATAACCTCCTAGGACATGTATTCTACACATTGTGCTATATAACCTAACATTCTGTTTGCCTTCTTCATGGCTTCTGAACACTGTCTGGCAGTTGATAATTAGTTCTGAACACTGAACTTCTGATATAACTCCTTTTACCTCAGTTGTATCTCCTGTCTCCTTTCTGCCTAAAGCTGTTTCCTTAAGGATTTTTAGGAGACACATCAGTGACAAAGTTTATCATTAAATGAAACATAATTAAGAATCTATTGAGCCACCAAAGGGTCAACCTCTGAGCAGTAGCAATTTCCTATGGGTTAATATAAAAAGTGGCATTTTTGCTGTATACTCAAAAGTTCAGATTTCAGAATAAAAGATTAATATTAGTCAAAAATAATAATAATAATAATAATAATAATAATAATAATAATAATAATAATAATAATAATAATAATAATAATAATAATAAATTATTTTTACTTTTGGATATTTCTAAGCATTTTCTGCCTTGTTGCAAAGCAGTACCACTTGGTTGGTTTCTGTTATCTGTACCAAGTAAGTATGAGCATTAGATGTTAGTGCATACTTCTTCCTGAGTCTGTCCCTCACAAAGACGCTACATTAATGGCATCTACATGCTGAAAGCAGAAGATAAAAATTAACATTTGTGTAAACGTCTGTAAAATATATACCATATCTTGCAATATAAATCAAGAAGCATATGATTGCAACTATAATTCCCAGATGCACATGTGATACATACTTTTTAAAAAGGAAGACAATTTTGCATGCCCTGCCTTCTTTTAGTTCACTTTATATTTGACATAAACCTATGTTCCTCTTCAAGAAAGACTTATTTGCAGAAAAGAAAACCTTTGAACTTTGCAGCTGAAGCACAAAGGACACAGCTGGAAAAATATTCTAAAAATTTAGAAAAATTCAAAAACTGATCATTTTCTTCCAATATAGTAGTGGTAGCTCTTGTATTATAACAAACAAAAGAAAAAAAAATAGAAATTGTAAACCAGCCTTGACAATGGAACATGCAATTAAAAAAAATGGTGAAAACAACAATAATTTATTATGATAAATATTGTTTTACATGGCTTGTTGTTAATTCTGCTATAGAAAGGTGTTAAACCAACACAAGTAGAGTGAGAGCTGCTGGCCGTGCTACTGAAAAAGATATTTCAAAGTAATAAGATGGGTGGATACCAACCAGGAAGAGTAATAGTTGAAAATCATAAGAAAATGTCAAAACCTAGGAAAAATTGAAACAATGAATTGGAATAAAAATTGAAAAATTACAATAGAAATTAACTGGGACAGTCAACGTTCATTCTGGAAATTTTCACTTTACATTATATGACTAGGCTTGGTTCTCTGTCTTTATTTCTGCCTTTAAACATATTTAAGAACATGCCAATATGAAAAAGGTGCTGTGTATTTATTCTGTAATTTAAGATTATAATATGACAAGTAAGGCACTTTGTATTTCTGATCAATTTACAATTGCAAAATAACCTAGCATGCACATTTTTGGGAAGTGTAAGGAATGCACAAAGAAAACCAGAGTAAATACAGGTGGGGGTATATCTTGACTATGATAGTGATCCAATGATCTATTTTGCCAGAAATGTGTGCATAAATGTGTACAAATACTGGGCAGCATGGTGGTACAGTGGTTATCAATGCCTCCTCACACCTCCAGGCAGTGGCGTAGCTAGAGTTCGTGCTGCTCGGGGTGGGGCGGTGCTTCGATTTGCTGCCCTCCAACATATCTGAATATGTTAACCTATTTAAATAGAAGGTTAAAATGATGTATAGAGAAAAATTAAGACAAATTTTGCATAGATTTATTCATATTTACAGGGTGGTCCAGATCTAATTATGCAGATCCAGATCGTCTGGATGACTTTGATTTATGCGGGGACGATTCCAGCTCAGCGCGAAGACGATTCTTCATGCCGTCAGTTCGCACACTTCTCGGTGGTCTGGGATTTTTTGGGTGATTTTCTATGTAATAAACTTAATAAGTTATAGCTTAATGAAATCGCATAATTAGATCTGAACCACCCTATAGAGAAACAGCCATCATTTTTCACATATAATTATTTATAAGCATCAACTAGACAAGAATATACGGTAGTGTAGATGCTCTAATAAGCCGTGTTCTAATTATTAGTTTAACTAAGGGGCTCTGCCCCCCCCCCACTAGCTTCGCTCGCCCACCCTCGGGTTTGGTTAACCAGATATACAATTTAAAGAGATTGTTATTTTCATTTCATTCATTTTTATTTATTTTGTTATTTCTTGATGTTTGCCAGTCATAAAGCTGTATTCCTCCCTCCCTCCCCGGGGCACACTACGCGCCAGCCAGTTCTTGTCTCTGCCTCTCACGTTGTGAAAATGGGGCCTGAATGCACGCTAAGGAGATGTGGTTGCTCTTTGGTATCCCCCTCTTAAACAGTAATACAATGAGAAACAAATACATTTTTCTTACCTCCTCTATGCTCGATCAGCTGGCTTGCTGCTGCTGCTTGTGCTATGCTGCGTGATCTGCATGTCACAATGCACGTCGATCAGTTAAAAGCCTGTACAGTAGCTGTCCTTTTAGCCAGCTGCTACTTGTGCTGTACTGCGTGATCTGCATGTCGTGCTGCGCGTCGATCATTTAAAAGCCTGTACAGCAGCCATCCTTTTGTCTCACTTCCTTGTCTTGTGGAATGTTAAAGTGTTTTTATTATAATAGAGAGATATAATTATGCTGAAAAAACCAGAACCAGTGTAGTGTACAAGTGATAGGTGGGGATGGTTTCTGTGCGGAGCAAGAACGCATAAGGATTGATAATGAAATGAAATTATAAATAGTAAATTAGTTGTTTATCTTCCTAGAAATTATTATTGGTGTAATGTTTATGTTTATTTTTGTTATTGCCTCAAAAATTTCAACTGCTGTGTCTGATGCTGTCACAGTAGGACAGTCTGAAAATTATTTTTGAAGCATTTGTGGATAAAAATCTGAGAATTTTACTTTTTTCATTCATGAGTGATATTTTTCCAAACCCTGCTGCTTACACATGAATTATACTGAACCTTTTGGCCAATAATGCCACCCCCAAAAATGTGCCGCCTGGGGAAGACCACCCCCTCTGTCCCCCTAACTACGCCACTGCCTCCAGGAGACCAAGACCAGACTAAGTTGGAGACTAAAACTAATGACAGCCCGGTTCTTGTCTGTGTGGAGTCCTTGTCTGTTTGTTCTCAGCTTGTCTCCAAAGGATTTTCTTACAGGAATCCTTTTCCTCCCAAATCCCAAAAATACTAATAGGATAATGGGTGACTCTGAACTGGTCCTACAGATATGAGATTCATGATGAATTAGCACCGTGATATAGGACTGGATTTTGCCTTACTATCTTGCATCCTTGATTTAGATTATCTGAGTTTGTCAATAAATGGATGCATGAGTCTAGTGCACCTATTACAGTGGCCAATGTAAAACGGACATCTTGGGACAATCTGAGTGTAACACCACCACTTATCCATTTTCCTGCTCTATCCTTAGACAGAAAGACCCTAAGGAATAGAAGTGACCTCACAGGAGCTCTGTCTCTTACCCTGCCTCTCTAGCTCCCCATTCTTTAAGGCCTCACCAGCTCCTTGAAATTACATCAGTCACAAGTGACAATTGAAGAAGACATGCTATGTTGTCCAACTCATTATTTCAAACAATTTTAATCTTTACTTTTACAACTCTATGACTGGAATAAAATGGGGTTTACACTAGGAATGCCACCCCTTCCACTTTGTATTTTATTTTACACAGTAGATATGATGTTATGTGTTTTTGGTTTACTTATCTGCTGTGTCAAACTCAGTATAGCCCTATGTGTTGTGCTTTTCTTTTTCTTAGCTCAATATGCTAATGTGCAGATGTTTTCTCACATATTCTACCTATGCTGCCATTTCACCCAAGTTTAAAAAGTTTTGCTAGTAACATATTGCATGCGTTCATGCAGGTGTCACATAATAAACACTTAATATGGATTCATGTTCCTACTATGTACAGAATGTTTCTCCTCTCTCTGCTTAGAAACTTAAGACCACTTCTGGTAATGTTGTATCTTCTTGTCTTCCTCCTTGTTTAGATCTGGCACTGTTCCTATATGCTTCAGACATACATCAGTCCAACCTATGGTCAAGAGCATTCGTAAGGTTTTTAATAACTCTCATCCCATTTCTAAATTATCATTTCTTTTAGAAATAATGGAAAAAGTTGTTCATGATCAACTCTTATTACCATTTCTAGATGCTTCTGGAGTACATCAACCATTTCAGTCTGGATAAAACTCATTGTAGTATTGAAACAGTTTTGATAACAGTGACAAATACTTTGTTATTCTCTGTAGATTCTGGTGACAGTGCACACCCTTAACTTGCAATTGCTTCATCTTGGGTATGACGTTAATCTGCATCTAGCCCTGCAAGCACGTCCTCCAATTTACAGGGAAAACTTGGGAGTTTGTGGCAGGATTGCCACTCCAGCCACCATGAAAAACCTCATACTGTTCCAGTATGGTGCTGAGGGGTCACCAATCCAGGTGGTTCGTCACGTGATGGGTGCAACAATGAGCTATAAGCTCATGTTCACAATCTAAGTGAGTTTTACTCCTCTTTTGCTGCCTTTTCCCTTTGGGGTTCCTCAAGAGTCTGTTTTAGGGCCAGTTTTTTTTTGTTTGAATATTCTCATTCTTGGCAGCATCTTCAGGAAATATAATATTCTTTTTACATTCTGGCAGATGACCTACAGTGGTGTGAAAAACTATTTGCCCCCTTCCTGATTTCTTATTCTTTTGCATGTTTGTCACACAAAATGTTTCTGATCATCAAACACATTTAACCATTAGTCAAATATAAAACAAGTAAACACAAAATGCAGTTTTTAAATGATGGTTTTTATTATTTAGGGAGAAAAAAAATCCAAACCTACATTGCCCTGTGTGAAAAAGTAATTGCCCCCTGAACCTAATAACTGGTTGGGCCACCCTTAGCAGCAATAACTGCAATCAAGCGTTTGCGATAACTTGCAATGAGTCTTTTACAGCGCTCTGGAGGAATTTTGGCCCACTCATCTTTGCAGAATTGTTGTAATTCAGCTTTATTTGAGGGTTTTCTAGCATGAACCGCCTTTTTAAGGTCATGCCATAGCATCTCAATTGGATTCAGGTCAGGACTTTGACTAGGCCACTCCAAAGTCTTCATTTTGTTTTTCTTCAGCCATTCAGAGGTGGATTTGCTGGTGTGTTTTGGGTCATTGTCCTGTTGCAGCACCCAAGATCGCTTCAGCTTGAGTTGACGAACAGATGGCCGGACATTCTCCTTCAGGATTTTTTGGTAGACAGTAGAATTCATGGTTCCATCTATCACAGCAAGCCCTCCAGGTCCTGAAGCAGCAAAACAACCCCAGACCATCACACTACCAGCACCATATTTTACTGTTGGTATGATGTACTTTTTCTGAAATGCTGTGTTCCTTTTACGCCAGATGTAACGGGACATTTGCCTTCCAAAAAGTTCAACTTTTGTCTCATCAGTCCACAAGGTATTTTCCTAAGTCTTGGCAATCATTGAGATGTTTCTTAGCAAAATTGAGACGAGCCCTAATGTTCTTTTTGCTTAACAGTGGTTTGCGTCTTGGAAATCTGCCATGCAGGCCGTTTTTGCCCAGTCTCTTTCTTATGGTGGAGTCGTGAACACTGACCTTAATTGAGGCAAGTGAGGCCTGCAGTTCTTTAGACGTTGTCCTGGGGTCTTTTGTGACCTCTTGGATGAGTCGTCTCTGCACTCTTGGGGTAATTTTGGTCGGCCGGCCACTCCTGGGAAGGTTCACCACTGTTCCATGTTTTTGCCATTTGTGGATAATGGCTCTCACTGTGGTTTGCTGGAGTCCCAAAGCTTTAGAAATGGCTTTATAACCTTTACCAGACTGATAGATCTCAATTACTTCTGTTCTCATTTGTTCCTGAATTTCTTTGGATCTTGGCATGATGTCTAGCTTTTGAGGTGCTTTTGGTCTACTTCTCTGTGTCAGACAGCTCCTATTTAATTGATTTCTTGATTGAAACAGGTGTGGCAGTAATCAGGCCTGGGGGTGGCTACGGAAATTGAACTCAGGTGTGATACACCACAGTTAGGTTATTTTTTAACAAGGGGGCAATTACTTTTTCACACAGGGCCATGTAGATTTGGATTTTTTTTCTCCCTAAATAATAAAAACCATCATTTAAAAACTGCATTTTGTGTTTACTTGTGTTATATTTGACTAATGGTTACATGTGTTTGATGATCAGAAACATTTTGTGTGACAAACATGCAAAAAAATAAGAAATCAGGAAGGGGGCAAATAGTTTTTCACACCACTGTATATGTTTGTTTTTGTTTCAAATCTAATGAGTCTTTTCAGATTCTTTTTGATTGTTTACAGGGTATCAGAGATTGGGTTGCTAGTAACTTTTTCAGCTTAGTGATGATAGAAACAAGATTATTATTTAGCTCTTCTGAGTCCAGTAAATATGCTTTTTGAAAATTTAGGTCATCTTGCTTCTTGTTTGGTGACTCATGACAAAAAATTGGACAAGATTTTTGACTTCACAAAGGGATTCAGTTCAGATTCACCCTTCAGTTGCTACAGAAAAATAACCTTTAAAGAAAGGATTTGTACAAATTATCCTCAAGTTAAGAAAAATCATACTTGGATATCAGTTTACTTCTTATTCATTTCAAGAAACGCAATATCTGTTTTGCATGGGGTGGAAGATGGAACGTTAGCACAAAGATAAGTTTTATGTTATCCCTTTAACAAAGTGGACTTTGTCTGAAAGCTGGTGTAACAGATTTGAGGTTTGGTCTGGCCTGTTTGTCAGGCATGGATGCTTGAGGCACCTGCTATTGTGACAATCCTGTTTTTCTTTCATTTTCTATGCTTTTTCTGTGACATTCTAAAATGTAATATCTGTGGTGATGACTCTTAGGATATACAAGACACTAAGTCTTCAAAAAATCTAAAGAAAGAAACAATTAAAACCAAAAGAGTAACTAGTTACAGCCTATCACAAGCGAAGGTGGACATCAGGGAAGCAAATAGAGGTTCTGATGTTCCCAAGCTTCTAGTTGTATTGCAAATCTGACTTCCTGTGCCTTCAATTTAGAGAATGGCTGTTGAGCCAGCCTGGGCGAAGTGTGGGTTACAAGCACCTGTCTTACTGCTTTTCCCTTTTAGCAAGTGGCTACATCACAGCAATGGAGCACTGAGGAGAATGCCTTGAAACTGGAACATCTGAGGGACATAATTATAAGACTAGGAGGGAATGGAACCTAAAAATGAACCTAGAATAGGCATTATTAAGTCTAAAATGAATAAGGTTGGAAGGAATTCAATGATGAGAAATGTTTGCTGACATTTTGTACTGAACAACTGGAACAAAAGACCACCATCACAATTAATAATCTAGAAACCAAAATGAAGGCAAATTTAAGGCAGTCCTGGTGTACAGGATTATGCTTAGTGCCAGAATTTGAGAACAGGTCTTGATTGGGCGCTCCGTCCTCTACGAAGTTTGGGTCGAGGCTGAGACGTTTTTCTCTGGGACATCCAAGTTCTAAAAGGGCTCTGACCAGAAGGAGTGGAGTCCTTTGACTTCATTGGCCATTTTTCTAAGCAATGTAACTAAGAAAATAGATGATACTGTTAGCGACAACGCCCTCTCTTGTCTTAAGGTTGAATCTCTTACCTCTGATGAACCAGGATGATGGTCCTCTGATGTGCATGCTTGACTATATATAAATACAAGCAAATATAAAGAAAACTAAAAAGAAAGAAAAACTCTAACTTGGCAGTTACAGTCCCAGTGAGGCATTCTAGGGACTCTGGGTGCCCAAGTAAAAAAAACTCCATGGGTCCCTCCAATGCATCATCCATCGAATCACAGCATGATAAAATGTATTACCATTATTTTAGCACAAAGTCTAAATCAATAAAATCAAAAAGGAGAATTTTATAAACACAAAAACTTTAATTTTGTGAAAAACATTTTATAAATAAAACACAATAAATACAGCATTTGCATAGAAAAACAATAATAACAGGGTAAAGTACATCTTAAAAGTCTAAATAAATAAAAAAGAAAGTAAATAAAATGCAAGTAAATATCAGGTCTGTGTCTGTATCCAGTCCCTCAGACCAGTCTGATCGGTCAGTTTGGCTTTAGTCTTGTGATTGAAAGAGGAAGTGCAACCTTGAGACACATGTGGTGGAGAAATGCCATAGAAGGCAGAAGGTGTAGAAAGTTGCCTTAGAAGATGAGAAATATTACAGGAACAAGCTTAAGAGAAGGACTGCCAGTTAAGAGACGTTCACACACACGAGGATACAGAGGAAAGGTGCTGAATGTACACGTTGGGCAAGAGATGGCAAATATTTTTAAACTAGCTGTGTAAGCCTGTGTTGTAAAAAGCATTGGGCCCTAGAAACTATTGAAATCGTCAGAAGAAAAATTGAAATGTAGAGGTGTCAGGTAATTGAAAGGAACTACTTTGGGCATCTCTCTCCTAGGTGGTTTTCTTGTTGCTGACATACTAGCATTGTTTATGCATTAGTGGCTAAGCGATTGTCTTTCTTCAGAGGTTTCCTTTTGCCGACGTGCTCGCCTCGCTTGTGTATTAGTGTCGGGATGAAAAATAAAAGGGATACCATTTTGCCGATGTGCTCACCTCACTTCTGTATTAGCTGCTAAGCAAGTGTCTCTTTCTTCAGAGGTTTTGCTTTGCCGACGTGCTGGCCTTGCTTGTGTATCCTCAGAGGTGAAGCCCTTAGCCCAACTCCACCTCTCACTTTTGGGCCGGACAGACACACACACTTCCACACGTAGATGTTTATATATAAGATTAGTCTATTACCTGTCTTTAACAGGTAGTGTGGCTAATAAAAAATAAATACAAATTGCACATCATAATGTTTGAAAAATAAATTAACAGAGCACATAATAGAAACTAAGAAAACAAAAAAAAACAAAAATGCCTCGTAAAGGTATTACTGAAACTTTCAGAATTGCTACTAGCGAGCATTATAGCAAATGCAGCCACTGTACCCTTGAGGTCGAAAGACCTTCAAACATTGTGCTCTGTTAAAATTAGAACTAGGAATTATTAAGGATAAGATTGAGCAACACCTGGCAAGGAGTTTTTCAGAACAGTCAGCATGGGTTCAGAAGAGGGAAGTCATGTTTTACCAACTTGCTGGAATTCTATGAGGAGGCAACAAAAGGATATGATCAAAGTGGGGCTTATGATATTATTTATCTTGACTTTCATAAAGCATTTGCTAAGGTGCCACATGAGAGGTTGGGCATCAAATTAAAAGAAGTGGCAGTTCAGGGTGATGTTTTTAGATAGGTGCAGAATTGGCTCAGACACAGGAAACAGAGGGTGATGGTGTGAGGAACCTCATCAGAACTGGCCGATGTTAAGAGTGGTGTTCCACTGGGGTCAGTGCTAGGGCCACTGCTATTTTCAATATTTATAAATCATTTAGAAAGGAATATAAGTAACAAGCTGGTTAAGTTTGCAGATGATACCAAGATAGGTGGATTAGCAGATAATTTGGAATCCATTATATGATTACAGAAGGACCTGGATAGCATACAGGCTTGAGCAGATTAGTGGCAGATGAAATTTAATGTCAGTAAATGTAAAGTATTACACATAGGAAGTAAAAATGTTAGGTTTGAAAACACAATGGGCAGTCAGAGAATCGAGAGTACACCTTATGAGAAGGATTTAAGAGTTATAGTGGACTCTAAGCTATCGACTTCCCGACAGTGTTCAGAAGCCATTAGGAAGGCAAACAGAATGTTAGGTTATAGAGCACGATGTGTGGAGTACAAGTCCAACGAGGTTATGCTCAACCTTTATAATGCACTGGTGAGGTCTCATCTTGAGTACTGTGTGCAGTTTTGGTCTCCAGGCTATAAAAAGGACATAGCAGCGATAGAAAAGGTCCAGAGAAGAGTGACTAGGCTGATTCCAGGAGTTGAATTATAAGGAAAGATTAAAAGAGCTGAGCCTATATAGTTTAAGAAAAAGAAGATTAAGAGGTGACATGATTGAAGTGTTTAAAATTATGAAGGGAATTAATACAGTGGATCAAGACTGTTATTTTAAAATGAGTTCATCAGGAAAATGCGGACACAGTTGGAAACTTGTTAAGGGCAAATTTCGCACAAACATTAGGAAGTTTCTCTTTACACAAAGAATGATAGACACTTGGAATAAGCTACCAAGTAGTGTGGTAGACAGTACGCCTTTAGGGACTTTCAAAAAAAAAAAAAACAGATGTTTTTTAAGAAGAAATAAGTGGATAGGACTTTGTTGAGCTGAATGACCTGTTCTCGTCTAGATTGTTCTAATGTTCTAAATGACTGAAAGCCTCTTCAGGCACATGGTAGATCTCAAGTAAGATTTACTCATCTTTAAGAATGAAAAACATCTCTCAGCAGAGGCAACAGTGATAGGATGAGTAAGGACTGCCAAATGACTTAATTTTGACTTCTTAGACCTTGTCTCACTGTTTCTTGCTTACTCTGTGATTGAGTTGGTGCTGCTGAATTTCAGCTGCACACTGACTACAGTGGGGGCTGGAGAGACAAACCTGAAATGACTGAATTGTCTAGACAAGCAAAGTCAATCCAATCTTTGCTTCCAGACATATAATTCCTCTTCATGATTTATGAAAATAACTTTGATTAGATTTAATGCTGATAAATAACTAACACTCATTACAAACACTCTCGCAACAGAGATAGTGGGGACTTCTGATTGTTTCATTGTAGTGTATCGTTATTATGCTTCCTGTTTCCCACAGATCTGTTGTTGCAATGAGTACCTATGTATGTAAACAGATGCCCTCAGGGACCCAGTCCCAGTTTGGGGCCCCAGGCAATTGTCTGCCTTGTCTGTCCTGTCGTCATGCCTCTGGCTGGTATTTGTGCTTTAAACATATCTGAACTTTGCAGAACTCTAAAAGAAAGTCTTCACAAAAAATTGCATTGTCACATGAGGTGGCCCTACAGACAGTAGATTTGTTGTCACACCACTGAGCAGTTCGGTTCTTATTTGTCTTTGGCTCCCTCTTTCTTGTGTATAAGCAAGGTTATGGTTAAGGTAACCTAATAGTATTTTGCTTATAAAAATTCCGGTTTTGGTTTGTGACTACAAATTTTTTGCAATCACTTTACATCAGTCAGTCATTTTCTAACCTGCTTAGACCTCAACAGGGCCACTTGTGTGGTGTGGGGCTGGAATCTATCCCAGCTAGCACAGTGCACAAGGCAGAATAAATCCTGGACAGGGTGCTGGTCCATTGCATTTACGTGTTGATTGCTATCTTGTATTATTATGTTTGAGCTTAGCCACATCTTACATTCTATAAGAACCCTAAAATCTTTGACACTGGATAAAGCAATATGGTCCACCAGGAGCTGTATGAAAAATGAACTATTTTCATCAGGGCAAATTATAGCAGAACAACATAAATGGTACAGTGAACAGCAGCGAAGGTGTATGACTTAAAATTCAGGCTTTAGTTAAGTAAAAGATCAATTTGGTCACAGGTGGTGATAGAATGAATGATCTCAATCCAGTATTCATTAATAAATAGTCAAGTTCTTAAAGGAAGAAGAAGAAGAACTTCAAGAAGTTAGTATTTAGATAAAGTTCAATCATTGATAATACTATCACAAAATTCCAAAGTTTTCAGCTCACATCTGTCAGGAATTGGGGAGATTTGTATCATTAACCCTTTCTTTTGCCTGCTGTTCACTATGCAACCCTAATCTTACAGTATATCAGTTACATGGTGGGAGGAATAGAGGACATAAAAAGTGGGAGCTCAGGTGATATACATTATGTACCTTTGTGCTTCTGCAAAATCTATTATTTTTGAGATTCCCTCTTGCTTTATGTTCTAGTGTTTTGATAGGATTCTTGTGAATTTAGAGGTTTTAATGGCTTCTTTCTCTAGTTTGTGACTTTTGTCCTGCAGTTTGGATATTTTTGCTGTAACTTTCTGACTCCTGAATTACTATTTATAAATAACAGATTTCATATAAAAAATATCTTTCCACCTCTGTATCATAGCTCTTAAAACTTCAGCCTGTTCATGTATGGATCTCAACTTTGGTTGCCTCAACCTGCCATGCTTTAAACGTTTTCTCCAGAAAATTTGGCATCAACTGGCTGCACTTCAAATGCTCCATATTCATTGGGTGCATTTGTTTGGCACATGACTGACAAAATATTTGTCAATAAATAATGTGGAAGTTGTACCTTCTCCACCTGCAATGAACTGGCACCCTGTGCCCAAAGCTAGTTGGAAGACTGACCTTCTTCCCAATTCTGCATGGGATTCCTCCTTTTTACCTGATGTTCTCATAACATCCCAAGGATATGCATGTTTGGTTAAATATAGTAAATCCAAGGTGCACCATAAAAGTGACTGTTCCATCAAATGAAGGCCAGATTAGTCTTTTTTCTTTTACATACCTAAAGTGGCTGTGATAGGCGGCTGCTCCAGTGACGCTGAAATGGAGGAAATTCAATAATGGAAGTTTACTGAGACAACAATGAATGATGGGCATTGAGCAGAAATTTTCATGAAAAGCCAACATACTAAATGGACAAAATAAATGTGTTAAACTGAACTTTTCTTCAACCTTTTACTTTTTGGTATTGTTTTACTGTGGTGGATAAACTGTGAAGCCTATGCTTCCAACTGAATTTACCATTTTAATTGTCTATGCGGACCCTTTTAAAGAAGTATTTAAACCAAGGCACAAGTGCAGTGTATGTGTTGCCCTTTACATTTGCCAAATACCTTATCTGAGAAGACAATAGTCTTTTTTTAGACTATATATTTTATAACCATTGAAAATAAAACAAATGTATGTTATTGCAAGCATAATAGTCTCAAAAACAGTTGTGCTAGTTTATTTCAGTATTGGACATAAGTTTTATAGGATATTGCTTCATGGTAACAGCTGTGTTTTAATATACAGTATTGCCTAATATACATTATTTAACTCAAGCCAATTTCTGAAATTAGAAAGATTTTCTTAAAAGTTTATATATTGTGTAAGCTAGAACTTTCAGTGTTGCAATAACAGACCCTTTTTACCTTATGATGAAATTTTTCCACCACATGGAAAAAATAGAAATAATATTTCGGGATGAGACAGCCAACATTAGTTTTAGGCCAGACAACTCAATTTTTTGTTCTCTTCATGTTTCACTATTTTTTTAATTCATAGTTCAATTTTATAAACACTTCCATGAACATTTGCCTCATTATCTGCGTGTGCCTGTGTACTGTCCTGCAATTCATTAGCATACATTGGTGTCAAGAAGTGTCACTTCTGTCAGTTTTAAATTTTCAAACTAAGAGGCTGGCCTCTAAAATGGGGCCTTTGAAACAGCAGCTTATCCAGTTGGGCTAAAGTGAATTCTAACTGCTAAAGTGGGCTAGAGGGCTTGTGACGTCTTCTACAACTGTGAGGCTACTTTATGAAGCAGCAGCAGACTTTCTCTCACTCTCTCAGCCTTGCTGTCCCCTGCTACATGTTCAGTACTGCTGAGGATATGACACTGTCTTACCTCTGGTATAGCTTCCTGCTCACTGTCACCCTTCATGGTAGGTCAAGTTAACACAGAACTGGAGGGCTATACTGCTTTTATGAGTTCACTTGAATCTATGGGATGATATTATTATTATGGTGGCTCAAAGGAAGCTTTTCAACTACAGTACCTCTTTATAAATGTCATACAGCACTAGATGGTTAGATCTGATTATTTCTAATATTAAAATGATAACTGGCTCCATAACTATACCTTTCTACAATGCAATCATCATTTAGTATAAATTTGCTTCAGTTATAGATTGTGTATCTATTCCATAGAATTCATGTGAATCATGTGCTCGAGGACATCAGTGGAAATTAAGGGGAACTGAAGCCAGGAAGCACTTCTTTAACATGTAGTTGAAGCAGAAGCCTGGACGACCTTTAAGAAAAATGTGGATGTGGATGTGATACTGGGCCAGCTTATTAGTGAAACAAATGGGCTTGATGGACTGAATTATCTTCTCTTGATTTCTCATGTTCTTATTAGATGAAACTAGCAAAAGAGTAATGGCCTGGCATAAGACATGCTCACCACTTTCATTTGGCCCACATACCGCCTTGGAATGACAGCGATGAACTCATCCATATCTGTTTTCTAGAACACAGCCACAAATCAATCATTACTGAACCATGTCTCAGATATGCTACAGGCCACAACTGGGCCACAGCGCAGCCACAATTGAGATGTGTTAAGCACAACTGGCCTAGAACATAGCTATAGCTCAACCATAATAAGACCATAAATTAAGCAGGATTTGGGCCAGAACACACCCACAACTCAACCTTCATAACATCTCACTTGAAGCATGATTTGGGCTGGAGTACAGCCAAAACAAAATGTCCTGAAGAAACTCTAGACCAGATTTTTAGAAAGAAGAGCAAAATATCGCTGGTGCTCATCCTGTACCAGGAAAGTCCTGGGTACACATCCAGCAGACAGGTGTTTCTATAGGTGTGCTTTCCAAGCTCTTCTGCGGGAGCACAGATGGGAAGTCAAGACGCACAGTATTCAGCCATGTAGTGTGGCAAATGATCAATACTTGGCCTTTGAAATCAGAAGATGTCCAGTACCGCTACATACAATATATTACATGTTCTTGGTTGCCTATGGGTCACATTTGGCCTAGTATGCAAATGGCATGAACATTCCTAAATGTGGCTGGTTGCAGGTGAATCATAATTGGCTCATAACATTTGGCTTACAATCCATATACTGTACCATGAAAATCATTTATTGTGGCTTGTTACATGTGGGACACAATACGTTTGCCATTGCCATAACCAAACCTTAAGTGTCTAAAGTCAACTGCATTTGACCCAGAATAGATTGGTATCTGGATTTAATCCTTTCCTCTTGAAAAACGTGTTCCATGCTCTGTAATTATGGAGCACAGATCTTTTGAACAATTTAGGAAGGTGTTTCTTTGGTATGAACTAACCTATTTTATTGATTTTTCTCTTTTGTGTTAAAAATATTCTTATTTATTTGTATGTATAAAATTGAGATGCATGCAGCTTATTCCTAGTTTTTCCTCCACCACCAATTGTGAGTCAGAGGAGGTATTTCCATGTAGGTATCTCCAGAAACTTTGTGGGACAAGAGTCAAATTTTAAAAACTGTTGTGTGTTGCAGAGAAGGAAAAAAGGGAAATTGTTGTAGTAAGAACAGACCGCAGTTTGAAAGACTCAAAGACTGAGTTTCTGATATTGATGAGAATGACACTGGTGCACTACAAGGAACAGTTCTGCCTCCTTTTCTCTTCACTCTGTACACCTCAGACTATAAATATAACAAAAAGTGATGTCACTAGATTCATCATGTCAGATGACAGTGGGTGTATTGATAAAGGGGATGAGTCAGAGTAAAGGAGTCAGGTAAAGAAGTTTGTTTCTTGGTGGAAAGAGAAATGTCTGCAACTTAACATAAGCAAACCAAAGAAATGGTTAGTGACTTTCAGAGCCTTTATGTCTGGTCACTATTCAAGCAGTGGGTGTAGGGGTGGTCTACTCCTACAAGTACTTGGTGGTCCACATTAATGACAGGTTCTACTGGTCTCGGAACACAAAGGAATTTTATAAAAAAGGGCAGACCAGGCTGTTAATGTGAGAAGTGACATCCTTCACATCTTCTATATCTCTGTGATGGCCAGTGCAATTTTCTACTCTGTGGTGTGCTGGACTGGTAACATCACATCAAGAGAGGCCCACCGAACCAAAAGGGTAATTGAAAGTCCAAGCTCAGTTATGGGATGTACTCTGGACCTCCTGGAGATAGCAGCAAAGGAGAGAATTAAAACAAAACTGAGTGCCATTTTGAACAATGCTGCATATCTTCTCTCAGACACACTAACATGGAGTACTTTCAGCCAACGATTTATTCATCAGAAGTGTGTCAGGAAACACTATGAGGCTCCTTTATACCAACAGCAATACTTCTGCGTAATGCCTCACTCAGAGTTAGACAGCCTTTTCTTTCGTTTAAACTTTTTCTTCCTTTTTTGTCATTCTGGCATGTGTGTGTTCAGACCATAGTGTGTGTGAGTGTATATAATTATCTATCTATCTGTTTATGTATTTATTTATTTAAAGAGCTTCTGTAAAAAGTCAAATTTTCCCATTGAGTCAAGTAAATTCTATCTATCTATTGGGGCCTCTACAGGGTGTTGCAGCACCCTAAACCCCATGACACAACTTCACAACACAGTCCTGGGTTAAATAAAAAGTATTTACTCAATAGTGTGTTCAGAAGGTATCTAGTTTCCTTACTTCAATATATTCAACTAGCTGTGTAAGCCCATGCTGTAAAAAGCCCAGGCTCCTAGAAACTATGGATTCTGGCACTTCAATCGATGAATTGCATCAGTTGTGCATTGGTGGCTAAGTGAGGTTCTCTTTTCCTTTGACGGTTTCGTTTTGCTGACCTGCTCACCTCCATTGTCTATCAGCGGCTAAGCAAGTTTCTCTCTCCTCAGAGGTTTTGTTTTAAGCGAGGTTCTATTTCCCCAGCGGTTTCGTTTTGCCGACATACTCACCTCCATTGTCTATCAGCGGCTAAGTGAGTTTTTCTTTTATAGGCGGTTTCACTTTGGTGACAGAGTTGCTTTCTTTGATCGCCATGCTGTAGCCTTGCACTTTCAGGATGCCTTGCACTTCCTGGCTGGACAAACAGACACACACACTTCCACACATAGATGTTTATAGATAAGATAGGCATTAAGTTTCTTCTCTTTCATCCCTCATGAAGTCTCATCCACTAACCTCCCAATTCTGACCCCAAGTCAAGTGGAGGGCTTGGTTTTAACTTCAGACCTGGGAATACTTTCGGTGCTCAATCTGGGAACCCAGGAATCACATACAGGTCTGGAAAGACCCCAATGGTCCTTGTACCATCAGTATTCCACAGCTTTACCTGGCAGGCCCCACAGAACCCAGTAGGACAGACCCTGAGGACGACAAATTCCATGCTGCTCTGCAGGTATCCATACTGGGGTCCCCCAGACAAAATGCTGCCACCCCGTGTAAAGGGGTACATACTGCCCACAGTAGTCTGTTTCCCACTGCGCTGTCCTTCCCTGTTCCTCAATCCATCCCAGGATGGTTGCTAGAATGCCAACCCCAGAGTAGCCGCTGCTACAGTCTCTTCCTGAAGCCTTGTTTTAGCACGACAGGAGAATATCACTGCTCCCCAGCTGTGCTTCATATCCTCTGGCCTCTGGCCTGGGTAAGGGAGCAGGACAGATCCTAGCAGGGACACCCGTTAGTCTCTGGCACTATCTAAACCAAAGGAAAACAAAGAGATCACATGAGGAGAAATAAGCCCCTATAAAAAAGACATAGCAGGGTTGCTTGAGAAGATATTTGTTTTGTTACTATCCATCGTCCAACCGCTGAATCCAAACACAGGGGTCACACTAGGGCCAATTTAGAATCACCAATCCACCTAACCTGCATGTCTTTGGACCGTGGGAGGAAACCGGAGCACCCGGAGGAAACCCACGCAGACACGGGGAGAACATGCAAACTCCACACAGGGAGGACCTGGGAAGCGAACCTGGGTCTCCTAACTGCGAGGCAGCAGCACTACCACTGCACCACCGTGCTGCCCTGTTTTATTACTAATATATAAAATATCCAGTTTCAACAGACATTGAAAATGTAAAAATGTTAGCCAGTACGCCAGAGGAAGGAAGAAGGGTTTCAAATAAGTGAAAAGTATGAAAGATTTTTTGATTTAGAGATATAGATAATTCCAGTGACCTTGATTGAATATATACAGTAATGTGAATGTGAAAAGTGAAGAGGAAAAATGATGTAAGGAGATCTTGAATTATGTTTCCTTGAACATCTTTTGTTCATGTTGCATGATTGTGAGACTCACTGTGGGGGATATCCACTTTACCACAATATTTTCAAATGATATCCTTTTAAACCTGGTGATCTGAGCTTTTGAATTACTATTTATTAGATTAATAAACCAACAGCAATTCAACTTTGGGATGACCAGAGAGTGCTTGTTGTAGATCTCATCGTTTGTAACTTCATTATTTTGATTTAATAGCAAATGCCAACCCTTCTGACAAATGGGCTGATAGAATGTGATTTCCAACAAATGAATAGAGGATTACCAGAAATTAAGTTAAGGCTTTGCATGAGGGACTAGTGCCAGGGCAAATAAATTTTCTCCAGTTTCTAAGTAAACACAGACATTTATCATTATATATTGTCGAAGTCAAACAGCTGAACTGCACTGCTGGCTTTTCGAATCCAGCACAGATTTTAAACGTAATGTGGAGCCTGGATCACTAAATGACATTCTGCTGAGACAAAACAACATGTTGAATCTGAAAATTGACATTAAGGGTGCCTCATCAGTTAAACTCTGAATTATGTAAAAAAAAAACTGCTGTTTCATTCCACTTAAATTTCACCCCACCTCACTGCCAAATTACCCTGGTAGGGCAAAGGCATTTATGCAACGTCTTGGAGTAAAAATCCAATAGCTAGCTTTTTATTAGTTCAGTGAAAACTAGTATGACCAGATCATAGCGGGGGAAAAAGGAGATCAAATAAAGTGTTTGATTCTACTTTTAAAGGACAAGTGGACAAGTCGTCGCTCTAATTTAGCTTGGATTTAACTTAATTGTATAGTTAGGTAAAGTGGGCAGATTTTTTGGAATGTATTTAATCCCTATAATCCCTCCTTTGTGTACCCTGCTATTTAGTGCCAGTTAGATCAGCATTCTAGATTTGCACCTGCATAAATGGAAGCAAGAAAATAAAGCATGAGGGAATATTTAGGAGAATGTGTATCACCATCTTAATTTTATGTCTAGTCTTATCTTTATTCACAACATTTTCTCCAACTAATTGTACCAATGGATCAAACATAAACATAAATATAGGAAAGATATCGATATAACTTCCATAATATTATGCAGCCTCATTCTTAATTTTCCTCTTCTCAAACTCTTTCTACAGGTCTTTGGATCTGCCACAAGATGTAGACATCATTCTGGCCAACTTGTTACTGCCACCTTTGCACTTCCCCGCTAAAACTTAAATTAGAACTGGCCCAGAAATAACAAGAAAACCAATCATAGTCCCCTTAGATTATCCCCTTCTCGCCCAGTCTCTCCAATTTACCCACTGTGGTGGAACAAGTTTGTCCACGTACACAAATTGAAATTATACTGTGCTTAATCTTTTGTGTAATTGTATACTTCGCTGAATACAATACTGTTAATTTAAACAATCACATTATACTTTATATACTGCTTGAATGAACTTTAAATCCTTCTGCAGTCCAAACCAAATGATGGCAAATCAGGAAATCTTCTGGGAAACCATGAAACCAGCATGACCAGTTCTTATTCAAATGGTTTCACCCTCTTTTCCACTTATTTAATCTGACACTTGTGACAGGGGCTTGGCGTCCTTACCTAGCCGGGATGCCCCTGCACACTATATTAAGGGGGAACAGCCATGGACATTGCAATATCTCCCCCTGAACACTAGTTGGCCACCTCACTGGGGTGGAACAGTGTCTCGGGTTCCCGCAGGGCATCCTGGGAATTGAAGTTGGGTGCAGCCCTGTTGGGTCCCGCAGGTACTGCCAGGGGGCGCTGTATTTGGGACTCCTGAGCCCGTGTGGGCAACCAATTCGTCACACCCAGAAGTTCAGCCGGAAATCAGGGATCAAACACCTGGAGCACTTCTGGGTGAACTATAAAGGGAGCCAGCGACCACCACTCAGTGGCCAGAGTCGGGTGGAAGGAAGACAAAGCTTGGTGAGGAGGGTGGAGTGAGAAGAAGAGGAGAAATTAGTGTTTATTGTGTGCTTGGGACTGGGTTGGGCTAGTGGGACATGGGGAGGACGTGCCTCACAGCTGAAGAAAATAAAAATGTATTTAATTTTACACGTTCCTTCTGTGTCTAATCTGTGTCAGGTTGGGCACTATATAGCATCTTTCTTGCACACTCCATTACACGTCTGACAAGCACAAGTGGAAGCCAGCTAGAAGTTGGATTAACTACCTTTCCCTCTCCGCCTTACCTTAGCTTACAGTCACAATACCCCAGCTTCCTGACTATTTCTCTCCATTTCCCTTATTTCTATTACTTTCTTCCTTCCCATGGTGGCATATAGAAAAAAATACATTCAGCCCACTGTCATTACCGTCTGTTTCACCAAACTCTGTGTGTACTTTGTCCTCTGGCTCAAGGTTTATTGCAACTTCCCAGCTTGACTGTTACATTAAATGCTGCTGTAATGATAAGGTTGAAATTAAAAAAGAAAAACATAAACAGGGTTACCGTTCCATTTATTGTACCATAGTGACCTTTTTTAAAATTCTTTACCTTCTTCTAAGTGTGCATCTTTCAATATAAAAAGTCTTCTCCCATTAATCAATGTATACTCTCTTTAACTTTTAATTCTTTCCACATCTCCCATCTTTGCATGAATGACAGAACACCACCTCCAGTTCAACCTTTTTCAGACTGAATGTACAGTATATGCCAGCCAAACCTTCTGTCCTGTGGCTTTGTTACAGTCCATCCGGAAAGTATTCACAGCGCATCACTTTTTCCACATTTTGTTATGTTACAGCCTTATTCTGAAATGGATTAAATTCATTTTTTTCCTCAGAATTCTACACACCACACCCCATAATGACAACGTGAAAAAAGTTTACTTGAGGTTTTTGCAAATTTATTAAAAATAAAAACACTGAGAAATCACATGTACATAAGTATTCACAGCCTTTGCTCAATACTTTGTCGATGCACCTTTGGCAGCAATTACAGCCTCAAGTCTTTTTGAATATGATGCCACAAGCTTGGCACACCTATCCTTGGCCAGTTTCGCCCATTCCTCTTTGCAACACCTCTCAAGCTCCATCAGGTTGAATGGGAAGCGTCGGTGCACAGCCATTTTAAGATCTCTCCAGAGATGTTCAATCGGATTCAAGTCTGGGCTCTAGCTGGGCCACTCAAGGACATTCACAGAGTTGTCCTGAAGCCACTCCTTTGATATCTTGGCTGTGTGCTTAGGGTCGTTGTCCTGCTGAAAGATGAACCGTCGCCCCAGTATGAGGTCAAGAGCGTTCTGGAGCAGGTTTTCATCCAGGATGTCTCTGTACATTGCTGCAGTCATCTTTCCCTTCATCCTGACTAGTCTCCCAGTTCCTGCCACTGAAAAACATCCCCACACCATGATGCTGACACCACCATGCTTCACTGTAGGGATGGTATTGGCCTGTTGATGAGCGGTGCCTGGTTTCCTCCAAATGTGACGCCTGGCATTCACATCAAAGAGTTCAATCTTTGTCTCTTCAGACCAGAGAATTTTGTTTCTCATGGTCTGAGAGTCCTTCAGGTGCCTTTTTGGCAAACTCCAGACGGGCTGCCATGTGCCTTTTACTAAGGAGTGGCTTCCGTCTGGCCACTTTACCATACAGGCCTGATTGGTAGATTGCTGCAGAGATGGTTGTCCTTCTGGAAGGTTCTCCCCTCTCCACAGAGGACCTCTGGAGCTCTGACAGAGTGACCATCGGGTTCTTGGTCACCTCCCTGACTAAGGCCGTCTCTCCCGATCGCTCAGTTTAGATGGCCGGCCAGCTCTAGGAAGAGTCCTGGTGGTTTCGAACTTCTTCCACTTACGGATGATGGAGGCCATTGTGTTCATTGGGACCTTCAAAGCAGCAGAAATTTTTCTGTAACCTTCCCCAGATTTGTGCCTCGAGACAATCCTGTCTCGGAGGTCTACAGACAATTCCTTTGACTTCATGCTTGGTTTGTGCTCTGACATGAACTGTCAACTGTGGGACCTTATATAGACAGGTGTGTTACTTTCCAAATCATGTCCATTCAACTGAATTTACCACAGGTGGACTCCAGTTAAGCTGCAGAAACATCTCAAAGATGATCAGGGGAAACAGGATGCACCTGAGCTCAATTTTGAGCTTCATGGCAAAGGCTGTGAATACTTATGTACATGTGCTTTCTCAATTTTTTATTTTTAATAAATTTGCAAAAATCTCAAGTAAACTTTTTTCATGTTGTCATTATGGGGTGTTGTGTGTAGAATTCTGAGGAAAAAAATGAATTTAATCCATTTTAGAATAAGGCTGGAACATAACAAAATGTGGAAAAAGTGATGCGCTGTGAACACTTTCCAGATGCACTGTATCTTCTTAAGTACAACTACAGTAAAGATATCAAAGACCATTAAAACACAAAGTGATATCTTTGATAATAATCTCTCCTTTACTGAAACAATGACTCAATCTTGCTGACTATTCCTCTAAGAATCCATATAGTCATTTTATGACAAACGTAATCAAAATGAGTGGAATATCCATGTGCACCTAAACACATTCTGGCCCATCTCAATAAACTTCATATATTGGCTGAAATGCTTCTAAGACTGTGATATCGCACCACTTCTGATGCACCATACCCACCTTTTCCACACACCCTCTCACAGGAACTCTAGCTGCATTATCACACTGATAGTCGAGTTTTGTGCCAGGGAATTCCCTAATAATACTGTACATGGCTGACTGTCCTGGACAGCAATTTAAACAAAATGGGCATGCTGAGCAGTTGGCTGGGGGCCCCACGAGCATAGGGGCCTCATGCTAATCTATGTATGTTGTGACTTTCTGTCAATAAATAAACACTATACTATACTAAACTATAAATATTTGCTATTGTGTTACAAGTGGACATTGGCATTCGCCTCTAATTTAGTATCATGGTTACCTCTGCAACATCACTTTCATGTATGTGTACGGATCTCACGCACTACATAATGTAAAAGCGAATATGTTAACGTCACTTCAACTCAACTCTCTGCAAAGGAATTTTAGAAAAGTGTTTGTTGAACACTTGATTAATGATAAATAATTCATAGTAATTTCATACTATGCCATCTCCATCTGTATGGTTGACCAATTGAGTATCATTTATATGTTGAAATTTTTGTGTTTTTCAAGGCTCATGTTATATTTTTCGAACATTTGTGTTGATTAGTCTTTGCTGGAAGTACGATTTCAAAAACCATATGTTTAATTTTATTGACCATTTACATTTTAATTCCTGTGAGTGGTTGTGTAGGTAGGGGCCCCAGTGCACTGCTTTGCTCTTAAGACAGTCCTGCATCCTGGCACTTGAAAAGTCCACCATAAGAGTTACCAGTTTGGGCACATCTTTTAAGGTGGCCTGGCTGTGCATGTTCACTGTTATGCTTCTGTCCTAGCTACGTATGTCTATGGTAACCCCTTAAATGTGGGTATACTAACACAATGCATAAAATTGCTGAATAAAATAGCAATTACTATGTCTGTACTTGGAACATAAATTTTTACTTTAATGAAGCCATAATATAAGGGAATTGTAAAAAAAAATATTGCTTAATTATTTAAATGATACAAAGCAAAGAAACTGTGTTATTGCATCTACTTTTACTTCATGGGTTTTCCTGAGGTATTCAGATATTTGTCCGCTTCTTAAAGACATACATGTTAGATTCCTCAGTCACATTAAAATACCTTAATGTAAGTGAGAGTTTGTGTGTTATCTCACTGTACCTGGACTAGTAGTTCCTTTTTTGCAATCTTTACTTCAGGGATATAGGAGCCAAATAACTATGATGTTATATTGTAAAAAGTTTATAAAATGTATGATACATTAAAAGTATCTGCATGTCTTACTGATATCTCAAACTGGATGAAGGACCACCATCTACTGCTCAACCTGGCAAAACGTACCTTCTTCTGATCCCAGCCAGCCAGTCTGTTCAACTCCTCATCTCTGTACATCTTGGCTCACTGTTGCTAACACCTTCCAAATCAATACATCACCTTGGGGTGGTGATTGATGAGCAGCTATCTTTTTTCTGACCACATTTCTACTGTTTCATGTTTATGTAAAGTCACACTGCACAACATCCGCAAGCTCAGACCTTAACTGACAGAGTATGCAGCACAATTTCTGATCCAGGCTTTGGTCTAGTCACATCTGGATTACAGCAACTCGCTTCTGGTTGCTATCAAACCGCTGCAGTTGGTCCAGAATGCAACAGCTGGTCTTGTATTTAACCAGCCAAGACATGCATATGTCTCATATATACAATGCATCCGGAACGTATTCACAGTGCATCACTTTTTCCACATTTTGTTATGTTACAGCCTTATTCCAAAATGGATTAAATTCATTTTTGTCCTCAGAATTCTACACACAACACCCCATAATGACAACGTGAAAAAAGTTTACTTGAGGTTTTTGCAAATTTATTAAAAATTAAAAAACTGAGAAATCACATGTACATAAGTATTCACAGCCTTTGCTCAATACTTTGTCGATGCACCTTTGGCAGCAATTACAGCCTCAAGTCTTTTTGAATATGATGCCACAAGCTTGGCACACCCATCCTTGGCCAGTTTCGCCCATTCCTCTTTGCAGCACCTCTCAAGCTCCATCAGGTTGGATGGGAAGCGTCGGTGCACAACCATTTTAAGATCTCTCCAGAGATGTTCAATTGGATTCAAGTCTGGGCTCTGGCTGGGCCACTCAAGGACATTCACAGAGTTGTCCTGAAGCCACTCCTTTGATATCTTGGCTGTGTGCTTAGGGTCGTTGTCCTGCTGAAAGATGAACCGTCGCCCCAGTCTGAGGTCAAGAGCGCTCTGGAGCAGGTTTTCATCCAGGATGTCTCTGTACATTGCTGCAGTCATCTTTCCCTTTATCCTGACTAGTCTCCCAGTTCCTGCCGCTGAAAAATATCCCCACAGCATGATGCTGCCACCACCATGCTTCACTGTAGGGATGGTATTGGCCTGGCGATGAGCGGTGCCTGGTTTTCTCCAAACGTGACACCTGGCATTCACACCAAAGAGTTCAATCTTTTTCTCATCAGACCAGAGAATTTTCTTTCTCATGGTCTGAGAGTCCTTCAGGTGCCTTTTGGCAAACTCCAGGCGGGCTGCCATGTGCCTTTTACTAAGGAGTGGCTTCCGTCTGGCCACTTTACCATACAAGCCTGATTGGTGGATTGCTGCAGAGATTGTTGTCCTTCTGGAAGGTTCTCCTCTCTCCACAGAGGACCTCTAGAGCTCTGACAGAGTGACCATCGGGTTCTTGGTCACCTCCCTGACTAAGGCCCTTCTCCCCTGATCGCTCAGTTTAGATGGCCGGCCAGTTCTAGGAAGAGTCCTGGTGGTTTCGAACTTCTTCCACTTACGGATGATGGAGGCCACTGTGTTCATTGGGACCTTCAAAGCAGCAGAAATTTTTCTGAAACCTTCCTCAGATTTGTGCCTCAAGACAATCCTGTCTCGGAGGTCAACAGACAATTCCTTTGACTTCATACTTGGTTTGTGCTCTGACATGAACTGTCAACTGTGGGACCTTATATAGACAGGTATGTACCTTTCCAAATCATGTCCAATCAACTGAATTTACCACAGGTGGTCTGTTTCACTGTTTAAGTGACCTTTGGCATGACTCTGCTTTGGAAATAAACTGAAAGTGAGATGGCAATTATGTCCAAATTGGTATGCGTTAAAAAAATGGAGCATCTCAGCATCTTATCCTAGGGAGTCTTCCTGACAGAGTTTGTCGTAAGTAACCAAAAGTCATTATTGACTTCTTGAAATCGTTAACCACAACGTCCACATTTCGCTCCCACCAGCCTTCGCTTCCGTACAGAAAAGGGAGTGGTTTCATGCAAAACAATGATTGTGTTTTATTATTATTATTATTGTTATTATTATTATCTATTTTTCTTCTTTGCCATAACGAGACGAGGAATTCACAGTCTTAACCATGTGAAATAGCGCAGCCGCCTGCTGGTATTCATGCCTATCTGTTAAGTCGCAGTTGCCTGATGTATTCGTTTTATTTAAATTTGCGCATGCAGGTCAATTCAGGATAGTAATCTGTTCACATTCATATCGAATTTGGAATGCTTGAATCAGTTTTTGAACAGTGAAACGCAGAAATCGGATATTAGCCCCAAATCGGAAATAAGACAATTTTACCTGTTTGTGAACGTAGCATACGAGTGTGCCCTGTGATGGTCTAGCATCCAAGGTTCCAGTGTGCTCGTGATGCTACTAGGATAAGGAAATGTCAGATTCGCAAATAGAATTCCGTTCCTTTTATAGTTCTTTACCAGGGTACCCAGCACTGCCAAGTTGGGGGCACTAACTACATTCTGAAACGAGCTCCCCTATCCAAATGTGAAATCTGTGCAAAATCTGACGGATATGATCAGCCCTGTGGATTTACATACCAGACACACACGCACACACAAATTCAGCTTTATATATTAGACAAAATTAAACTCTATTAAACGGGTTGGATAATGGATGGATGAAAACAATTACATTAGTTTTTTTTTGTATTTGCTAGATACGTTCGTAATCCTATAAGGCTACTCTCTTCCTGAAATTGATTTATTATAGTAAATAATTCAGAAAAAAACAAATATAGGCAGAGTGAGCCTATATTTTATGTAACTTGCAACATTTAAATACAAGGTGCCAACGAGCCCGATGCCCCAGATTTTAAAAGAAACGAATTCACATTCTTCACACTTTTCCTTTCTCTCGGTAAGTGGTACGGGTCAGATTGAGTAGGCGAGGACGAAGTGGGCGTTTCTGCTGGGCACGGAGAACTGTCATTTGCTGAAGGCATAGGTGTGTCAGGAGGTGTGTGTAATCGCCTACCTGTCAGTCACAACGTCATTTCCGGAACTGCTGTGGTGAGGGGCGGGGGGAGCGAAAGTCGCGCTGTGTGTTTTCTGATTCTGATTACAGCTGTTCGGACTGGCAAGGACGTGCGGACTAAGTCGTATTGCCAGCTTTCAGTAGCAGCGTAGTCGTTTGATACCAGAATAGCAGAGGTGAGGTAACTTGTCTCCTCTTTTTCCATGCGGTGTCATGCTGTCCTTTTCTCGGAGTTTGTTGCAACTTGTTTCTGTGTGTCACAAACGTCAAGTTATGTCTCGACCAATGTCACGTTGTGCTATATCGTCAACTTCTACTTGGTCCAGCACTGGTGTACTTAAGCTTGTTAATCGGTAGGATCACTTTGTTGCCCAAATATGCATTTGAGAGTCCAGTATGTGAGATGTTCGTTTGTGTACTAGCTCAACATTGTCCCATGACGTTTACTGGGCAGCGGTGGTATCTTTTGAGGTGTTCGCTAGAAACTGTTGCAGATGACCTGGGGGCCTTTCTCTGTGGGCTGGTTTCTTCCGAGCCTCCGCATTAAAAAAAAAGTTTTTCTTTAAGATCGTAATGTTTTTATTATCTATTATTATTATTTTTTGTTTTGTAAAGAGAAGATTTTGGCGGCATTAACTTTTTCATAACTTCATTTAGCTAAAGTCAGCAATGTGCAGATTATTTTAGTTAAACGACTACTTTTGTTTTGCGGATTAATTGGTTTGTAAGAGTGCATAATTTTTTTCTGTTGTATAATCGTAGTATGCAAGTGCACGCATAAATAACATGCAGGATTTGTTTTTAGTTTGCTGCTTCCTTAAAGTCTTTCAACACGATTCGCCTCATTTACCAAAGTATTTTATCTTGCATTTAAGAAATCGGTAGAGAAGCAATTTTTGGATGAGAATGGTACAAACAGTTGTTTTATTTAAGTGTATGCATTTTGTCATGAATTTGTGATACTTAAATTTGCAGCTCCTTTGCCTTTATGACAAGATTATCAACAGAGCTTTTGCTGCACGCCAAGAGTAAATATAATAGTATATCTCGGGGCTGTCAAAATCAGATCCTGGAGGGCCAAGGTGGCTTCAGGTTTTTGTTCCAACCATTGTATTAATTTGTAACCAGTTACTGCTGATAATGGGAACATATTTCTTTCTGCCTCAGTTTTAATTGACTTTTAAGCTTTTTCCCCCTCACAAACATTCTAACAATAATGAGACAAAGAAAGCTCACAACCTGATCCCGTTTGCACATTTGTGTTCATCATACAAGTTAAGGGTCTGAGAAATGCTGACACTTTGTAGTTCACAGCATATTTTGATGGGGCTTTCGTGAAAGACAAAATCAGTCTTTTATAATTGCCTGCTTTGACAGAAAGAGAGCAGCAGAAATCCAGAGAATTAAAGGCAAGGCCTGGCTTCTAATTAACAGGATGGTTGGGGTGAAAATGGCGATCTTCCAGTTTCAGAGTTGGAGAACCATGTGTTATCTGGGTAGTTATTGGCTTTGAATCTCATTATATTTTGGCTGCTTATTTAGAAAAGAAAAGATTCTGAGTCTTGAAGCAAGTCCATTCAAATTTAGACACAGATGTATATGCCTTTAGGAGCAGGATGTGGTTTCTGATTAAGAAAGTGGATAGAATGAAAACGTGCACCCATCATAATTCTCCAGGATTTGTTTGGCACCCCTAGTATGTCACATTTGAGGCAAGTTCATCAGGAATAAATTGCTTCCCAGTCTCCACAGTCATTGATAGGGCTCCCTACAGCTCCTGCAAAGCTTGCAGGTTTTTGATTTAGCCCAGTTTTATATTTTTTTCCTAATTTATATTGTTTTTGAGTTGGTTAATTACCTTCATCTATTTTTGCATTATATAGTAGCATAAAAATATAATGATTAAATAAAATTAACTTTTGTAGAAAACATTTGTGCATCTTTGCATAATTTTGTGGCATGATTTGGACAATCTGACTCTTTGGCCTTTTCACTTTGTTGCTGATTAATGTGTTATAAGTAATAGTGCAAATGTGCTTCAGAGAAAAACATAATGCTCTTCACAATCATGTTGTTTTCCCATCATAATTTATTTTAGAACAGAAATGAGTAGAAGTCTGGAACCCAAGACACACAACACATCTCTGATATGGTTAAATTACTACAGGAATATACATTGTAATTAATATTCCTTAGGACTAAACTAAAACTGTCAGCTATTGTGAATGGAGAAACACCTCAACAGAAAAGTTAATTAGGAAAGCATTTTGTTTACAAGTATTGCTTAACCACAAATTATGAATTAGGAAAAATGAAAACTAGTGGCCTTTCAAGTCTGAGCTTGTGCATTTTTTTGTTTAATTTGTTTTTTTTGTTTTTGCTCTCATTCAGAAGCAGTGAAATATGTGATAAACTCTTGTTAAAAAAGAATTAGAATGTTGAAAACCACTTCCCAGCTTACTGACAGAGGTGACCAGCTACACTTGACACATTTCACACTCTTTATTCATTTTCCTTTCAGTTTAAGAATGTACTTCCTTGTTCAATTTGTCCTTGAAATTACTTACAATGTTACTTTTAAAACTGGGATACAGCAGGTAGAACTGTAATATATGACAAAACATCCTGAATAGGATCTGATCATTTAATTCTGCTGATGGGACTGCTCTTATCCTAAAGCAGCTAGTTTACCATCACTACTACTAGAATATATTTGGAAGAAAATGTTGGACCAAAATGTTAGGCTCAGAAACAATACACACATACAGTTTGTTTTATTAGTTTTACAAACACAAAGCTGTTGGGATGTGCCTGGATTAACCTATTATATGTACACACCAATATAGCAGGATTCATTACGGTGCAGTTGGAGTCCAGTTACAACCAGGACTTTGCCCCGATTAGCAAATTAGTTGTAGGAAAAAAAATTGTATGTGCTGTGTTATACCAGGATCAAGTTTGTAAAGACCTGTAATAATACTCAGTGTGTTATACTGAAAGATTTATTATTCAGTGAAAAACTGCATTGTTTAGATTTTTTGTAAAATTTCAGCCATTTGGTTACCTCTCTTATTTCCAGTTTTATTTATTTATTTTCTTCTTTACATTTTTTTTATTCTCATGCTGTGACCTTGTTCTTGAGTTTTTAGAATTGTGAAATACCATTTGACTGAATAGCTGGGCTTCACCTGTCTGTTGGACTTTGTCTTTGTTACTGCAGAAAGGACTTCAGGCAAAACATATTGCATGTAGAATAAATGGTCTCTTTTTCAAAAACATTAACTGGCATTATCTACTCTAAATCTGACTTTATGTATCAGGATAAATCCTTTCCTGGACTGATAATAGAACAAATAATTTATAGTTTGATCTACATGTTCTAATTATTCCTTTCTTTTGGCACATGTTTTATAGTTCTACCTTGTATTTACATCAATATGTTCAGACTTTTGATTCATATATTGAAAGACTTGGCTTACTTGTAAAATATAGGAAGAAAGAGATCAAATGAAAGAAATGTGCATGCATTTTACATACCTACTAATATAACTTATCAGAACTGAAAGCTTTTTGTACATTATGGCTTTCATGCAGTTCTCGTTGCTTTGTAAAGAAAGTTTAATATCTAGTCATTACATTCACTAATTTTTAATAGAACCCTTTTGTTAAATGGTCTTTATTTTTAATAAACGTTTCTTGTAATGCTAGTTTTTGGAGAGTGATAAAATAGTTCAAATTAATCAAGAATTTGTGCTGCAGTGAAAATTGGATTCAGTTATTTATTTCAGAGCCAAAGCTGGTAAGTCCCTTACTGTACAGAGATAAATGATTTGAAGAAGGTGGAGTTGGAGTGGATTCTAGGATTTTATGGAGATTAAAAGGGAAAAATTATGGAATGATATGTTTAATGTGGCTGAGATCAGCATAGAGTTTTAAAAAAAAAAATTAGTTTCAGTTTATGGTGTAATAACCGTGCCGTTCATTATAATGCTTTGCATATTTGCTAAATGCTTCAAATGTGCGAAAGACATTGTGCAACTGACAAGCAAGTGTAGAACCTGTTCATCAAGTTTTAAAGCAGTTTGACCTACAGTATGTCTAGTCTGCTTTCAAATTAATTTATGTTTATTTTTATTTTTTTTTTGCTAACACGTTGAAGTTATGCATAAATTAAATTCAAGATAGGTTGGCATTGTAAAGCTATGCTTAGTCCTGTTGCATCACATCTCCAGTAGACTTGGTTGGAATCTCTGCCTAGCCACTCTCTGTGTGAACTTTACACATCGTCTCTGTGTCTTTTTTCTTTTCTCTGAGCATTGCAGTGTTCATTCCACATGCCAAAGCTTGGTTTGCTAGGTGAAAGGATGACTCTAAGTTTCCCAGTGTTAGCAAGTGTGCCCTGTGATAAGCTGGTGCCCTGTCCAGTGCTGGTTCTTACATTGCACTTGATGTATTTAGGTTAGACTTTGGGTTTACATATCTTTAAACATGAATTTAGTGAGTTTGGTAAATGGTTGGACATGTTAATTAAATTAAAGTTTTAGGTAATACTATGCACTGTCCTTTTGGAACAAACTCAGCTTATTCCAAAGAAACTGAAAGAAAACAATCTTTTTTTCTTTTCTTGGCACCCAAACAAATTGCATGGACTCATGTATTAGGGTGTTTTGCTTCTGTTCTTGCACTGTGTAAGAGTCGATTCATATTTCTATTGTTTGCCATTTAATCCAAGCATTTTCTGGCTTTTTTGAGGTGGTTTTCTAGCATTTTCAGAGAAGTGTTACATGATTTGTTATATTTCCATTCTGTAGGTTTTGAGGTGTTGTCGTGTTGTGAGGTGATAGTTGTGCCTTCATAATGTCTTCTATGACTTTAGTGCTTTTAAATCATGGTGATCACAGTACTGAAGTACAGGTGTTGTCAGTGTCTTGATTGCACTTTTTGGGTTCACCCTGTTCTGCAGCAAAGGGAGTTGAGAGGACAATTCTGGACACTATATGAAACAAGCAGTATCATGAAATATTCCAGGGTTACACACGAGAGTTGATAAGCATGTAAGCAGTGATTTATTGGGAGAAACAAAATTTTTATTATTTCGAAACAAAATGCCTGCTGCAGTCAGTTCAGCATCATGCAAACAGGTTAACTGGTTGTCTAAAAACAGCTGGTGAGGAAGAGATGTGGTAATCAATTCAAAAGAATTGAAGATGCACTTATTTCATGCACATTTAACACTAGAATCCCTGAAGCCTATGAAAAAAGTCGTAATACCAGGCTACCTTAAATTCCTTCACACCTCGTCATAAGTGTCTTTGTTTCGCAAATGTGTCAATCGGCACAAGCAGTAAGCAGCCTAATATCCTATCATCCACCGATGCAGCTGAAGTTCTCCCAGCTCAAGTCTGTTTATCTGGGTGTGAGGTGTCTAGAATTGTATAAGGTAAATCCTATTTGGAATACATGCATTATTGAATACAGTACATCCCCAAAATTCGTGGGGTTACGTTTCTAGAGCACCCGCGAATTTTGGATGTGGTTAAAAAAATGCCTATTCTTATAGTTTAAACCCTAAATAAGCCCCCAAAACACTTTAATTTCAAACTCAGTTTAATACATTACTTGAATAAAAAGAATGTAAAGGTAAACCTGTATACTGTACTGCTATGACTCCCGCAGTGCTAGAATGTAAAATACTGATGTTACCGCTATATGTACTGTGATTCATGCAAGCATGTTTTCATTGCCAGAAGCCTTAGAAGGTGCAGGGCATTTCAACGACATCTTGGGGCTTTAACCCTTAAACTGCCACATATCCATCCCTCCATTATCCAACCCATTATATCCTAACTACAGGGTCATGGGGTTCTGCTGGAGCCAATCCCAGCCAACACAGGGCGCAAGGCAGGGAACAAACCCCGGGCAGGGTGCCAGCCCACCGCAGAACTGCCACATACTTGCGGGGTTAATGCATCCCTGGACGCCAAATACTTTTTTGCTGCACTTTAAGTAAACGTCATAATTCACAAAGAAAAAGTGAAATTTTAATGGAACACATTTTTTTTCATGCAAAGAGCATCACCATTACTGTAACACTGATCATTTTACACACTGCTAATGAAATGTAAAAACTATTTAAAAAACTACTAGAACAATATGTACAAGGTGCAACTGATGCCATGGATGAAATTCAGTAAATCAAAGAGCCAGCTGCGCTTGAACTGGCTGCACTCAAGCATACAGAGGTAAGCACTGATGCTTGAAGGCTAGTCTAGGGCAGCGGCTCAATCCCAGGGACAGTGAGGCTGCAGTGCTGCAGGGTGTCATGCTTAGGTCACAGAACTGTACAGAAACACAGGAGATTGTAGAGGCAGGAACTTTATTCAAACACTTCAAACAAACATGTCTCTTTCAGAAGTAAAACAAGCTCATTATGCAGTTAGTTCTCGATTAAAGAATAGACAAACATCATCAGGATGCGGGACCCCCAACAGGAGCAGAGGATGTCTGGGGGAGGAGAGAGAAACAAAACAATCAGCCAAAAAGGACAGGTGCTGTTCAGGCTTTTAAGTATGAGTAGCATCACGCAGAAGCATATCACGCGACAGAGCAGCTGCAAGTAAGCCCAGCAAGTAAGGGAGCAATGTGAAAGTAGTCAATCAGTATTTTTTAAGAGGGGTTTTTTGAGGAACATCTGTGTCTTCTAGGGGTGCGTTCAGCCCCCCGCTCACAAGGGGCTGGCCGTGGTCATGAGCTGGCTGCTCAACGAATGTACTCTCCTTGGCTGACTCGTTGTGGTGGGGGCATTGCCACTGTTTTTAAAAGTATGTTCTTGTGTCGGAGCCTTACAAGGGGTAGCTTCTTTTCGAAGTGTGCAGTTCCCCTTCTTTGTTGTTTGCTGTGGTTTATAGACCTCCTGTAATTAATAATATCTTGATTTTGAAGTTCTCTGATCTCCTGGCTGATATCACCCTCTCCCATGACAAAGTATTTATTGTTGGTGATTTTAACATTCACGTTTGTTGTCAATCGAAACCTTTGGTTAATGACTTTTTATTACTATTGGACTCATTTGATTTTATCCAGCATATTAATACGCCAACTCACTCTCTCCGTCACACCCTTGATCTCATTTTTACATGTGATATTTCCGTTAATAGTATTGATTTATTCGATGTTTCTTTTACTGATCACTTTTCTATAATGATGGATTTGAATATTACCGTAGATGTCTCTACTAATTGTGCTCCACGCTGCTCTCGCTTTTTAAATTCTTCTATTATATCCAATTTTAAAACCATATTCTCTAGTCTTGATATGCATGTCCAATATGATGGTATCGATGATTCTGTCTTAGAATTTAATTCTTCTTGTAAAATGGTTTTAGACTCAATTGCTCCACTCAAGATACACTGTAATAAGGGTAGACCTGCTCACTGGCTAAATGAAACTGCGTGATTGCTGCACCGCACCTGTCGAACTGCGGAACGGCGTTGGAATAAAGATGGACTGATTGTTTCTAAACAGATTTTTAGGACTTCTCTATTCAACTTCCAGGTTGCAGTTAAGAAGATTTCTTCACTGATTTAGTATCCTGCCATTCTAAGAATCCTAGGGTCCTTATTTAATTCAATTAATGCAGCCATTCACCCTCATTTTGTGATGGGATTAAATAGCACTGTTCTTTCATGTGAGCAGTTTCTTTCATTCTTTGTCAGTAAAATTAATATTGTGATATTGTTCCAACTGGCTATGAACTTCCTACTGTTAATCGTGGTATTGTCTTGGAATCTTTTGATCTTGTCTCACTTTCACAGTTAAAAAGAACTATTGACACCCTTAAACCAGCTCTCAGTCCTCTTGATATTATACCACCAAGCCTTGTAGTGGAAGCCTTTGATGTTTTGGATCCATCTTTACTAGCCATTATCAATGGTTCTATTAGTTAGGGAGTTGTGCTCTCATTTTTTAAACATGCTGCGGTACGTCCCTGTCTAAAAAAGCCAGAATTAGATCCTGGAGTTTCAGCCAATTTTCGCCTGATTTTCCAATTGCCATTTCTGGCTAAAATATTAGAAAGAATTATTTATAATCAATTGGTTGATCACCTTAACTCCAATAATTTATTTGAGATGTACCAATCTGGCTTTAGGTGTTATCATGGTATTCAATAACATCTCTAATATTATTGACTCGGGTGGCGCTACAGTCCTTGTCCTCCTTGACCTGTCTGCTGCCTTTTACACTATCGACCATGAGATATTGCTGTTGTGGCTTGAACATCTTGTTGGGCTTAAGGGGCTGCTCTTAACTGGTTCGGGTCATATCTAACTGGTAGACGCTTTTCAGTGACTTTAAATTCCTCTTTTTCGTCTACTGCTCCTCTTAAATGTAGTGTTCCTCAGGGATCCATTTTGGGTCCTATTTTGTTCTCTATATACCTTCACCCTATTCAAGCTATTTTTAGGAAATGTAACATTTCTTTTCATTGCTATGCTGATGATACACAGGTTTATGTTCCTGTCTGCAACTCTGCAATAAATCAACTGTACAACTGTCTTTCTGAACTAAGATCCTAGATGGCTAATAATTTTCTTGATCTGAATCAAAATAAAACGGAGGTGCTTATAGTGGGTCCATCAGCTAAAGCCCAAATTGGTGTTGGACTTCTCGGGTCTTTCTCTGTCTTTTGCAAACCTCAAGTCCTCAATCTTGGTGTTATCTTTGACAGTAACCTCTCTTTTGAGAAGCAGTTTAATTCTGTAGTCAAAAGTTGCTTTTTCCAGCTTCATCTATTAGGTAAGATCAAGCCTGTTTTATCTTCTAGGGATCTTGAGAAAGCTACTCCTGTTTTTATCTTTTCTCGCCTTGATTACTGCAACTCACTGTATTCTGGGATTAGCAAATCCCTGATATGCAGGTTACAGTTGGTCCAGAATTCTGCCACTCGCTTTCTGGTTGGGGCAAGAAAGTCTGATTCTGTTCCTCCAATATTAGCTTCTTTACACTGGCTGCCTGTCAGAGATCTTTTTGCTAGTTTTTAAATCTTTACATGGGTTTGCTCCTGCCTATTTATCCAAATTGTGTGTTTTACACCAGCCATCTAGAGTGCTTAGATCTTCTGGTCAGTTGTCTCTCGTTGTCCCTCGTAGTAAGTGTAAAACTAAGGGGGGCAGGGCTTTTGCAGCTGCTGCTCCTCGCCTATGGAACTCTTTACCTCATTACATAAAGGAGTCATCTACAATTGAACTGTTCAAAGCAAGATTAAAGACTCATTTCTATTCACTTGCATTCCGTGACCTTCAGTAATACTGATGTTTTCCTCATTGTGATTATGTAACACTAGCAAAATACCCGCGCTTCGCAGTGGCGAAGTACTGCCTTAAAATTTTTATTAAAAAGAAAATTAAACCTTTTTAAACTGAGGGAGAATATACCAATAATTATTTGTTAAGGATCTCTTTGTATACCACATTGTCACTTCGGCCCTCCGGTTGTAATATGACCAAGCTGTGCGCTGAGCTTACTCTTGAGGATGCAACGTACAGTTGGCCATGTGAAAAGTAATGTTGTTTGAAATCTCACAGCTTGGATTGCTGCTGTCACAATCGGTTTGAGTTTCATGGTTTGTTTCAATTACGACAGTATTTGCAGGACTTGTGTTGAAGTGACATTCGGCATCTGTCAAGCGTTGTAAGCATACAACCGGTTTCATCAATAATTTCACATCCAGCTTTTGAGAGTTTAAACATTCATAAACATTAAAGTGTCCATTACTGAAATCGTCACCTGTGAATCTAAGATGTTTAAGACACATTGGCGGTTGTGAAAAGGTGTAAAATATTTGGCCATTTTGGTACACTTGAAAGCGACAACCGAACAATTTAGCGGCAGCCATCAACTCACATGCAGAACCATAGGTGAAGGGCTTAAGCATTTCACTCTTATAGTGCTCGTGTGTATTATAATTATCTCCTGTACCATCATCAGTCCACACCTTGAACCTGTCCCAGTCATTCAATACATAAGACACAATGTTCCTCCGGATATCAAGAGTGGGCCTGATATGGTCGTGCAATATGTAACAAAGAGAATGGAAAAGGTAGGTGCCATCTCCGGGCATGGAAACTACTCGGTAAGTGACAGTTCTTTGATCGATGGTGATCACCTCGACAGACATGTTAATAGGGGTATGGTTGGAACGATAAAGGAAATGGGTTCCTGAACAATGTAAAGTAAGTCTAAAATACCTACATAATAACTATAATCGTAATAAATGAACAATAAAACAGCAGAGAAGCCGTGGATTAAATAAAAAGGCTGTAGTTATCAGCAGCCTCACCTCACATGGTGACCGAGCTGCAGGCTATGGACGTATATATGTACGTAAGTAGGATTCAGTTAGCGATGGAAACCCGCGTACCAAATTTCTTGAAGATGGGCCCATAAGTAGCAAAGACCATTGGAAAGTTCAATATGGCGGCTGACAGTGGCGTCATACCACCAAAATAAGTACGTACATTGGTTTCGGTTAGCGCAGGGAAGCCGCCTTCCAAATTTCATGAAGATGGGGCCATAAATAAGAAAGTTCAACATGGCGGACATTGTTGACCATTATGACCGTTACGCGTAGAATTTCGAAATGAACCCTGCTTAACTTTTGCAAGTAAGCTGTAAGGAATTAGCTTGCCAAATTTCAGCCTTCTACCTACACGGGAAGTTGGAGAATTAGTGATGTTGGAAAGTTCAATATGGCGGCCGACAGTGGCGTCATACTAGTGAAATAAGTAGGTACATCGGTTTCGGTTAGCGTAGGGAAGCCGCCTACCAAATTTCGTGAAGATTGGGTCATAAATAAGAAAGTTCAAAACGGCGGACATTGTCGACCATTATTACCGTTACACGTAGAATTTCGAAACGAAACCTGCTTAACTTTTGTAAGTAAGCAGTAAGGAATGAACCTGCCAAATTTTAGCCTTATACCTACACGGGAAGTTGGAAAATTAGTGATGAGTGAGTGAGTTAGTGAGTGAGTGAGGGCTTTGCCTTTTATTAGTATAGACTAGCAAAATACCCGCGCTTCGCAGCGGAGAAGTAGTGTGTTAATGAAGTAATGAAAAAGAAAAGGAAACATTTTGAAAATAACGTAACATGATTGTCAATGTAATTGTTTTGTCACTGTTGTGAGTGATGAGTGTTGCTGTCATATATATATATATATATATACACACACACACACACACACACACACACACACACACACATATATACATACATACATATATATATCTACATATATACACATACATATACATACACACACATATATACACACAAATACATATATATATACATACACACACACATATATAAACATATATATACATATACATACATATCTACAGTACATATATACACACACAGCTATTTCGTATCAGTGCAATACGCTGCTTGTTAAAACGGATAACTCCCGCTCTTACGTGCAAGTCTGCGTGGATATTATGAACAATCGTATCTGTTCAAGTTCTATTTAAATTTTAAATAGAAGGAATTTTTATTTAGTCGACAGAAATATCTTTGGTAGGAATGGTAAAAACAGACAGGAATATTATTCCTGAATAAATCAACTCAAACCTTAAACAACTTATAATATTTTGCTCTCCATAAAAATATATCCCGTCTAAATTATACAAGTTAGAAATAAAGTAAACGTTAAAAGAACAAACATTCAAATTTCTTTACTCTTATGTAATTTTATATAAAAAATA
>JANRMT010062796.1:6254126-6272718 GCA_026402145.1 Polypterus bichir lapradei | reverse complement strand
ATATATATAGATATGGGAACAACACTCATATCAATGACAAAACAATTACATTAACAATCATGTTACGTTATTTTTTAAATTTTTCCTTTTCTTTTTCATACCTTCTTCAACAGACTACTTCTCCGCTGCGAAGCGCGGGTATTCTGCTAGTTATACCATAGAATGCTCAGTGTAATAGTAAATTAAATGTAAAAACATTGAATAACACTGAGAAAACCTTGAACAACAGAGAAAACTAACACTGCAAGAGTTCGCGCTATAGCACTACGAACCGCACACTAAAAACAGTTTTTTTAATGAGTTTTAAGCACAGGGAAAAAAAATAAACATTTGAAAAATCTGTAATTTAATAAACCACCAAGAAAAGCAACATTGCAACAATGCACGCTACGAACCGATCGCTGCAAACAGAAGTGAAGTGGAGGTTAAAATCCAATAGAAAAAAGTTTTCATTAAATACAACGAGGTTAAAACAATGCTCGGATCTGTCTCTTTAAAGACAAGCCTGGTGCATTCTTTAACTGCCTTCTCGGCCTTATGCGCCCAGCCGTCTCCCTCTGGCGCGCGCATCTGTGTGTGTGTGTGTCTGTCTCTCTCTCGCGTGCGTCTGTGTCTGAGTGTCTCTCTCTCGCGCGCGTGCGTCTGTGTGTGTGTCTCTCTTTCTCGCGTCTGTGTGTGTGTCTCTCTCTCTCTCGCACGCGCGTGTGTGTGTGTGTGTGTGTGTGTGTGTGTGTGTGTGTGTGAGTGTGTCTCTGTCTCTGTCTCTCTTTTGCTCTCGCTAACTGCACTGAACAGAAATCATTGGTGTGCACAAACCGAAAGGGAGACTGGCTTGTTCGTATACCGAGTCTGTGGTCGTGAACAGATGCAAAAGTTTGGCGAACTTTTTGGTCGTAAACCGATTTGTACGTGTTCCGAGACTTTAATCTCAACATAAACGGCAAGATTAAAGTGAAAATGTTCTTCACTGTGTCCGTATTTTTTTTTCCTTCACCATTTCCCTAATATGCTTCCATAGTGCTATACCACAAATAGCATTATAAATGCAAGTTTCAGTTTTATTATTTATGTATATAGCTTAGCTTTAAGCAAGGTCCATATTAATGCAGTTTGCCTTAATGATGGTTCATTTGGTAAAGATGTCATCACCAAGTTGCACTTGTTTTATTTTATGTTTATTTGGTGAATATTGTGTTATGCACCTGGGCTTGAAGTCTTGAAGTAATAGTATTACTTGAGATTGCATTATTATTTATTTTATTGTTATTATTTATTAGTTTAAATATCATGCAGTTTAATGATGGTAAAGTTGTTTAAAAAGTCACTTTAACATGTCAGTGGACAGAGATTGTTAACATTAACAGAAAGTGTAGTTGGTTTACAAAAATATTTACTGTACCTTTTCTAAGACATGTTCAGTGCAATACAACTTTTGACAAGCACCTCTGGATATTTTACTAAGTCTAAATGCCTCTTTGGATGGTTGAAAATATGTTGTAAAAATTTTAGTTTAAGTTGTTTGCAAAATTTGTTCAATAAAAAGGTTCTATATTTTGACTGCAACTGTCATGCAATGTGATTCCTTCTCATCATTAATGCCACCCCCTTGAAAACTATCACTTTATGGGGCCATGCAAACCTGTATTAATACTTGTGTGCATATTAAAATGTTTTTTTGTACAATGTACAATTCTTATGACAGTGGAATAGGTTATTCTTAGCCAATCTACTGCAGTAATTGCAGTGGAAAATGTGGTTAACATCCACTCATGTATGGGAAAAAAATATCGTTGAATACCGTGAAACCGGTATAATTTTGAAAAATACCATGATATAGAATTTTGGGCATACCGCCCATCACTATGTCTTGATTACAAAGTCATTGTATGTACTGTAACCATCTATAAGAGCAGACAGTTCATCTACGAACATTGCCCATTATGATGCACATCTTCACTAACTCCATGTTCTAGAAGATGATTAGTAGCTTTTGGTAAAAATATTTAGTTTAGGTAGTGTTCAGATGTTGGTGTCTATCCCAGTGACTTCTTCCAAATTCGCAGTTTGTCCAAAAGGCAGCTGAGATAAGCCAGCACTCAGGGTTGCGATGACAGTGGCAGATCATTATTAAATTTAAAATCCATTTATCTAATCTCTAGTGGATACTATTAGTGACAAGCCAGATTGCCATATCAAATCTAATCTTAGCATCAATCAAAACTATTAACTAGTAAAATAAGTTCAAACTATAAAGAAAAACAGGGAAAAGTTAATTATTTATCACATTAAACTGCAAAACTACAAAAAATAATTTGTAAACAGCACTAATGCTTTAACAGCTATTGAAAACTTTGTTGAAACTCATGTCATGTCACTGGCAAGTGTGTTGAGTTTGTGTGTTTCCCAAATGTCTGCATAGTTTCTCGCCAGATAGTATAGTTTTCTGTTAAATACATTATGTGTCTTCACATATGGAGTATTATTACAAGAATCTGCTAGTATGTTGCCCTTTGAAGGCATTAGTAAACAAATAGCATAATTTCTGGTTCTGATTGTGTGCTGATGACCACCAAAGCGACTGAACCAATTACAACCCTCATCATTTATAGTATGGAAGGTGCTGGAGATTCTGCCCTCTGTATAAATTGAGAAATTCTTTATTCAAGTGGAGAATTTGGAGTGAAAGTTCAGTGGTATGTTGTCATAGAGAGGGAGAAGTACATCAGAATTGAGAAAGACAATGTTAAGAATTTGAGTGGAGGGAAAGTAAATGAGGAGTTCAGAACCAGCTTTGGTAAACCCACAGTGAGAGCACAGTGCTTGTTTTCATTTTTTATTTACTTTGTCTTACTTTTGCTGATCTCTCTCGTGTGTTTTTTTTTTTATTTTTTTGATGTTTTGTGCCTCTTTGACAGCATTCTGGATGAATAGAACCCCATGAGGTCACTGTCCACTTAAGAATAGAATCTTCTAGCAGATTTGTCAATATTTTACTGGTGCCACCCATATTAATGATAAAAGCACAATACTTTTAATTTACAGATATTTGGGTCATAATACGACACTGTTGCATTTTGTTTCTTAATATTTTGCAGTATATTAAATATTGTGACTTGATTCTTTGAGCTGTTTAAGTTCATTCCCTGTTTTGACTGAAAATCTTATACCTATTATCAAAAGTGCCAAACTGTTAATCTGAGAAACCCTCAACTAATTCCGTCATACTTTTTTTTTCATAGTGAAAAGGGATCTCAAGTGTTTCAGCCTTCTCCATGTTAAGACACACAATGTTTATTTATTCATAGTACATAACACACATTAGTAAATAATAAGACGTTTGCTCTGGGTGAGTGTTTGCAGTAGGGATGTTAAATAATAATTGAGATCAAAATGGTTCTAATGTATTTAAAACATTGTTTAAATATATGTAAATGCAAGTTTAAAATTCTTTTGGTTACATTCATGTATGTTGCCATGAGTTACACATAGACATTCTTGCTGTTTTCTCCAAAAAAGTATTAAACTTTCAGATGCAAACAAATGGGACAGTATTTAGCTCTCAAAAATAATATTTTATTTAATTAATCAAGGGGTGAAAAAGTAATGTGATCCTTCTCTTCCACTTATTTTAATGATATTATCCTCCTTTTCTTTTCCTGCTCAGACAGACGTGAAGTTTGGGCAGTCAGGGTGAGAGCATGCAAAAATCTGGAGGCCTGAAAACCCAGGTAGATATGAAGAGCAGTTTCAGCTGATGCATCATGGTTGTCAGCTTTCTCTTGCACTGCATCAGTTGGTCAGTATTAAATTCATTATAAAGCAGCCTCTGAGGACTTCTGTCAGCTGAAGCTGAAGAAATAGACCTAGTTTACTGGATTACTTTATTTTTATCATGATGTTTCTTGTAATTGCATGTTTCATATTAAGCTCTTTTGTCAGTGTGAAAACCTTAATTGACCCAAATACTAGACTTAGCCATTAGAACAGGGTAAAAAAATATTGATTTTCTAATTAATTGTTGTTTTTCGCTTAGTGATTCAAAATTGATTCTTAAAGTCTCAAGATCGATTTTGTGAATCTGTCCTGCTGAATTACTATATATGTAGAGTTTTGCTTATCTTCATTTTTAGCATCTGATCCAATAGATGATGATAATGTGTCTGTTAAGGCTTTCTACGGAATAAAGAACTTTACTGCCTCTCATTAAATGGTGTTTCCATTTTAACTGAAATCAGCGTCTTTCGACACTTAAATCAGATGATTAGACAGCTGAACATCCAGGGAAGCAGATTTCTACGTGACAATCGCACATTAAAAACAACAGCACACCTTTGGCTGATGTATTGCAGACAAACACAGTGCATGCCAGTCATACTGGGAGAAATCTCGTTACCTATATTCAGGGCTTCTGAGATGACTTCCTATTGTTCCAAAAACCTTTCTAGCATTTTCAATGTGCTGTTCCAAGTCCAGTAAAGGTTGCTTCTCTTTAAGCACATGGCTAGCTGCTGCTACTATGGAAAAAGTCAGTGGGCAATTGTAATTTTCATTGCAGCATGTGATACAAAAGTGAGCATGTGCTCAAAGCAGCCAACTTGAAGTAGCTTTGTAATAGCTATGTTTTCAGTTGTGATGGCTAGTTCTTCTTTTATGTTCCATTTATTCAATGCCGCTGTCAACAAGCATCAGCTCTAGATTCCTATTTTAAAATGCTTGCTTTTTGTCAGAGTATTGTTGAGGACACATTTTTGAGACTGAATAACAAGACTGCTACAAGTGAACAACTGAAGAACTACAGACAGACATGAGTCTTCCAGCCTCTCTGTAAAATTCAAGATTATTTTAAATGTCCAATATGGGAATAAATTTGGCAAAGAGTTTAGTTGAAGGGTGTCTACATGGAGATTCAGGACTCACAAATACATTATTTAATAACATTTATTATTTAAGCAATTGTGAAAGATTAGCCTCGACCCAGGCAGACATGGACTCCACATGTCCAAAACATTTTCCAACAACACACACAGTGCACAAATCACCACAATACAGCTCTGTCCTTTTTTCCTCCTTCATACAGCCACCTCCACTCTCTCTTGCAAGCTCCGTCTACTGCCACCCGACTCTGGCTTCCCGAATAGAGTGAGGTGACCCCTTTTATCCTTCCCCAGATGGGCTCCAGGTGCTCTGTGATGCTCTTCCGGCAGGACTTCCTAGTGTGGCAGAAGTGCTGTTGTCTTTGGCTCAGGAACCATCCAGGTGCCCACTGGTGGCGGCCACGGACCCCCACAGGGCTGAGCTTCCCAGCACCATATCCGTGGTCCTGATGGAATCCAGGCGGGCTGCCCTGTTTCGTCCTGTGGAATATATTGCCCCTATCCCGGTCCTTCCCTGTTCGAGGCATCCCGTGGGGCAAGGTCCCTGGTCATCTGCCACACAATATTTGATTATTTTATAATAATATTATACACAAGATGATATAGATATTTTATAAAGTGGATGACATTGCATTGTACTAAAATGAGGAGCCCTCTTATAATGATGTGGTGATACACATGTTAGTTAAATTATGGTGAATTTTGAAGGAGTGCGTGTTGTGATGTGAAATTTTGCATACAAGTTGATAAATATTTTTTATGCCTTTATTTGTAACTTAGAAAAAGCAATGTAATATTAGTGTTGCATTATTGATAATAACAGCAATGGTTTGATGGTTTAAGAACCCCTTCTCCTTTAAGGGTAATTTTATGACAGGGTTGGGGGGGGAAGTGCCTCAAACAAGTTTGGTAAGTGTTTCTCTGCTTGCTTTACCTCACCCTCTCTCTCTTACCAAACTGATGAAAGACCATCTCACACCATGAACTGAAAAGGACAACACAAAGAAGAGCACAGCTCGGCAGCCGTATTGAGACAGGCATGCGGCATGTTCTAAAGAAAGCTGACCACAAAATGATGCCTTAACTAGAGACATTTCAAGTAACTAACTAAGTCTGTGTGGCGCCTGAAACTACACATCTCCATTTATCAGGTTGTATGGTTGCCAATATTCAAATGTACTTTGGATATTGTTATTATTTATGAATATTATCAATAATACATTTTTTAAAATTGTAACTCAACTCCTGCTTGTCTTTTACTACAACTATTTGCCTGAGGTTATAGATGTAGAAGGGAAGGTGGGGAGAAGTTATATGGTACAATACCTTATAAACAGTGGTAAGTCTGTGAGATTTGAGGCATTCTGACAAAGGCTACATATTAATAATTTAAAAGGGGAAAGTAGAGTAAAATATTACTCTACCAAGACAAAACAGTGTGGTGCTGTGAAAAAGTTTTTTTAAAATATATTTATGGTATTTTTTTCCACATCTTCTAAATATTAAGTATCCATCCATCCATCTTCTTCCACTTATCCGAGGTCGGGTCGCGGGGGCAGCAGCTTGAGCAGAGAGGCCCAGACTTCCCTCTCCCCGGCCACTTATTCTAGCTCTTCCGGGAGAATCTCAAGGCGTTCCCAGGCCAGCTGGGAGACATAGTCCCTCCAGCGTGTCCTGGGTCTTCCCCGGGGCCTTCTTCCAGTTGGACGTGCCCGGTACACCTCACCAGGGAGGCGTCCAGGGGGCATCCTGATCAGATGCCCGAGCCACCTCATCTGACTCCTCTTGATGCGGAGGAGCAGTGGCTCTACTCTAAGCCCCTCCCGGACCTTCTTGGCTCCTCCCATAGGTGGTGAGCCCATGGGAAGGGGGACCCACGTTGCCTCTTCAGGCTGTGCCTGGCCGAGCCCCATGGGTGCAGGCCCGGCCACTAGGCTCTCGCCATCGAGCCCCACCTCCAGGCCTGGCTCCAGAGGGGGGCCCCGGTGACCCTCGTTCGGGTGAGGGAAAACGCCATTCAAATTTTTTATTCATCATAAAAGGTCTACTGAACCGCTCTTTGTCTCATACCTCACCTAGGACCAGTTTGCCTTGGGTGGCCCTACCAGGGGCATAAAGCCCAGGACAACAGAGCTCCTAGGATCATTGGGACACGCAAACCCCTCCACCACGATAAAGTGGCGGTTTGAGGAGGGGAAATATTTAGTATTTCTTCTTAAATGTCATTCCATGCTCCTGTATATGTTATGAATTCACTATGTAGACACCCTGTGCGGCATGGTTGCGCAGTGGATAGCGCTATTGCCTTGCAGTTAGGAGACCTGGGTTCGCTTCCCAGGTCCTCCCTGCGTGGAGTTTGCATGTTCTCCCCGTGTCTGCGTGGGTTTCCTCCGGGTGCTCTGGTTTCCTCCCACAGCCCAAAGACATGCAGGTTAGGTGCCTTGGCGATTCTAAATTGTCCCTAGTGTGTGCTTGGTGAGTGTGTGTGTGCGCACCCTGTAGTGGACTGGCACCCTGCCCAGAATTTGTTTCCTGCCTAGCTCCCTGTGTTGGTTGGGATTGGCTCCAGCAGACCCCCGTGACCCTGTAATTAGGACATAGTGGGTTGAATGATAGATGGATGGATGGATGGACACCCTTCAGATGAAGTGCTATTGAAAATTGTCACATTATATTAATGTTCTCAATGCGTGGTTAAGTAATTTCTAAAAAAAAAAAAAAAGCCACTAATTCAAATATATCAGTGGGCACTAATTCAGTCAAGATAAAATCGCTATCAAATTGTGAAAATTGGGACATTGTGAATCGGAATCAAATCGAATCAGGACATCAGTGCTGATACCCAGCCCTATTTTTGTGCATACACACCGTTTATACATGAGGCCCCAGAACTTAACAAATCTTTTTTTTTAATGAAATTAGATTCAACTAGCTGACACCCGCTGTAGCATACGGCGGTGTAAGAACAGGAACGGAAAACGGTGAGAAAGGAATTCAGAAATAAGAAGAAATATTTCTTGAAATACGCAGTTGTGAATAGGTGTTTTGCTGGAGACGACAGATAATGAGTTGAAAGATCTAACCCTAGAAAAAGCCACATGCAACTGACCGTGGCTGAAGACTGGATGTTGTAGATTAGCGCAAATCTTTGCAAACATTTGTCCTTGGGACTTGTTGATAGTCATGGAGAAGGTGAGTCTGTGTGGGAATTGTGTGTTTTTAAATTTAAAAGAGAAATTGGTGTAGGAAGGAAGGAGAGAGATTCTGGGAATGAAGATTGTTTCAGAATTTTGGATAGCGATCAGTTTGCACTCAGTAATATTTGTATATATTCGGGTAATGATGAGTCTTGTTCCGTTGCTAAGACCTTTTGATGGCGTAGTATTTCGGAGGAGCATAACTACGGCTCCCACCTTTAGATGAAGGATATGGGGAGGCATGCCAGTTGGTGTGAGGATGTGTGAAAACTCCTGTGGGTACGTTAGTTGATCATTAGGATCGTCACTGACCACAGTATCTACACTCTTGAAGGTCACTTTTTCACCCTGTATAAGATCAAGAACTTTGTTGTTAATATGTAGAGAATCATTGTTTGTGACACTTAGTATTGCTCTTGCAGCAAGTTCTTGGGGAGTCACAGTTGAGAAATTAATATCACCGTAAAGTTGAGCAACTGGGTCTTGTTGTTGTGGTAAACATTGAGAAGGTAGTTCTACCGTGTATCCAGTTTTACCTTCCCCAACTTGAAGAAGCCATTGAACAAATTGAGCTTCACATTCGAGAGCTCTCATATTTTTTTGTGAGCTTTAGGAACTTCATTTCCTTCCACAGCCTGTGTTTGTTGATGCAAGAGGCAACAGTGAGGGCCCGAGAACCGTGGAAGGTAACCGGCAGTATTAGGCGGAAATCTCCACCGAGAAGAATGGTTTTATTACCAAAAGGTGCATTTTCCTGAGTGAGATCTCGCAGTAGTCTGTGAAAAGCTTGAAATACATAACAATGTGTCATTGGTGCTTCATCCCAAATGATAATTTTCGCTTCAAGTATATTATTGGCATCGTTGGTATTTGGCTTCACGTTGCAGGTTGATGTTGGTGTGATTTGAAGAGGCATTTTGAACACAGAATGTGCAGCACGGCAGCCAGGTAGCAATGTTGCTGCGATTCCAGTTGAAGCAACCGCTATTGCCACGTCTCCTCTACCTCTCACAGAATGAATGAGGGTTTTGTTCCTGTGGGGCCGCTGAGAAAGAAACATTTCTTGGAAATGAACAGGTGGGTTGTATATTGCCTGCAGTACTGTTAGTACGACTGTTTGCTGATCATCGTTGAGTTGTTGTGTGTAATCTGAAGCTACTTTTTGTTCATGGAGAATGTCAACACAGGTTGGAGTATAATGATGAATTTGGTGACTGGGAGATGAATTTGTTGACGAGTCATACCATAGCACTTGAGTATTTCATTAATTTCCGAGAGAGCGTACATCGGGGTAGTGTCAGTGGAATATTTAGTAAACGGGTCTTTGCAAATTGCCAGTTTGTGTTTCCCATAGGTCCGGGACGTTGACAGGTTCCCCAAAGGCACAAATGATAGCGAAGAGTTGTCTCATATGTATGGGCATCTTAGTTTGTGTAGCTTCATAAAGAGTGTCGTGCCAAATCTTGTCATCGTTAAGGAGACCTAACTCTTGACATGCTGCTTTAAATGAGCTTTTTCGGAGTCGTCGCTTCCACACGCTAGCCTTGGAATCGAAAGTATAATAGTGTGGAATGTCTATATAGTGGAGTGATTTCATATGAGTATCCATCTTATTCAGGTCAAACCATGCTGTTAGCATGGTTTTTCTCGTTGCTTCTTGATTTAAAGTTTCTTCTTCGAGACCTTCACGAAACAGGATAGTTTGTTGTTTGGGAAGATGGACAGGTAAACGTATAATTGTGTGAGATTTGTCTGGCATATGTACTCACTAAGACGCCACATAACTTCTGGAGCACTAACATATCTTCCATCTAAGAAAGTTGTAATTTCATCATGAACCAAGTCATCGTTAGCATGTTTTTGCTGTAAGGTAATGGAAGCTGCATCGTAACCTTTGTGAACATATTTGTAGAGATATTTGATGGACTTTATAGATGAGCAAACTTCGATGTTAATATGTGCATTGAATTCTTTACTCAACCTAGGGTTGTACGGAACTATCCATCATTTATCAATTATAAACTTGCCTATTTGTGCAATTGGCCCTTCTCTTCTGCGGTAGATTAGGTACCCGTTAATGTTTTCTTGCATGTGTTCCTTGGAATCTTTCAGGAATCGCTTGGGTTACCTGTTGGGTTACCTGCTGTACCACATGGTCCGTGTACCATGCATTTAGTAACAATTTCAAATAACAAGGTCAGTGTCAGGGTTAGGGAGTTCAGCAATGACATATTTATCAATGTCATCTTCCATCCATCCATCCATCCATTATTCAACCCGCTATATCCTAGCTACAGGGTCACGGGGGTCTGCTGGAGCCAATCCCAGCCATCACAGGGCGCAAGGCAGGAAACGAACCCCGGGCAGGGCGCCAGCCCACTGCAGCAATGTCATCTTTGGTTCTTATTTTAGAATTATTGTGAAGAGTAAACAGCATGTGGGCACGAGGAAGGCCACGCTTCTGAAATTCGATTACATAAATATAACAGAAAACAACCTCAAAAAGATGTTGTTGTAGAATGTCTCTAAGTAATTCCTGCAGCTTAATCCAAAAGACTCTTACTACAATATCAGATCTGTGCTCTGGTCTTTGGGTATCTGACAGTGCATGTAGAATTTCCGGCCAAGTAGGATTACATGTGAAAGTGATAAATAAATTAGGCTTTCCGAATTTACGTACTATGGCCATGGCATCCTGATAGTTTTGTTGCATGTATCTTGGACTTCCTGGAAATATGGACGGTAATATGATAATTTTGCCTACACATACATTGTTATTTTCAGCCTTTGCCTGCAGTGCGTCTGATAGTCCTTTGTATTGTTCCACACGCAGATCTTGTTAATGTAATCTGAGATAGTTGAGACGCGCGCCCTCTGTTTTAACATACGCATCTACGACGTACTGTTGGAATAGTTTGCCGCTGGAGTGCAAAATACTAAATGTATTCCTCATTGATAATCTGTACGCATAAAATTGGCATTGAGTAAGCCTGATTCAGTTGGCGGTTCTTTTATCGGTAACATGTTGTAAATCTTTGTGCCAGCCGATGTCTCCATAAGGGAATAAAAATGGGTAAACCATAGGATCGCAATTCATATTGAGCATGAAAATCAGTTTACAGGAGTTGCCTCTGGGATAGATGCAAATATCCCTTTCGGCAGGGGGTTTGCCATCTTCTCCGACGAAAATCGCTGCATCAGTGTGACATGTCGGGGCATTGTATCGTCGTAAATCCTGCCCAGGGTTTTTCTTGAAAACCTTTCATACAGATGCTGTTGGATTGGACTGAGCAATTTCATGCATGTGTTTGTATGATTTAGCGAAGGGGTTGATGGTTCTGAGCATGGAATCTAGCTGGAGAAGTAAATTTTCGCTGCATGCAGAGTTTGCTTTATTTTGTAAGCGTACTTCAGTAGTTTGCGCTGTGTCAAAAACATACAACTGTCCATGTCCTGGAGAGGTATAAGTGTTAGCGTATAGTGGAGAGATTTGGTGATAAATTTGCCCGTGTATTTTAAAACAGTATGGTCCATGGCCAGGTGCACCCATGGAAGCAAACACAAGAGAAGAGTTGTATTCTCGAATGTGTTCACGATAATTTTTACCTTCTGATGTTTGCTGTGTAAGAAGCTGTTGCAAAGACACAGGTGGCTCCCGCAAAGGTGGTAAAGCTTCTTTACCGTCGTGGCAGCACCTCGAGTACTTGTTGGATGTATTATGCTCAGCAGGCCAGTATAGTGCATGACAGTATTTGCACTGCTGCTCTGGAGTCCCAATGTTGTACTCTTGGACGGGAAGACAGGAATGAGGTGAAGAAGCACCTGTGGTAACGGGAAGAGGATTGTGTGTATGTCTGCTGAGACTGCATTGGTTTGGAAACGTTGCTTTGCAGATGTTGCTTTGCAAGACTTGTGAATGAGCTTTGTTGTGACAATCGTGTGTCGTGAACTTCTTATTGCATTTCTGGCACTCCTATAGTTGTTGGGAAGAATGCCTTTTCTTGTGTTTAGCAAGTGAGGTTCGCGTTTGAATAGTTTTGTTGCAGGAATCGCACTGGAAGAATGTGTTACTGGAGTGGGAGTCAGGTAATTTTTCAGCGGAGTGAATTTTGTGTGTTTGTGAAGATAGTTCTGCGTTGTGAAACATTTTGTGCAAGTGTGACACTGAAACAATTTGTCGTTGCAGTGAATTTTCTTGTGTTTGGCAAGGCTGGGTTGTTTTGAAAGGTTTACTACAAATATCGCAGAGGAAGGTTGTACCAGTAGATGAAACCCGTGACAGAGAAGATACTGTGGTTCATTTTATAACAAAGGCTTAGGAAACGACCGTCGCAGTATAATCAAAATAGTAAGGTGTATGGGAGGCCGCAAGCAGCGTGGGGAAGGGTTTGGAAGAGGCCGAAAAGGAATTGAGAAATGCCGTGTCGACTGCGTGTGGGTGGGACCGGTTTTGAAGAGGAGCCGCAGGCAGCGTGGGGAAGGGTTTGGAAGAGGACGAATAGGAATCGAAAAATGCTGTGTCGGCTGCGTGTGGGCGGGACCGGTTTTGAAGAGGAGCCGCAGGCATCGTGGGAAAGGGTTTGGAAGTGGACGAATAGAAATGCTGTGTCGGCTGCGTGTGGGCGGGACCGGTTTTGAAGAGGAGCCACAGGCATCGTGGGGAAGGGTTTGGAAGAGGATGAATAGGAATCGAGAAATTCCGTGTCTGCTGCGTGTGGGCGGGACTGGTTTTGAGGTGGAAGCAGGACGAACCAGAAGAGAAATATATATAAGAGATCATAACCTCATTTATTTAGAATTCCAAACATCCAAAGGACAATTCTACAACAACCTAAAGCAAAAGGGGACATTGCACTACCTAGCTTTCAAATTTATTGCTGGGCGGCAAATATACAGGCCATAAAGACTTAAACACAAATTGATGAACATATACAAGCCTGGTCTAAAATAGAATTTAAACCTTGCAGTACTTCTTTATATTACTTGCTGTATACTCCAGTAAATGCAAAATATTGTCAACACATTAATAACCCAATTGCCCTTCATTTACTGAGAATATGGAACCAATGTAGGAAGCTCTTTAATACTAGAATTACCAAAGCCTACGAAAAAACATGTAAATCCGGCCCACCTTAAATGCCTTCAGACCTCTCTGTCAGCGTCTTTTGTCTTGTAAATGTGCCTATCAAGACAAGCAGCAAGCAGTCTACTTTTCCATCCCCCCACTGCCGCAGAACAGGCACAAAGTTCTCCCATTTCCAGCCTTGATTATCTGGGAATGAAGTGCTGGAGTTTTAGAATGTAAATAGATCATTATTTGGAACACATGCATCTCATGTGTGTTCCATTTCTACAATAATCTGTGTAAATACATCGTTAAAACAGAAACTTTTTCATATTTTAGTAATAAATGACAAAATGTAGACATAAACTATGTAATATGTGAAGCCTGAAGTCCAAAGATCAAATAAACACTTTCAAAAAAGGTTCAAGGATAATGCAACAGCTTCCCTGGCACAGTGGTAAGAATTGCTGACTTATAATGAAGAGTCCCCATGTTCGATCCTGACTGTGTCGTATATTTACCGTTTTGAGTAGTGAGCTGCTCTTATTTTAAGATTATACAATAAAAACATACATTTGATTTGCGTCTGTAACAGCCAGTATAAATTTATAGTACTTGTAAAAGTTAGCATTTTTTTCACTTTAATTCTTTCAGTCACGATCATGATACATACTTCCACTCCTTCCCATACCCCATCAAGGGATCTGACGCTGTTAGTTTTTATTTGAAACTGGAAATTATTGTAGATGTGAGTGGTGTTTTGAGATAATCAAACTGGAAATTCTCTGAACTGGATGGATAAAAGCTGACACACAAACACTGGTGAATTCCTGCCTCATTGTCACTTGATATTTTTTTATAGAACATTTTGGAAAACATTGTGGCACGGATACAACATTATTCATATTATTTATACCATCTTGTGGTTGTAATCAGTGACTGCTTTTTTTTTTTTTTTTTTTTTGATCTTGCCTAGTCTCCACATGTTGCTGCATGGTAGTGTTTCTTTTGTACTCCAGGACATGCAAAGGAAAGAATAGTACAGAGAAGTCGGTTCCACGCTATATGCAATCTTTAAATTCAAATGTTAACAGTTCCTACACACCCAAGGACTGTCCTTCCTACATTTACGACGTGTACCTGTTGCAATGTACATACTTCTCTCTATGCTGTTGTTCCTATTACTGACACTGACTGATTTTGCTTTCCTGGAGGAAGCAGCTGTTTTGGAACAGAAGCTAGCTGATGTTGCATCCTCCTTTTCTTTTTCCATTGCCTTTTCTTGTAAGAAGTGACGATGAAGCTCCTCTGCAAAGTAGGCCATGAACACTCTTCTTTTCTCAGTGGACACTGAACATACCTTACACAGTACATGTGCGTTGATCGCCGCCAGGTCAAGCTTGTTATAGCACACAGCATCCAGTACTGGCCAGTTACAGATCATGTTAGATGTTCAATCATATAACTCTTTAAAAATGAACCAGCCAATCAAGGATCACTTTCAAATAGCTTATGAATGAGATGTTCTTGTCTTTAGTGAATATTTCAGACCAATTTCTTTCTCTTGTCTTTCTTTTCTTTCTCTTTTTGACTATTTTTTCTGGCTTTCCGGCCCAGTTGCTGTTTTTTTCCCCTATGAGTGCCACCAACCTGGAAAAGACCCATTCAAGATAATCGAGTTTCTACAGGTTACCCCAAAAAACCCCACCCCCTCCCCCTGTCTGGCCTCAACTAACCAACTTTGCATCTTAGTGTTTATTGGTTTGCGATTTTATATATGGTCTTATTCCTGTCAGTTTGATATCTGATGGACTTCCTTGTGTGAGGTTGTCCGCTAAATATTAAGCAGATGTTTGGGAATGCTGGTCCTGTTATGTGGGGTTTTCTCCACGGGACTGAGGCCTGATCCTGGCATTGCAGATCTTCCAGGAGTTGTTCTAAATAAAGACATCCCCACTGTTCATTAAGTTAGAAAAAGTTAGCTAGTGAGGTAGTCAGATGGGAACATCAATGATGTTACTGGCCAGTTATAGCTCATGTTAGATGTCCAATCATATAACTCTTTAAAAATGAACCAGCCAATCAAGGATCACTTTCAAATGTCTTATGCAAATGACATGTTATTGCCTTTAGTGAATATTTACGACCCATTTCTTTTTCTTGTCTTTTTTTTTATTCTTTCAAACACTTTTGCTGGCTTTCCGGTCCACTTGCTGTTTTTTACCCCTATGACTGCCACCAACATGGAAAAATTCCTTTTGCGAGAGTTAAACCCCCCGCAATCCAGCCACAACTAACCCACTTTGCATCTTGGTGTTTACATTGTTGCAGTTTTATATATGGCGTTATACCTGTCAATTTGATATCTGATAGACTTCCTCGTCTGAAGCTGTCTGCTCAACATTAAGCAGATGTTTGGGACTGCTGGTCCTGATATGTGGGTTCACTTCACTGGACCAAGGCCTTTTCAAAGTATTGTTGAGTTTCCAGGAGTGGTACTAAATAAGGATGTTCCCACTCTCCATTAAATAAGGAAAATGTAGTTATCTAGGTTGTCAGATAGGGAAATAATTGCCAGTACTGGCCAGTTTCAGATCCCTTCAGATGACCAGTCATATGGCTCTTTAGAAAAGAACCAGCCAATCATGGATCACTATGAATAGCTTATGCAAATGAGGTGTTTGTTGCCTTTAGTGAATATTTAAAACTGGAATTACCAAAGCCTATGAAAAAACTTGTTAATCTGGTCCACCTTAAATCCCATCGTACCTCTCCGTCTGTAGCAAGTTCCTCTTAAAGTAGGATGAGGAAACCGGCACACACGAAAATCTCCTACTCTTAGGAAAACTAATTCTATTAGGAACGGAACCAGACAGAAGCTTAGCCCCAATTTGGTCCCCTCAGCTGGAGATGCCCTTTAAGAATTTACAAAAGGAAATAATCCAAACAGTTAAATTATTCAAACAAGCAAGAATATCTATACTAATAAAAGGCAAAGCCCTCACTGACTGACTGACTCACTCACTCACTCACTGACTCATCACTAATTCTCCAACTTCCTGTGTAGGTGGAAGGCTGAAATTTGGCAGGCTCATTCCTTACAGCTTACTTACAAAAGTTAGGCAGGTTTCATTTCGAAATTCTACGCGTAACGGTCATAACTGGAACCTACTTTCGTCCATATACTGTATACGACCATAGTCTGCAGCTCGGTCGCCGTGTGAGGCGGAGTTGCGTCTCGCATCATCACGCCTTCCACGTAATTGAGTGCCTGCCCATATAAAGTAAATATTCGCGGGTGAAGAACTGTGCTTAGCATATTCATAAGTGCAGCTACTGTGGAAACCCTCCCTCAGCGAAAGTGCGAGAGAAACTTTTAAGTAATTAAATAAAGCCATGGACATCGCAAGATCGCGCAAGATATTCGCAAGATACAAGTTTAATGAGAAGATGCAGGGTATAAAGCCTCGATGCTAAAGACCTGGCAAAGTCATGGAGAACATGGAAGGACGAGTTCACATTATACACAAAACGTGCAATGCCGGAGGCAGAGGAAAACACTAAGGTCAGATTATTCCGTTATCTTATTGGAGAGAGAGGCAGAGAATTGTGTCAGGCGCTGACCGGTGATGTAAGACCTGATGAGTTAACCATGAGCTTGAGTGGTGGGCCGTCAGGGCCTGCAAGGCCTTCTCTGCTGGCCTAAAAAAATATCTCAATCACAAACTGATGTTAATTATATTTTGTCCATGAATATTTATTAAATAATTCCAAATAGTCTGTCTGCTTCCTTTCATAGCTTTTCCGATGGTTGTGCTGCTTCCAGACATGTATTTTCGTATTAAAGCATTTAACCAATCACATTTCAGCCATCATTTGTTGCCAGGCAGAGAGGCCTTCACAATCCTGCAGGCCCTCTAACACAGAATAAATGTCGATTAAACTGTTGCTTCAACCAATTAGATTTTGAGTTGGTGTCAGTAGGGCCCTCTAGCAGGCGTACGGCAACGTCACCGTATTCAGACCCATTGATTGGATAGAAGCCAATATGAGGAACTCTACGAGGCCACTGAACGCACCGCAGGCGCTCCGAGCGCAAGATCCTCGCGCGCACTACCGCCAACTCCATGGCAAGATTCTGGACAATATTATTTGAAGACCACAACCCCCATAAGTTTCAGGAATACAAGAAAAATTTCCCGCATACAGCCTTCTCCAGTTTAACACAAGAGCCGCGGAGCAGTTTTTGATCTGTCTCGACTAAAAACAGAACTGACTGTAATGTATGCCATGGATGATTTTGCATGAAAATCTCCCACTGATCTCCTTGACTTCCTTCATCAGGAAAATCTGAATGAGAGCATGGGGCAGCTGTACTCATTGGTATATTTGGTGGTGACCATTCCTGTGTACACTGCTTCTGTCAAGCGGACATTTTCAGCCCTAAAGCGAATTAAAACTCATGCCAGAAATACGACAGGGCAGGTTCGACTTTCAGCATTAGCTTCAATGGCGATAGAAAGGGACTTTTTGATGGAACTGAAGCGCATGGATAATCTGTACAACAGAGTAATTGAACTGTTTTGAGGAAAGAGAGGAGGATGGATTTTGTTTACAAATAATCCAAATTTTTTGGTGAGTAAAATGTTGCTATTTTCCTAAATAATATTGCAAGTTTATGAGTTATTATTGATGTTTTTTATGTGTGTCGCGGCTGTAGCTGCAGTAGAAAGGAACTTGTTCACCCCTGGTTTGTCTGTTCAATAAAGGCATTTATTGTGGCTACAGGAGTTATCTATCTGCGATGCAGCGGCTCTTTATACTGTATTTCTGCATATTAAGATGGTTTTTATAACCATAAATTACTTTTTGAGGGGTGGGTTGATTCAGACGGAGCACTACTGAAGGCCTAGGTGTGAAATGCACGGTCCGCCACTGGACCAGATGATACGTAAATTTGATGAACATTACAACCCGAAAATAAACGAAACTGTACAGAGGTTCAGATTATACTTCTCTCAGTGCGTCTCTCTAAATCCTCTGTGCGGGAACATTAACATAAGGCTTAACAATCTTATTGATACACCTACGTGCACCGAACCGTCCTTATTACGAAGTCTTCCTTGCTTTACCGCTGGCTGCTTCCTTCCATTCACCTTCCTAGCTCTTTATTTAAACAGTTTTCCTTCTCACTTTTCCGCTTCTTCGCTGTCTTCTCCCTTTTCGTTCAAAATACGCGCCTCCTTGCCTGTTTACAGTCAACTCCCCTTACGTCATACCATGGTACGTTTAGCACAAGTTAATACCGGGAATGCCTGTTAAACATCTTACATTCACGAGTAGCGATTTGCGTAGTGAACACTTCGATGAGTGAAACCTGTTATCTTTACAACGGTTGACAAACACGGAATGTAACTTCAAAACAACACGTCCTCCAAATACGAACCTGATTGAAA
>JANRMT010062796.1:6199294-6224189 GCA_026402145.1 Polypterus bichir lapradei | reverse complement strand
TTTTGTAGCTCTTCCTGGCTTTCTACGTAATGCGTGATTACGTGAGATGCGTGATGATGTCATACGAAACTCCGCCCCTCCAGCTCAACTCCATTACAGTAAATGGAGAAAAACAACTTCCAGTTATGACCATTACGCGTAGAATTTCGAAATGAAACCTGCCCAACTTTTGTAAGGAAGCTGTAAGGAATGAGCCTGCCAAATTTCAGCCTTCTACCTACACGGGAAGTTGGAGAATTAGTGATGAGTCAGTCAGTCAGTCAGTCAGTCAGTCAGTCAGTCAGTCAGTCAGTGAGTGAGTGAGTGAGGGCTTTGCCGTTTATTAGTATAGAGATATGTCACTCGCTCGCTTCTTATTGTTTCGCTGCCTTCTCAATTATATAATGCATGTTTTCTTCTGCGCTTTTTGGGCCTCTTCCTGGTTCTCTATCTACTGCGTGATTACGTGGGAGGCGTGATGATGTCACACGAAACTCCGCCCCCACGGGTTTCACGCTCATCTCCATTACAGTAAATGGAGAAAAACAGCTTCCAGTTATGACCATTACGCGTAGAATTTCGAAATGAAACCTGCCCAACTTTTGTAAGGAAGCTGTAAGGAATAAGCCTGCCAAATTTCAGCCTTCTACCTACACGGGAAGTTGGAGAATTAGTGATGAGTCAGTCAGTCAGTCAGTCAGTCAGTCAGTGAGTCAGTGAGTGAGGGCTTTGCCGTTTATTAGTATAGATTAATTTTGCTGTTAACCTAACATGCCTATTGTTTACAATTTCAAAATCTTCTTTTGCTTTTTCTGAATTAATATGTAAGATGGTGTACTTAAAGCAATCTCATTGTCCAAACTGAAACATTGTCCCTTGTAATTTATAGGACAAAATAAAGTTTTTTTACTCCACATTCTTTAACAAGAAGGCTAATCTCTCTGATTAGACAAGCCATTAAGCTTTGACCGCTTTCTTTACACTGCCGGTAGTTTGCTAAAAAAAAAAAAAAAAAAAAGGCTGGCACAACTACCGTAATGCCTTGTGTAAAGGACCACTACAACCAAATTACTGTAAAGCTCAGCAAAGCAGGAGCTAAAAAGATCAGATTTTATGATTGGCCAATTTACCATCATAAAGTCTTTTTTAGTGAAATTCATCTGATTTAGATCAGTAGCTAATTTATTGGAGCATCATTAGTTTCTGTTACACGTAAGAACATTTTTTCTTGTTGAGAAAAATTCATTGGTTTTGGCTTGTTTTTCCTGGGATAAACATGATGCTATGGAGACTAAAATAATGTAAAGATAAATTTGCCAGGGTAAGGTTTCTATTTGTGCATTGTGCTTGTGAGAACTTGGTTTAATATTAGTGAAAATCACAAAATAAAATATCAAGCAGTCAAGCTTATAGAGCAGTGATGGATATTGATAGATGCTAGAGAAAACAACAGGTAAAATAGAATTTGCTTTCATTCCTGGGTATGAAATAACAAAATTGATCTTTGTTGTTAGTGCTATGAAAAGATAAAGGGTACTACAGTGCATCCGGAAAGTATTCACAGCGCATCACTTTTTCCGCATTTTGTTATGTTACAGCCTTATTCCAAAATTGATTAAATTCATTTTTTTCCTCAGAATTCTACACACAACACCCCATAATGACAAAGTGAAAAATGTTTACTTGAGATTTTTGCAAATTTATTAAAAATAAAAAGCACATGTGCGTAAGTATTCACAGCCTTTGCCATGAAGCTCAAAATTGAGCTCAGGTGCATCCTGTTTCCCCTGATCATCCTTGAGATGTTTTTCTGCAGCTTAATTGGAGTCCACCTGTGGTAAATTCAGTTGATTGGGCATGATTTGGAAAGGCACACACCTGTCTATATAAGGTCCCACAGTTAACAATTCATGTCAGAGCACAAAGTATGAAGTCAAAGGAATTCTCTGTAGACCTCCGAGACAGGATTGTCTCGAGGCACAAATCTGGGGAAGGTTACAGAAAAATTTCTGCTGCTTTGAAGGTCCCAATGAGCACAGTGGCCTCCATCATCCGTAAGTGGAAGAAGTTCGAAACCACCAGGACTCTTCCTAGAGCTGGCCGGCCATCTAAACTGAGCGATCGGGGGAGAAGGGCCTTAGTTAGGGAGGTGAGCTCCAGAGGTCCTCTGCGGAGAGAGGAGAACCTTTCAGAAGGACAACCATCTCTGCAGCAATCCACCGATCAGGCCTGTATGGTAGAGTGGCCAGGCGGAAGCCACTCCTTAGTAAAAGGCACATGGCAGCCCGCCTGGAGTTTACCAAAAGGCACCTGAAGGACTCTCAGACCATGAGAGACAAAATTCTCTGGTCTGATGAGACAAAGATTGAACTCTTTGGTGTGAATGCCAGGCATCACGTTTGGAGGAAACCAGGCACCGCTCATCACCAGGCCAATACCATCCCTACAGTAAAGCATGGTGGTAGCAGCATCATGCTGTGGGGATGTTTTTCAGCGGCAGGAACTGGGAGACTAGTGAGGATAAAGGGAAAGATGACTGCAGCAATGTACAGAGGCATCCTGGATGAAAACCTGCTCCAGAGCGCTCTTGACCTCATACTGGGGCGACGGTTCATCTTTCAGCAGGACAATGACCCTAAGCACACAGCCAAGATATCGAAGGAGTGGCTTCAGGACAACTCTGTGAATGTCCTTGAGTGGCCCAGCCAGAGCCCAGACTTGAATCCAATTGAACATCTCTGGAGAGATCTTAAAATGGCTATGCACCGACGCTTCCCATCCAACCTGATGGAGCTTGAGAGGTGCTGCAAAGAGGAATGGGTGAAACTGGCCAAGGATGGGTGTGCCAAGCTTGTAGCATCATATTCAAATAGACTTGAGCCTGTAATTGCTGCCAAAGGTGCATCGACAAAGTATTGAGCAAAGGCTGTGAATACTTATGTACATTTGATTTCTCAGTTTTTTTATTTTTAATAAATTTGCAAAAACCTCAAGTAAACTTTTATCACATTGTCATTATGGGGTGTTGTGTGTAGAATTCTGAGGAAAAAAATGAATTTAATCCATTTTGGAATAAGGCTGTAACATAACAAAATGTGGAAAAAGTGATGCGCTGTGAATACTTTCCGGATGCACTGTATATGGCATACTCTTCTAGAACTCAGGATGCTAACAATTAGTTGTTTAATTAAATTTCCTTGAGTTTATAATAAATTATATTATTGATAATACTGTTAAATTCCTATTTGGCACTTCATGATAACATAAACATTGTAGCTGATACTTTACTCATCCGTGTGAACCTGTCCTCGGTAGCATGTTTCAGTCGTACGCTTGAAATTACAATCGTTAACGAATTTAATGTGCATCTTAATTGTGGTAAGTGGCTACCTCAACCTGCTTGAAACATCTGAAATATTTCTGAAAGACTAGAAAGTGGCAGAAGGTCCAAATTCAAAATTTTTATACACAAACAAAACAAGAATGTCAAAATAACAGCAAGAAGTTAACTAATGCCAGTGTGCAGCATGCAGTGAAGCATGTTGGTAGCTCTGTTAGGTTTAGGGGGTGCATTTCAGCCAGCAGTGTAGCAGATCTGATACTTAGATAAATAAGGGTGTAATTACACTAGGCATGTTTGTTCTGTACCATGCCCAAGAGTGATTGTCCTCCCTCCCTACTCCCCCAGTGGCCTGCATTCACACTTCGCTTAACATTATGGGCCTGGGCATGCTTTCGTCATGACTATGCGACTTCATGTAAAGGCAAAACAAGATCCGAACATGGAGTGACAGCATGCATGTCAAAATGATTTTACTTATTTTATGGTTGTTTTGGAGTTGTGTATGGCAGGATAACGCTCCACCCTCTTACAGATTTATTGAGTGTGCAGCAAAGCATTTTGCAGTTAATCGTGCTGCACGTACAAGATGATTTTTACAGTGACAAATGATGTTATGGGAGGAGTTTGCAGCTTTTCTTGCCAACTAAAATTCATGTTCATATGTAAGGTAAGGATAAAAACCTGTTTGTAACTCAAAAGAAATTTAATGAAATGAGAATTGCACTATCTGACTTGTTGCATCATTGACATCATGTTTGTTTTCCATGCTCGGGCACATTTAGAGATCACACTGTTCCTCGAATGCTGCTGAACGGTGCTAGGGCCCACCTGTTCCAAGTTCTTTTTCATTTGATTAGTGGAATTCCTGCTCATATTGCTGCTGACAAAATGATGAAGTCATCCTGTACTGAGAGGTCAGGTGTCTGGTACCACAGCATTGATGTTGAGCACTCTGACATCAGAGGTGTTAATGCTGCACTTATGGGTGGTAATCAGAGTCAGACCATTACATGTGGACAGGAGAACCTACTTGTGAAGTGCTGTAGAGGTAGTGTTCTCTTGGCTGTTTTCTTTTGCTGCCTCCATGGCTGATTGTTGCTAATGTTACTAAGTAGATCAGAATCTGTGATATTAATACAAATTATAAAAAGTAATTGCCCTGCTGCAGATCCTTACTGAACTCAGCTGATGACCTCATCCTATGTGGAATATCCTTCTGTCATCTGAGCACCTCATCTTATTAACCAGCTTGAAATACAGTTTTAATAAGTTATCTTCACTGGTGTCTAGTCATAAAATTACAGTTTGGTGGGGTAAGGTACCAAAGGCTTTTTAAAATTCTTGTAAGTCATGTTATATTATTTTTGTTTATGGCACAATGTTAAGAAATTTTAATGTTTAGATGTTAATTCCTTTTTTTAGAGATATACAACAATATTTTGACATTTTAAAATTTTAATTTAAAATGTCTGTCATTACATTTTCCTGGTTAGAATTTAACTTGCAGATATAGTAATTTTGTTTTGAATGGTGGAAAGTGACCATCTTAAACGTAAGCTATTATAACATTTAAAGCCTTATGGCAAGGTGTTATAACATTGCATTTTACATAATCAAACTTTACATTTTAAAAATGTACAATATATGTGCGACTTTAAGATACTGATATCTACATTTTAGTATTTCATAATTAGAATGTTATTTAGAGGTTTAGTTTAGTTTACAATTAACAGAGAAACTTCTTTCCTTTTAATTTGTAAAGAGCTTTCGTTTGAAGATATTTTTAATTATATTTCATGTCATCAAAATTCTGTTGCAGATAAAGTGCACCCAGAATGTATTTAGACCTTTTCACTTTTTTACATTTTGTTATGTTGTAGCCTTATGCTGAAATCATTTAAATTCATTTTCCCTTCTCTCAGGCAACACTCAATGTCCCCTGACATAGCAAAAACAGGATTTTAGAGATTTTTGCAAATTTATTTAAAAAAAAAACAAAAAACTGAAATGTCATATTGACATAAGTATTCAAACACTTTCCTATGATGCTTGAAATTTGGTTTATGTGCATCCCATTCTATTGAACTTAAGATATTTCTGCTCTGTTTTGGCATCTAACTGTGGTAAATTCAATTAGTTAGACATGATTAGGAAAAGTGCACATTTGTCTATACAAGTCTTACAGCTGACAGCATGTGTTAGAGCAAAAACTGAGCCCAAGCCATGATGTCAAAGGAACTGCCTGCAGAGCTTAGAGACAGGATTGTGTCAACGCACACATCTGGGGAAGAAAGGCTAAAAAAATCCTGCCACCCTGAAGATTCATGATTGGCCTTAATAATTTTAAAATGGAAAAAAGTTTGAAACAACCACAACTCTTTATAGAACAACTGAGGGAGAAGGGCCATGATAAGAGAGTCAAGAACCCCATGGTTACACTTTCTGTGCTCCAGAGAACTTGTGTGAGATGGAGAAAATTCCAGAAGGACAAACATCACTACAACACTCTGCTGAACATGACTTTATAGCTAAGTGGTGTGATGGAAGCCTCTGCTCAGTAAAAGATTGAACTTTATAGCCTCGAATTCTAAGCATCATGTCTGAAGGAAACCACACACTGCTCATCACATGCCCAGTACCATTTAAACTGTGAAGCATGTTGATGGGAGCACCATTCTGTCAGGCTGATTTTCAGTACCAGGGTCTGGGAGACTAGTCAGGGTTGAGGGAAAGCTGATTGGAGTAAAGTATAGAATTATCCTTAATTAAACCCTGCTCCATAATGATCTTGACCTCAGATTGGGGCAAAGGGTGAACTTCTAGAACTTGAGAGGATCTGCAGAGAAGAATGGCAGAAAATCATCGGCCAATCTAGGTGAGCAACGCTTGTTAAATCATACCCTAGAAAACTCCAGGCTGTAATCACTGCTCATGATGCCTCAACAAAGTACTGAGTAAAGGGTCTAAATACTTATGTCAGCATGATTTCATTTTTTTGTTTTTAATACATTTAAAAAAGATTTTTAAAATCCTGTTTTTGCTTTGTAAGTCTAAGATATTAAGTGTTGCTTGATGAGGGAAAAATGAATTTTCTGATTGACTATAATTGTGTTTGGTTTACTACTCCAGATACAGTACCTCCTATCTCACATCAGTGTGCATTGTCATTTAGAATACTAGTTTTTGTACAAGTTTCCAACTAATTTATTTTGAATATAGTTTATTCTGTCTTATACTGCATATACATAAAGCTTATTTGTCTGCTGGGCTCTTGTAAAATTTAGTCATACTGGCAAATCTTAAGAAATGATATTTTTCATCAACCTGAAATAAATGATGGATTATGCTTAATAAAAGTTTATAAGTAACTTATTTTATTTCTCTCAGTATTACTGGAGACTTCTGTCAGGTCTAGCTGTCTCATTCAGTGCACCTAATGCCTGAAATAAGTATGCTATTCTCTTTTAAAATCTGTAAGCAAGGAGCCTTTTTTAAACTTCTGCCTGCAGCATTCCTTTTAGCTCTTTTATAAGTATATAATTGAAATGTTTGCCCTCTGTATTAGAAAACAGAGTTTTAGGTTGAATGCTCCTTTTGCAAATCACATAAATGGATTCCTAATATGTATCCAGCATCTTGAGGAGCAACTTTACCATGTTCCTCTGAGAGCAAAGTAGAAGTGTCATGTACACATTTAATTTATTTTTATTCAGACTGAGCATTATCTCCTATTTCATACTTATGCAGGTGACTGAATAGAATTATCTGGCCAAATCAGTATTAGTATTCTCTCATTATGAAATGTACCATTAAAATCACTGCTCGCTTGTTCTTTGTTTCTTTGTGGTTCAAAATTTCGGATGATATCCAAATACTAAAAATCATTTAAGATACTGCATGTAAAATTGCTTCTTGCAAAGGCACTAGGTGAGTGGTGGTCAGGTGTGTTTATTCTGCCAGAAGGCTTCTTTAGCATTATCTAAATCAGACATTTTTTTCCCCTGGGATAAACAAGGACATTAACAATAGCAAATGTAGTGTGTGATTGGTAATAAAATTCATTCAGGTTATGCAATAATTGTTAAAGTGAATAAAATGTAAAATTATGAAACTGTATTCCTTCAAGTGAATTTGCCTTACAAAAGTATTCAGCCCTTTGACTAATTCTTTCATTTTTACTCGATAGCAAACTCTATCCTGGTATTTTATATTTTGTGGTATTTCCATTTTAAAGCACTGAAAACATTTTTTTTTTGTAACGCTTTTATATGTTAGAAATATAACTTTTTTCTTAACTGTTCACTCTCCGTGTTATGTAAGCTTAGAGCTTCTACAGGTGACATCCACCTAACAGGGATACAGTTCAGGTTGTGAATATGAAGGACTGTTATGAAAATGTGAATTACAAATGCAAGTTTTCAGGTTTTAGTATGCCCCAGTGGTCATTATCAGTTCAGTTATCAGAAAATGGTGACTTAATTAAACCATTCAGATGCTGCATAGTAAAGGCATTCTCCAAAACATACATACATACATACATACATACATAAATGGGCAGTGGGCAATGGGCAGTCCAATAATCACTTTGAAGGACCTACAGAGTTCTGTAATTGAGACCAGAGTAAAGATGCTCCAATCAACCATATCAGGAGCTCAACATAACACTGGCCTGTATGGGAGCGTGATACAATAGAAGCCATCACTTAAAAAGAACCATGTCAAAACACATCTTCAGCTTGCCAGAAATCACGAGTGACCCCCGATGTGATGTGGGAAAAGGTTTTGTGGTCAGATGAGTCTAAAGTTTGGCTTTGCGTTGCAAGTGTAGCACATCTCCATCTCACTCCTACAGTGAAGCTATGATGGTGGTAGATTTTATGTGCGGCTGGTTTTCATCAACAGGTACTGGGCATTTTTATTTAAAATAGAAGAAAAAATGGATGGTGGAAGATGCAATCAAATACTGCTGTAGAATCTATTTAGTCTGCTAAAAAATCTGAAGCTTACATGTAAGTTCATATTTCAGCAGGCCTGTGATTACAAGGACAAGGCCAAAATAACCTTGGAGTAGATAAAGCACAACAAGATAAATCTATACTAATAAAAGGCAAAGCCCTCACTGACTGACTCACTCACTCACTCACTCACTCACTCACTCACTCACTCACTCACTCATCACTAATTCTTCAACTTCCCGTGTAGGTAGAAGGCTGAAATTTGGCAGGCTCATTCCTTACAGCTCACTTACAAAAGTTAAGCAGGTTTCATTTCGAAGTTCTACGCGTAATGGTCATAACTGGAAGCTGTTTTTCTCCATTTACTGTAATGGAGATGAGCGCGAAAGCCGTGGGGGCGGAGTTTCGTGTGACATCATCACACCTCCCACGTAATCACGCAGTACGTAGAAAACCAGGAAGACCTCCAAAAAGCGCTGAAGAAAACATGCATTATATGATTGAGAAGGCAGCGAAACAATAAGAAGCGAGCGAGTGACATACAACCATATCCATGAGTGATGCTACTACTGAAACAAAGCACGGTGTAAACCTAAACTTTAAATTAAGTTCATAGACAGGCTGCCGCTGGCGTTTGTAATTTAGTGCCTGCCCATATAAGGCCGTCCGTCAGCGGCAATCCAACAGAAACACTGCCACTAAATATTCACGGGTGAAGGACTGTGCTTATGCAGAGGAAGATGAGATGGTCAGGGTGGTGTTTGGCACAAACTCAGCGAAACTGCCAGAGAAAGTTTTAAGTGCCGGGACTTCGGTAACATTAAATACAACCATGGACATAGCACGACATGGCACCAGCACAGCTGGGAAAGTTCGATGCATGTACACCGAGAGGCTCACGTGAACTGACGCAGTGCACAGACAAAAAGCAACAGTTCCAAAGAGCGCTGAACAAAAACCGAATTACACAATTGAAAAGGCAGCAAAAAAATACGAAGCATCTGATACATACAAGCATATTCATAAGTGCAGCTACTGCGGAAACAAAGCACACGGTGGAAAAAGTCAATGTCCCGCTAAAGGAAGACAGTGTAAAAAAAAAAAAAAAAAAACCCGTGCATGCAGTGTGTCAGGTCTCAGATAAAGAAGAAGACGAGCTGTTTATTGATGCAGTAAGAAACAAATCGATGAATGAAACCTGTTATCTTTACAACGATTGACAAACACGGAATGTAACTTGAACACAACACATCCTACAAATACGAACCTGATTGAAAGAAATAATGATAATCAAGTCCTTGATGACAGCAACACTCAATAACACTCACAAAACAATTACTGTATATTGACAGTCATGTTACGTTATTTTTAAAATGTTCCCTTTTCTTTTTCATAGCTTCTTTAACACACTACTTCTCCGCTGCGATACGCGGGTATATATATATGTATATATACCCCGATTTACATACTCGAATAATGGATACTTTATTCGCCATCAATGATTGTTTTGGTAAAGCCATACTCAGTGTATTCATTAGATGAACGGTAAAAAAGTAAGAGCGAAGGGAGGGTGACTTATTGAGGCATGCAGGTAAAACCACAATAGCACGCGGGCTCGATGTACGAAAAAATATATCTTTTCAAGTTCTATTTAGTCCATATGTGTCAAACGCAAGGGCCGCGAGCCACATCCGGCCCGGCGTGTAATTATATCCGGCCCGCGAGATCATTTTATATACTGTATTATTGTTATTAATGGCCCGGGTATATGAAGCACTGGTAACACAATAAACTACAGATCCCATAATGCAGCGCTTCAGCTGCCTTGCCGAACACTTACCGCGTTAATCAAGTCTAGCTTATGATGCTGCAAGTTATTGCGAAGCTAGCCCACACGATGCTGAAGAGAAAAGTTGATTCTGAAAATAGAGCCTTTAAAAACCGATGGGAGGCTTTGTATATGTTTACTGACATTGCCGGTAAACCCGTGTCTCTCATTTGTGGAGCTAATGTGGCTGTAATTACAGAATTTAATCTAAGACGGCACTATGAGACAAAACATCAGGATAACCTGAAAGAACTGAATGCAATGCAGAAGATACAGAAAGCAGAAGAGTTAAAGAAGAATCTGACACTTCAGCAGACGTTTTTACCCGTGCACAATCACAAAGTGATTTCAAGTGAAGCTGCTTTTATGGGAGACACAAATGCACCAGTGCAACTTGCCCCACTTTCCCTGTTGCCAAGTAATGTTGAACCAATTCGGCACAACGGTGTTCCCAAATACGCACTTTGCTGATAAACTGAGCGCACTGCGCACTGAGTTCGCACGGCGCTTTGGTGACTTTGAAGAACAAAAAAAGAATTTTGACTTGTTTCGCAACCCATTTGCCGTCGATGTGGAAACTGCACTCATGCAGATTCAGATGGAGGTGATTGAGCTGCAGTGTAATGGCACACTGAAGGCAAAGTACGATACTGCAGGGCCTGCACAGTTTATTCACTCCATTACCGCAGAAATGCTCCAGCTCCATCTACATGCGGCTCGAACCTTGTGCATGTTTGGTAGCACATATCTGTGTGAGAAGCTCTTCTCAGTGATGAAGACTAACAAAACAGCACACAGGAGTCGCCTCACTGATGAGCACCTGCAGTCCATCTTGAGAATCTCCACAACACAGAACCTCACACCAAACATAAACGAACTTGTTGCCAAAAAAAGATACCAGGCGTCCAGCTCTAAAATGACATATGAGCAAAGACAACTGAATGATTTGATTTGTTATTGCTGAAAAGAACACATTTTATTTATATTTCCAGGTTTTGTTATGCAGCATGTTCATATTTGAAATTGTATAATTTTGACAGGATATATTTTTATTTTTTGGAGAGCAAAATCTTTTGGGATATTTAAAATCTAAGTTTATTTTTTATATAAAATTACATAAGAGTAAAGAAATTTGAATGTTTGTTCTTTTAACGTTTACTTTATTTCTAACTTGTATAATTTGGACAGGATATATTTTTATGGAGAGCAAAATATTATATTATAAGTTATTTAAGGTTTGAGTTGATTTATTCAGGAATAATATTCCTGTCTGTTTTTACCATTCCTACCAAAGATATTTCTGTCGACTAAATAAAAATTCCTTCTATTTAAAATTTAAATAGAACTTCACCAGATACCACGCAGACTTGCACGTAAGAGCGGGAGTCATCCGTTTTAACAAACAGCGTATTGCACTAATACGAAATAGCCAGCCCATTTAATTATTTAGGAATGGATAAATAAATTAAGATTTTGTACAAAAGATTCTGCACCCCCAGCAACAGTTGCTAGCACCCCAAAGAGTGTATGTATGCGTGTGTATATATGTAGATATGTATGTATATGTTTATATATGTGTGTGTGTATGTATATATATATGTATGTATGTATATATGTGTGTGTGTATATATGTGTATATGTATAGATATGTACATATATATGTTTATATGTGTGTGTATATATATATATATATATGACAGCAACACTCATCACTCACAACAGTGACAAAACAATTACATTGACAATCATGTTACGGTATTTTCAAAATGTTTCATTTTTTTTTTCATTACTTCTTTAACACACTACTTCTCTGCTGCAAAGCGCGGGTATTTTGCGAGTTTATTATATAATGAAAAGCATTAAACTACGTTGAGAGGTAATCAAGTCTCCATCTATCTAGCCAGGAACATTATAATTGTAAAATTGCGTATTATTTCACAATTGTGTCCCCACATGTATAAATAAATCCTATTTGAAAATGCTAGATTCAAATGCAATTTTATTTATCTAGAATTAAAAAATATCACATATTAAAAAGATGATGATGATGCAAAGATCTAAAGCACATGGTGGCATTACCTAACAATTTATTGTAGTTTTAATACTGGGTTTGGAATATTCATACGAGACCATGAACCAAATTAGAAGGTACTGGAACTGTACTTTCTTGGTTGGCCTTGGAAAAGAAATTTTCCAGGTTCTTTCTACATTATCTGCTATGCTGCCTACTCATCAATATCTATTTTTAATTTATTAGCAATCTTGTTGTGCATCACATGCTTAGAATGTGGAACCAATCTTATAAACATTTTTACTTATGTAGTATGACATTATTAGCCAAAATATGACTTTGAATTGACTATTACTATGAATTTCAGGGTAAAACTATCTTCTTTCTATTTCTAAAATGAAAGTGCCCCTCCCCCTTATTATTGTACTCATAGGACCCATTTTGAGGTTATTAACAGATTTTAATGACACACATAACTATTGTCACACTTAAAAGTGACTATCATTAGACTCTTATTTAAGAAGTGATATCCAGACTTAAGTATACATTTAATTAGTATGTACTCATTTCACATAAAGTCTAAAGAACTTGGAAAAAGTAGAAATCTGAAAGTTACTAATTTACTCAGTACAATCTATTAGAAAAGTATAAGTCTATAAACATGATAGTTAAGATATAACTGCAGCTTTTGACAACATGGACAACACTATTCTTTAATGCATACAGTACTTGAAGTGTTGGTGTCTCAAGAATTGTTCTTGCATTGTTTAGTTCATTCTTATTAAAACCTTTCACTACCTAGTGGACCCCATTTTACTTTTCCCTGATCTTAGACTTTTATATATATCGCAACTGAACAATACTTATCTCTCTATTATAAAAAAATCCTGGGAGAGAAAGATGGGAGACGAGACGTGAAGATCACGGAAGACACTTAAAAGATCTGTGAGACGAAAGAGATTGGCCATGGAGTGTCTCGCTTGGACCTTAAACATTAGACTTTGTGCCAAGAGATTGACCCAGGACCGTCTCGCAGAGACGGAAGATGAGATTCTTACAAAACAATCCCTACTTATAACCAATATCAAATAAGACCACGGGCTGCAAAACATTCAGTCGTCTAAAGGATCTGAGCACACACAGATCCAGGGCTCTCAGCACATATAAAGCGTATAAGGACAATACGTTATAAATGAAACGTCGACAACTAAGCGAAGATGAAAGCAGCGCAGAGAAAAGAGACTCAAAAGCGTTGGAGAGAAAAAAAGCAAAAAAGAAAAAGAATAATCTAGGTGCAAATTCAGAAAATAAGGAAAGTAACGTTGTTACTCATGTACCACGTGCCCTCGTGTAAGACATGCACCCTAATTTTTACAAAAATCGCAAAAATCGTTTTTCCCCATGTACGACGCACATTGTGATTGTATAGGAAGCGTTTAGAGAGAGAGCGAGAGCGCGAGCGAGAGAGAAAGAGAAAGAGAGAGCACGTGAGCGTGAGCAAACAAGCAGGAGAGCACAAGCGAGCGCGCGAGAGAGAGGGTGAGCGAGCGAGCCCAAGCAGAAGAAGTAAACATTACAGAATTACATTTCCTGGTGTATGACGCGCACCTGATTTTCTAATGCTAATTTTCGGGAAAAAATGTGGGCGTGGTACATGCATAAATACTGTAATTATCAGCCCAGAACAAGTGGAATTGAAAAAAAGCACATCCAATCTGGCTCAGAATTAAAAGACAGAGAGTAAAAGACAAAGCAGAACTTCATAAAGACGTTCACAAACGTCGGCGCTATATACATGCAGAGCAGGTTAGAGATTATGAAAGCAGTGGAATTAGGAAAATTAGAAAGTATAAAAAAAAGAAAGTAAAGATCGCAGTAGCACAAACAAACGTAAATTATTACTCGAAAAAGGGAAAATAATCGCCATGGACCAGGTGTCATTGAAAAAAAAGCAGGACAAAGTGAGGTCAGAAATAAAAGAGTAGAAAACAAAGTAAAACATCATAAAGAGGTTAAAAAACAAGGGGGCCAAACACATGCAGAGAAGGTTAGAGATAATGAAAACTGGAATTAAAATGACCAAGATCACGATCCAGAATATGAAAGCAGAAAAAAACGACAGTGTCAAAACAAAGAAAATAAACATCGAATTAGCGCAAAAAAATAATGAAAAGGCAAATGGAGATCGAATATATGGACATACTGTAGGTGATATGTCAGAAATATGTAAATATTGTAAGGCTTTGAAGTTTAAGTCAGAGAATTTCAAAAACGTGGTTTACCTCACATGCATTTATTGGTTACTTTGCAAAAAAAAATGATTAACTGCTGATGATGTAGATTGTTTTGTCTGTGCTGAAATTCCAAACAAAGAAATTATGGTACAAAGTCATTAAACACATGTCTCACTGACCTCATTTAAAAGATTCAGCATATTGGGACTCGAAAGATTCCAAATATTGTTTTTACAGAAGTTCTGAAATAAAAGTGAAACTAATGAAATAGCAACAATTCAAAGAAAAAAAAAATCTTAAAAGTTTGTATCCGGAAAACCAAAACCGGGGGATGGCGAGCGAAGCGAGCAGGGGACAGAGACCCCTAGTGATTAATATAAACAAGGATTATAAATATAGGAATTGCTCAAATATTTACATAAGAGACAGGACACAGGAAAGACCAACATATTACAAAGAGGCTGTTCTTATCTCATTTAAAGGTTTTATGGAGTTTCTTATACAAGCTTTTGCATTTGGCATTTCACTTTTGAAACATACTAAAACATGACAGCCAGCTCACCCTTACTTGCTCAAATGCACAGCCGTGGTTGGGAAAGGACTAAACTGTTAGGCTGCAACTCGTAGCTGTTCGGTTTCCAAATTAAGGACTGTAAATGCTAGAAACTTAACACAGTTATTCAAGAGCGTTTTACACAGGAATAAACATGTCACTTAAATTAGAGTTTCTAAGTAGGTCATTCAGATTACAAATATGTTTGTTTGTTCAATAATACAGGCCTGACAGTTACTATGAATTGCTACTGATCATATTTTGTTTCTCCTCTCAGTATCCCAGTGTGGCACTTGTTGTCTCTGGTAATTTTATAATTTCCTGTTCCCTCATATAGAATAACTGTAAGGATGAGTATTGTCAGCTGATTCAACACACGTTACCTTCTTGCCTGTAATATTATGATGCCTCATTTTAAAAAAACAAGCTTGAACAAATCAAAAAAATGCACTTTTAAGTAATGTTTAAAATATACTATTAAAATACATATTTACTAGTAGACTATGTAAAGGAGTAAAAAATTTCTATATGCTCCCTGAAGCAAAACAGCAACAGTTAAATGAAACTAATCGTTATATAATTAAACTTTATGTAGTCATGTTATCATTATTGGCTAAATATGTGTTAATCTGCAAAGTCGCAATAATTTACAATTGGTATTTAAGATTACTCTTCTTGTGTGGATATATGCCTACAAAGAGCACAAGAAACTTAAAGAAATAACAGTATTATAAATATATATGTGAATGATATTAACACATATAAACTGTTCCATGATTGACGTCACTGCTTTCAGATGACATTAGATCAAGTATGCTTTTGTACTCTGTTTCTCAAAATTTCTCAAACACTGTACATCTTATTTTACTTACCATTGTGTGACATTCCTACTGAAAGGCACTTCTGAAAGCGACAATACTGGCACTTATTACGGTTTTTCTTCTGAATTTTGCACCGGTGTCCACACTTTTCATATTCTAGCTTTAGACGTATTGTTCGTCTAAAGAATCCCTAAGTTTGACAATTAACAAAAATGAACAAATAAACAAATTAAATTAAATTTAAGAAGTAAAAAATAAACTATATATAATGTTGCAAAAGTAACAAGCATCTAGACATAATCTACTAGTTACTAAACTTTTAATAATTTAATGATGAAAATGATAAATTGATTCAGAAAGTCTTTTCTTCCAGTTGATAAACAAGGACTTCATATAATTCAAAATACTACACAGCACTGGGACGACTTTGATATGTTAGTTTTGTTAATGTAGCTGCCTCTTTAGCAGTAATAATAATTGTAGAACAGCGCATCGTAGATACTTGTCAGTGGTTCCCTTATGAAATTTTTATTAGTGGGTGCCACTGGTTTCTGACCTTTTGGTGGGTTCCCTTCTTAGAGAGGTGGCACTGATAAATAATTAAATTAATTGTGGCAATAAATAATTACATAATACAGTACAAAGAAGATTTTTATAGCAAAAAACAAATACATAATAAATGTTAAATTAAGTTACATTTATAAAAGGCATACTTATTTTTAACTGAATATAACCTGTTATAAAAAGAAGGAAGTCATATCACTGTACAAGTTAAATCATTGAAGGAAGGTGCGAGTTGCAGGAATAAAAACCATTTTATTACTTAAACACTCTGTAAGATATACACTACATTTCGAAAGAACTCACAAAACATTTTACACATAAGGTATGCCACATTTTAAGACTACAGTTCCCTGAATTTAGTTATTCAAAAATTGCTGTCACAGCAAGTGAATCACAGTGAGTGACTAATTACAAGATTCTTTTGAGTTTTCATCTATCGCGATGTGACAGTGATTTTGGCAACCATTCAATGTAAGAAGCATCAGAATATAAACAAGGACACTATAGCACACTTGGCTGCAGTATGCCCCCAACAAAAAGTTCACACAGTCATCAGAAATTAATTCAAACTCACTTCAAGACTGGATGCCGCAATGCAGTTATAGCACAATTACTTTTACCTTGCAGCCTTCACATGCATGAACTCCATAGTGGTAGCCAGATGCTTTATCTCCACAAACTCTGCATTCAAGACTTAGTGATACTTCATGTCCTGCAGATCCAGAGAAGATAGAAGATGGACTGGATGCTGGTGTGAGGTTATCTAATAAAAGAAATTAATAATCAGAAAGTCTCCAAAGGCATAAGACAAATCCTATTTTAATGATGAATACAAGAATATCACAAATTGATTTAGAATTTTCTCACAGTGCAACAAAAGTCATTTATAGGTGATTCATTAAAAGGAATCTTAAAAAAACTTACTTGAATTTAATCTGGCAATTTTTAAAACCACCTATTAAAAGACAACTGCAGAAATGACATACAATTCAGAAAAATAGTTTTTCTTTTAAGTGCATGGAAATAAACTGCTGTAACAGGAGGCCGTGGTTTTAATGCAACTCCCCCAGTCCAGTTTGAAGAGAAGAAGGCCATGGAATGGTCTGTTTGTTAAGAAAATAAACAATGGGAGGAGTACAAAATAAGGGGAGAGAAGAATATGTAAAATAAACAGTGGTCAAAGAAAAACCAAAGAAGAATTCTTTTCCATCTCAAAACTCCACACAACAAATACTGCCCTCTCTCTTTCTCTCTCTCCCACTAGTCTACTAGTTCTACTAGTCTTGCCCTTGCCTCACTTCACTCTAGGTTCATTGGGTTTCAGGCCATGAGCCAGATTTAAAACCCATCCCAAGGTCACTTAAGGTTAAGCTCCAGAATCACTTCCAGTGCTAGGGTTTCTATTATAAATTAAAGTACAAAACACTCTCTAGTGACCTTGTTAAGCTTAACCTTTGTCACATTTGCTGGAGCTCGGCATTGTGCTTTTTGTTTTTGTTTTTTTTTTGTGTAATATATTTGGAACTAGGAGTAGCCCCCATTGTTGTCCAGGTAATTAATTTTAAGTTCTAGTCTTTCTGTCTGTTTGTCTGGCTTCAGTTTGTTCTGGTGTTTTACTTGCTCTGATCCACCAGATGTCACTGTCCCTAAAACACACCACAGTAAAAAGAAACACCTCCCCCCCACAACCCAAAATGGTCTGTTCCTGACAAAGTGAGGTATGTGTGCAAAAGTGTATTGTGATTGGACAAGGGTTGTGAAATTTTATACAAAAACAATACACACTTTAAGCTTTATATGTAAGAATGTGCATAGCAAGATGGAAACCTTTGTGGAAGTGTAATTTGTATTATAGTATGTTTATTGGATAATTTAATTAAGATCATAAGTAGTCTGACAATAGACAGGAGACTCATTTGGTCAGCTGTTTGCCAAGCCATGCCAACATTTCACCCAGACTCTTAAATAAATTGCCCAAGATACTATCTAAACATTGTATTTTTGCTCCAAATTCTCACAACACCATGAAAGAAGTGTTTTCTGAATTCTCCATTAAATGTACTTTGCTTTACAACAGTGTCCAAGTATGTGATTCACTATATAACTGAAGAAATTCTAATGGGTCAGATTCAACAATACATTTATGAATTCAGAAGAATTAGATTGGGTTCCCACATAGCCATCTTTGTTTAAGACTAAATAAACTGAATTCCCTTAGCTTAACTGTGTTAACTATGTTTTCCACATTAAGTCATAAAAATGGCCATAATCAAAAAAAAATTTATATAAACAGGTAAATACACATATTTCATTTCAAAAGCTTGTTGTCTTTTAAACACACTCTCGAGTTTAATAAAAAAACAATGTTCCATTAGAGTGGGGTTAAAATGAGAATGTGCGCCTTGGTGCTTTGCAGAACCCAGTAAAACAATTTTATGTTACATTATTACATTATAACTTTTGGGTTATTTTTTACTATGAAGAGGAAAGCAAAAAGCTAGAAGACTTCAAATGTTAAGAACATACCAGAAGAAAATAATGGTCATCTTTATCTTCATCTTCACTAATTCTTTATCTTTAGAAATAATGACATATTTAGACTCAAAGCAAAAGTGCTTAAAAGCTTTTGTGCATTTTTTGGTTTTCAGTTTTTTCAAGAGTGAGCAAAACGTATATTCAGGTAAACTCTAAACCTCAAAATGCGTGCGAGTGCGTATGACAACCACAACCCAGATCACAACATGCTGCACGTGATTTTTTTCTCAATTAGCAGTTTACTTATTCACAGAATATTAATACATTTGTTCAGTCTTTCCACATTTCAGCATTTGGCATACCACTCTATATTATTGATGGGTGGGGGAGAGGAACAATTACTGCAAGACATTGCATTGTAAACCAAAAGAGAAAAAAATCTTACAAAAACTACTTTATTTATTATTAAAACACATAAAATCTATACCTAGGCCTGTTGATCCTTCAGATCCTGATCCAACTCCCGAAGACGGGTATCCAGAAATATCAAAGGTACCCAAGCTATCATCTTCAATTGACTGGGAGATGTCATTGATATCTTCAATATTTTGGATGAATTCCCCACAAAGTGGACTGCCAATGTTTGTGTCTTCTAAGGGAGACAGTGGACAATACTGATTTTGTGTGTCTACCATGGTGGTGGACAAAAAACACAGCGGTGATCATTCATGAGACTGTAGATAAAGAAGACAAAATGAAAATTAAATAATACAAAGAAAATATTAATAGGATAAAGAGTAGGCCTTTTCATTAAAATGAATATGAAGAGCAAGCCCCAGAACATGTTAAATGATCTGGTATGATGTCTTTGGCTCAAGTTGGTGGACAGCAAAATGAGCCTATCCACCTTGCATCATTAAAGCTTAAAACCTGATTTATACTTCTACATGAAGTCTATAGTGTAACCTGACATGCACCTCCTGAAAAATGTGGCTATGTGTTACATCGACACAGACTCCTATTACTCTGATTGGCCAGTTGGGTAACATATTTCCTGAAATAAGTTTATATTCATCTTCCACTATTCTGAAGTAAACATGGAGCAGATCGTGGAAAAGACTTGCTGAAAAAGTTATGAGAAGAAAATATACATATTTATTTGATAACTCATCACAGTCCAAAGACATGCAGGTTAGGTGCATTGGCGATCCTAAATTGTCGCTAGTGTGTGCCTGGTGTGTGGGTATGTGTGTGCCCTGATGTGGGCAGGCACCCTGCCTGGAATTTGTTCCTGCCTTGCACCCTGTGCTGGCTGGGATTGGCTCCAGCAGACCCCCATGACCCTGTGTTAGGATATAGCGGGTTGGAAAATGACTGACTGACTGACAACCAAGTAGCCCTCAAGCATTTGCCTGCAGTGTGGCATGACATAGAAGTATAATCTGCACCATAATAAATATTAAATATCTATGCATTATACACATACACAGAGTGAATAAATTAATAAAATGCATATAAACTGTATACTAGTGTCATGCAGTATATCAATACAAGTGCTGAAATACCCAATTTTTAAAATGATACTATACCAGCATTATGTTACATTTAGTATTGGCACCTTGTGCTTTGCTAACCCCTTTACTCTTCAAAGGAGTATCTATATGTGCAAAACTCTAAATGTGACACCCTCCAACATCCCCCATATATGTGTTAATCTGTGATCTCGAAAATCTCAGAGGGCAAGCCTGATTAAGCAATTATGAGCTTTAATCCGGGCAACCTTAGAATGGCAGAGCTAGATGGCAAGCGTGTGTGCAGGCTATGTGGACCAAGCATAGGTGTGGAGAGAACAGTGGTTTACAGCTTTACCTGTTATTTGCTTTGGTATTGTTTTGGTAATAGTAGAGAGCTGCTAAAGTCAAGATTGCTACCAAAGTCAAAATTTTAGTATTGAACCAACACTACCTCTCTTTGTATGTATATTTTATTTTAAAATCTGTGACCACATTATAAGGTACACCTATCTTCTACCAGGTAGTGTTCTCCTTTGCCTATAGAAAGCCTAAATTACTTAAAGAATGGTTTCAAAAAGGTTCTGAAAATATTAATTAGGTATGCCATGTTTATGAAACCTGTTTAACAAGATGCATGTTTTGTGACATGGTATTACAGTATATTCCACTGGATATACAGTAGCCACTTGAAAAAGGACCAACATTGACCATGCACATGGTCAGCCACGATGTGCAGGAATACTATGTCATGATATTCAAAACAATGCTAAACTAGTATTAAGAAACTTAATGGGTGTCAAGAAAACAATCCCAACACTAAGGACAGGTTTTGATCACCAGTCTCCAGGGTGTTGAACCTCAAAAGGTCCCTCTCATGTCGCCTTACCACATCCAACAGTCACATTTGTACACTTACACATTATGAACATCACACTATGTCAAAAATAACTTAGGCACAGAGACTAAAGTAAAGAAAAAATAAAAATTTTATATTGGGTAAACTGCAATTTATTTTTGTTTACTAGTGTATCAGTATCATTAGGGTTAACAGTACACCTACAGGACACCAAGTTTCTTCTGACAGCACAGTTAACAGACATAAAGTAAACATTTTTAAAAAGCCTATAACAGTTTGTGTCAAAAGGTAATATGTAACTGAACATTTTTGGGGTGGCATATTTGCACTAAATAAAAGACAAAAAGAGGATCCTTTGTTCGGATTTGGAGTTGTCAGTTGCATCTTAATTGGCCTTGCTGTCTACCACATTCTTAGTTCCCATCTTTGTTGGTGATATGGGATTCTGCAGAACTGATCTGCACATTGCTACTAGAGTGTGCCCTGCAATTGGGCTGGCGCCCTGCCTGGGGTTTGTTCCTGCCTTGCACTCTATGCTGGCTGGGACTGCCTCCAGCAGACCCCCGTGACCCTAAGTTAAGATATAGCAGGTTGGACAATGACAGTGCAGGTAATGTGCCTCATTCGGAACTCAATAAGCAACCGCTCATTTGACACAAAGTCAAACCAGCAGTACCCAAGGATTCTCCGAAGAGACACAGTACCGAAGGTGTCCAATCTTCGTGTCAGGTCACTGGATTGCATTCACGTCTCGCAAACCATATAGCAAGACAAGAAACACCAGGACTCTTTATTAAAGACTTAGACCTTCATCCTTTTGCAAAGATATCGTGAGTGCTTCACACCCCCTTCCAGCAACCTCATGACCCCCCATGTTTTCCCAATCCGTCTAATGACTTCATAAGAAGAGTCACCAGAGACATGAATGTCACTGCCAAGGGAAGTAAACCTCTCGACAAAGTCGACACTCTCTTCGCAGACAGACACACTGCTGATGACTGTGCCTAAAAGGTCATTAAAGGCCTGGATCTTTGTTTTTATGCAGAACACTCACAAGCCCAGATGCTCAGACTCCTTGCTCAGTCTCTTGAGAGTCTTGATCAGAGCCTCCATTGACTCAGGAAGATCACAGCATTGTCTGCAAAGTCAAGATAAGTGAATCTTTATTCACCAATAGATGCGCCACTCCCACTGGACCCTACAACCTTGCTCAACACCCAGTCAATGTAAATATTGAACAGAGTAGAAACAAGAACACACCCCTGACGAACCCCAGAATCAACTGGAAAAACGCAGAGGTTCTGCTTTATATGAAAAACCAGCTTTATATGCTGTCCCAGAATTAGTTTGGCTCATTCTTCCAGTCAGATTTGCTCCTGGTTGCTCAGATTAGATGAATAATGCTTTTGCACTACAATTTGCAAATAATGACAAATGTTCTTAATTAAACTGCAATCATAGCTTTGATTGGGCTATTATAAGGTACTAGCAAAATACCCGCGCTTCGCAGCGGAGAAGTAGTGCGTTAAAGAAGTAATGAAAAAGAAAATGAAACATTTTGAAAATAACGTAACATGATTGTCAATGTAATTGTTTTGTCACTGTTGTGAGTGATGAGTGTTGCTGTCACATATATATATACTAGCAAAATACCCGCGCTTCACAGCGGCGAAGTACTGTCTTAAAATTTTTATTAAGAAGACAATTAAACCTTTTTAAAACTGAGGGAAAATATACCAATAATTATTTGTTAAGGATCTCTTTGTATGCCACGTTGTCAGTTCGGCCCTCCAGTTGTAATATGACCAAGCTGTAGCTGTGTGCTGAGCTTACTCTTGAGCATGCAACGTACAGTTGGCCATGTGAACAGTAATCTTGTTTCAAATCTCACAGCTTGGATTGCTGCTGTCATAATCGGTTTGAGTTTCATTGTTTGTTTCAATTACGACAGTATTTGTAGGACTTGTGTTGAAGAGACATTCGGCATCTGTCAAGCGTTGTAAGTATACAACCAGTTTCATTGATAACTTCACATCCAGCTTTTGAGAGTTTAAACATTTCTAAACATCAAAGTGTCCACTACTGAAATCATCACCTGTGAATCTAAGATGTTTAAGAGGCATTGGCGGTTGTTCAAAGGTGTAAAATATTTGGCCATTTCGGTACACTTAAGCATTTCACTCTTCTAGTGCTCCTGTGTAGTATAATTATCTCCTGTACCGTCATCAGTCCACACCTTGAACCTGTCCCAGTCATTCAATACATAAGACACAATGTTCCTCCGGATATCAAGAGTGAGCCTGATATGGCCGTGCAATATGTAACAAAGAGAATGGAAAAGGCAGGTGCCATCTCCGGGCATGGAAACCACTTGGTAAGTGACAGTTCTTTGATCGATGGTGATCACCTCGATAGACATGTTAATTGGGGTACTGTTGGAATGATAAAGGAAATGGGCACCTGTACAATGTAAAGTAAGTCTAAAATACCTACACAATAACTATAATCATAATAAATGAACAATAAAACAGTGGAGAAGCCGTGGATTAAATAAAAAGGCTGTAGTTATCAGCAGGGAGATGTGAACACCGTGGCGAAGCAAGGAAGGGAATGTAGAGACTGGAGCGACAGATGGCCTTATAAAGGCAGGCAGCCAACAACGTGGGAAGCGTTGGGATGGGGGACCCAACGCCGCCTCACACGGTGACCGAGCTGCAGGCTATGGACGTATATATGTACGTAAGTAGGATTCAGTTAGCGTTGGGAACCCGCGTACCAAATTTCTTGAAGATGAGCCCATAAGTAACAAAGACCGTTGAAAAGTTCAATATGACGGCCGACAGTGGCATCATATCACCGAAATAAGTACCAAATTTCAGCCTTCTACCTACACAGGGAAGTTGGAGAATTAGTGACGTTGGAAAGTTCAATATGGCAGCTGACAGTGGCGACACACCACCGAAATAAGTATGTAAATTGGTTTCGGTTAGCGCAGGGAAGCCGCCTACCAAATTTCGTGAAGATGGGGCCATGAATAAGAAAGTTCAACATGGCGGACATTGTGAAAATTAGTGACGTTGGAAAGTTCAATATTGCGGCAGACAGTGGCGTCATACCATCGAAATAAGTACATACGTCGGTTTCGGTTAGCGCAGGGAATCTGCCTACCAAATTTCGTGAAGATGGGGCCATAAATAAGAAAATTCAACATGGCGGAGGTTGTCGACCGTTATCGACCGTTATGACCGTTACGTGTAGAATTTCGAAATGAAACCTGCTTAGCTTTTGTAAGTAAGCTGTAAGGAATGAGCCTGCCAAATTTCAGCCTTCTACCTAGACGGGAAGTTGGAGAATTACTAACATTGGAAAGTTCAATATGGCGGCTGACAGTGGCGTCATACCACCGAAATAAGTATGTACATTGGTTTCGGTTAGCGCAGGGAAGCCGCCTACCAAATTTTGTGAAGATGGGGCCATGAATAAGAAAGTTCAACATGGCGGACATTGTTGACCGTTACGCGTAGAATTTCGAAATGAAACCTGCTTAACTTTTGTAAGTGAGCTGTAAGGAATAAGCCTGCCAAATTTCAGCCTTCTACCTACAAGGGAAGTTGGAGAATTAGTGATGAGTGAGTGAGTGAGTCAGTGAGTCAGTGAGTGAGTGAGTCAGTCAGTGAGGGCTTTGCCTTTTATTAGTATAGATATATATAAATAAACTCACTCACTCACTCACTCACTCACTCACTCACTCACTCACTCACT
>JANRMT010062796.1:6146661-6168784 GCA_026402145.1 Polypterus bichir lapradei | reverse complement strand
TGTTATATTTGACTAATGGTTAAATGTGTTTGATGATCAGAAACATTTTGTGTGACAAACATGCAAAAGAATAAGAAATCAGGAAGGGGGCAAATAGTTTTTCACACCACTGTATGTATGTATAAAACATCGTGTTCAACAGATTTTGTTTTAATGAAATGTAAATTTCAGTATAAAAAACATTTTTTTGATCAAAAATGGCCACCAAAGATGATAATGTAATGCAAAAAAATACTTAATGCTGTGCCTATACTTTTTTGTCAAGTCATGGGAACCCTTCAACGGGCTGTCTGTTTCTTGCTAGACTAAAAAAAAATGACAGTCTTGTAAAATTTACAATCTCAGGCAGTCTCCGCAAAAGTCTAGAAAGACTTCATACCAGCCCTCTCAGTGTACAGACTTATACGACCCCCACCTTAAACACACACCCACACACATTTTCCCACTCAACATGCATTAAGTATCTCTGAATGGGATGTATGTCAGCTTTTCAAAGGACAGCACACTAAGAAAGCAAAAGGTCTGGATAGGGTGTCACCCTCCTGCTTAAAAATCTGTGCTGATCAACTGGCCTGTCTTGTATTTTGAACAAATCATTGGTGTTGTATGAAGTTCCCCAAACAAGCCCCAATTATACAAGTCCTTAAAAAATCCAGTATAACAGGACTGAATGACTACAGTTCTGTTGCTCTGACATCTCTGGTCATGAAGAACTTTGAGAGACTAGTGTTAGCTTACTTGAAGGACATCACAGCTCCCTTGTTAGACCCCCTTGAGTTTGCACAACATCCTACAACATCTTGACCACCCAGGGACATATGCAAGGATTTTGTTTGTGGACTTCAGCTCTGCATTCATCACAATAATCTTGGAGCTCTTCCAGTCAAAATTCACCCAGCTTTCCATTCCTAACTCCACCTGTCAATGGATCACCAATTTCCTGACCAATAGGAAACAGCAGGTGAAACTGGGGAAACTCCCATCTAGCTATCATGAGATTAACACAAGTGCCCCAAGGGATATGTGCTATCCCCAATTCACTTCTCCCACTACAGTAATGATTGCACCTCTTTTAAACTTACCAAATAAGCGGACGACACAATCATTATTGGGTTAATCTGGAATGGTGACGAGTCTGCATAGAGACAGGAGGTTGAGCAGCTGGCCTTTTGGTGTAGTGAGGTAAACACTCTCAAAACTGTGGAGATGACAGTGGATTTTAGGAAAGGTCCCACAATAATATCCCCCCTTTTCTTGCTTAATACTGCTGTGGAAGTTGTGGAAACCTTCACGTTTCTAGGATTTATAATCTCCCAGGACTTGAAATGGGAGACCAATGTAGGTTCCGTCATAAAAAGGGTACAACAGTGAATGTACTTCCTGTGACAAATGAGAAAGTTCATCCTTCCACAGGAGCTGTTGATTCAGTTTTACACAGCAGTCATTGAGTCTCTTCTCAGCTCATCCATAACCAAGTGGTTCGGATCAGTGACTAAACATGAAAAAAAAATGGCAGATCGAATAGTCAGGTCTTCCGAAAACATCATTGGTGTCAGTCTGCCCTCCTTACAGGACCTGTATTATTTCAGAGCCATGAAACGGGCTAGGAAAATCATTACCGACCCCTCACATCTAGGCCACAGCCTTTTTGAACTTTTTTTTCCCCCACAGGACAGCATGCTCACAAATGATTATATGGTTACATTCTCTGGATTTTTTTTCTGGAGTGTGTGATTAACTGCTGTGTGTATGTCAATTATGTAACTCATGATTGGAGAGTCACCAAAACATGGAGTTAAATTCCTTGTACTGCATGCATACTTGGCCAATAAATCTGATTCTGATTCTGATTCTGATACTAATAGCTGAATTCTGAGTCAATGCTCCAAGGAACATCCGCATAGGTAGTTGTGTCGTGTGCAGATACTGTAGAGTTCTGTATTCAATCCTTTATTTATATAAAAAAGAGTTGCATATAACATCTCATTTTCTAATAAAATAAAATACAGGTGCTTTATTATGGTATAGAGAATGCAGGTACAGTTTCAAGATTTCATTCAAAATAGGAGCTTTTACTTCAGCACTCAAGATAGGAGCCATCACACGGGCAGTCATCCTGCTTTAGCTTCCATCTTCAGATTAGAAGAACACCAGAAATCACCACTGTGGCAGACCTGGGGAGTGCAAAGAAGAGCAGGTCAAAGTCCATTGTTAAATGTTCTAAACATCATGTGACAAGCATATTACGCGGTAAGCCGTGGTTAACTGTTTACCAGATGTTGCAGAGCAGCTATGGAGCTGTGTTTGAGTGGCTACGGCTTAGAGATGGTGAATCACTAGTGATCATGGTCACAATGGTATATGTTTTCCCCATATCTGAAATTTCCATTATAATGAAATATTTTTATGGTTCCATGAATTTCAGTACAACAGGATTCCGTGTGTGTGTGTGAGTGTGTGTGTGTGTGTGTGTGTGTGTGTGTGTGTGCGTGCGTGTGTGTGTATATAGGGAGTAGCAGCACCCAAGGCCTCCAGACACAACACAGTCCTAGTCTGAAACACCAAATCTTCTTTAATACACCTCAACTGAATTCAAAATTCTCTTATGCAGTAATTTCCCTCAAAGCCTCATCCACACCCCTCCCAGCTCTGACTGCCCACGTAGGAAACTCTGCTTCTTTTATGCCAGACCCAGGAGTACTTCCAGTGCCAAAACATTGCACACTAGAAGCACTTCTGGGTCAGGTGAAAACTCTTTAAAGATGCTATAATGATCCCCTACAGCTCCCCATGGCAGCACACAAGAATCCCAAAATGGTGGTCCTATAGAACTACAATTTATCTTGTCTGTGCTACTTCATGTCGCTTTCACTGGCTAATAGACTACTGCACCGCAACACAACTCTGCTTGGCACCATAAATAAAATGGAACAGGAAATTCCACTTGCAGCTAATGTCTGTACATGAGCAATTCTCCCATTTAGTGTTTAGATCTGGCAGTGCCATGCTGACCTTGTATGCGGCCAAGAAGAAGTAGTCTGCCTGCCTTCTCGGTACCATGCACCATAACGTGGAGATTGGGCAAGATCTTTAAAAAAAAAAAATGTTCAAATGTCAACTCATGTTCAAATGACATAGCATTTTCAAATAATGACGTTTTCATTCATTGATGTGTATGTTCATGCACGAGAGAGGAAAAGACAGATTTGATGTTATTCAAGTGGTTACTAGAATATAAAATAAACACTTTTGCAAAGGTATAACAAAACAAGTCTGCTTTTATTCAAGAATAAAACTGAGTGAAAAGAAAATTCAAGTAACAACAAAATGCCAAGAAGACATGATTCACCAGCATTTATGTCTGCTTATATCCCTTCAGTGATATCTTGTTTACAGGTAGCAAAAATTTAAACCGGCTGTTACAGACTCAAATCAAATGTATGTTTTTATTTATATAATAGTAATAATGATTCCAGCTGACTGCTCAAAATGGTAAATGCAGGAAAGACCCAGGATCGAACTTGCAGCCTCTTGATTATGAGACAGCAGTTCTTACCAGTCAAGCTGACATGTCTGTTTCGTATTGACTGATATTTGGGCTTCAGTTTGTAACACATTGACTGCAACATGTAAATTGAACAATTTCTTATTCTTCGGATATATTCTTGAATAAAAGTGCACTTGTTTTGTTATACCTTTTGTGAAAGTGTTTGATATTTGGACTTCAGTCTTGGCACATTATACACTTCATGTCAATATTTTGTCATTATTACTATAACATGAAAATAGTTTCTATTTTAGTTATGTGTTCAGCATTTCTTGCCTCCCATTTCCTGTCATCCTACATTTACTTAGATCGTTGTAGACATGGAACACACATGAAATATATGTATTCTAAATAACATATTATTTACCCTGTACAATTCCAGACACCTAACTCCCAGATAAAGTGACTTCAGCTGTGAGAATTTTGTGTCTGACTTCAGCTGCCTTGGTGGTGGGATGAGTGAGCAGGCTGCCTACTGCCAGTGCTAATTGACACATTTGCAAAACAAAGACACTGATGAGGAGGTGCGAGGGAATTTAAGGTGGCACAAGACTTAAGAATATTGTCGTAAGCTTCAGGGATTCTAGTGTTAAATGTAAAATTGAATGCTAAAGATACGAGATTGGCCACTATAACGTAATAATCTTAAATTATTATAAATACAAACACAGCCACAACATAATAATGCATTAGGCATTGTAGACTCTCTTAAGACATACTTGCCAAAAATTTAACTTAGATTAAATGGTAGAAAGATATATATTTTTTCAAATATATGTACATTCTGTCTATATTTTTTATGAAAAGCTTATACAGTAGTTTGAAGTCCACATTAATAGGTTGAATTTGATACTCTTAGTGTCTGTAGTTCCAATTAGTCCTTTGTTTTCTGTTTTGTGTAATTTATACACTATCAATTTAATTAATTCAACTATTCTACATTATTTGCAGCCCTTTGTCATTCATGACATGGATACATTGCGCCTTGCTGAGAAGACACTAGTAGCAAAAATGGTTGCTAATGGAATACAGAACAAAGAGGCAGAGGTTCGGATTTTCCATTGTTGCCAGTGCATTTCTGTAGAGACCGTTACTGAGCTGACAGAATTTGCAAAGTCAATTCCAGGCTTCGGGAATCTTGATTTGAACGACCAAGTTACTTTGTTGAAATATGGAGTATATGAGGCAATGTTTGCAATGTTATCTTCCAGTATGAACAAGGATGGCTTGCTTGTTGCATACGGCAATGGTTTCATTACTCGGGAATTTCTAAAAAGCCTTAGGAAACCCCTCAGTGAAATGATGGAGCCAAAGTTTGAATTTGCAATGAAGTTTAATGCTCTTGGTCTGGACGACAGTGATCTTTCCCTGTTTGTTGCTGCTATAATTTGTTGTGGAGGTAAGTTAATATACTGTAATATTATTTTTTTATGTTCTGGAATGCCTGTTATTGCAAAATTATTAGCTTAGTGTCTGTCATTAAGCAAAAATCTTGCAACTGTAATATACCTAACATAATAAAGTATTTCTATAACATCTTTTCGATATGGCTCCTTTTTTCTCATAGTAACAATGCATTATGTCAAATATTTAATTTCTGGCAATGTTTTGTTTCCTGTGTTTATTTTAAAAATCCTCTAATATGTGATTATTATTGTCACTTATAATCAAACATTAGCTTTCTCAAAAACAGGGGGCCTGCTAGATAGCAGTTAAAACATAAATAGGCATATTCAGTCAGTCAATCATTTTCAAACCCTCTATATCCTAACACAGGGTCACGGGGGTCTGCTGGAGCCAATCCCAGCCAGTACAGGGTGCAAGGCAGGAACAAATCCTGGGCACACACCAAGCACAATTTAGGATCACCAATGCACCTAACCTGCATCTCTTTGGTCTGTGGGAGGAAACTGACACAGACACGGGGAGAACATACAAACTCCACGCATAGAGGACCCGGGAAGCGAACCCAGGTCTCCTTACTACAAGGCAGCAACGCTACCACAGCGGCATCGTACCGCCCTAGGCATATTCAACAATTCAGATTTGCTTAAAAAGGGTTTGGGTAGATAGGAATCAATAATAAAACAGGAATATTCAATAATTAAGATTAGCTTAAAATTTTCTTCGTAACCTACATCCAGCTTAATGATTACTTGATATATTTCATATCATAAACAAATGATGAGGCATAAAGTAGGACAACTAAATCCTTCGGCAATCTGGGAAAGAAATTTAAGACATGTAACGACAGTTATTAAATAACTTGCTGTATGAATTTAATTATTTACATTTTATGTGTTTCTAAAAACAAATTGCATAAATTGAACACCAGCAAAACAAACAGAATAATAATATGTTAAGCTTCTATTACTGTGTCTTTACTAAAAAAAAATAAAGGAAAATCTGAAAGTCTTAATTTACACATTTCTACTCTGTTGGGCCCTTGAGCAAGGCCCTTAACCTGTAATTGCTTTGTCAAGAGTAAGACATTAATCTGCATCCAGCCCTGCAAACAGGTCCTCCAGTTTGCAGGGAAAACTTGGGGGTTGGTGGCAAAATTGGCACTCCAGCCTCTGTTAAAAAAAAAAATAACCCACACTTATCTATTCCATTCAAACTAGTGTGGTGCTAAGGTGTCATCTGTTGCAAGGCTGTGCTCGTGTCTTAATTTGGGTTTCTGAAGTGGTTTTGTCGTGTGGTGGGTGCGGCAATGCCCTGTGTCAGTGCATGTTCCCAACCTCCTTCCTCTCTTTCTCTCTCTCTCTCTCTCTCCTTTTTAACATTTTCATACTCTTCACATTGTACCAGACTGTGCAAATGGTCATTTAAATAGTGGTTTTATACACCTGAAATTTCACCTGTTAACACTAGATGGTAGTGTTGCAATAAGTAAGTATATTTTTTTCAGTTACTGTAACTGCTGCGTGCAAGCCAGGAGACAACATCATAAAATGGCCTTTTTCTAATCTATACAGGATACATACTACAACCACTTTGTTTTCCTTCTTCATTTTATAAAGTGTATTTGCTTGATGGGGTACAGGATTTTCTTACACAAAACAGGTGTCTAGAAGATATATTAAAGGGAACTATATACATTTTCAGTTAACAGAGTTGTGATTTCTTAAATTTAGTAAATGACCATGAGCAACATCTTAAACATAGTAGGTAAATTACCTTCCTATCTCCGGTCTCTTTTTATACTCTTTTGCAGCCATGTGTGTTGAAGGGGCCAGTGTTCTAGTACTTCTTTCTGCTGCCTGGCACATCTGATGTTCCTCTGTTGTGTGTTCTGTCCATGCAGTTCCCATTTCTTCTTGCAAAGAAAAAACAACAAGCATTGAGGTTTTTGGAATTTTCAATCCCCTTTCCAGTGGCTTTCCCTGTTTTTTTCAGTTCACACAGGGGCGCAAAATGAACTTTGCCATTACATTTATGACAGTTTATAAACATAGCAAATACAGTATGTAAATACATACTGTACATCCTGATTAGATTTTTAAAGTAACAGCTTTAGCAGATTTTAAATCATATTAGTTGTTTTTTTTCAGTTGTTACATTCAATCTCTCTACTGCCTATCTTTTAATTAAAAAAACCTAAATCTTCAGAAAATGGGCAAAGGGAAACATGCACCAGCATTAGGATTTAAAGTGGCCCCCTTTAATTAATTATCAGTTTATTGATACCTAGAATGAACCTATAGCCTGTAAACCATTTAACTTTGATGCATCACATCCTTATTTTGCATTTTAAATACCTGCAGTGAGGGTGGATTAAATGTTCAGGATAATCACTCACACTCTAGAAAAAAGCGTACACGTGCCATGGGGGATGAATTAAAATTCCTTCAAGGAAGTGGTTTGCAATTGTTCAAACTTGGGTTTGACAATATAGGTCTGTGCAGAAATGATAGTGGTATTATTGCTGGTAGAGACTGATCTTTTATAAAACTAAAAGTAAAATGAAAACCACATTTAATGTGTCAGTTATCCTAAAAATAGGATTGCACAAATCAAGTTTAATAAGTTTGTGATCTAGCATCCAGGAAACTTTCAAAACATTTTTATTGGGGAATTTTGCAACTTTTTTTTTCTCAATCTGCTATCCATGATCTTTTTATTTCAAAATGTGAAAATGTAATAAAGAAATGTAACTTCAGTAAGTGTAAGGTTACAGAGCCCCTGAGCTAGATGTTTATTCTTGAAATATTATGTCATAAGTTCTGTACAAGATTGAGATAAACCTTACTTTTTTAACTGAGCAGTTCAGGGTTTCTTTACAAAAGTTTATTAAACCAAACAAGTTGCCTTATACTCTGCGGTCATAGTACCTGTCATTAATCTAGGAAATACAGATATCTCTTATTGTTATCTGCACAGGTCTGAAAGGCATAAACACTAAGGGACAGATCTTGTATTGTCCAATTTTAATGAGCCTGTGCAAATTGTAGCCTTAGTTGTCCGTTCTTAGCTGACAGGAGTGGCACCTGGTGTATTCTCCTGCAGCAGTAAGCCCATCTGCTTCAAGGTTTGACTTGTGCATTTCAAAGATGGTCTTCTGCTTACCTCGGTTGTAATGACTGATTATTTGAATTATTGTTGCCTTTCTATCAGCTCGAACCAGTCTGGCCATTCTACTTTGACCTCTGGAATAAACAAGGCATTTACATCTAGAGAACTGCCACTCACTGGATATTTTCCTTTTTTTCTGACCATTCTCTGTAAACCTTAGAGATGGTTGTGTGTGAAATTTCCAGTGGATCAGCAGTTTCTGAAATACTCGGACCAGTCCGTCTTGCACCAACAGCCATGCCATGTTCAAAGTCACTTAAATGACCTTTCTTTCCCATTCTAATGCTCGGTTTGAACTTCAGCAGGTCGTATTGATAATGTCTACATACCTAAATGCACTGAATTGCTCTTGTGTCATTGGCTGATTAGATAGTTGCATTAACAAGCAGTTGAACAGGTGTACCTAATACAGTGGCCAGTGAGAGAGTCTGTATGTGGTTGTGTGTTTATTTATTTGAACAGCTTCTTTAAATAATCTGCACATTTTTTGGATTGTGGGAGAAAACCCACATGAGCATTGGGACAACATAGAAACTCTAGGAACTCTGGGCTTTTGTTGCAAGACAACAGGGCTGCCTTTGTACTATCCTTTGTTTAGTGCAAGCAAGAAACAATTTCATTAGTCTATACACAGGACACAAAACATATTGGTTACTGTGTACTTTTGCTGCAGTTTCAACTGTCATGCAAAAGTTAGCTACTTAAGAAAAATTACAGTGTGCAAAAAGTCCTTAAGATGCTAAGTATTTCAACATGTTGCCATTTTAATTTTTCAATTAAAATGAATATTTTCCTGCAACTTTGTTTTGATAGCCCACTTGCTGACTGACATTGATAACTAATTTTAATTAGTAATGTCCTTGAGATGTTTGATTATTTTAAAAGCCTTTCATTTTCTTCTACTGACTTAAATCTGCAGTCGCACTGCCCTGTAGCTCTGCTTTGCTGCTTGTTACACTCAGTGATTTTTAGATGTCCATGACCTGACATATTATTATTATGGCACTCAACGTTCAGGGACTGACTTCGGATTTACAGTGGATTTGTTCTTTTGCAATTTCAGCACTAAAATGCATAACGTTATGACAAATGAGCTTAGCGCAACAGTTGCAATGTTATTTTTGCTTTTTAAAATAGTCCAAAAAACACATTTATTTTTTTCAGGATAAGACTCAAAAACTGCAACCCATGAAAGCCCGTTTTTCCCCACAGGAACTAATCAAAATAGCCCAATTTGGCACAAAAACTGCTCCTAGCATCATAGAGATACTCAAATGCTAAGTCATTGTACTGGGGGAAAAAAAACATGAACAATCAATCAGTCGGTAATGATCTTGCAGTATGCGTGAAAATTCTGTAAATGGCTGCTACAGCTCTGATGTCATGCTGGCCTTGTAAAACATTATGAGGCATCAGGACAAAAATGTCTACTTAAGCCAGCATGAAGGTGAATTTACAGGAAAGTATTCGCTGAACAAGGTCACTTGATGAACACAGCATATTTGCTGCAAAAAAATGCTTTGGTGGAAAAAATATGTAAAGATTAGTAGTATAAGTGAGCTTTTTTATTATCAAAGTTTACTATACACTTCAGTTAATTAAGCTCTTTGTGCATGGCCCTTTAGAAACCAGCCCTTCACATTTCCCACATGTACACTTATTTATACTGTCTGTGCCATGTGACTCTTGACTTGTGATTTGCACAAAGCATGTTTAGACAGCTGTTAGAATAGCAGAATAAACACAAACAGGAAACTTAATTCTTTGATCGTTTAAAATGTGTACAGTTTTTGAATATACACCTTTAAAGTATAGTTTTTTTTTCCCCTCAAACTGTTTTAAAATAAAAGTCCATTAACTTGTCATTAATTACCATAATGTGGGCTTTGGTTTCAGAGTACACTGAGCCCACAGTCGAAAGAGAGTCTCCTGTCATTTTAAGAGTTGCACCTGTGACCCTGTGTTAGGATATAGCAGGTTGGACAATGACTGACTGACTGACTGACATCACTCTGTATAACTGCTTCTGTCTATCTCTGCAGAGATACTGCCACATGATCAAAGCAAGACTTGATATAACAGACCTGCAGAAAAGGGTCATTGTTGCTGTGACATTCTGACTAGCACTAGCTTCAGGTGAACACTTTTGACAAAACAGAATGATATCTGTGTATAGATATTCTCCATCTCGAAAAACTTTATAGTATAAGTGGTCTTTTGCTTCATTTAAAGATCTTAACTAGCTTTTGTTTTATTAACATTTAGTTTCCTTCATTAAAGGGACACAATTTATGTAGTGTGTGATATAATCAGTCCTGACACAAACAGACTGACACTGGCAGTTCTTAAAAACACATAGGTTTATTACAATTTGTCCCCAAAGTCCAAATCCCGCACACACATAGTGCTTCCAGCACCAAACACCCTTACACAGGCCTTTTTAATGTCCATGGGCCGCCTTGCTTCGTCCACCTCCAGCTCCCGACTCTAGCTCCTTGACTGTAGGAAGGCGGCCCCCTTTATAGTCACCTGGATGTGCTCCAGGGGCTCGCTGACGTTCTTCAGCCGGCACTTCTTGGTGTGGCGAAAGTGCCGCATGAGCACCCGGAAGCACTGCGGGTGTTGCTGGAAGGTCCTTCCTCCACCTTCCTAGGTGTGGCAGAAGTGTCGATCTCCCTGGCTTTATGAGGCTTGGGGCACCCCGTGGCAGTGGCCACGGGCCCCCACGGGTTTGATCCTCCCTGCTACTTCCCCGTGGTTCCAGGGCGGTTGCTCACTCATGGCCAAGGGGACGTATAGATCTCCTCCCAGTCATCCTGGCTGGGTCTGCCCCCCCAGCCACCTGCCACAAGTGTGATTGCCTTGTTCCTAAATATAGACACATCCTAATTTCCAATGAGCTCTAGAAGAATGGTGATATAAGTGAACTTGATCATTTCTTAAAGAATCTGCATTTGTTGATGTACAACAAGTAAGGAACAGAGATAAGACACAACCTGTGCTGAGCATGAGGGGCTTAGTGGTGGTATCTTTCAGCTTCACCGCCTTTTCTGTAAATATCAAATAAGACTAATTGAAATATCCATCACTCACAGGAATTTTGTTTTAAGTGATAATTTTGTTAAAAGCAGGCTTGTAGTTGATAGAGAGTATTTGAACATGTGTGCTTGATGATTCAACATGTTGAACAATATTATCAAACCTCAGCAGATTTATTTATTCTGTAAGCAAATTTGTAGAGCTCTAAATGCAGATTAGACATGCCCTTTGTGTTACCAAAGAAGCTTTCATTGCCACAGGTTTGACGTCATTGAGGTAACAAACAGTGAATGATATTTAGAACGAGTGTTATTGTGGCTCACAATAGCTGTTTGAAATGTTTGCTTGCTTATTTGAAGTATTAAAAGTGTCAAGGTAGTAGCATTCTGACTGGCATATGAACTATGTATGCTTAATGAAAGGACAACAGGTCCAAGTTTTGTCTAGTTGTGTGGGATAAAGCGATGTTGTACATCATGCTCTGGAAAGCTAAAGGTTGGCAGAAGACTTGATCCTTTATGTTTAGGACAGTTATTTTTGAATCCATTTTTTTCCAATCATTCTTACAGCAGAGTTAATTTTGTTTGTCTAAAGTGAGATATTTTCAGCAGACACAGTGATAAAACTGTTTTTAAAGATCTTTGTTTAATTTATGGTGACTATTAGGATTTTTTCATTTTTGTAACAGATCCTTGAGAAATTTATGGAGTTTGAGTTTTTCAGAATTGAATTTTAAAATGACAGTTCCATTTTGTCATGCCTGGCTGAACATTCTGTGATCTTTTCTTGTGTTCATAAGAGCATTTGTGCCTTTTACCATACAGTTTTCTCTGTGAAGACTATTGTGACCTAAAGCAAATAAGCTTTTATTCTTTATTTTTTTTCTTCATGTTTATTTTTTACTTTTCAGATCGTCCTGGCCTGGTAAATGTAGGCCAAATTGAAGAGATGCAAGAGAGCATAGTTCAGGTTTTAAACCTTCATCTGCAAGCAAATCATCCTGATGCTGCCTATCTTTTTCCCAAATTACTCCAAAAACTTGCCGACCTAAGGCAGCTTGTTACGGAGCATGCACAGCTTGTACAGGAAATCAAGAAAACAGAAGATACATCTTTGCACCCATTGCTGCAGGAGATTTACCGGGATATGTACTAAAGTATATTATAGGAGACGTGTGTTGCTCATTTTCTAGCAATTTTACGTGTCCAGATGTTTTCTTAAAATCTAGGGCTGCATTGTCATCTTGTAGAACTGTCAACTGACTAAGACCAAAAAGTAAAACGAAAAGCTTTATTTAGATTTAAATGTTTGTTATCTACAAATAAAATCTTGAGATTGGAAGAAAGCTCAAGAACATATACTCAGTACACAATTTTAATGTCAATTTAAAGTCATTGGCAATTGTCTCATTGTTAATAATAGTACTGAGGTTTTGAAACTTTTTGAATATTTGTTTAAAAAACAATTTATGAAGATTTATGACTGGGCCTTAAAAATAATATATATACCTTGTGTGTATATTGTTAAAGTTAGCTTAAAGGTTTATATTTTTAGAAACTTTGCACATTATAATCTTCTCAGATGTTTTGGACTGTGCCTTCTCATTTTGACAGCACTAACATTTTCTTGGGTTTATGACATTTTTATTGTCTGCTTTTGGATGTATGCGGTATACTGTATTTGCAAGTGCATGATTGTGAATTTAATGTCTGCATCTGTGCCTATACAGCATTTTTCATGCCATGCAACAGAAAATATGTAGATATCCGAATTCAAAAAACATGTAACCCTTTACTATACAGGATAATTTCTAACAAGTACACTGTGAATCATGTGTGCCAAATGGTTATTTCATGACTTTGCCCTTTGTTGCATTAGGATATATTTTTGTACTAAATGTCAAAGTATATCTTGCCTTAAGAATACCTCAATTCCATGTTGTCTCTTTAAAATATTTTCATTTTAAAACCAGGTAAGACTTTCCAAAAATTGTAGCATATATTTGAATTGGTTTAGTATTTTAGCATGAGCCTTTTTGTTTATGTCTTGGTTTTTCTATGTTGCGAAAAGCATTTTGTACATATTTTATAAAGATCTTTAGGTTCTTTGTAACAATATCAAAGAAAAATATAATCATACAATGTCAAATGTATTACCAGAGAGGGTTATTTTGTATGGAGCAAAAACAGGGTTTATTGAAGGATGGAATTAGAGATTTTTTAATATGGTTAAATCAGTATTAATTTGGAAATAGTTTTGTAGTCTATTAACATATTCAAAATAATGCTTTCATCAATAATGGTAAAATATCTACAGTGATAATAGCTGTGATAGCAGATTTTCAGTTACCTATACTTTTTTTTACTGAACATATGATTTCATTTAAAAGTCTCACTAATTGAATTTTGTTTTTTTTGTGTAATGACCAAATGTTTTATATGCACTGTACCTTTCAAAGTTTGACTTGGGCATGTTTATAAGCATTACTTTTTTCCCAGTACTTTTGAGCTCTCAGGTCTTAGGTAAAGTTTTTACAAACAAATGGATTGGTATTGAATTTGCAAAATTCTCTTGTGCAGTAATATATGGTTTTCCTTTAATCCACTTTCCAATAAACATACAGTTTAATGAATGAAGCAAAAAGTACACATTTGAGACAAAGCTGCATTGTAGTAGACTGTTCTGCCCAAGTTTAGTGTTGCCTTGTTGTACACTGCCTGCCACAGGAAGCTTCAAAATGCTACAATACTACATTTAAATAAATGCTTTAAAGAAAATAAATAACTAGATCAAAGTGTCTGAAGAATATTAATGTGTGTTTGTGCACACACTTTTCTGTTTAACAGGCAAGTCTATATGTGAGTGGCCTCCTAGTTCCAGAAATATTTCTGGCTATGCATTTTTGTTAACTGTGCATTAGTATTGTTGTAAACATAATGCTTAATATATCTTCCAAATTTATTTTATATTCCCTTAAAGTAATAGACATATGTTTTGTTTAATTCATATGAGACATGTATGTGTCATGAGAAGACACAAGGACCTGACTCTCATGCATCTTTGGTGGTTCAGGTATTACAGCGCTGTGGGGATCTTCATCTTTATCTGTATGGTTCTCACATTTATTTGTTGGCAGGTGGCAGATACCAGTTTTGAACCTTTCTTAATTGTATTCTAGTCTACTGGCATATTATGTAGTGCACACTCACAACCACATATCTATGTACAGTATCTGTCTGTATATCTGTCATAGAGATAGAGAAGAGTCAAGCAAAATGACACCTTTTATTGGCTAACTAAAAAGATTACAATATGCAAGCTTTCGAGGCAACTCAGGCCCCTGACATCTTGCCTGAAGAAAGGGTTTGAGTTGCCTCGAAAGCTTGCATATTGTAATCTTTTTAGTTAGCCAATAAAAGGTGTAATTTTGCTTGACTCTTCTCTACATTCATAATGGCTAACACGGTACAACACCATAGTACTACTGTCATAGAGATATATAGAGAGAAAGGTGAAATTTACATTTTGTGACAAGGTACATTTTGCTGATAAAGTGTTGTAGCTTTCTATTTTGTAAGCAGTTGCTTATTTTCTTTAACTCACTCTTTCATACCTTTTTTTGTTCTTGTTAATGTGTAAGCTTTCCAGCTGCTTACTCACATTTATTTGCAAAACTTTATCTCAGTACCTGTAGTGATCTCGTGACTGTCACATACATTGGAAGAAACCAGTTCATTTCACTGGCCTGGTTTACACTCTTCTCTCAACCCCTGATTCACATAATTCAGATTTGTAGATCTCTGAGAAACTGCTGTGCATATGTCTATGTATATATAGAGTATGCCAGATTTTCAGTATTATGAAACCTAACCTTTTTTGGTTTAAAATAGCCACAGAGAACAGTCAGTTATTAGATTTCAGAGGGGACAATACACAGACCTGATTTAAAAAAAAAAACAAAACGCATTTTTAAAGGAAGAGAGTGGAGTGGTTTGCATAATACAAGTATAATATTGTATAGATTACACTGTTTTAGCACCGTTCTAATGAATTAAGTACCTTGTTGAGAATATGTTTACATACAGTACATATATACAATACACATAAGCACAAAATGGATATCGTACTACACCCTCAGCATTTCCTGAATGAAAGGCATTTCTTTTCCCCTCAGGATGCTCTTTATTCTTTTTCATTTAAACATTAAAGGTGAAAAATGTCTGAAATGATATGCTGCGATTTTAGCCTTTGCATTAAATACATCTACACGCAAAATGAATAAAAATTTTGTGTCTGTAAAATATACAATATTACTCAGAGATTCATGTGTTTATTTTAATTAAATTATCGATGTCTGTGAAAGATGGGTGACACACTTAGCGCAGTTACTTATATTAGTAATTTATATTTTGATTATCGCCTTTCCTTTTTGAGTACTGCTCAAAAAATCATTGTATGTAGTACTTACTGTTGTTTACAATTTTTTAAGTGAATCAGCTGTTTAGTAATTTATTTGAACCCTAATTCTAATACTTAGTTTTATGGTAGGCTAAAGATTCCCTTGTAAGAAAAGATCACTTGATTTGCAGATTAATAAACTGATTATATCTGGCTATACAAGTATACAGCATGAATTATAAGGTATGGAAAAAAGTGTTAAACACTATTAATATCAGACATCTGTTATATAGTATTTAGGCCACACAACTTCCTGATTTTTAAAGATATAAATGGTTTTGGTACCTGTAGGATGCTAGTGATAATTGTTACTGTCCTGCTATAAATTTATACTGAAAGTAATTTGACATTATTAAGACAATGCCTTAAGTGCAGTTAATCTTTCAATTTTAAGATAGGAAATGAGTAAACAGTTGAAGAGAACAAAGTGTTGGTAACGGTTGTTCTTTCTGGCTTTTTTGTGGCCTGCCATCTCTCAAAAAATAATGTACAGTTGGGAAATGTTCTCTTTGTATGCACTGGTCTCTAAATAACTATGTAACATAACATCCTCAAACCCATTTGTAAGCCATTATTTTAGAAATATTCAGTTTGCCATTGACAAGCTTGCATTGTTCCAACTTAAAAGGACAGCTTGCTAGATTTTAAATAGAGCCTGTGAAAATTGTAAATTTAACTTAAACTTGGTAAAACCAGGAAATGGGTTCTTTGTCTGCCATATGAACCCAAGTGCTTTATGAAAACTGAAGGCTAAGTGAGAGCAGAAGCATGTTTGAGTTGGTCGTTGTTTAGTGAAACTCAGTAGTCTGTAAGAGAAGGTTAACTGAAAGACTACAATAAGAGGTTGGTTCCTCAGTTTTTCCTTTCTTTATTAACAGAATTCTATTGTTAAACTATATCTATTAAATATAGCTTTTGCTAGTTTGCTAATATTTTATCTAATACTGTTTTAAATCCTGCTGGTTCTTAATTTGTTTTAATTTCAAAACTGTTCAAGATTCCTTGAATGTTTTACTATAATTAATGAATGTATCATTGAAATTTTTATATCTAATAAGTGCACTGTTTATAGTAAAACTACCCAAATCATTTTCCAATGTGAAATTGTAATCCTTCAAATAACTGACATGTGTTAAAGATGTTATCACGGCACGTAACACAAAGTGTGTTCATGAAAATGCACCATGAGAACTGACAGCGTTGTTTGTATGCACTGTTCTGTTTGTGAGGCGTCATTCAGTTCCCAGGGTATTTGGCTGAACAGCAAGGAACAACTGATAGTCTTACAACAGAAGGGTTTTTTAATCTATTGACAGAATAAGTTCTAGATTATGAATGCTTTTTATTTAACATGTTTGAATGCCATCTTTAGGTAAAAAATTAAAGCCATGTCTAAAATTTGACTTGCCATTAGTAAAGAACCATTTAGACAGTGAAATGTGTTATATTTGGTGGATTCACTGTGATTTTTATATGCACCCTATCTGCATCTGTGCATGAAATGACCATTTTCTCTGTATCTCCGAACATGAGAGGGGTGCTGTATGCAATCAGTATCTAAGGTTTGCTTTTTCCATCTACTTTTTGATCAGACTATATTTTGATTATTGAGATGTGATTGATGTATTCCTTTAGCAACATTAGTTTACAGTATCAAATGTGAGGTTTGCTGTACACTGGGAGGTATTTAATTCTGCTAGCCAATGTTCATTATTTTTGTGGCCATTGCGTGTATGGAAAATAAAGGGATGTATGTATGCATCAGGGAATAATTGAATTTTATTTGTTTCTGATTTTTGGCACATTTTGTTTTTGAGTGATTTAACACTTTTTAGGTGTTGTTCAGGTGTCTCTTCAGATGTAGGGCATCTAATTTTTTTTTCTCTTGCACTTTAAAAAAAAAAAAAAGCCATGAGATACTGTAAAAATAACCCCTGGTGTCAAACGGTATTCTATTTTTTTCATTTCTAGTTGGTCTGACATTAAACTTGTTCTTATTACCACTTGTAAATTACTACATTCTGTAATTGTGTTTTTGCAGATCTATTGATTGAATAGGTTTGTGAATTGAAAAATGAATGTATATTTACACAGTTTTGACGATATGCAATTAAATGTGTTTATAATAAACGTTTTGTTTTTCTTATTGGAGTGAACTTCTTTCATTTTAACTTAACCTTGGGATTCTAGACACAGAGCAGTGCCCCTTTTGTTCAACTTTTGCTTCTGTGTTATTGATGAAGAATTAAGGTATGCAAAGATATCTAATAGGAAATATGACTAAGCAGACAAAGGTTGTTGATAGAGTTGAAAAATGTTATTATTTCAACAGGGAGCTAAATAAAATAAGTTACAGATAAAAAAACAGCTCATGCCCATGTAATTCATAGCTTTATACACAAGCAATCACGCATGTACAATACTCTATAGAGAAAATGTAGCTTGATCTTGATAGATGTGTGTGTGTGTGTGTGTATAATGTATGTCATAATAATATATGTGTAATCGTGTTACATACAGTTTACATACAACTGCTCCACAGTGTAAAATAACAAATCCAACAATTCAGATGTGTATATTGCAGACTTTAATTTCAGAGCACTATAATAATTGGGACAATTGGCATCACGGATATTTGTGTTTTATTGTTTCATTATGTAATGCACTCCTCTCAGGACTACCCAAAAAAGACATCAATCGATTGCAACTAGTGCAGAATGCAGCTGCTAGAATCTTAACACGGAAACGAAAATCTGAGCACATCATCCCAGTTTTGATGTTACTACACTGGTTACCTGTGTCATTTAGAATTGACTTTAAAAATACTGCTTATGGTTTACAAAGCCTTAAATAATCTCGCTAAATCTTATATTTCAGAATGTCTGACACCTTACACTCCAAACCTTAACCTTAGATCTTCAAATGAGTGTCTACTTAGAATTCCAAGAGCTAAACTTAAAAGAAGTAGTGTGGCAGCCTTCTGCTGTTATGCACCTAAAATCTGGAATAGCCTGCCAATAGGAATTTGCCAGGCTAATACAGTGGAGCACTTTAAAACACTGCTGAAAACACATTACTTTAACATGGCTTTATCATAGCTTCAACTTAGTTAAATCCTAATGCTCTGTATATTCAATTAATTATCATTATTATTCATAATTAATAATTCTCAAATTAATAATTAATAATTTCATAATTAATAATGCATATTCATTATTATATATACTAACCCCTACTTTCTCTTCTGTTCTTTTTCCAGTTTTCTGTGGTGGCGATTTGCGCCATCACTGCCTAATCAAAGCACCGTGATGTCCTTACATTGATGGATTAAAGGCCAGAAGTCCACATGACCGTCATCATCAAGTTCTTCCATGAGAACCCTGAATACAATGAGCAGAGATGGGGGACTCGAGTCACATGACTTGACTCGAGTCAGACTCGAGTCACAATTTTCAGGACTTGAGACTTGCTTGATTGAAGTAAGAAAATGACTTGACTTGACTTTGACTTGAGAGTAAGTGACTTGAGACTTGACTTAAAGTGGAAGACTCGACAATGACTTAAACTTTTAAATATAATTCGTTTAATAAAATAAAATAATTTAATAAAATAATTATGACTCAGCAGCACCATAATTGGCGCCTGCGCCCTTAACGCTGCACAACTCTTAACGTTACCAAGAAGAAGAAGAAGAAGAACGCTGCACAACTCAAACTGCGCCAAACATGGCAGACAATAGTCGAGCTCCTCATATAGTCACGTATGGCTATAAGGACTTTGAACTAGACCGAACTAACAAAAAAAGATTTGCCAGATGCAGAGAATGCAACGCGAGAGTATCAGACACGACAACCACAACATCAAATTTCATCCGGCACTTCAAAAACCACAAGGAAAGGTAAGAAAGTCGAATTCTTTATAGTCAATTTAATAAAACGATTACTAATTAATTAAATTAATCTTTTCTGTTTGTCATAATTTGGCCTTGGTTGCATGTTTTTTTATCAGAAATGTGATGATCATCTCATAAATAAAACGCTATAACGTTACCAGTGGCGTAGCCACATTTTAATGTTGAGTGCAACTTGAAATGAAAGGGCTTCTTGATATTACATGTAAACTATAATGTCTATATTAAATGTGCGCATTTTCAAGCGTTTGTATGGACTGACTGCGTGTGGTTAGTTGAATGGCAGCTCGTGTAACGTTATACTGCATGAAAATCTAAGATGAAAGCGTCGGTGCAATCACTTCTCCTTCAATAACTCGTTCAAAACTTTTTGGTCATACAGACAAGAATAATTTCATCGTTCGAATCGGTTACGTTAAGTGTCTATAATTTTTTTGTGTACACTCACAATAACAACAAAATGTTGTGTGCTGTATAACAATGAAACCAGTTCAAATAGAAAACAAATATATCAGATTATATATTATGTATGAAACGTGTATATTGCGCGTCCACCGCAGAGATGACGATTAAGCTTCATAACTTCATCACTGGGCTATATTAACATACATTATATTTATATTCTGCTGAAATGTAAAAGATCCGTTCATTTTAATTAACGAGATTCATCACTAACGTTAGATTAAAAAGAGTGGATAAATCCCGTACTGTGCCTTATAATGGACAGCATAAGTATTAAAGCATCATATATAAAACATACTAGATAAATCTTCAGTCACAATACTTTAATTTATAAGGTTCATAGCCTGTATAAATACTTAAGTCTTACATTCTGTCAGTACATATAAGTATTTCCATTTTTGTGTGTGTAAACATGAAAATCTGTAACTGCTGGAACCTAACTTAAAGCACATACATAGGCAAGAGATCATCACTTAAAATTAATTTTGCTTTAATGTTTACTGTTTTCCCTGATTGGTTTGGTATTTTTTTTATCCTTGCAGATATGATGAATATCTTAAATCCAAGATACACTGCAGCGACCCACAGCAGCCATCCTTGTCGCAGTTCATTGTGCCCCAGACGACTACATATCCAGTCAATCACCCTCGACAAAAAGCCATTACAGAAGCAATAATATCCGATCTTATCATTAATTGCAACATGCCCCTGTCTATCACTGACAACAAGCACTTCAATCACTTTCTGTCCATTATGGACGCAAAATATACTGCAGTGAGCCGCAGAACAGTCACCTCAAGACTTGACGCTATGGTATCTGAGAGACAATCAAAACTAATAAGTCAAATAGCCGCAGTTGAAAATCTGTCTGTCACTGTGGACATCTGGTCAGATAGAAGAATGAGAGGCTACCTTGGCGTCACCGCTCACTGGATGAACACTGCAGCAGATGCTATAACACTGAAATCTCATCTACTAGCTTGCAACCGCTTCAAGGGGTCACATACAGGAGAGAGAATTTGTGAGGAATTTGAACACATATGTGATCAGTATAAAGTTAAACAAAAGATCGATTATATAATTTGTGACAATGCTGCAAACATGAAGAAGGCATTCACCACATGTTTTCCCAGTTCAGATGAAGCAGATGAGAATGATGATGACTGCCTGGATGATGCAGAACTATGGAATGCCCTTCCGGTTGAAGAGGAGGAGAGGCTGAATGTGACATTGACCTCCAAAAGTCAGTATAGACTCCAGTGCTTTGCACACACACTACAATTGGTTGTTGGTGATGGCCTTAAAGAGACCAGGGCAGCCAGTTCAGCTCTGGCCAAAGCATCGCGGATCAGTTCCCTGCTCCACACAAGTACTTCTTTTAAGGAGGAATTTGAGAAAGAATTTGGCCAACGTGGAGTTCCTGCTTCAGTTGTTACTTGATGGAATTCGACATTCCGACAGCTGAGGTCTTTGCTTAAGTGTGACTACCAAACTTTGTGCAAAGTTTTGGATGTTAGAGGGCACAGAGAGACTATTTTCACTCTAAGAGAGTGGGCTCAGATTAAAGAACTGGTCAGCATTCTGAAGCCGTTTGCTGATGCCACTGATCTCACACAGGGAGACAAAGTTGTAACCATAAGTGCTGTGATTCCCTGTGTTCTCTCTCTCAACCATCACTTGGAAAACCAGAAAGAAGGAACACAATACTTGATCAGCCTAATCCACAGTCTTCAAAAATCACTGCAAAGAAGATTCAAAGGCATCTTCGTCAATGTAAAAATGTCTCAGCCAGAGACCAATGAAGGAATTCCACCATTCTCTGATCCTGTTTATGTCAAAGCAGCTGTTCTTGATCCAGCCTTTGGGGTTATGCGGATCGAACACGATATATTGGTTGATGACAAGCTAAAGGAGCAGTTGACCATGGAAGTAAAAAGTAAGTGACCAATTTTAGATTAATACCCCATAATGGTAAATATTATTTGTTGTTGTTTTTACAGAAATTAGTAGTGCTGCACAATAAATCACTAAAAGATTGTAATCTTGATTTAAACAACCAAGCAATCTAATTCCTAAAAGACAATGTTTAACGTATGACCACAGCAAACATTCAGTTCTGCGTTGGCACTGCT
>JANRMT010062796.1:6099559-6146261 GCA_026402145.1 Polypterus bichir lapradei | reverse complement strand
GACATCTATTAACTGTATTTACCCGAATCACACAGACTGCACAGAGAGGAGACAAGACCAGCATTTGAGGCTAAAAAGTATATAAATTGTCAATTTGTTTGGAAAATAACCAATCATTTCGGGCTTTCTGAAGCTGCATTTAAACTGCATTTTGGAAGTTCAAACTTCGGGGCACCATACATATCCATTATATATAGACAGAAATCCTGAAATGTTTTCCTCAAAACATAAAAAAAAAAAAATTTCTTTATGACTGAGAAAAGAAAGACATGAACATATTGGATGACAAGGGGGTGAGTACATTATCTGTACATTGTTGTTGTCAAAGTAAACTAATCCTTTCAGATTGAATTGCATTATACATTTTAGACTGGATTTCTTAGTTTTAAACATTTTGTGTAAGCAACACAATTTTATTTTCAGATATTAATGTAGCACAGATATGCATATAATTTAAATATAGCAATGCAAATAAGATACATAATATATGTATATAAGTTCATCTTTTCTGTAAAAAATTTTCTGTGCAAAAATAAACGTATCGAAAATTTAACCTCTGTTTTAGTACTGCAACTTGACTTGACTTGGCTTGAAACTTATCAGGACTCGACTTGACTTGCTTAGGGTGAACCCTTGACTTGACTTGCTTGATTTGTCTTAACTGTGACTTGAGACTTGACTCGAGACTTGATGGTTAACACTTGAAACTTGCTTGGACTTGATCATATGCGACTTGTCCCCATCTCTGACAATGAGGACTGATTGTGAGGTCATTTATGTTACAGTAGGTAGAATGCCTAAAGGGGGCTGGGTGGTCTTGTGGCCTGGAACCCCTGCAGATTTCATTTTTTTCTCCAGCCATCTGGAGTTTTTGTTTGTGTTTTTTCTGTCCTCCCTGGCCATTGGACCTTACTTTTATTCTATGTTAGTGTTCCCTAATTTTAATTATTTATTTTGTCTTTTTTCTCTTTTCATCATGTAAAGCACTTTGAGCCACATTGTTTGTATGAATATGTGCTATATAAATACATGTTATTGTTGTTGCATTAGTGCAGACATAAGATACCTAGGCTTGATTCTTCCTTTAGGAGTGAATCAGACAACAAGAGCTGTGCCAATGAAAGTTAAAGAAGCCATTATAAGGCTGAAAAACAAGAATACAACTATTAGAGATAATTGATAAAACCTTAGGATTACCTAAATCAACCATCTGGAAATAGTTAAGAAGAAAAAACACTGGTGAGCAAAGGAATTGGTAGGCCAAGGGAGACCTCCACTGCTGATAACAGAAGAATCCTCACTATGGTAAAGAAAAAGCCCCAAACACCTGTCTGGCAGATCAGAAACAGTCCTTAGGAGGCAGATGTGGATGTGGATGTGTCAAGAGACTACTATCCACTGCAGACTTCATGAACATAAATACAGAAGCCACAGTGCAAGATGCAAACCACAAGTTAGCAACAAAAACAGGATGGCCAGATTACAGTTTGTGAAAAAGTACTTAAAAAAGTTCAAAATTCTAGAAAAAGATCTTGTGGACAGACGAGACAAAGATGAGCCTGTATCAGAGTGATGGCAAGGCCAAAGTGTGACAGCGAAAAGCTGCCCAGGATCCAAAGCTGACCACCACATCTGGTGGTGGTAGTGTTATGGCTGGGGCATGTATGGCTGCCACAGATACTTGCACACTTCTCTTCAGTGATCATTGAGCAACTGCCGTTAGCAGTTACAACACATCAGGGGTACACAAAAAACATCTGCTCAAGTTCCAGTAAATGCCTCCAAACTCATTGGACGCAGCTTCATCCTACAGTAAGATAATGAACCTGAACATACTGCTAACATAAGAGTTTTTCTAAAAAGCTAAAAAATGGAAAATTCTTGAATGGCCAAGCCAGTCACCTGATTTAAATCCAATTGAGCATACATTCCATATGCTGAAGAGAAAACTTAAGGGCACACCCCCAACCCCCCAGACACAAAACAAGTAATAGATAAAGATGGCTTGGTAGAGCATCACCAGATAAGATACCCAGCATCTGGTGATGTCTATGAATCGCAGACTTCAAGCAATCATTGCATGCCAGGGATATGCAGCAAGGTACTAAATATGACAGCTTTAATAGACCTGCCATTGCTGTGTCCCAAACAGTATGGTGCCCTGCAATGGGGGGATCATATAGAAAAGGTGTTGTCATTTCTACTTGGTGTGACCAAAGTGTATGCAAATAACCTTAAATTAAAGTCTACAATGTGCACTTTAAGATCAACCAATCAAAAATGTGTAGTACTTTTATGTAGATTTTCCTGTTCCTGACATTTGTTTCTTACTTCGATTGTTGGCTTATGAAAATTAGTCTTGTCAGGTGTAACAACACAACGCATTGATAATACGCTTGCACCTTTGCACAACTCTGCCCCAAATGCAGTCTTCCAAGAGTGAGCTGGGTTCACTCGTACAAGTTAATAACTTAGCATTTTATAACCTGCGGGCCGCGGCCAACCCCAGATGAAACCTTGCAACCCCCGTCACTGCTCCAACAATCGTGCTTGATTCACAGCAGCAACATTACAGGAGGATCGTGGCTGATCCTGGACCACCACCTCAACCTTCACTCTGATGATCAAGCTCAATTCACCAAGGAGGAGAACAATTGACGATTGTGCTTGGTTCATCTAATGCACTGAAGCTCTGGTGATTGTACGGTATTTCCCCACCGATCGCGCTAAATTCCCACTCCCCATCTCTATCACAATCGCACTAAGTTCAGGCAGAGGGACACCCAAACTCCATGTGGGTTGCAAATGCACTGATATGCAAAAAGGTTAGGTAGTGTTATTGATTGAATTTGTTAAAGTTGTTCAGTGTATCATTCATTGCAATGAAATTAATAAAATAAAAAAAAACTGCAAATACATGTCTTTTTCAGATTACAATTACTGATTAATTAGTTAATTATTTTAAAATTTTATTTAGTGACTTCTTTCTCTCTTTTTATATATATATAGTATGACTAAGTGAAATGCTTAGTACAGGGGTACATTAGACAGGGCATCACTTTAGGCTGACTATACATCCCATTTTTCTCATGGATTGTGCCCCGTACATTGCATTCCATCACAGAATATAATATTTTTTGTTGTCTGAAACTTATAAACCCCCAATGATTTAATTTACATTTACCTTACACATTGTAATAATGATCCCTGTTTTGGAATACAGCAAATGCTGTCCAGAATACACAACTTACAAAAACAAACCAACTTTGTAAAAAAAAAATGTCTTAAGCCCTCTTGTAATAGCAGTGTTGAAATTCTCAAAGGCCCTACTCCTTCCACCTTAATCAAAGGATGAGTGTCCATGTATCCGTAGATCCGTCCAGTTGCTATGTCTCTGTCATTCCAACTGATGGCACATCACAAGCATTTGTGGTAATAAAAATATGAGCACCATCTGTTGGAATGAAAAGTGCAGTGCAATTTATTACTGCAAATGTTTGTGATGCGCCATCTGTTGGAATGACAAATGCAATGCATTATATACTGCAAATGTTTGTGACACGCCATCTGTTGGAATGACAAATGCAATGCATTTTATTACTGCACAAGTGTTGCGCCGTCTGTTGGAATGACAAATGTAGTGCATTTTATCACTGCATGCATTACAAAATACATTCCCATTGATGGGTGCACTGCAGACATTAAGACTGAAGTCTACATTGATTACTACATTGGTGTCAACCTGGTAGCACAGCTAGTCCTTTCTTAATCTGACAATGTCTTGGTTGCTGAGAGGCTACTGTTGCCCCACTTACACCTTATTTATATTTTTCCAGACCATGCAAACTTAGCTTAATTTAGCTTTGTTCATTTGTTGCCGCTCAATAATGTAGTGTCTTCTAATTGCTTAATTGCTTAGACCTTGTATTAAACTTTTCTGTGTACTGCTTCTGTCTTCACAAAATGTAGGTGTATGTTGTCATCCTGCCATCTTTAAAAGTCCAGTGACTCACACAGTAACCTGATGCTGAAATGACAGTAAATAAGTAAAGATTTTAATTTTCTGGTGCTAGCCAATGATAACTCATCTGTGGTATTTTGATTTGTCCTAATTGTCATTATAGAATATTGTAATATCTGTTTATAACGATTTAACAGGTAATTTATGTGCAGAAAATTATTGACTTGAAATACCAACTGTATTACTTGCAGTTTAAGGAGCTTGGTAGATTTTAATCCAGAGACATGCAAGTTAATTGAATTGGCAATACGTGCCCGTGTTTGACTAGAAATGGACTGGCACCTTGTCCAGGTGGTGGTCTTGCCTTGTGCCCTATGATTACTGGGATAGCCTCCAGTTCCCCTGAACTTTGCCCTGGATATCTGTGTTAAGAAAATGAATGCATGGATGGATATACAGTACATTGAGAAAACTGTTGTACTTATTAAAGATAATATCATGATTTCTTTATTTTGCCCACAGTATCATGATGATGTAATGTGTTGTGGAATGTGTTACCCCTGTGGCAATGGGATTCCAGGGGCACGTGTGGTGGTAGAAAGTAACAGAACAGAGAAAGACCTATAAAAGGCAGAATCAGTTTTTTAAGAGGTATGGTGTCATGGGTGGTCTGCTCTATTACTGTGAATAATACCCCGCTAGGAAATCCCATAGGTGGCACTAAATCTGTAATATTCCCCTACAACACTAGAGGACAGGCAACCGAGCTAAAGTCTTTTATGTCTGACATAATCACCTGAGGAAATTAGAAGAGTCCAGGGGAATAGTTGGGGAGCCAATCCCATTTAATGTTGTAATTTAAATAAACTAGTGATTGATGGCACCACATAAACAGAAAATGTTTGTTTTTCAATGGATATGCCTCAAAAGACTGCACTTGGTGAAAGAACTCAAACTGAGAGCGGGTCAGATCAGGAGCTCCATCCTGGTGTAGGCTTGGCTCCAAGAATAATGCTATCTTCTGGGGACTCCCTTCTTCTATACGGCTCCACCCAAAAGGGGTGGAGCCTTCTCCGGGCGTGTCATATATCCTCATTGGATGTCTTCTCTGAGTTGCGCATGGGAAAAGATGAGACCTCAGGTTACCCATTCGTGACACAGTGTGGCCATGCATTATTGGCAGCATCACTTGGAGGTGGCACACTATGCTAAATCTGGGGAAAGGAAACCATGTTGCCCTTATAAAAGAGTAGACCGCTTAGGAAGCAGGTCCTTTACTCCCTGTGCTCAACCTGTTTGCTGAGGGATTAGCAACTCTTTGCTGTTCTTGGTTAGCTCCTTTTAGGGAATTCCTTTTTCTCAATTTTAAGTTTGTTGCTCTTTGACCATTCTGGCTTTTGGCATTCTGGTTTTGACATTCTGTCTCTTGTCTTCAGGCTTAGATTTTTGGTTTTGCGGGCTGTTCTTGACTTTATTTGGATTGCCTTTTGCTCTTTATGTTTGGATTCCCATACTAGTTTTACATTTGGTTATTTTATATTTTTTAATTTGTGTTCTGTTTTGGAATTTTTGTGAATTTAAACTTTTGAGAAAGATTAAAATTTTTTTTTTACTGTTGAATTTTTCTTTTTATCCATGTAGCTAAGCCCATCTGATTCTGTGCACTCGGCATGCTGTTAAATGACAGTCATCTCATCAAGTTGAGTGCACATGCTTAAAAAATGAAAAGGTTAAAAAAAAATTAAAAATGAATAATTTAAACTTCACAGCAATCCCACTGTGATACACCTCACCAAAGGTTGGGGAACTCAAAGTATTATTTGTGAATTTTCACATTCGTGGCAGCCTTCTGCCTCTAACCCTTGTGAATGTGAAGACTTTACCGGTGCATTTAAAGGTTTTGTTCATTAGTTCCCCTCTCCGTTTTTTGTGTGTTTATGTCATAAGCATTTTATTTGTGACATATTAAGATTTTTTTTTAATTTATAGGCCAGAATCACAACTCTCTTTCATTTTGTGAACTGTGATTTTCTGTATTTGAAGTATTCTTCATAATTCTTATGTTATGTTGAGCCAAGGACTAGAGCGTTATCTTAGTTATTAACCATCTTTTGTCCTTTTTTATGTTTTCTTCACTTGGGATATAACTCAAAAGACATCATTAACAATTTTATACACATCAAAATGTGTGGAGCTAAACTAACTCTTCTAGCATTAATTTAACCCTTAAAGTTGTGTTATATGGAAGGAGCATTTCAGTCTTTAGATTTTTTTAATATTATCTCAACACTGGCCATTTTACTATGTATGCTGCTGCTGGAAACAGCAGAATGCCCTGTATTTCCATGTCAGGATGCTTAGTGTGCTACCTTGTTACTTAAATGTTTTTTTTTATTTTTGCAGTCATTTAGGAGAATTTCTGATTCTTGAACCTCCTTGTATTCTTTAGCATGACATCAGTCCCACAGGCTAATGACAATGGCTTTTTTTTTTTTTTTTTGGAAAAGAGTTCCTCCTAAGTACTTATAATGTTACCTTTAATGTCAGAAATTAAAATTCACTGCTGTGCTTTCTCATTGACTATTTCTGGTTCCATAATTTTACACCAGGAAAATGCATATTTTCCAAGAGTTTATTCTTATATAGTATTTTAATTTATGAAATTGTAAAGATTTTGATAAACCCAATATTTCTAACAAGTACAGTCCTAATGGAAGGGGTTAATGGCTACTGCAAAAATAATTTACAAAATTGCTGTCAAATTCAGTATTTGGAAGGCTGTAAGATGCTGGTTCCATACAAGCTGAACTATTTTCCTGGAGCCATAAAATTTCCAAGAAAGTGTTAATTTATCACCTAAGAATTTGTCTACCTTGAGTTTTGCCGTGGTGGCACAGTGGCTAGCTCTGCTGCCGTTGAGTTAATGGAGACAAGATTCAGTGCTGACCTGTTCACTATCCTTATGGAGTCTGCATGTGTTCACTATGTCTGTGTGAGTTTCCTCCTTCACTACAAAGAGCTTCATATGCAGATGTCAGTTATCCCCCTGTGAGTGAGTGAGCGTGGGTGGGTGTGTTGGCAGTGTTCACAAGTGTGCCCAGTAATAGACAGGTGCCATTTGGTTGCTGTTTTGTGACAGATGCCACTGGCCCTCAAGACCTTGAATTGAAAAAATGTGGATGCCTGGTTGTCCTTTTACTCAAATATATTAAAATGCAAAAAGCATTGATTACATTGGAATGCTTGACATGTAAAAAAAAGTCAAGAGAACAATAGCATTAGATGCTAATATGTTATTTATTTTTTCACATTTAAGCACAGTTTTTTTTTTTTTTTTTTTTTTTCATTCAGCAGAAGCAATTTCACAAAACACAAATGGACCCTATATACACTGTAATTAACATTAAATGATGTGCGGAGATGGAAAACAATTCGACTGTTTTGAACAGTCGGTGCCAGTAAGCATCATTTAATCACACTAAAAGTTAAGACTAAACTTACACTGTGCAGCATGCATGCACAATTATTAAGGAAGAGCATATTTAAAATATTTTAAAAAGCACATTTATAAATATTTAAATTTTAGTTCCATTTTATACTTGAGCAGTGGAAAAGCCATTGTGTTTGAAGATGCCAAATTCTGTGTAAAGATAAGGAGTGAAGCCTCTCATACTCTGCACACACTGTCTCGTGATGCATTAAACGTATCTCCAGTATGTAGAGTAGTAGCATCTTCTGCAGCGGTAGTATTTATAATAGCCATCTGCAAGATAAATTGTGAGATCACAGGTTATTAAGCCAGTTTATTCTTAAAATCAATGTCTGCTTCTTCAGCCTGTTCTAGAATCTTATAACGTCATTCAGTTTACTATTGTATAGCGCTGTCACAAAAGCACAGGCTTAGAGCTCTTGTACATTTACAGCTATAAAGCATGAAAAGCTAATCAATAAAATATTTGCACACATTATGTAAATAGATAAATTGCATTAAACAGATTGCATTAAAAATGAGTATCACTATAGCACATTAGAGCAGAGGGAAAAATTTAAACAAAGCAAACAAAACTAGTTAATCAGTTACATACAAAAGCTAAGCTGTAATGAAAAAAAGTGCAGCATGGATACCCCAAGCCATTCATCAGACAGCAGCTCTGTGATAACATTAAGAACATAGTACTTGATAGCTTCAGTTGTATTCTACTGCTCACCTTTAGTTTTATTTTGTACATCATGCATTAATAATCTATAAATCACACATGACTCAGGAAATGGCACAATCAAGTTCGCAAACAAAGATCATCATCTCTTACTAGAGTATAAATCCTGTTCACCAAATTCTTGGGAACTAAAAGCACTTCTAAAACATTCAGCTATTTTACTTCAGTGCACCTTTTCTTGCACAAATAATACAAAAATAAACCTTCATGTTAACGCTGGCAATTTTGACTTTTACTTTCTCATTTTATTGGTGACGATCACGGTGGCAATGTGTCAAGCTGGTCTGACTAGGCCTAGTCTCGCTGAAGCCAGACGTATTATAAATACATCCGGAGACATCCTCAAGGGAATTTTACTTAAAATTGAATGGGAACAATGAGATGGCTCACTGAGTATCACATTTCTAAACAAACTGAATGTCTCGTGAAGGTGATGCTCAAGTCATTAACTTGGTCTAACAGATAGCAAGCTCCTTAAAAGACCCCCATTAAATATATATGTGTTGTGTGTGCAGAGAATATGTTGTGTACATTTAAAATAAACATATTCCTCATGTTGCAAGGGAAAAACCTTAAAGTCCACACAGATTATGCATTGGCATTCGAAGCCAACAATGGACGAGTGGTAAATATGAACGATATGTGCTGTGTGTGCTCTCTGTTGTTCAGTTATGACGATAATGTATGAGTCGATGAAAGCATGAAAGAATTGGCAGCCATATTCTTGAAAAAATGAACTGCAAAATATGCCTTTGAAGTAAACTGTGTTGCAGTCCATCAGGAGGACTGCCGTTAAGAGAGCTGATAACGAAGAACCACAGGAGATGCAGATTTCAGAGCTCAACACACGCAGATCAACAAATCTGCCTAACTACACCAGTAGATGCAGAGATAAGGCTGCACAACATCCACCTTCTGACTGCACGTATAAACCAATAACTAAAGAAATTTAAAATTACAGTCTAAGTGGAAATGCAAACACACCGTGACAAATTATATCTTCAGTGTTTTAACACATTGTATATCCATAGCCCACAACACTTATCTAAACTCTGTTTGCTGTTATAATGTCATATAATGATGCAGTAGTCAAAATGATAGTAAGATATTGTAGCAAATAGAAGCACTTCTGAAGCATGTGTAACCTAACAGCTGTAGTGGTCTGTGTGTGTGTGTCTGTGTGTCTCCACTGTCTCAGTGCTCATTATTACATGCAAAGTCATTTTTAAGCTTTAGTTACCTTGTGCTACTAAGCTCCTGAATGGATAACAGCAATTTTAGCTTTTTATTTTCTCTCAGTGTCAAGTCTATTGTCTGGCATCTTTTGCTCTCTCTCTCTCATATCCCAGCAACAGTTTAAAATGCACAGATTGGAGAAATTGAGGGCAGGAGTTTTAGGAAGAAGCCCTGTTTGTGTAGCCTTTGCAGCACATGATTTCACCGCTATTCGTTATAAACTTTTTTCATTTGTCCCCAGTGTTTATTGTCCTCTGGCCCTGCGAGACTAGCCTAGGCCCTCCTATCCTATCCATTCTCTTCCTAGGAGACTTCCTTTGCCAGCTGAGAGATACGCTTCCTTTTGTGTGTCTTAGGTGTGCTCTGGATCTTCTCCTAATGAGACATGACTGGTACTCCACCCAGAGGAGGCACACAGGGTACATCCTAACTATACAACATTACATTTTGTGTCTTGATCCAGAGAAGCTGCAGACACTCTGTACTGCTGAGCTCCTCTGCCTGTCACTGAAAGTAAGCCTAAGAACGTCATTAGGCTGCTTGTATTGTCAATATCATTGTCTCGATCACTATCCAGAACTTGTGACCTTAGCTGTAGATGGGAATGTGGACTGACTGGTAAATCAACCACCTTGTCCAAATATTTAGCTCCTGTCCCATCAGCACAGTCAGAGGCAACACACAGAAAACTGCCACTGTGATGTTGTGGTCAGAGGTCCTTTCCTGTTTTATATGCTTATGTTCCTTTTCTTTGTTTTTTTCATTCATTTTTCAGTTTGAATCATTTAGTATGGTTATAGCTGATAATATTGTTCTGTTCATTTATCATTTAGTTAATGTTTAATGAATTACTGTTTTTGTTATGTTTAAAATATTTAAGTACTGTTTCTTTAAAATGTCTTTATATCCCCCGTGTTTCCCTGTGGCAGATCCACCAGTTCATCACCATTGAGGGCTTCTCCCTCCTCTATTAAGACTGATGGGTAAAGCAGTCCCATGTTGTTTATTGAATGTGCTTAGTAAGTTCTCGTTTTGATTATTTTGGTCTTTAGAGACTTCTACTACTATTTTAATGATTCTGATTTCTGTTGTTTGTTTTGGAACTTGTTTGTTGAGGATTACCTTTTAAGCCATACCTTTTTGCCTCTTTCTTGATATTTTTTTAGGATTTTCTTATTTTTGTCATTTTTGTTAATAAATCCTCTTTTATAAAGGTCCTGGTGGGGCTTGTCTCTTTACAAGAAAGAGTTGCATGGTACTCCCCCTTGTGAGGCATATGTTTTGAGATATTTGAGATTGACTTTGCATTTTGAACTGTAAAAGCCTGTTCTTCATTTTGGGGCCTAGACAGACCTAAAGCCTCCCAGTTTGCTTTGGTCATGCTCCTCTAGAGTGAGACCTATGTTAGATTTCTGGCCTGTTTTCTGCAAGCCATTTTTGAAGGCCCACCTGTTTTTGCTGTTTTGTAGTTTCAGAATCATAACAGCTGCCATTGTATAGTACAGGGGGGTATTTTCCGTATGTCGCTTAAATCATCCGAGATCAGATGCCTCCTCTTGGACGAGTTAATGCCGGTGAAACTCATCCGGGATAAGTCGGTTTTTCAAACGCAGCCGTGTATTAGATTAGTCTAGCTGGATCTAATCATTCGAGATTAATGCGCGTGCCTGCGCTGATTGAAAAGCCCATATATATTGGGTCTAGAAAACATGATCAGCAAGTCTTTGATAGGCTGCAACAAAATGACGAGAGAACAGGCGCATTTTTTCACACAAGCGGAGAAGGACCTTTTTACTTGAAGGATATGAAGAATTTCAAGATTTAATATGCACAAGGAGTAACACTGCAAAAGCAGCCCAAACCAGAAAAGACGGCTGGCAAAAAGTGGCCGACAAATTAAACGCTAAATAGTGTGCATTGTGCTTACTGAATGCAGCGTTTCATTTCCTATGTGTCAGGTTAATTATTATTTAATATATCATAATTCCAGATCAAACGTGAGCACAAGGAGAACATGGAAATAGGTTAAAGTGAAGTACAAGAATATACTGCAAACTGGTAAATATTGGTATATAACTATTTAAAGAATTGTTGACATAAAGAATCATATATAATATAAAAAAATTAATTTTAAAGCTAATAGGAAGGCAGACAAGCAAAAAACAGGTGGAGGTCCACACGGTCCAGACCTAACCCCTGCAGAAGAGTTGGCTCTCCAGCAAAATGCCCATCGCCCTGTTTCTAAGGGCATTCCAGGGGGAAGCTCCTCCTCAGAACCAGTGGCAGGATGCAGTGGTCACTTCATTTCAGGTAAAGGATGGTCATTGCATATATATGTCCTCAATGTGTGCCATAGGTATGTTTCCTCTTTTTTTGTTGGGTCAGTTGCAGGGAATGTCATATCCCTAGAACCTGTGTCTGACCAACGAGATATTGAGGAAGGTCAAATATTTGATGAAGACACTGTGTCTGATTATTCATCAGGAGGAGAGGTAAATTTTCCAAATAACGTTTGATCAAATTCCACTCTGATCAGTCCCATGTGCCCCAATCACATTTGGAAATCCTGGGTAATGAGAATGTTAGGCGATTGTGAGATTCTTTATGGAACTGTGGGTGTTTTTGCTAGTGTATTACCTACCTGCAATGGCATGAAACGCCTCTTTTATTGTCTGCACACACAGGTGTCCAGGAAACAGTATGAAAACCCGAAGGAAATATTTCAGAGCCAAACAGACTTTACGAATTGCCTGGCAAACTGCTCTTTTAGATAGATTTTCCACATCACCTATAGTATATAAAAAAGTGCCACTTGCAAAAAACCTCAAAGCAATACATACTGTCTGTGTGGTTGTGAAAGCCGACTTCGCCTAGTTTGACTTCAAATATAAGGTGCTAATAAATCTTTGAGGTACAATATTCCCCCTCGGCTAAAGCGGTATCTTTCGAAAAGAATTTCCTCCAGGAGCAATAAGGGATCTTGCTGATTGTGCAAAACCCTCACTATATGAAATTCTCATCTTATAATTTGCGCACCGATATCAATTGGTTGCTCATTCATGAATGGCGAAGCCATGACTGAATGAATTCCATGCACAGACACTGATTAAGTGTGTGAGCTAATCGTTGTTTAGCCTACATAGAACAAACCTGCTTCGAGCACGTTTGAGGATTTGGATGTGCTGCTATGACAACACATCCAGCAAGAGTTTCGAAAAACCGACAGATCCAGTATCATGCCAAATAGTCAACAATTACATCCGGCTAAATGAGTAATCCACATATGAAAAATACCCCCCATATCTGATCACTCTCACAATCACCCCAAAACACTTGTGAATAATAGCTGAGGAACATGACGTCCTTCACCTGGGGTAGCTGCTCACTCTTTACCTACTTTCTAATGGAAGATAATTAATTAGAAAACATTTAAGCTGAGAATAGAACTTTAGAGATACTCACAATAGCGGCAGTATCTTCTCCTCACTATTAAGTAAAAAAAAAGTACAACATTAGAAATTAAATGACTATTTTTGTTATTATTCAAACCCTATATTTGCAGAAAACTTTATTAACATAAATATGTAACTCACCACAAATTTTCCTCCCTGGAAAAATAAACAAAATATAAAATGTAAAAATTCAACTGAACTTATTTTGATAAGGTTGTCTGTCTAGTGCACTCCTGTGGCTGCAAGTAAAGTGACTAACATCTAAAAATGATGTACTATTAATCATAAATGCATACACATTTGCAAATAATAGATTACATAATTCCAGCCCACATTTCCATGTTAGATCTTACATTACAGCTCATTGCATTTCAGAATTTTGAGGAAAATTAAAACATTCTTTTCAGTCACCTCTAAGGTGAAACATTCATTACACAATATTGAAGAATCCATTTTGTAAATTTACAAATATCCAGTAATACTTACTAATCAAACAGAGTCTGTAGTAACCTGAGGGGGAAAATAATTAAGAGAATTTAATTTTATTTAATGCATACATTATGTCTTTCTTTTAGCCTTTACTGTAATATATAAAATCAACATAATACACATACACACTATATATATTTTCCTGTATTGTCATTAACTGATGCAGAGATTTCAAAGAAAAATGCCCAGTCCTTTGAATCTTTAAATTCTAAATGATGTTTCTGAGATATCATAGGAAATGATTATGAATAGTAGCAGAACCACCAGGATATCCATATGGCTGCTACTGAGCCTATTTATTCACTAGACAATTGTGGTAATGGAATGGCTATGGAAAAATTGGAGATTTTAACATATTGTATTTTAAACATTTCTTTTTCTCTTGATCCACAGGTCAGATGCAACATACATTGAGGCCCCAATGTCCTCCTTATCTCTCCAAACCTGTACTGTGGACCTTCAGAGTACTGCTTTCCGGCGGGGATTGCTTCTTGTTAATCATTATAGCCAGGATTTAGCCTCTGTGCACATAATAAACAGAATAGGAAAAATGTAAAGAAATTTTACTCACGGTAGTAGCAGCCAGCTATAAACAAAAAGGAGAAATATATTAGAATCAGAAAGCAGTTGGGGAAATCATATTGTTCTTGTGATCAGTCATGTTTATTATACATTTTTAAAAAGCTGTTTTGTAGTGAAAGCTAAGTAATCATTAGAAAATAAAACATTGGTTGGGAAAGCTCTACTGTCTCCATAATGTAGGACTTGTGTGGTGTAACAAATCTTTAAAGTTCCTGTGCTACAACAATAAAAAATGTTTTATGTCCAGCATTCAGAAAAATAAAAAAAAAAGTCCCATCAATAGCCATACATTTAGAAGTATTTTGGCTAAGCTGACTTGTGTTTTCTACTAAATGAAATGGAGTATGAATGTTATTGCATTCAACACTCTAATAGCACCAGAGAGTGTGACATGTTGCCTGGTCAGATGCAAAAGTAAGAATTTCACATTGCTCTGTTCACTTAACATTACTACAGTTGCTACATGCTAAAATGGCTTTAATAATACATTGTCATCCTTCTTCACTTGTTGTCATTTCTTTGTCTAAATTTCAGTATTTTGAACAATATATTCATGCATGCCCTTCTTCATTTCCTCCTCAATTGTTTTGCAAAGGACATGAAATATTTTGTTAGTTATAAAGATTTTGTTTCACCAAATACCCATGATTTATTTACTGTAGTTAAAAGAGGAGTACTTACCATAACTGCATCTCCTGTAAGGACCTGCATTAATGTAAAAATTTTGGAAAAAGAGTTATGGTATTTATTGAAATAAATGTTCTGTAATTTTAAGTTTCTTATAAATATTGGGAAACTGGAACAGCAAAGAATAAGGCAGAGAGAGAACTGCTCAATGAACAAGACCTGCTATAAAGCATGTAGATATTAACAATTTGCTTCAATTTTCATTATCAAGTAAGAAGAATTATGTAAGCAGCTTCTTAATCCTCTCATGGTTTGTTAAGAAAAAGGGTAATTCCAACTGTACTTACGGATTTTGCAATACAGAACTGTCAAAAAGAAGAACAGAATAAACAACTGTCAACAAAGTTAATGCAGAAGGCCTCTTTAAAATTTGTATGTTATTCATATGATGGATATTCCATCCATCCATTATCCAACCCACTATATCCCAGCTACAGGATCCCAGGGATCTTCTGGAACCAATCCCAGTCAGCACAGGGCGCAAGGCAGGAAACAAACCCCCAGGCAGGGCGCACACACACCCACCCGCACACCAAGCACACACTAGGGACAATTTAGGATCGCCAATTCGCCTAACCTGCATGTCTTTGGACTGTGGGAGGAAACCCACGCAGACACAGGGAGAACATGCAAACTCCATGCAGGGAGGACCCAGGAAGTGAACGCGGGTCTCCTAACTGCAAGGCAGCAGCGCTACCAAACTTTTATTTGTTGTGAAAACAAATTATTATCCTATTTAATTCTTTTGAATGATAATCATGTTTTTTCTACTGAGAAATTCCAATGTTGGTCCTTTCCAACTTGTTACAGTGTGGGAACTAAAGAGTTTCCAGTCCCTCTGTGTTCCCTGGTCATTGAGAGCACAATGGGATGTTTTTTGTTTATTTCATGGCAATATTTTCAAAGTCATCTAAAATGGCTTTGTAGTGTTTTGGTACGAAAGTTAACCTGGATTGTTCCTCTGTTTAAAATCCATAGGAAATTTTTAGTAGGGTATATGCAACGCAGATTCCATCATTTGGAGATCTTTTCAATTTCCACAGATGATTACTAGATGTACTTCACATCATAAAGAAATGATGAGGCATAAAGTAGGACAACTTGAGTCAAACTTATTCACTTACCTCGTGAACAGTAAAGCCTTCGGTGACCTGGGTAAGAAATTTAAGACATGGAGCGACAGTTATTAAATAACTTATGAATTTAATTATTGACATTTTTTTTATATTTTCTAACAACCATTTACATACATTGAAAACCAGCAAAACATACAGGATAATAATATGTTAAATTTCTATTACTGTGTCGTTACAAAAAAAAAAAGGAAAATCTTAAGTCTTAATTTACACATTTCTACTCTGTTGGGCCCTTGAGCAATGTCCTTAACCTACAATTGCTCTGTCCTGAGTATGACATTAATCTGCATCCAGCACTGCAAGCAGATCCTCCAACTTGCAGAAAAAACTTGGGGGTTGGTGGCAGGATTGGGACTCCAGCCCCTGTAAAAAATCTCATACTCTTCAGTGTAGTGCTGAGGTGTCACCCGTTGCACGGCTGCACTCGGATCTCAATCCGTGTGGTTCATCGTGTAGTGGGTGTGACAACACCCTGTAATCAGCCCCTGCTGCCAACCTCTCTTCTCTCTCTCCTCTAAGGCATATGGTCAGCACCTATATACCATAAATAGCGAAACTTGTGAGATCCTATACTTCTTCTTGCCTACTTAAGTCTGCTGATGAATGGCAGCCAGTGATGCCACCTCTTTCATGTGTAGCTCTTGGCTGGTGGAATGAGCTGCCCAACTCCATTTGAAATGCTGTCTCAGTGTGTTTAGGAAACATTTGAAGATTCTCTTAGGTTCTTGTAACCAAGGAATTATAACTCATTCGCATTTTATCATGAACTCTTCATTTGTGATGGATCAATTTTGAACAATAGATCCTAAGCAGTGCCCCAGACTGATGTTTATTCAATTATGATGACCTCATTTGTAAACATCCATGGATCAAAGCATCTGGTAAATAAATAAATGCAAATGTAATGAATCTGAAAATAATGACAGTAATAAGAATAAATACTATTATAATGACATATACTTTTGCAAGGCAGAACTTCTTGGGGATAGGGTTAGTCCTTGCAATCTAATTTTTAAGAATTTATTTGCAGCCTTAAATATTAGGCTGCCTGTCTAGTTTTCCAGGTTCATCAAGTTCAGCTTTTTACCACTTCTTTGTTTTATAATTTTTGCTTATTTCTAAAAAAAATTGACAAGCAAGGATGAGCTCTTCTTATTTTAAAATGTTCAACCTTCTTAGAACAAGAAAATTATAACATGTAAACTGTAGAAACTAAATATAGCACTGCATAATAAACCTGCAAAGACTAAATAATAACATTTCCAACAGGTCTGTTGAAAAGCACCTTATTCCTTTAATAGATTTGTTGCTTTTTAACTTATTTTCTCTTGCATGCGAATTACAGAAGGACAGTACATACTATTTTTTCCTGCTCTGGATCACATGCTTCTTCCTTTTTCATTTATTTTAATCTTCTTTTTCTTTGTAATTATTACCCTTATAGTTTAAACATATCCATCATGTTAAACAGAAAGATCAGTTCAAGGCAGGAGTCACTGCTGATTTTGAAGTCCCCTGCTTTAATATTTTCATTACTCCCATATCCAAAGTTAAGTTTCCCGTGGCTCTGATTCCACTATGAAAATGGAGAACCTCAATCTTTTGCAGTAAATCATTCAAAAGTACTTTAAAGAAGAAAAGTCAATTTACTACAAAAACTGGAGAACTGGAGTTACTAAAACAATTGGTAAATGATGGTAACAGTAGTAATTCAGGCACACATAAGAAAACGAGGCTGAGAGTGAGCTCAGCCTGACGTTACTCACACAGAAGTTATCCCAATCATAGGGCGAGTGCCAGTCAAAGCCCATGTGGAGACCTAGTCAAGTTTCACCCCTGACCCCTAGCCCACCAAAAAATAAACAATATGCCAAACTAAATACATAAACAATGGTTGTAAAAACACAGATCCCTTCATTTAATGCAACAGACCAAAGTAATGGCAAACTAAACTTGTGAAACGTGCGCACAAGGAAATTAGTCACCATTTTATCTTCCTGGACCTCTTGCTCTAAATCTTTAAGAATTGCATTTGAAATGGAAGTGCTATAAAATACACCTAAGTAGTAGACCTACATATTCCCCGTTGACTTAATATGGCCATGGAGTATGTATTTAGTTAATCTTTCCTCATATTCTTTTCTCATTTTTCAGTACTGAGCGCCTGATGGCTTTTGCCTTTTCATTTTGAAACACTCCTCTACATGTCCTCATTCTTTTGTCACCACTTCACTTGCAATGTATTCTTTTGGTGAGAGTGTTTGGAGGAGTGGGTAATACCCAACTAACCTAACAGTGGCCTTGACACCCTTCCTGACGGCACCACAGAAGGTGCACGTTTTTAAGGGTGTGAGGGTCATGTAGTCCAAGACAAATTGAAAATGGCTTGATAAATTGCTGCAAGAAATTTAGCTCCTGAAGTTCCAGAAGGGCTACCTGTGTCACCTAATGTGGTGCCTGGCACTGCATAGGGTAATGGGAGCTCTCCTACTGCAATTCTAATTAATTGTAGTTATAACTCTAGGTAAGAAGTTCACTATGAAAAATACTTACCAAAGTAGCATCCATCTAGAAGGAAAATAAAACAAAAATGTTTCATGAGCATCCTATACAAAATAAAATGAGATATCAACACTATGACAGGTCTGTGCAGCTCTAATATTCATACTGTGAACATCTGATTAATGCACTTGTCCTGTTCATGCCTGTCAAGGCAGTTATAGCCACATGATTATTCTGTACTTCACAATGAATGGAATGTTCACTTTTGAACTGGATAACACACTTCTGCCTATCCATTTTATTTTAAGCTTGTTTTCTTGCTTCTTTTCCATGTAATATAGTTTAAATAGTTCCTTCATCCATCCTTATTTAACCCAATAAGACTGATTTAGGATCATGAGCAGCCTGGCTTTATCTTTGCAGTATTAGCACACTCACACAAACTACCCAGAAAAGTTTAGAGTTAACATGATGTACATGTCTTTGCAAATCCTTTAGTAAACCTACAGGGAAACACCAAACACATCTGGTGACTGGGTCTTGGAACTGTGATGAAACAGCACCAACCAGTGCATGGCTATATATATTTAAGAATAGCTAAATTAAATGCAACCCTGGTAAACATAACAAACTAAATTTTAAAAAGGGCTGGGCAAACATTTTTCTTTTATCATAGGGTTTAAATTTAAACTAGTTATATTCAGTTGAACTGAACAAAAGCTCAAGACCTATAGTGTACAGAAAGCTTATGTTCGATTGTAAATGGCAAAACTTTCGCTGCATTACAATTCATTAATGCATCTTAATAGTACATTCTAAATAATTTTTCCCCTTATGATGAACAAGTTTATTAACAATTTCAAAGAATTCTCTATAAAAGAATAGTACCACAATTTACAAAACTGCATGTTTATCATTGTGTAATAAATGTCAGTCTAAAATATAAAACATTAAACAAAAGGATTTTAGAGTTCAGATGTAGTACACTTACACCAGCGTTTTGTATTGGTGTCAGTGTTCCCCTTTTCTAATTCTGCAGCCTTCTCACCTGGAATAAGAAAAGAAGTTTATGTAAATATCCACTTTGTTCTAAAGCTTAAATGTTTTGTTTTTGAACAAAAATGTAATACTATTCAGCTATTTAAGGAGGATGAGCATATTGGATCTCTCATTTCAAATTTGTGTATAAGTACAATTAAAGCAGCAGTTCAGACTGTCAACATTATATAAAGGGTTTACTTCAAACATAAAACTACAAAAACATGTTCCTGCATACAAAAAATGCATACATTGTTTGGATTGGTTTTTCTAATATTGTGATAAGGGAGATGATGAAGCCTTTCCCAGCATCTAGTAATGTTAATGTATCCTTTGAAAGACAGATGAACATTCAGTGAGCCAATTTAGAGATATAATGTAACCATAAACATCTATGGGATGTGGAAAACCTAAAGAAAGACCCACACAGACATGGGAACAATGTGCAAACTGTACAAAGCCAATGAGTCAGGGTTTAATTTTACATTAACATCTTACTGTATTATTCCTTTAAGTAGAATGAAGATGTAGCTGTTTCTTAAGTGCACATAGCTGGAAAAATATCAGTCTTGCTACTACGTACCTAACTCTCTCTGACTAAGTGAGTCATCTTCGTTTAGTTTTTCATCATCTTCTTCAAGGTCTAGGAATAAAATGAGTATAATAATTTGCCAATCTGATGAATGAACATAACACAACAATGTCAGAAACAAAATATGATACTTAGTTGGAATTCATTACTTCAACTATTGTTTTGTTTTAAACATTGAAAGAAGGGTCAGAAAAAGATTTTAAAATAGTAATTAATACATTATGTACAAATGTGTTAAAGAAAAGATTATCCCTTATAATATTAAAACTCTTTACATTCTTTTGTAAAGACCTACTCATTAAAGTTGTTTAAGAAACAGTTTTCTTCCATGTTATCTCTTTGTTATAACAAATACATCAACATTTTATTATTTTAGCATAACGTTTTACAGTTGCACATGATATTACTTAACAACCATGCTGTAATACCACTTCCTTATATTTTTATAGCAATGCATATCCTACAACATACTGTGTGTGTGTATGTATATGATTGATCCTCATGATTGGACTGGCATCCCGACCGAGTTGGATGATGCTACCTTACCCGGCAAGCAAGCACTTTTGGAGGAACAGAATGGATAAATGTTAATCCCGGTCAGCATGGTTCCTCTTCTCTTTCCAAGGGAAGGATGTTGATTTAATGGATGGATGTAGATGACTGCCTCCCAGAGCTATGTGTTCCATCAGTCCACTGCATAGCAATATTAGTCTGGCTTTGCTCCTACTTGAACACCCGCAGGGATGCATGGGAGATGTAGTTTTGAAGCGCAGCCCTGGTTGGGGGCATTGTGGACCACTAAGGGGTGCTGTTGGGCAGAGACTCTCCTGTGAGGTATAAGTTCTGAAAGACCCATATTGCTTCCTGGGTACAATATGGTGGCACAAGAGGAGCTCCTGGTTTCAGCATAAAGGAAGCTGCTCCGTCAGGAGTGGAAAAGGACAAAGTTCCTCTGGAGAGGAGTGGAGGAGGAAGAGAAAGAATTGTAGGGTGGATTGAACTGTAGAAGAAGCTAACCTGAATGATATATAGTACATTAGAATCCTACATGGGAATGTTTTTAAACACCGTCCCCACCTTATTTTGTCAGCAGAAAAACAAGTTGTATTCCTCTCTTGCCCACACACTACATGTAAGGTCCTGCTCCTTTATATATGAAACAAACAGGTTTTAATAGATTGCTTAAGGGATATTTTTATGTTAACCCACTAACCTGAGTGTACCAATACTTTTGCATCAATCAGTAGATAAGCAAACCTGAACACATTTTCCGTCATTGCTGAAGTGAAAGCAATTAAGAGAGTTAAGTTTAATATGCACCCAGTGCTGGGCAACATCTTGTGAACCTTCACATGACAGCAACTATTTATGGTCCTCGGTTCATGATGAAAATGATTTTATTGCTTAAAACCTGAGTATGATTTCGAAAACGTTTTCAGTTTCTTAAGCAGTATAAGATATATAGATGTCACTTATCTTTAAGGTGCTGGACTCAAATGCTGCTGAAAAATGCTTATAATAGCTTTTGGTGCAGTGAATAGTTGGAGAGAAGTGCAGATATCAGTTCTCACAGCACACTGGTATTTCTCTGTAATGATGAGATTTCATTCACAACTGCATTTCCCATGTTCTGTGTCCTCTCGCTCACAAATTGTTCAAGGCTGTGGCAATATTGTTCTGATACTGCATTTTCCAATTTCTAACTTTAATGATAACCAGGTGCTTAGGAAGTTTATTAAAGCCTTCGTCAGATATTGTACTATGCAATTCAATACCCTGATAAATAAAATAAAAACTTTTTTTGAATGTTTGATTTTTTTTATACCGTTTATCTCTTATATGAATATCAACTTAATTTGTTCTTTGAAAACAGTGAATGAGTAATGCCACTCATGGTGCTTGACTACTATGTATTAAAACTTTGAAACAAGTATCACAGCCAAAGTGTCTTCTTTCTTGCAAATTACTACAATGGGTTTTTTTCTCATTTGGTCATTTAATGGCTTTAAAAGTGTCCTTTTAAGAAGTCTTTCTTTCAACATTGTAGGCATTACTGTAGCTTTCTTGGTTAGCACAGCCCAAGTAAAGCGTACAGGTAGTCAGGAGTGATTCCCACTATCTGTATCTGTGTGCTAACTGGATGATATTTTTTGGCACACATCACCCAGTCTAAAATAATTAAGTGTATCTTACATTTGCAGTTTTGGTCATTTCTTTTACATTTGTACAAAAACTGAATGTTTTGAAGACTTTTTTTTTACTGATTTATTTTGATTCATTGAGCAAAGAATAAACTACTGTGGAATGGAACATGTATACCATGAGCAAGAAGTGCAGTGATTAATATTTTACTATACAATAATGGAAAGTAAGAAGAAGGAAAGGTCCAAGATCCGAGAGATGGAATTTGTATGAACTCGTACTGCAACTGCAGACAGGCAAAAAGTCACTCTGAGGGGCAAGAAGTAAAGTAGGAAGTATAGTATGTGTAAAGTGTTGACAATATGCACTACAAAAGGCAGAGTTAAACAAATGTAAAGTATTACACATAGAAAGTAAAAATGTTAGGTTTGAATACACAATGGGCGGTCAGAAAATCGAGAGTACACCTTATGAGAAGGATTTAGGAGTCGTAGTGGACTCTAAGCTATTGACTTCCCAACAGTGTTCAGAAGCCATTAAGAAGGCAAACAGAATGTTAGGTTAAATAGCACAGTGTGTGGAGTACAAGTCTAAGGAGGTTATGCTCAAGCTTTATAATGCACTGGTGAGGCCTCATCTGGAGTACTGTGTGCAGTTTTGGTTTCCAGGCTACAAAAAGGACATAGCAGCGATAGAAAAGGTCCAGAGAAGAGTGACTAGGCTGATCCTAGGGCTACAGGGGATGAATTATGAGGAAAGATGAAAAGAGCTGAGCCTATACAGTTTAAGCAAAAGAAGTTTAAGAGGTGACATGATTGAAGTGTTTAAAATTATGAAGGGAATTAGTACAGTGGATCGAGACTGTTATTTTAACATGAGTTCATTAAGAACTTGTTAAGGGTAAATTTCGCACAAACATTAGGACGTTTTTCTTTATACAAAGAATGATAGACACTTGGAATAAGCTACCAAGAAGTGTGGTAGACAGTAAGACGTTAGGGACTTTTCTTTATTAAAGTATGCAAACAGAAATACTCTGTGCAAAAATGGAAATCATGGTTAAATGGCTAAAGTATTGGACTTCAAACCCTAAGGCTGCCAGTTCAATTATATCTCTCTCACTCTCTAGTGACTTGCAATGTCATGATTAAACAGATTAGGTAATCTACATTTAATCCAGATGTAAAAATTACCTTTACAGGAGGATGGTACACCAGTACCTCATATAAATTCCTTTAAACGTTCGGAACATACTGTATGTCAGGTTAACTTTGAAACATCAGCTAAATATATCATAGTAATAATAATAGCAAAATCCAGCTCACCTATAGGCTTAATGAGATAACCTTATTTTTCTGCTTTTACTTTAGGCGAGGATGTTGGCCAAGCACCTTCTGGGAAGTTTATTACAACAATTGTCACTAGTTGTCCTTGACTTTTTTTGATCACTGTTATTTGAATATAACTTTACTTAGCAGTCTTTGCCAAATCTCATCAGTTTATTCCTTTGTTATGTTTAGAACTGTCAGCCTTAGAAGTCTTTGTTGAATATGTGTTTGTGATTTTTAAACAGACCTTTAGCCTTCAGGTCCCCTGACAGTGTAACTGTAAATTAGTAATATTTTCATTAACTGAAGACAAATAGGAGGGCCTTCACACCATTATGGAGTAAGCATATTTTCTAAAGACCTTGCCCCATTATTGAATACAGTGTTCTGAGATCCTTAATTCATTTGGACTGTAGCCTATAGCTCTCCTCTGTGAAGCGCTAGTATCTCACATCTAACATGATGTAATTTTGATGTTTACATGCACATTAACTACAGATGTTCAAAACATCAGAGCTTCACTAAAATTTGTTTGCTTGTGACTTTGACAATTTTTAAATACTAAACTCACTAAAATTAGTTCTTTTATTTTTTAAAGCGTTTTTGTAGTTGAAATCAAGATGTATTGCTCCCTAAGGTTATTCACCAGCTGAATCCACTGTCTCCTTCCTCAGCTGCTGTCAAACACTTCTCAGCTCTTCCATGGCTCTTTAAATGTAGCTCCATGGGTTGTCATCTGCCTTGTGCACAGTGTGCCTGCATATTCACACTGCCAGTTCTGTCTCATACTGCTTATTTTGGGCCATAGGTAACACTATCTGTGCTCACTTTCCCTACCTCTAAATTCCAGTTCAAGCCAGGATCCTTCCTTAGGCTTCCTGGCATCCATGCCAATGATTTTAGCAATGGAATAGCACCACCAAAGTGCTTGCAGGTAAATGTTGTTGTGCCATGCCCCACTCTTGCCATGATCTGCCCCAGCATAAATGTTCTGACACTTTTCAACATGGAGGGTAAGGCTGAAGATGAGATGCAAATTTATGTTAATGGTGTGAATTATGTTTATGGATAAACACTATTTGTTTTATATTTTTTTGGAATCATAAAACTGTACATTTCACTGTAAATTCAATTTTAGGCAAATCGTTTCACTCCTCCCAGCAACCTTTGGCAGAACTGCTTGATAATTAAGATAAATCATTAGAACATCCTGGCCTTTTCTGGTTTATTATTGCTCTCCCATTCGTTTCCAGCTCCTAAATGAAATATATTCCTGTTTATCATAGTGCTGGAGGTTGCAACATGTTGCGTGTTGATTAGATATGCAAGTATAAATATTACTACATCTTCATGACCATACTTACTATAAGGTGATCTCTACCTTGCACAATGGTCATTATCATTAAAGTGCCGAACATTGTAGACTGTATCCAGTGTCGCCCTGTTCAGCTTGGCACTTCTTTTGTTGAACTTGCAAAGACACTGTATTGAAGAGGAGGACTCACCAAATTCTCTTTTCTGCTGCTGATCATCTTCTTGCCCTTCTATCTGATTGGATTCATCTTGAAATTCACTTTCATCTGGAGAAAGCAAGAAAAAGACAAACAGTCTACCAGCAGGTAAATGCTTACCTTGCTACAACCTATAAAAAAGAATGTACTGAGCTGGCTCCGTAAATGATAACATAACACTGCATAATGTCTGTGGTAAATGTATTTCATGTTTTTTGACCGATATAAGTACCACATGTGCAGACTGAAAATAGCAGTATCTTTAAGTTGCTGTGTTAAGTAACTCACTGTAAAATATGTGTCTGCACATTTCTTGCAAAATTAACTTGTTCACACTAAATGCATTACATATGTATGGTTATTGGCACAGTCAGATTATTGGTGTATATTTTAATTTTGGCATCTTAGAGACAATCACTGATGACTGAAGAAAAGCAGCTAAGTGAATTACAATATATGCTTCACATCAGCCTGGTTGTAGCAAAAATTTTCACTATAAACTATTGCGAAACTATTGTTCTTCAACATATGCATGTATGGATATTTAAGCTTCCTTTCATCAATATTGACATATAAAGGGTAATATCCATCCATTATCCAACCTGCTATATCCTAACTACAGGGTCACGGGGGTCTGCTGGAGCCAATCCCAGCCAACACAGGGTGCAAGGCAGGAGACAAACCCTGGGCAGGGTGCCAGCTCACCGCAGGGCGCGCACACACACACACATACACACACACCAAGCACACACTAGGGACAATTTAAGATCGCCAATGCACCTAACCTTCATGTCTTTGGACTGTGGGAGGAAACCAGAGCACCCGGAGGAAACCCACGCAGACACGGGGAGAACATGCACACTCCACGTAGGGAGGTCCCGGGAAGTGAACCCAGGTCTCCTTAAAGGGTAATATAATTTAAAAAATAACAATGAATGGTATACTTTGCAATTAACTGCAATGGAAAAGTACAGTATACCCCTAACTTTAATAACTCTGTGCAGATGATTCTTATAAATTGTCTAAGTTGTCCAATAGTCTCAAATATCATCCTAGGGAAGTTTTTGCCCACTTCTCCTCACAAAACTCCTACTTATTTTTTCTTCAAAGGGTAAAAGATCACCAAACCTTATTCTATTAACAGCATTATTAGCATCTTTCTTTGTATTGCATTTTAATTTATGCACAGTATTATTAATTGATTTAAGTTTTTGCTTGTATCAGGCATCATGGGACACTGCATGCAATATTGAATAATTTCAAGGTTCTTTTTAGGCTACATTACATGTGTTAATAAATAAACGTCACTTCAGTACACAGTAATAAACTGAAGAAAAAACAGGAAATATGTTCACTTACCAATCTCTCCTTCTTGAACATCTTGTGTCTCATCCTCTGCATTTTCACTTTCTGCAAACAGAATCAAATATAAAAAGGCCTTTAAAATTTTCAAACTGTACTTTTAGTTTAAAATATCCTAATTTAATTGCAATTAATAAGCAGTTGCTGGGGTTAATTTCAGCTTGATAAAATTCAGCAAACTCTAATCCACAGTAATCCGTAATTATACAGCCAGGGTTATTGCTGTGACTGTTTTATTTGTTGTTCATTAATTTTTTGTAATTATTTTTACACAATTTTGCATATTATGCTATTAATTCTGTTTTTCTTTCTTTTATAATTTTTATTGAAATGGTGTTTATTAATTTTGTTTTTATGTTCATACTATTTATTTAGTGTTTTTTGTTATCTGCCCTGCCTCCAGTTTGTGAAGAGGTGGAGCCACCTAAGTATGCAACTGGGTAATACTCCAGCCATTTTTTAAGAAGCTTAAGCTCTCACTTCAGCTTTGTGCATTGTTTTTTTTTTGGTGATTTCAGTTTTCCACATGTGATTCTTATGTTTTTTGGATTTATTGGCCTTGACCCTGTGCTTTGTCTTAAGGTACTGCTATTGGCATGACGAAAACGCTATAGAACAGTAAAAAAAACACTGATTGTGATAAAAATAACAAGAATGCAAAATGTTTATTACGATGAGTCAGAATATTCCCAAAGAATACAAAACTGAAATAGTTTACCATTTTTAAAAAACCTTTTGGTGCATCCTTCCACCTTTCTTGCAGGATTTACCATAGCTCTGTTTTTCACGTAGGCAGTTTTTTGTTCTTTCTCCTGTCCAAGTGATTCCTTACACATTCAGTTGCTGTTGCCATTGGATTCTGAGACAATGTCACAACCTGGAATCCTCACTTTAGGCTCTAGTAGCAACTCCGGGACATTAAGTATCATGACAGAGAGTCAATGGAACAACATGGGCGGCAGACACAGTAAGCGCAACAGGTATTAATATGCATTTATTGCAGAAAACATTGTGTAATAGAAGCAATATCAAAAATGCAAACAGCAAATACTGCAGTAATTAAAGAGGATGAAAAAATGTAAAAGGTCAAAAGAAAAGTCCACCATATGGCACACACCCAAAACAGAAAAAAGAAACATCCAATAAAAACTAACCTATTTTAACGAGCTCCAAGGAGTCAGCCCGTAAGTTAAAAAATAATAATTCTTTGCCTGCTTTCTGTCCATATCAACAAGTTCAGAGTGAGAGGTGGCTTGCCCTGGCAAAAATCGGAATAACGGTTCATTTCCCCTCAGTAAATGACTTCGCAGCCCCTTTAATCCGGCCGAACTAAACTTGACCCCCTTGGCCTACGAATAGACCGGCATTTATCCCGGGTCAACCATCACCTGACGCGAGTCTAACCCCTGTCGCCCTGGTCACGCGCCGCAGCCTTGAAGATATCTACGTCTGTCACGCGCACTCGCCCACACGAAGCCGAGTCTCAGCTTCCTCCGCATCACATTAGTTCTTACGCCAATCGCTTCCTTTGCAGAAGCGTGCTGCCCACACAACACCGGGATGAAGCACGACGGACAGCAGGCACACTTTTCCGCTCGATTGTCCGTCAACTCCAAGCCTAGGAACACGCGGCGGCTTCCAGGTCAGTGTGCAACTGGAGAACAAATCGGTAAGTAATCAAGTGCCTTTTTTGTTGTTATTATAACGACGGTGCCAACAAAGAGCTACGTAAATATAAACGGAGCAAAGTGCATTTAAAGTGTCACACTGTTGGTGTTTCATCTGTACACTTCTTTAGGTAGGACTTAATAGTGTTTGCAGTGAGTTTGGGATCTTTATGAAAGATTATGATTTTGCCAATAAGTAATTTTTCAGAATGTACAGCCTGCTCATCAGTTTATATTTCTTAGCAGCTATCATTGTTAGACATCTATAAAGTCGGGCATATAAAGGGAATTTAAAAGATGAAATTGACAAATTCATGTTTATGACACTGGAGGCATGTGACAAAATTCATAATAAAATTAAATAATTTATTCCATGTTTCCCGCTTTATAAATACAATGCTAGAATTTCAGTGTGGGCTTACAGGCATTATGCCAATGATTTAGAAGTTTCACTTGGTTTTAGCTTTATAAAGTTAAAATTTCACAGTTCCCCTTTAAGCCGTAAAAGGGATTTTATTGTTGCTGCATATACCCCATTCCGAATTAGTTCCAAAATAAAAATGCTTGATTTGTGTTTGCTTTGAGTCTGTGATGATCTGAGTTTTGACATATAAGCAATGAATGGTAATCAGTTTAACTTGCATCCTAGATCAGAATGAATGACACAGTGATTGCAAAATCCATCACTTTGTATAATCACAATACATAGCCCTGATAAGGAAATGGAGGCTTTGTATTCATCTGATAGGAATGGATATGGTTACTCTTGTCCTTTCACCTAAACTTCCTTTTTCTAATTTGCATACCGGAAGCTGAGGTTCTTTCTACAAAAGTAATGAAATGAGTTGTTCCATATGCAAATTCCAAAATAAAATGTATTCATGCAATATTTCAAAACATTCATAAATTCATGTGACTCGGCTCATAATGCTTTGAAGTACAAGGCAGACCAGTCTACTAAAACATATTTGATTAATATGGGAGAGAACAGGATTCTGTGTCCAGTGAGGAGTAATTATGGCATTTTTTTGTCAGTCCAATTCAGTTGCTAATTCTGTATTAGTCCACAAGCTAAGCGATAACAAAGTCTGATCACTTAATGTGCAACACATTGAAAACAACAAAAAAAGGCTGTTTTATAGGAATTCTGAAATAATGCGTTAATCTTCACTTGATATATTTGATTTCATGGAAGTAGACTTAAAGTTGAAACAAGTATAAAAGAAGGAGGCAGAGATTTGAAGCATTAGGAAGAAATTTTTAACATCTGAAACCTGAATTAACTTGAGGTGTTTACTAAATATTACCATTCAGTAATTGGTATTATCCAAGTAAAGCTTTCTTCATATACTGATAAATCTCAGAACACAGTTTAAGTAGGATAATAATATACTGTATTTGATGTGTACAAGTATTATGTGTTACTCTAAACCCTGATACTTAGTGAGGTGGATTTTATTTACAGAGAAAGGTTTTTGTATATCTAGATTGTGAGTTAGTTCTAATTTCAAGGGAAAATTAGAAATGTCATTATTAGTAAGCAATTTTATATATTTTATACATCCCTCCACCCATCTGTCATTTTTCAACAAAACTTGGTTCACTAGTTCAGTTCAAGGTTACCTAGGGGGTTTAAGGGCAGTGCCTACCCTGATAACATTTGGTGGCAGAGGAGAACCATTCAAGAAAATCACTTCCCAGACACAGGACTCTGGAGCTGCATGACAGCTATTGGAGAATGCTTTTTATGGTAAAATTCATATAGCCTCAGTATAGAAAACTTGTTGAGCCTGAGGTTTTCATACAACCCATGCTTTTTCATAATTTTAAAAGACACTTGAAATGGTAGCATTAAACATTCTGATATTTGTTGAATCTATTGAACATTTTAATACCAGGCCTTAATGAGAAGTCAAGCAAAATGACACCTTTTATTGACTAACTGAACAGATTACAATATACAACCATTTGAGGCAGCTGATGACTCTTTTTCAGGCAAGATACATGCCTCCAAAGCTTGCATATTTTAATCTGTTTAGTTAGCCAATAAAAGGTGTCATTTTGCTTGATTTCTCATTGGATCCAAAATGGCTAACTCAGTACAACACCCTATTACTACATACCAGGCCTTAAGAACGGAACTGTTTTCTAAATTGCTCCTCTTTAAATACAGGAGGCACGCATGAAATATGGAGACATGACTACTGCTTTTTTCCTGGGTGGTGGGGAATTTAAACACATATTATGTGTCAAAGTGGGGTATTTAAAATAGTAATTACTCACCAAGCTCTCTTTTCTGATCAGTCAGACCACTTAGCCCTTGAACAAGGTCATCAACATTCAAACCTGAAACAAGGAAACAGAAGTGCAGAATGTATAATACTACAGTATTAAGGGATCTTTGCCTTTAGTAATGTATATTTTCTTAACATTTACAGATAAAATATACAGAGAGTAATCCGTATTCCTTCCATTTTGAGCATCAAGCATTGTTTTGCTATATTTTAGAGCACAGATGATGATTGGGTTTTTCTATGTCAGAATTATTTCATACAATATTTGCCATATAACTTTTTTTCAGATATAATGTTTACATTATCAGAGAATACTTGTGAGACAGGAAAAGAAATCTGTTGTCAGCAGAAGCAAATCATCCAATATTTTAACAACAAACCAAGGGTAACATAACTGGACAAGTGTGCGGGATACAACTGTTAACCATGTGACAGATGTCTTTCACTGTTGCAGGGTCTGTGGGTAGCGTTTTCCAGGCAAGGCTTTGAAGAGGCAAAGCTGAACATTTTTGAGATTTCAAAAGATCAGGGTCCATGTTTATCAAGTACCTCAGTGTAGGAAAACAGACCCAACTGACTCAAAATTTTAAGAGTGCTGCAATTTTGGTCCTCCTCTTAGTAGTAGGAGTAAAAGCATTTATCAGTTTTTCTAAGTTAGGAAACTACTACTAACATCACAGTGAGTTAGAAGAACTTGTGAGCTGTCCTACCTTGCTAGGAGCTCCGAGAAGATCGCGTTCAAACAGAGATCAGGACGTACAGTACATCCCAGGAAAGGCAGAATGTGTAGGAAATGCTGAACAACAATGGACTCATAAAAATATATTGATTTGAAACCTTGTACATTATATAATCGCTCCATTTATGCAGGTAAGCCAAGTGCACTCAGCCAAAATGAATGTGTAATTTTATGTGTAAAATGCAGCTTTGCAATATTGATTGTTTAGGTATGTCACAATCAAGCATTTCTTGAATTTTGTACCAAACTTTAAACACTCTTACAACACAAGAGATAAGAATACAGATTTATACATTTACCTAGCACTTCCTGTGAGGTAATGTTAAAATAAGCTGCATTCATGCAAATCAGCATGCATATAAAAATCATTGCCCCAAATGTGCATAAGCACACATATGTGAATCACAAGCAATATTACTGTATCAACATACAGGTACTCATGGATGAAACCTTTACTGTAGTTGACAGCATATTACCGTGAAGATTCAGCAAGGGTGGGAAAAAAGTCATCTGGAGAGTTCTGGGGCACAGGATAAATAAAGCCTCACAGAAAATATAGGGGTGTTAAATTGGAAGACGATTGGGACACTGAAGAGTGAACGTGACTTCAGAAGCTGCACAAAAATATTTGTGACTAACTTCAGTAAAACTTTTCTTTTATGAAGTGTTTTCTGTTGGCATAACAGTGCTAAGGTGATCCAGCTGAAGGTAAGGCTTTGGATTATCCATCCATCTATCCAGCCATCCACCCATCCATTGTCTAAAATTGCTTTATCTTGAGCCGGGTCAAGAGGAAGGTGCCACATATTACAGCAAACTTATGGTGCAAGGCAGGAACAATCCCTGGAGTATTCATTGTTAAATAAATGTGCCCATTATCACAATTTATATATGTGTCTTGGTCTTTTCATCTCAGTGTTTGTTACTATATATACGGTAATTCATTCAAAGTGGCAACAATTACTTGCTGCTTAGTACAATATCCTCCTTTATGACATTTTCCTTCTTCTTAATAATAATAATAATAATAATTTATTATTATTATTATTATTATTATCACCATCATCATCATCATCAATTTGCAACAATTGGTGTCTTAAAATCACAATGGCATTCATTCTCAGATGTGATTTCCTACTCTTAGCTGGGACTGGAACTATGGTTGTCCATAAATAGGTTTATGAAGGGGAATTTTTGCACTTTACATAGTGGATACAACTTCTCAGGTAACACAATATAAAAACAGATTTTATATGTATAGATACTGTTTCGGTGAGAAGTAATATATTAGATTTGACATGTGCAAATAGTATGTGTCACTGTAAACCCTAATGCTTGGTGAAGTACATTTATTTAGAAAGAAAGCTTTTTGCATATTCAGATTCTTTTGAAATAGTTCTCATTTCAAGAAAAATTAAAAATGTCATTATTAGTGACATTTTTATATATCTAATACATCTCTTCATCCATTTGGCCCTTATTAACAACACTTGGTTCACTAGTTCAGTTCAAAGTTACCCGGGTATTTAAGGCCAGTGCATACCATAGCAACTTTTAATGGCAGAAGACAGCCAACACTCAATGAAACGCTAGTCCATCGCAGGGCACATGCATACTCGCACAGCCAGTTTATGGTAAACAATTAGTTTGACATACATCTGTTTGGGAGATGTGTGGGAAAAGCCAGAGTATTCAGAGAAAAACCCATTCATACACGGTAAGACCATGTAAAGTCCACACAATCACTGCCCAGACCCAGGAGTCAATCCCAGCACTCTGAACCAATATGACAGCTATTGGAGAATGCTTTTTATGTTAAAATTCATAGTATATCTTAGTACAGGAATGCAAATTTGGTGAGACTTTCACCCATGTCATTTCACAAATTACTTGAAATGGTACCAATAAAAATTCTGATACTTGTTGAATCTTTTGTAAATTATATATACCAGGCCTTAAGAATTCAACTCTATTCTAAGTTGGTCAGCTTTAAACACAGGGGGTATACATTAATTACGGAGAGATGATCACTGCTTTCTTCTTGGGTGGTGGTGGATCTAAAAATATATTATTCATCAAAATGGGATATTTAAAGTAGTAATTACTCACCAAGCTCTCTTTTCTCACCAGTCAGATCATTCAGCCCTTTCACAATGTCCTTAACATTGAAGCCTGAATCTAGGAAACAAAAGTGCAGCATGTGTGATACTATGGTATTAAGTGATCTTTGCCTTTAGTAATGTATATTTTCTTAACATTTGCAGACAAAATAGACAAACAGTAATTATTATTGATTCCATTTTAGAAAGAGCATCAAGCATTTATAACTTCTTTTGTTATATTTCAGAGCACAGATAATGTTTAATTTTTTTCTGCATCAGAATTATTTCTTAAGAGTAGGAGTAAAAACATTTTATCAGTTTTTCTATGGTAAGAAACTACTCCTAACTTCACCAGGATTTAGGATAGTTTGTGAGCTATCCTAACTCGCTAGGTGCTACCTGAAGAAGGTGTTCATGCAGAGATCTGCACACATTTCCTGGGAAAGGCGAAATTTGTTGGAAATGCTGAAAAACAATGAGCTTGTAAAAAGACATCGATCTGACAGAAATTGAACATATTCTTTACAAATCTTATGTACAATGTCAGTGCTCCATCTATGTGGAGAAGCCAAGCATTCTCAGATGAAATGAAAGTGTAACGTTGCATGTAAAATGCAGCTTTGCAATATTGATGATTTGGGTATGTCACAACCAAGCATTTCTCTACCAAACTTATAACACGTTTACAACAGTAATAAAGCACATTTATACATTTACCTAGTACTCCACATGAGGTAATGTTAAAACAAGCTGCATTCATGCAAATCAGCATGCCAATAAAATATATTATCCCAACTTTGGATGAACATATCACCGTATTAGCACAAAGGTGTTTATGGATGTACAATAAACTGTACCGTAGTAGCCTGCATATTACCATGAAGATAAGTGGGTCTGGAAACAAAGCAGGCAGAGACTTTTGGGACCCTGGATAAACAGAGCCTCTTAAAAAATAAATGGTGTTATAGTAGAAGATAATTGGGATTCTGAACAGTGTAAGTGACTTCAGAAGCAGTACAACAATAGCTGTGGCTAGTTTCTGTAAAACTGTTGTTTTATGAGGCATTTTCTGTCAGCATAACAGCGGGAAGGTGATTCATCTAACAGGAAGGCTGTGGATCACCCATCCATCCATTTTCTAAATCTGCTTTATCTGTGCAAGAAAGCTGGAGCCTGTATCAGCAAGCGTAGGGCATAATGCAGTAAAAATACTCTGAGCATAGACTGATAAATAAATATGCTCTTTATTGGGCTTTACTCTTATTCAATATGTGTGTGTTGGCGTTCGTTACAATATTATTTATGATGTTGCGAAGTGGCAACAATTACATGCAACTTAGCACAGTAATCTACCTTATGTTTTCCTTTTTCTTCATCATTATTGTTAATATTATTATCATCTTTGTGGTGAAGCCTCTGTGTTAGTATCAGAAAAGTACAAAATATCCTCATCATAATGTCATTCATTCTCCAATATCAATTCCTACAGTTAGCTGGGATTAAGATGCTTCTTAAATATTTCTTCTGTACTACTCTGTTGTAGGACACATTCTTATCCTAGAGTGACGTTTAGTGCAATTCCTAAGAGAAATTTGGTTAAATGCCGGTTTTAAGCGAATATTAAAGAAATAAAATAAAGGAAAGTATTCAGAGATTCTATCTAGAAAGTAAGAAATAAAGAAAGACCTATGATATGCTCCTAGCCTCCCTGCAGTAGTTTTAAGTCATTATCCCCGTTTAGGCTCATACTGATTAGATTTCTTACCATTCACCCTCTAAATATGCTATTTATTTTGACTGACCTGCTGCCTGGCTTGGAAGTGCCAGTGAAAGGAAGATGGCCAACAGCACGAATGTCTTCATGATGCTATTATCAAATAGCGCCACAGGTCTGTGTGTGAATTTGAGCTCTGCTACCAATTTTATAGTTGAGAATTTGCAAAGATAAGTTGGTGTTCAGTTACAGGAACCACTTCCTGATTTACATATTCTAAGAAGTGATGCTGTGACCTTTAGATTACAATCTTAATGACAACTTAGAACAAGTGGTAATACATTTGGGTCTTTCTTTTTTTTTTTTTCTTTTCCCAGAGTAGTCAGTCAGTCATTACCCAACCCGCTATATCCTAACACAGGGTCACGGGGGTCTGCTGATGCCAATCCCAGCCAACACAGGATGCAAGGCAGGAACAAATCCCCAGGCAGAGTGCCAGCCCACCGAAGGGCACACACACACACACCCACACACCAAGCACACACTAGAGACAATTTAGGATCGCCAGTGCACCTAACCTGCATGTCTTTGGACTGTGTTAGGAAACTGGAGCATCTGGAGGAAACCCATGCAGACACGGGGAGAACATGAACCCAGGTCTCCTTATTGCAAGGCAGCAGTGTTACCACTGTGCCACCATGCCGCTCCCCAGAGAACTTACAGTATAATTAAATTTTTGAATTGGTAACAGCTGTCAACTAGTTGTTCTCACATTATTTATTACTATGAGACATGAGATCAAAGAAATCAAAATAGAGGTCATGAGTGAATTACATATCCATTTCTTACAGAAACTATCACATTATTCCATCATAAATTGTTTCTAAATTATATAAAACCTTGGACACAGGGTACAGAACAATGTACACCTCCATCTTAAGCATGATTTACTTGACATGGTGTCACACTCAACAAGGAGCCACAACAATGAAACATGCACAAAATGGCTTAGTGGAAAAACAGTAAATAATGATAAAATGTCAACAGTAATCAAGGCATTATGAATTTTTAAAATAAGATATAGAAAGTATTCCATTCATAACATTTCTAAATTTGTTTAATTATAAGTGAGTATGGGTATGAGCTAAAGTGTGATTTAAACAAACACTTTTTGACTTTGATTTCTAATTCCTCACTTTAACTTAATCTTTGTACATTTGATTATAATTAATATATGGCAACTGTTTAATTGTTGGTTACACAACTCTCCTTTCTAGTACTTCGTAGAAAGTTGAACCAACTGTAATAAGCACCTGGCCTTGTACAAAAGGTACTTTAATCTTTTCTTTTACTTTGTTATTTTGAGTTAGATCTTCTCTTTTATATTTTTAGTCTGTTTATTCTTTTTAAGTTTAAAATGTAATTTCCAGGATGACTTTATTGTGTTGCCCATGCTACAAAGTTGTACTGAAACAGTGAAACAGTTTCAAGTGATGTATGGTGAGGATGCTATGAAAAAGTCAAGTGTCTTTATGTGTCATAAGAGGTTCATGAATGAGTGAGAAGATGTGAAGGACAATGCCTGAAGTGTACCATCCATTTTGTCTATATTTCAAGCCTTGATATGCTAAGTGTTTGCAACTTTCTAGCTAAGAAATCAGTTGCCAAATTAGATCATCCACTCTATGTAACTGACTTGTGAACAGTCCCTTGTGATTACCGGCTCTTTCCAAAAATAAAATCTGACTTGAAAGGGTGAAGATTTTCAAACATTTGTGACATTCAATGTAATGTGAACAGTACCTCATGGGTATTCTAGAGGCAGAGTTACAGGCATGTTTCCAGAAATGTCAACGTCCTCTAACTAAATGTTAGAGAAGTCGGAAGGTGATTATGTCGAAGGTGAATACATTTAAATTGTCATACCTCCTATTTACATCCATCTTTAATTACTATACTGGCAGTCCCCGGGTTACGTACGAGATAGGGACTGTAGGTTTGTACTTAAGTTGAATTTGTATGTAAGTCGGAACAGGTACATAAATTTAATAAATGCTATTGTTGACCGACTGTAACCAAGTGCTCTGCCAATGAATGATGGAGTTTCACCTCTCTATGACCTTTTTATTATTTCTACTTTATTTTCAATGGTGATGGTTTTTCTCTTCTTTACTGTATCACCAGCACTTGCATCAGATTCGTGTTTCAGAGACATTGTTGAAGGGTGAAGGCAAAAGATTAAGATGAGCTCTTCTGCACAGCACTGTCCACACTATCACAGCAGGAAGGCACCCGTCAACACGTCTGATGTATTGACAAAAGACAACTTCCTGCTATGTACGTAACAGTACAAGCAGGCTTGCTATTGAGAATGAATGGGGGCAGCGAGGGGCGATTCATCACCAGCCCACCTCACAGTCACCTCCACTACAATATGCTGCCTGCGTTGTCTGCCCATCGAGAACGAGCACGGTGCGGCCAAAGGCGGGTTAGTGAATCGCCCCCATTCAATAGCGAGCCATCCAATGCACACTACAATGCTACCTCCCGCTGCCCCGTTCAGCCACAACGGGGTCACCGCTTGCAGCATTACCAGCCGCCCACCGAGAACGAATGGGGCAGCTGTGTGTGGTGGGCAGGCAGTGAAACCGCTTGCCACCCGAGGGACACTACACTGCGCGAGCAGCAAAATTGCCCCCCTCCAGCCTCCATCCAGCCACCACTTGCAGCATTACCAGCCGTACACTGAGAACGAACGGGGCAGCCGTGTGTGGTGGGCGGGCAGTGAATACAATTGCTGCCGGGAGCCGCCCGAGGGACACTACACTGCGCGAGCAGCGAAATCGCACCTCTCCAGCCTCCGTCCAGCCACCGCTTTCAGCGTCCCCAGGCCGAAGATGACGGAGCGGCAGTTACTGAGGTGCATGCGTTGCAGCTGTGGCCCCATTCGTAAGTCGTAGGTCGGATGTCCGTAACCTGGGGATTACCTGTACTTTATTGCTGGCCCCTTCTTTCATTGCACTGCAAAGCCTTGCTGAGTATTTAAAAGATCAACCATCTGTACCTGTTTCTTCATTCCCAAATTCACCCACCGTTACAACTGGGGTATTAATGCTTCTTTACTTGTATTCTTAGCTGACTTGTTGCAGCTTGTAAGAAAGAGATGGTTCCATACCATACCTACATGACATGTATGTTCCTTGGGTTGTTCCCCCACTAAACTCCTTTCAGGGCCTCCAACTTTACAATGTAGTATTGCTACCTATTTATGACATCTCTTCATCATACCTGATTAAGTACAGTAAATTCTTTTTATATATGATTTGCTGTGTTACCTGGATTCACCTGGGAAATTTCTTAAGACAGTGGACCTCATTTATAGTGTCATGAGGTAATCCGGTGCATCAGAAGTACTATGTAACTAACTAAGTGCTTTTCTTATACAATGTTTGTTTTTTTCTAACCAAAGCTAGTGTGGTGCAGTGATTAAGGCATTGGACCTAAGACTTCAAACCCTGAGGCTGTGGGTTCAAATCATGCTGCTAACACTGTGTGACCATGAACAGGACACTTTACTTTCCGGTGCTCCAATTGAAAAAACAAAAGAAATGCAATCAGTTGTATCTCATATTTTGTAAGTTGCTTTGGATAAAGGTGTCAGTCAAGTAATAATAATGATATTGGGTCACTGGAGCTGCTTATTGCTGAACATGCTATATACAGTTGCACATGAGGAAAACATTCCTGCATTAAATTAATTCCTGGTTTTTTCTCCTTTTCCTGGTGACTTGGCTTTTGTTGATGGTCTTTGCAAAACACAGTTTTAAAGGAAAGTGTATTGTTATGTATTTAAATGTGTAATCAGTACAAGTAATGTGAAATTGGAGCATATATTGTATTCAGTTGTGGGGTAAAGGAAAATGAATAGATTTATTAAACTTTAGTAAATGGCCTGTGTATTATAAATCAAAACACTAGAAAAACTGTATTAGGCTGAGAACTATTTTCATCAAGTTTTTACCTTCCATTAGGAGGAGGAAGGATACCACTTACAGTATATACTTTGGTGTTTCAGCCTTGGAGCACACTGTAGATGTTTCTGTAAATCACTCTGGTATTATGAGCTGGGAGCACACCTGAAATGCCTCTGCACCCTGCTCCACTGTCCTGATCCCAGAGCAAGCCACTTGCTTCTCTGCAACCTGCTCCAGTGTCTTGGCTGTGGATCATGGCTTGAGTGTTTCTGCAATCCACTACGCGGTTCCAACTCAGGCCTCAGAGCACACCTCCTTCCTGGAGAAAGTTCCACCTGAAAATCCCGCTGCACAATGATCCTGTTTTTACGGCCCATTCTCCACAACTTCTTCCTTCCCAACTGCAGTCCACTCCATGCTGTTCACCACATTTTGTAGTCTGGTATTTGCCTGTTTGTGCTGTCTCCCCTGGATGCCCACATTTGCATATTTCACACACACCAGCTATCCCTGTCCACACCACCTCCAGCCCCGCATTACTGACTAGCATCTTACTATGCAACAGTGCAAGTTTACCTATTGTCATCATTAGATATTTACAGTTTTCATCTGTTTATGCCATTCATTCAAGTACAGTATTTATTTTAGTCTTTCGTCATTTTTATGTGGTCCCCCATTAATGTCAGCAGATGTGAATGCACAATATATGCAAAGTAGTGGATATACGTATGTGCCGATACCTTATATGCTACACTGATATATTAATGTGAAGAGCATGGAGCAAGTGCCACTGTCAAACACTGATGTTTCACTCCCTTGCAAGAACAGGGGTAGAATATGATGATATAAGATAAGAGCCAGTAGTCAAAAGCAAAAAACAGTCATTGCTAATCAATGAGGTTTGGACCTCCTTTGGGCTTCACCACACCTTTTCTTTCTGTTTTACCACATAATCTTGTGTCTTTTTTCCTGTTTATCACACAGCCCCCATCTTCAGTTATCTGTCTACCCTATTAGCTAGAGGTACTATTCGCATGGCCTATCAGTCATGTTTGCTGTGTACTTTATTGGCATAAAACCCATTCTCTGTGCAGTGCAGCGCATATACAGTACGTAGCATAATATTAATAGACATAAAAAATTATCACCAAATTGTAAAACGCATGTTGGCTAATTTTCTTTGTTCTATATTATCACCAAGTTTCAGTCAAATCCATCTAATAATTTTTGAGATTTTGATTTATTTCATTTTTTAGGGGGTTGGGGGGGGGGGGGAATATACCCCTAAATGTTGATATTGCGATCCAGGACATCCACACTACACGCTGTCTTAGGAAATTGAACTGTATCGGGCAGGACCCCAGCCACTCTGCACTGTCACTTTTCACCCTCCTCCCATCTGGGAAGTGACTAAAGTCCATTCGGACGCACACCTCCAGGTTCAGGAACAGTTTCTACCCAACTGCAATGAGACTTATGAACAATCAGTAACCTTGTGCCACCTCCTCTGCTACCTGCATATATACTTCTGCCACTGTCTCTATTTATTCCTAGGATTCTGGTTCTATTTATTTACTTATTTATATTCATTTATTTATTGTGTGTGGGGTTTTTTTTTGTCTGTGTTCCCTGTCTGCAGGGGCACATGCAAGCAAGCATTTCATTGTACATGGTACTTGTACTTGTGCACATGACAATAAGAATTGGACATCTTTTCTAAATGGATATGTGCTGACCTAGATGTTCCATCCTTCCAAATTTCAGCATTTTAACTAAATGGGAAATAGTGTTTTTGTTGATGAGTGAGTGAGTGAGTGATTGAATGAGTGAGTCAATTTTGCATTATATATAATATATATAAATCCCAATTAGGCCCTGTTCCTATCTTGTGCCATATTTTGCCTGGTGTACCCTGGCACAAGGGTATAGTTTCATAGTTTATGAAACTGATTACACTCATTCCAGTTAATGCTTGTTGTAGAAGCACCAGACACAAGGGCAGAGCCAAACTCTAGACATCAGGCCTTTGTTGGGTACAATCACATGTCCTTCTACATAGCACACTCATCACTCCGAGGAATGCCAGAGTACCTGGTGAAAAAAAACATCTGACATAAGGAGGCAATACAGAATCCATGCAGAGGGTTGCTGGGCTATCTGTTAACATTCCTTTTTTAGGTTTTTGAGCTTTAGGCATACCAAACTAATCTGATTTCTAATTTTAATAATACTTTAAGAGAGATATTTGTGCAGAAATAAACTTACTGTTTTTTGCATTCAGGATTAACCTATCTATCCAGGTATCTACTGTTGAGTTCCTCTCCTGGTCAGGATGACTTTGGAGGACCCTAAGCCTGTCCTGTGATAAAATGACATGAAATATGTGAAGTAAGTTGACTCTAAATGGGACTCTGGCCATTTTGGGATGTGCTTATTCAATCACTCGCATACACTAACACTGGGATGATTTAAAGACACCTGTTAGTAGCAGTAGTACTAGTAGCAGTAGTAGTAATCACAGTCAGTGATATCACTGTGTTCAGTGGTAGTGTCAGGTGTACTCATATGTCCAACATACAATACGTCGGCATGATAATTAAGAGTGTGTTAAAATACATAACTTCATTTTACATAATATCAAACACAAATCCACTTAAGTCTTTAGATTGTGAGTGAGAAGTACATTTCCCAGGAGCACAATGACATGTAGATATAACATGAAAACATTATGCAGAAAGCAACCAGCCCGAAGTTCAACATAGATTCAAATATTGTTGTTGGCATTGCTGTGTACTGAAATAGTATTGCATCAGTTACTGTATGTAGTTCTTAATTTTGGTGCAGTCCTGGGAGGTGTTTTGGAAATGCAGGGGACCCCTGAGTTAATGGGAGTCTCTTACTTTCTACCTGACTTGGTCATTACCAGTTCCCTTTGGCCATGTGAAATGAGAAGGAACTAATGGCCGCATAAAAAATAACCTCCCAGTCATTTGCCTAAACCTTATTCCATTAATTAAATTTACACATCAACAATTACTTCACTATAAAGAACTTAATGACCTTCTTGTCTTCACTTATCGCTTGTGTCAGTGTTGAAGAATTTGTTTAGATAACATTCATGCTGCACATATTAATAATTTATAATTTCTTTATAACTTTGCATAATATAGATGATCTTCTGTATGCGGTAGATTAAATGTAAAAAGTAAAATGAGTTTTGCAATGTCAGCAGAGTAGTGCTGCTGATGCAGATCTAATATGTTGGGTTCAAGGTTTGAACTGCACACCCATTGTCCTTGTGGAGTCTCACATTTTCCTTGTATCTCCTTAAAACCCCATTTACAGAGGTTTTTGTGTCAAGCTTATGTGCAACTCTAAACTGACTTTGTGTGGATGTGGCACCACATCCAGGGTTGACTCTTGCCTTGCACCCACCATAGCAAGGAAAGGCTGTGCTCCCTGGAATAATCAGTGTGTTTAGCATCTTTTCTCCAATTGTTCCATGGGTCTGATTATTTATGGCCTGATAATCTATAGCCAGGTTTAGAACGGTCATTGTGCCTTCAAAATGGCTTCACTTGGTTTAAATTATTAAAGAGTTATTTTAATGGTATTGTATTCATGTGTATCCAAACAATACAGTGATAACATTTTGGAAGAGTATAGCCTGCTAATATATGTTTCATCCATTTTTAGGTGTGCTCACATATAATGCACAAAGCATGTCTGTCTGTCAATCCATGTGAAACAACTTGTGCTCCTGTAGACCAGTTTTGTTGAAGTATGGCACACTTAATTGTCAATGAAATGTCTTTAGACAGTTCAGTTTTATTTGAGACTAGCAGAATACCCACGCTTCGCAGCGGAGAAGTAATGTGTTAAAGAAGCAATGAAAAAGAAAAGGAAACATTTTGAAAATAACGTAACATGATTGTCAATGTAATTGTTTTGTCACTGTTGTGAGTGATGAGTGTTGCTGTCATATATATATATATATATATATATATATATATATATATATTTACACACACACACACAAACATATATATATACATATCTATACATATACACATATATATACACACACACATATATACATACATATATATATCTACATATATACACATACATATACATACACACATACATACATACATACACACACATATATATACACAAATACATATATATATACACATACACACACACATATATAAACATATATATACATATACATACATATCTACATATATACACACAAAGCTATTTCCTATCAGTGCAATACGCTGCTTGTTAAAACGGATAACTCCCGCTCTTACGTGCAAGTCTGCGTGGATATTATGAACTATCATATTTGTTCAAGTTCTATTTAAATTTTAAATAGAAGGAATTTTTATTTAGTCGACAGAAATATCTTTGGTAGGAATGGTAAAAACAGACAGGAATATTATTCCTGAATAAATCAACTCAAACCTTAAACAACTTATAATATTTTGCTCTCCATAAAAATATATCCTGTCTAAATTATACAAGTTAGAAATAAAGTAAACGTTAAAAGAACAAACATTCAAATTTCTTTACTCTTATGTAATTTTATATAAAAAATAAACTTAGATTTTAAATATCCCAAAAGATTTTGCTCTCCATAAAAATATATCCTGTCAAAATTATACAAATTCAAATATGAACATGCTGCATAACAAAACCTGGAAATATAAATAAAATGTGTTCCTTTCAGCAATAACAAATCAAATCATTCAGTTGTCTTTGCTCATATGTCATTTTAGAGCTGGACGCCTGGCATCTTTTTTTGGCAACAAGTTCGTTTATGTTTGGTGTGAGGTTCTGTGTTGTGGAGATTCTCAGGATGGACTGCAGGTGCTCATCAGTGAGGCGACTCCTGTGTGCTGTTTTGTTAGTCTTTATCACTGAGAAGAGCTTCTCACACAGATATGTGCTACCAAACATGCACAAGGTTCGAGCCGCATGTAGACGGACTTTTTTTGTTCTTCAAAGTAGAGATGCGCCGATCCGATATTCTGTATCGGTATCGGTCCGATCCTGACCTAAATTACTGGATCGGAAATCGGGAAGCAATAAAAAATGTAATTTGATCCTTTAAAAATTACGGAAAATAATTACTGCATGCATAACGTGATTTGGGACATGCATCACGTGATAAGAGTTTCTGTTGCGTGTGAGACTTGCCGACATGTCAGCAGTTTGGAGTTACTTCCGACTCAAAGAAGAAAAAGCCAAGACTGCCGAATGTAATTTATGCAATACAAGTGTTTCGCGGGGTGGTAGCAGAGTTGGAAACTTTAACACAACGAATCTGATTAAACACCTGCAGAAATATCATGGAAAGGAGTACACGGAATTTATTAATTCCACGAGCGCCAAGAAGAAAATGGTGTCGCATCAACAAACACTGTTTGAAACAATTCAGAAACGCGAGAAACTCCCTCCAGAAAGCAACAAAGCAAAGCTGATAACAGAGAAAATCGTCGAGTTTGTTGTGCTTGATGACCAGCCCCTTTCTGTTGTTGAGAATGTGGGGTTTCGGCGCTTAATGGAGCATTTGGAGCCTCGTTACGCGCTACCAAACCGACATTTTATCTCCGAGACAGCCGTTCCAGATAAGTACAAACAAGTGCGCAAGTTCATTTTTGAATGCTTGGATAGCGTTCCCGCTTTAAGCTTGACCTCAGATATTTGGAGCTCAGACGTGTGTCCATTGTCCTTGCTAGGTCTAACAGCACAGTGGATAGACTCAAGTTTTAAGTTGCAAAAAGCAGTTTTGCACGCTAAGCAGCTTCGTGGCTCGCACTCAGGAGAGTGCATCGCTACAGCTATAGAGGAAATGTTAAATGAATGGAAAATTTCAAAAATCAAAGTTCATGTTGTTTTACGAGACAATGGCAGCAACGTAATAAAGGCAATGGATAGACTAGGAGTTCCAAGTTTAGGATGCTTCGCGCACACTTTGCAACTCGTGGTGAATGAGGGACTGTTATCGCAACGTAGTATTAGTGATGCAGTGGCTGTCGGAAGAAAAATAGTGGGTCACTTTAAGCACTCTGCACTTGCATATTCACGTTTGGAGAACATTCAAATTGAGCTCAATATGCCACCGAAGCGTCTGGTACAAGATGTGCGAACACGGTGGAATAGCACATATTATATGATGGAGAGCCTCATCGCTCAAAAACGAGCCTTGTGTGCATATTCCGCGGAGCATGACCTGCCAGCCACACTGTGTGCACGTCAGTGGGGGCTACTTGAAAAGATCGTAGCAGCTCTGGCCCCCTTTGAGGAGTTGACAAGGGAGGTAAGCTCCTCATGGTCATCAGCATCTGATGATATCCCCATCGTCTGCGTCCTTAAGCGCGTTCTGTCTCGACGAAATGAAAGTGACGAGGGAATAAGGACGATGAAGATCACCCTTCTCGAGGCTGTTAACAGACGCTTCAAAGATGTAGAATCTGAGCCACTATATGCAGTTGCAACACTGCTGGATCCAAGATATAAAGACAGGTATGGAATTTTTTTTTTTAATGTGTGTGTTTGTGAGAGAGAGAGGGGGGGGGGGGGAGGGAGAGTGTGTGGTGAGAGAGAGAAAGAATGGGATAGAAAGAGAGAGAGAGAGAGTGTGTGTGTGTGTGTGTGTGTCAGTGAGAGAGAGCTAAAGACATTTACTCACAAATCCCACACTTGACTGTGAGGAAGTTAAGTTAAATTGTAATATTTCATCAGCCAACAGTATAATAATCTCTTAATATTGTGGTTTGGCTATTATCGTTCCAGATACTTCACAAGTGTAGAAATCTCAAACCAGGCAAAAGCTGCTTTGATCGTAGAGGTGAGAAAGATGGAGGAAGTGTTTAAAAGAAGCACATCAGATTCCTCAGAGCCAGCAGAGGGGACATCTTGTGAATCAGCTGCTGTGGAACCAGCAAGCAAGACTCCACGGATGGAAACTGCAAGCCACAGCAGACTTGAAAGTATTTTTGATGAAATCCTAAAGGAAAGCTCTGTAGAGCCTGCTCCTCAGTTAACCACCTCAAGTGCATGTATTGAAGTGCAAACCTACCTCAGTGAGCCAACTATTCAGCGCTCAGACAATCCACTGTTGTACTGGCAAGTCAACCAGCCTAGATTACCCACTCTGGTTTGTACAGCAGCTAAATTTCTTTGTGCACCTTCAACAAGTGTGGAGAGCGAGAGGCTCTTCAGTACAGCCTCCATCATTATTGATGAAAGGAGAAGCAGGCTGACAGCTGAGAAGGCTGAAATGCTGATCTTTCTAAAGAAAAACCTACCCCTTATGTTAAAATGAAGCAAGAAAAGAGTTCCACAAGTTCAGTAAGACATCCCACTGTAGGTGTATATTTATGTTAACCATTAAGTAAGGGTCAATTCTAGATTTTTTTTTAAAGTATATATTTTATGTTGCATTATTTTAAATTGCAGTTCCTGTGTTGGTTTGGCATTAAAACGCACTTTCATTATTAATTAATTAATTTCATTATTAATGTTTCTTTAGATACTAAGCTTTTATGTCATCTTATGTTTTATTTTCGTATACAGTTGCTCTTGTCTTTTTGGATTTTTTGGATGGTGCTGGTCCGTCAAATGCTGCTAAAACTGAGGACATTTAAATAAAAAGAAGCGGTTACTAAACCATGTTCTCTTTGCAATGTTTCTTCCTTATTATATCACAGTTATGATTTCTGTATTTGTGTTGAGGTATATAAAATGTATCTGGACATTTTTTTGAAAGCATTAATTTTTGTTTTCTGTTTAAAAAAAGACTCAATGACTGTATCGGATTTGTGACGTATCGGCAGATATCCAAATTCACAATATCGGTATCGGTATCGGACATAAAAAAGTGGTATCGTGCCATGTCTACTTCAAAGTCACCAACGCGCCGTGCAAACTCAGTGCGCTCAGTTTATCAGCAAAGTGCGTATT
>JANRMT010062796.1:6071702-6094559 GCA_026402145.1 Polypterus bichir lapradei | reverse complement strand
TGAGTGAGTGAGTGAGTGAGTGAGTGAGGGCTTTGCCGTTTATTAGTATAGATGAACAGACTGTGCTGTAAACAGTTTTAAAATTTTAAAATCTCCCATTGAAAAGCTTTGGCAAATTTATAAACTCATCTGTCTTAAAAAGAAACATTCTGTGTGACTTCAACTATGAATTAGTTTACTGTTTCAATTTTACCTCGACTGTGATTACACCAGCTTGTATATTTTGTATATTTTTTGTTTTTCACTTACGATAGTCACTGCTGATGACAAACATATCCTTACCGTAAGTTGATTAAACACCAGTACACTGCATACGTCATGAAGTCGCTGTCACTGGCTGCTGGAGCGTGCTCAGGACTGCAGTCCTCTTATCAGCACACAGAAACCACTGCATGCATCTTCCTCCTCCCTAAGGGCCCATTCACACTTGAGTGTTGTATATTTCCAGCATTTTTTTGCATTTTTTCAAGCTTCTTAATGTCTTTTTGCAAGCATTTTTCAGCCGTTAACAAGAAGCTGTTTCCAGTGTTTCCAGAATGTCTTATATGATGATGATTTTAATTCTGGGTACCTTTGTACTGGAGGGCAGTGTCATTCTCATCTTGTGCCCACATAATGGGGTCTCCCTTGTTTGCAGCAAAGGGAGTTCAGAGAGCTGTTCTGGACTGCCTATGAAGCATCCTGAAAAATTCCAAGATTACACATGGGTGTCAATAAGCACACAAGTACTGGAATATGTGTGTGTGTGTGTTGGGGGGAGGGGTGTCATTGAATTATTTTGCAAAAAAATTGGTGCCAGCTGTTGGTGCAATATCATGCAAGAGAGTAAACCGGTTAATAACAGCTGGTGAGGAAGGGATTATTGTACACAGTAGTAGACAACTCAAAAGAATTGAACATACCTTGCATTCACATACATTTAATCCTGTATGTGCTGAGGAGTGAACAATTTTCTGCAAAGTTTAGGGTGACTGATAGACAGTGATTATTGCAGCAGCACTACGACTTGTTTAGTTTCAATATAGGTATTGACTAAAGATATTTTGGAACAGTATGATCTGGAGACACAATGGTCAATGTTCACCCAAACACCTGCTCGGAATCGAAATAGAAAAAGGGAATGGATTTTATTTATTTCACTTGAATTTGAACGAAATTGCTAGGCACCATACTGTAGTTGCTAGGAATTTATCTTGGTGTTACATGTATACACATAACAAAGTACATAGAATTAAACAACACAATATAAAACACGACACCATCACAACATTATAAACAGTAAATACAAATATATAAATCACTGTAGTTAAGTGGAATTGCACTCCTTCCCAGTAATATATTGGTAGGTCCTGAATAAATTAAACATAATCTGAATTGAATAGAGGGCAACAGAAATCAGAAAGAGATGGTTGAATCTGAGACTGTTTAACCATAGTGACTGAAATCGATAAACTGTTTCTTTGTCTTGTAGTTCACAAAGGACTAAACACATTTTCTTAATTAAGAAGAATGACTGACCCATTTTAAGTATTCAGTGTTAAAACGGATAATAATAATGAGTTCAACACGCTCAATAATTCAGATCAATCCAGAAATGCACAAAAACATGCTAATTCTATTCAGTTGCTGCTGCAAGGCAGGAATGAGCTCTGTGCCACCACTTTTCCTATTTTTTAAAACATCTGTACTAAACTTTAACTTGATTAAACGTTAATAAGTAAAACTAAATACCTAGAACTTTTGTTGAATTCTTGTGACTTGATTGCTACCTACATACCTTAATCTGTATTAATCTTAATATGTATATGTCATTTTATTTATATATATACAGTATATATATATATATATATATATAGTGGCTTCCAGTAACAATGCATTAAAAACTCCCTTTTTGAACCAGATTTTTAAAAGCATTATCGTTAATTTTAATGGAGTTAGGTTTTGACTGAAAACGATCAAAAACTGCTGCATGCAGGAGTTTTATAAACTGCTTGCTGCTAAAATGCTTAGGAGTGAATAGTGAAATTCAAAAAAATGGCAAATAACTTTACAAGCAGTTTAGGAGTGTTCTCGTCTAGCACTGCTAGAAAATTGTTTAGGTGTAAATGGGACCTAAAAGTATAAAATGCAAGCAAGGTAAACAAGGGGGTTAGTCAGTACAGCACTCTTTACCTTACATTAATCCAAACTTACATTGTCATTATCTACATGTTATGATGATTCACTAGTTCATTGTCACAATAATTTAGTAGGGTGGCCAGATGTCCAGGGACATAGTTTAGTTTCACTATATCAGACTATGCATCCCAATAAATAACTGAAGACCATCAAAATGTTTTAACAGGCTTCTCATCTAATAAAACATTGCTCCAACAAAACAAACATACATCCACATAATATATTTAGAACAGCACGTAAGAAACTCCAAGGGGGAACCACCATACCCCAGATCCCAGTTAGATGTTATATAAATATAACTGAGTGGTAAAATCTGATAGACAGACTCGCTACCATTTATTTGTTTTCATTTCAAACAGTGTGTGGAATAATATGTGCTCATTTGTGAAAGTGTTTTTTTTTTTTTTTGCCTGTGCCCATAACCTTCGCTGTTGATCATGAGATAAAGCAGACATTACATGAGGATGGTCTTTGTGCGTGGGCATACATGCTACACAAGTGTTCTGATTTGGAAAGACTTTTTTTTTTCTTTTGAAAATGTGGTCACCATATAATTTAACATCATAGTGCCTCATTCACCTGCCATCCATAATGGTCACTCACTGTAATAAAGTTTGCCTTTCACTTTTGTTATATCCTAATATTTGACCTAATATGACTACCTTGACAAGTCCAATTTCGTGAAAATTATACTGGCTAGACACACTCAAGCAAATAAGGAATAATTGCAAAGGTTTTTATTTTTTATTTATGTTAATTGCCCAACCCAGCCATGGGGGATGCACAAACCAGTGTGTTTCTTTGTGCCGGTCCCAAGCCCGGATAAATGGTGAGGGTTACATCAGGAAGGGCATCTGCTGTAAAATTTTGCCAGATCAATATGCTGAAAACAATACAGATTTCCATACTGGATTGGTCATGGCCCAGGTTAACAAGGTCCACTTCCAGTACTGTTAGCTAACAGGGTGCTGGAGGAAATTGGGCCACTGTTGGTCGAAGAAGGAGAAGAAGAGGGGGGAGATGTGTCTGGAGGCAGGAGGAGAGGAGGAAGCTAAAGAGAGCGGAACTGAGGATAGGAGCTTTGAATGACTGGTAAGGGGAGAAAGTTAGTTGATATGATGGAGAGAAGGAAGGTTGATGTATTGTGTGTGCAAGAGACTAAATGGAAGGTTTGTAAGGCCAGATCAGCCACATCGGAGGTGGATTTAAATTGTTCTATCATAGTGTGGATGGGAGGAGAAATGAAGTATGGGTTATTCTGAAGGAACAGTATGTCAAGAGTGTTTTGGTGAAAAGAGTGTCAAACACTCTGATTATGAGGCTGGAAACTGAATGTATGATGATGAATATTGTTAGTGCATATGACCCGCAAGTTGAGTGTGCGATTAATGAGAAAGAAGATTTCTGGAGTGAGTTGGATGAAGTGATGGACAGTGTACCCAAGGGACAGAGAGTGGTGATTGGAGCAGATTTTAGTGGACATGTTGGTGAAGGGAACAGAGGGGATCAAATGGTGGAAGCTGAAAAAGGAAGACTGCAAGGTTGAGTTCAGGAAGGAGGTTAGACAGGCACTAGGTGGCAGTGAAGAGTTACCAGACAGGTGGGCAACTATAGCAGAAGTAGTAAGGGTGACAGCAAGAAGGGTGCTTGGCGTGACATCTGGACAGAGGAAGGAGGAAAAGGAAACCTGGTGGTGGAATGGGGAAGTACAGGAGAGTATACAGAGAAAAAGCTGGCGAAGAAGAAGTTTGGGATAGTCGGAGAGATGCAGAAAGTAGACAGGAGTACATGGAGACAAGGCATAAGGTGAAGAGAGAGGTGGCAAAGGCTAAAGAAAAGGTGTGTGATGAGTTGTATGAGAGGTTGGACACTAAGGAAGGAGAAAAAGACCTGTACCAATTGGCTCGACAAGTGGACCGACCTGGGAAATGATGTGCAGCAGGTTAGGGTGATAAAGGATATTGATTGAAACATACTCACAAGCGAGGAGAGGGTGTTGAGCAGATGGAAAGAGTACTTTGAGAGGCTGTTGAATTAAGTGAATGAGAAAGAGAGAAGGTTGGATGATGTGGCGATAGTGAATCAGGAAGTACAGTGGATTAGCAAGGAGGAAGTAAGGACAGCTATGAAGAGGATGAAGAATGGAAAGGCCCAGATGACACACCTGTGGAACCATGGAGGTGTTATGGGGAGATGGCAATTGAGTTATTAACCAGATTGTTTAATGGAATCTGGGAAAGTAAGAGGATGCCTGAGGAGTGGAGAAGAAGTATACTGGTCCTGATTTTTAAGAATAAAGGGGATGTGCAGAGCTGTAGTAACTACAGGGGGATAAAATTGATGAGCCACAGCATGACGTTGTGGGAAACAGTCGTGGAAGCTAGGTTAAGAAGGCAGGTGATGATTAGCGAGCAGCAGTATGGTTTCATGCCAGGAAAGAACACCACAGATGCGATATTTGCTCTAAGGGTGTTGATGGAGAACTATAGAGAAGGCCAGAAGGAGTTGCATTGTGTCTTTGTGGACCTGGAGAACGCATATGACAGGGTGCCTAGGGGGAGCTGTGGTATTGTATGAGGAAGTCACGAGTAGCAGAGAAGTATGTAAGAGTGGTACAGGATATATATGACGGAAGTGTAACAGTGGTGAGGTCTGCGGTAGGAGTGACAGATGCATTCAATGGAAGTGGGATTACATCAGGGATCAACTCTGAGCCCTTTCTTATTTGCAATAGTGATGGACAGGTTGAGAGACGAGATTAGACAGGAGTCCCCGTGGACTATGATGTTTGCTGATGACATTGATCTGTCGCGAGAGTAGGGTGTAGGTTGAGGAGACCCTGGAGAGGTGAAGATTTGCTCTAGAGAGGAGAGAAATGAAGGTCAGCAGGCACAAGACACAATACATGTGTGTAAATGAGAGGGAGGTTAGTGGAATGGTGAGGATGCAGGGAATAGAGTTGGCAAAGGTGGATGAGTTTAAATACTTGGCATCATCAATACAGAGTAATGGGGTTTGTGGAAGAGAGATGAGAAAGAGAGTGTAGGCATAATTTGCAGGAGTCATTTGTGACAGATGGGTATCAGCAAGAGTGAAAGGGAAGGTCTACATGACAGCAGTGAGACCAGCTATGTTATATGGGTTGGAGATGGTGGCACTGACCAAAAAATAGTAGACAGAGCTGGAGGTGGTACAGTTAAAGATGCTATGATTTGCATTAAGTGTGACAAGGATGGATAAGATTAGGAACGAGCATATTAGAGGGTCAGCTCAGGTTGGACGGTTTGGAGACAAAGCCAGAGAGGTGAGATTGCATTGGTTTGGACATGTGCAGAGAAGTGATGATGAGTATATTGGGAAAAGGATGTTAAGGGTAGAGCTGCCAAGCAAGAGGAAAAGAGGAAGGCCTAAGAGAAGGTTTATGGATGTGGTGAGATAGGACATGCAAGTGATGGGTGTAACAGAGCAAGATGCAGAGGACAGGAAGATATGGAAAAAGATGATCTGCTGTGCCAGCCTCTAACAGGAGCAGCCAAAAGAAGAAAAAGAAGAGTTATGTTAATTGCCCACTGCAGATTATAACTTTGTGTGAATATAGGGTGTTTATGTGTGTGTGAGTGAGAGTGAGACTAGAGTTCTATCCAGGCCTGTCTTCAGCCTTTTACCCAATCCTGGTGAGATAACCTTTGGGCCCTGCAACCCTAAATTGAACCAAGAAGGTTGTAAAACCTACTAACTGAACTCAGTCCATTGAAGGCTATAGTGCCTAAACAGCCCTTGAATGTTACACCATACATTTATTTTCTGTCTTGTTATATATGCTGATGTGTCAAACTGTTGTCTGTTCCAGTGGTCCCCAAGTTTACTTCTGAGTTGACCCCTGTGTCTTCAGGATTTATTCCAACCAATTTCACAATCATTATTTTATGCTAAAGAGGAGTAATTACTCCAGTGTTGTATTTATTTCCCTACTCATTAGTAAGAAATGTTTAAACATTCTCTTCACCCTGTACACCTGTGACTGCACCTCCACACATTCCAACAGCATAATCAAAGTTGCAGATGACAATATTGTGGTGGGGCTCATCTCTGGGGGGAATGAGTCTGCTTATTGGGACGAAGTGGAATGGTTGTCTGGGTGGTGCAGAGTGAACAATTTAGTTCTTAACACCACCAAAACCAAGGAGTTGATCTTCGACTTTAGGAGGAAGAAAACGAATATTCAGCTCCTTTTTATTGTCGGGGATTTTGTGGAGATGGTCTCGAACTTCTGGTTCCTGGGTGTGCACATAGAGGAGGACCTGAACTGAAGCGCTAACATCACAGAGCTGGTAAAGAAGGCACAGCACAGACTTTATTTCCTGAGGATTCTCAGGAAAGACCATTTCACCTAAAAACTGCTCATGTGCTTCTACTGCTGCTCCACCGAGAGCATATTAACTTATTGCTTTTGCGTGTGGTTTACCAACTGCACTGCATCAGAGAGCAAAGCCATCACCAATGCCCAGAAGATCATTGGATGGCCTCTCCCATCCTTGGAAGATCTTTATAGTTCCCACTGCCTGAAAAAGGCCTGGAGCATAATTAAAGATCCATCCCACCCCGTCACTCTCTGTTTGAACCGCTGCCTTTGGGCAGACGCTTCAAGATAATAAAAACATGGACAATAAAGTAAAAAATAATTTTCACCCAAAGGCTGTGACAGCACTAAATGATGCTCACATGGTGATACTTTAAAGGGAAAAAACTATACAATAAATACCAGCAGAATGTGAAAAATGTCTTATTGTGTAATATGTTTGTTTTGCTTTTCCACTTTTAGAATCTTTTATAAATCTTCATATTTATATGTTTTTGTAGTGTTATAATTTGTTACTGTTTTGCACTGATAGGATGGCATCCAATTTCATTGTACTTATGCAATGACAATAAATATATTCAATTAATGAGCAGACAAGTGAAAACAAACATGCAACACCTCTCATGTATCATGATTAGTAAGTATAAATGCCATACATCTGTTTTTCTTACCTTAAAAATCTCTGAACATGTTTGTCATGGAAATATATTTATTTTAATAATAAGGGTACCATAACTATTAGAGTTGGGGAAAAATCTACACAGTATTAATTTAATTATTAAATTCTAAGTTTAAAAAGGAACAATTAAAAAATTTAAAATTAGAAAAAAAAAGCAATATGCTAAATACAAAACACAAACATTCTAAATTCAAATAAGAGAATTTAAAAAAAAAAAAAAAATTCAAAACACTGAATTTAAAAAAATAACTACCCACATAATTAAGAATAAATCCAAAATCCGACTCTCTGTTAACACACAGGCATCCAAAATTGACTACATCAATTCACACTAATCTCCAAATGCTTAATCAAACACAGATGTTATAGGTTTTAAAGTTACTGTATAGACTTTCCTGTTAAGTAAAGCCATCAATAAATTGTTAATACTGTATACTGGAAACAGTCCCCATTGTAAAAGTCTGTATGTGTCATGTAAACCTGTGGATTTAACTGTTCATTTTGATGTACTTTTTGGATCGCTTTCTCCCAGAAGCAGTAGTTTCTAGTCTCTTCTTGGGTCTTTCAGTCTATGTGCAATTTTGGCTTACTATATGTATGCAGTGGATAAGCGTTTCTATGTTGGGTGCAAGTGATTCTGACGAAATGTTCTTGTTATTTTAATTCCAGATAAAGAGAATACAAGTTGCAGCACTAGAAGCAAAAGACAGAGAGGATATTTGTGAATTTAATGGCAAGAGACAGAGACTAAACACATCATTTAAATTGTAAAGATTAGCCATGTATAATACATGTTTAACAAAGAGTAATTTTTTAGTGATTTGACTATGAAATTGCCTCACTGATTTAGAATTTGATATTGTATCAGAATTTACATGACCCAGGTGAAACCTTAGGTTGCTTAATCATTCCATTCTAATTTTCATATGAGAAAAAGATATGAAAAGCAGCTGGAATTAATGAGACTCTTTTGGTTAGTCAGGGTAAGAACCACTCAGCAGATACTATCTGCTTTCTCTTTGAAACTAAGTGCTTGATAAATTGTGACTACAACTTTTCTCTTAATAAAAATATTGCAGCAAGAAATATTTTCAGTATTTGAGATATTTGTCAGCTTTTTGTTATGCTGCTGAGGTTCTAAAAATATATTTTAGGTATTTAAGGTAAGTTGGACAAAGATTTTAATGTAAGGTTACCCTATGTAATAATCTTGTTGCCTGAGAGTGGTAATATGTTGTGCATGCAAATAGAAATTTTACTGTGCTGTATAATGAATGACACAATAGGTACAGACTTATATTAAACATTGCACTGGGGCAAAAAAAATTGAGGTTACAATATTGGTAATAATCAAACCATAGCACTCACAACATCAATAATAATAAAAAATAATAATAATAATCATCCTCAAACTGGCATAGCATATGAGATCCAGATGTGGTCAAATAAAGTTAAATGATGAATACTGTAACAGGACTTCAACTCAAGGCTTTGAAGGCATTGCTAAGGGCTGATTTAATTCAAAGTACAAGCATCTCTCTAAAGGGCTGTAGTAAGAAGGCTATTGGTGCCAGTTTAATTTGTGAAAATTATTTCACAAAGCCGTACAATTCAGCTGAGAGAGATGGCCAGAGATGGGCAAATGACAGCTGTGAGTCATGTTAGATTGGCAGTGGGTGTATTTGAGGGGCACACAAGTAGGTTATCTTGGAAAAGGGCTGATGTCTGTGTGACCACTATGGTTGAACAAACCCAGAGTCTGTGATAAATGATGAGAACAGTTGAAGGTATTTATAACCAGGCAATTACTTATATCTGACATGTATGTGAGGGATTATAATGATGAATAAATAAATTAATGGGAGTGAAATATTACCTTTAAAGCAAGTTAAATACATATACAAGTATCTCTTTTTGTACCATATTTCTCTGTTGTAATTATTTTCCACCATGAGTACAAAGTTACACTCTGTCATCCCTGTAGCAGTTCGCAGCTTTAAATGAAAGAAGGTTAATGCAATACATAAATATCCCCCCACTCCTTACCACCAACACTGATTTGTGCTATGAAACTAATGTTAATATGCCACCCTCAAGGAAATCAAAAACAAACAGAAACTAAGAAGCTATTGAAGTTATCTGGTAAGTATTGCTTAAACTAGAAGTTTGTATTAACATTGTCTTTATAAGCAATTGTTAAAAAAAAAGAAAACAGCAGATTATGAACACAAATAATGCTAAAATATAAAGAACTCTGATTTAAATTGGAAAAAGAGTAAATAATTCGTTTTAAGTTGCACTGAGAAGCATGTCTCTATTTTTCCTTTCTGTAAGTACTGCCCATACTTTAGGAAGGTATCCATTTGCTATGTCTAAATTTAAAACAAAAATGTCTCCACTTAGTTTAAACAATGATTGTAAACGTGCAAAACATCTTTCCTTTAAACCCTGATTAAGTTTAAAGAAAAATGTCTTTTTGGTAATGGTAAAAGACAAGGGAGACAACTTATTACAAAAAATCAGAATGTGCCCCATTTTATGTGTGTGGAGGTTGTGAATTTTGGGAACTATTACGGCAGAGCATATGGTGGCGCAGTGATTAGAGAACTTGCCCTGCGATTGGAATTAAAGGTACAAGCTTATATGTTTTCCTTGTCGAGACAGCATATTCTTTGTGATTGCGTAGCTTTTTCTGGGAATGCTTTTTTGTTGTGGGATTGTACTGCATGGTTTCCCCATGGTTGGATTCAGTCTTTGTTGCCACTGAATCGAATCGTCATGGAAGTTTTTCCTTATTGTTGCTGACACGGTTTGCTGCAAAGTCTCCTTAGTCTGGAGACCAGTGCTGTATGTAGCTGAGCTGGAACTCACAATTTGACAAAGGTAAAACCAGCTTGTGTCCTGAGAGGCTGTTTGCTTGTCCTGATAAGTAAATATAAGCCTGAATCGCATGGAGTGTGTAAATGCATTGAACTATGAAAACATAAAAAAAAAAAACACACAATCTTGAGTGAGTTTATTTTATATTGAAAGAGATCCCTGTGAATGAAATGCAATTTTAAAAGAAGTTTAGTTGAGTATGAGAATATTTGATGATGTTTGAAAGAATGAAGCAATTGCTAAGTGTGTTTGTTTGAATGTAAAGATTAGAGGCCGCTGTTATAGAGAGACATATATAGACATATATATATATATATAGAGAGAAATAAATTACTTCTACCTTAGCCAAGTAAGCTACTTGGGAATGTAGCGGGATAAAATCTAGTTAGAAATTAAAGAATAGTATTTTGATTGATAGACAAAGGGTTCAGAAGAAGATTAAAGAATCTTGTTCAGGGTCTGGGGTAGCAGATGTCCTCATATGTCATTATTTGTAAGTCTGTGTCTATTAAAAGTATGTGTTTCTTTGTGTGTCCGCTGACTAATTAGTAATGTGAAGGAGATCTGAAGGGTGGGGGACACCCCACATAGTAATAGGGGATCATATCCAAATTTTAGACATAGTAATACATCTGAATTTTTTATAAAAGATATAACAAGTAAATTCAGTCAGTCAGTTATTTTCCAACTCACTATATCCTAACACAGGGTCACGGGGGTCTGCTGGAGCCAATCCCAGCCAGCACAGGGTGCAAGGCAGGAACAAATCCCAGGCAGGGCACCAGCCCAACCCAGGGCACACACACACACACCATGCACACACTAGGGACAATTTAGGATCGCCAATGCACCTAACCTGCACGTCTTTGGACTGTGGGAGGAAACCGGAGCACCCAGAGGAAACCCACGCAGACACATGGAGAACACGCAAACTCTAAGCAGGGAGGACCCAGGAAGCGAACCCTGGTCTCCTAACTGCAAGGCAGCAGTGCTACCACTGCGCCACCGTGCCGCCCGCAAGAAAATTAAAACTGATAAAAATAATATTAATACTGAGTTGTGCTATTGTATGAGGAAGTCGGGAGTGGCAGAGAAGTATGTAAGAGTTGAACAGGATTTGTACAAGGGAAGTGTGACAGTGATGAGGCCTGCGGTAGGAGTGACAGATGCATTCAAGTTGGAGGTGGGATTACAACAGGGAACGGCTCTGAGCCCTTTCTTATTTGCAATGGTGATGGATAGGTTGACAGACGAGATTAGACAGGAGTCCCCATGGACTATGATGTTTGCTGATGACATTGTGATCTGTAGCGATAGTAGGGAGCAGGTTGAGGAAACCCTGGAGAGGTGGTGATATGCTCTAAAGAGGAGAGGAATGAAGGTCAGTAGGGACAAGACATAATACATGTGTGTAAATGAGAGGGAGGTCAGTGGAATGGTGAGGATGCAGGGATTAGAGTTGGCGAAGGTGGATGAGTTTAAATGCTTGGTATCAACAGTACAGAGTAATGGGGATTGTGAAAGAGAGGTGAAAAAGAGAGTGCAGGCAGGGTGGAATGGGTGGAGAAGAGTGTCAGGAGTAATTTGTGACAGACGGATATCAGCAAGAGTGAAAGGGAAGGTCTACAGGACAGTAGTGAGACCAGCTATTGTATATGGGCTGGAGACGGTGGCACTGACCAGAAAGCAGGAGACAGAGCTGGAGGTAGCAGAGTTAAAGATACTATGATTTGCACTGGGTGTGACGAGGATGGATAGGATTAGAACTGAGTACATTAGAGGGTCAGCTCAAGTTGGACGGTTGGGAGACAAAGTCAGAGAGGCCAGATTGCGTTGGTTTGTACATGTGCAGAGGAGAGATGCTGAGTATATTGGGAGAAGGATGCTAAGGATAGAGCTGACAGGCAAGAGGAAAAGAGGAAGGCCTAAGAGAAGGCTTATGGATGTGGTGAGAGAGGACATGCTGGTGATGGGTATAACAGAACAAGATGCAGAGGACAGGAAGATATGGAGGAAGATTACCCACTGTGGCGACCCCTAATGGGAGCAGCCGAAAGAAGAAGAAGAAGAAGCTAGCCAGTGGGCCTGCAATGTCATTGATGAAGCTTAGAAAAAGATGCAGTGTTAAATAAGGCAGTGCCCTACTGAGTTTTAGTGAAGCCAGTGTGACCAATGGATGAAACACACAGGATATTCAATATACAAGCTGCACGAAACAAGTTTAACAGAAAGTTTGGGCAATGAAATTGGATGTAATCTGACCAATAGGTGGTGAATGTTTGCTTATTAATGAATTAATAATTAATTATTGGAATTATTTCCTTGTGTGCTGATTGTGCTGTTAGTGTTAAGGGTTTGACATCCTGTATAATAAAATGTTTAATTGATAAAAATAATTGTGAGGTACAAACAGGCTCTGAATGTTGCCATATTACACTAGACTCATTTCTTACTCAAGTCTTCATATACTGTACAATCAAGTCAAGTCAAGTTGGGGAGCATGCACTGTTACAGTGTGTTGGTGTGCCCACTACACAACAAAACAACTCAGGGGTGCGGAAATCCAACGCCCACCTCATCCGACACGGGTAAATTGACCATCGGACAAGCGTGTTTTTCTGGTTTCAGTTGTCCGCGGACAAGTGCAATTTTCTGGAGAAAAAAGAATTATATGTGCTGTGCAGGGCACATTTTTACCACTACTTTCAAATTTTAAACATTTGGGTACGTACTTCGTGTGGAAACAGTCTACTTAGGCATGTTCTTCATGTCTCAGATTGGTGTTTAATATTGTTTACAATACTGACGGCTGATTTTTAAAAGAGGAATCACTCTTGTGGTATTACATAAGTATTTTACCCTACTATTTACACGCTTGGAGATGCGGTCATTTTTTCCATGCCGACATTACGATGTAATTTGATGATTTTTCATTATAATCGATAACTTTTATGTATTATTGATAAAATCGTTCCTGAAATTTGTGATTTCGCGTAGGTTGTGATATATTGAGGAGTTAAGAAATTTATTGCGTGACATCAATTTTGATGAGCTGTCTATAGATCATTTTTGATTAGAGAATTTTTCATATAAAACAAGTTGGTTTCGCGCTGTCTGTTTATTAAAAATAAAGAAGAAAACATTCTAACGGTTTCCAAATGTTATGAAATATCAATAAAAATCTTCACTTAGACGCGATTATTTTTTTCCCAACAACATCGGTAATATTTACTTCTTTGGAAATGTACCATCTTGCGGAATTTCGAATATGTCATTAGGAATTACCTGCGTAACCCATAATGCACTGCAGTAAGCACGTTGTTCTCGCTATATGCATGTTGCTGAAACTGAAACAAGTAGCATCGTGGATGAGAAATGGATCATTGCTTGATTAAAACTGGCACAACAGGCCCTGAAAAACCTACAGGAGCGTATTAAGGCCACGGTGAAAAAAATACGGACACAGTGAAGACAAAAAAAAATGTAAATGTCGAGATTAAAGTCGACATTTCCACTTTATTCTCGTAGTTTATTTTATCAGTAGAATGTCGCAAACTAAATTTCATCTTAAAATGAATGTTTCATTTACTAGATTTTCTCAAACCCCGTCATAAATTAATGTAGCACATTAAATGCTTTATATTAAGTGTTCCCCGACCCAGTTGTTAATCTCTGCGCGCTTCTTAAACTGACTTCCTCTTGCACTGAGGAAGCAACAGCAGCAATCACCGCACATTGACTTCATGATATTCCTGCTCAATGAACATTCAGAATACTAAGATAAATACTTGATATCTTTTTCATGATGAAATGCATTAAAGTATGTATTAGACATGGGTGGCTGGGGGCACAGTGGCGTGGCTGTAGTGCTGCTGCCTTGCATTAAGGGGTCCTCAGGTCTACGTTCAGTGTAGAGAAGTTTATGGCAGGTGTGACGAGGCTCCAAAAAACTGGATATTTGAATGGCTATCGCACAGGTTTAACTGAAATATTGTGTAAATGTTGGGTTCATGATCTGGTGTTTGGAGACACGAACGCAGAATTCCATGGATGTTTTTCTGAGCAGGCTTTCTTGATTGCATGTTTGCTGTGTCTATCTTACGTACTAAACCCCCAGTTCTTATCCTTTGTCTTTCTCCATATAACCAATCACCACACGATAAACGTCTTTGTGAAATTAAAACTAGTTATAAACCTAGACCTCAGAGTTTTCAGAACATTAAAAAAAAATTTCGTTATACATGTTTAATTATGCCATCTATGTGGTCTAAGCTTATAACTAGTTTTAATTTCACAAATACGTTTATCGTGTGGTGATTGGTTATGTGCAGAAAGAAAAAGGATAGGAACTGGGGGTTTAGTACGTCAGATAGAGACATGAGTCTAAAAGTAAGAAAAAAGTTGGTTCAATTGAAAAAGCATTTTTCTAAAGCTGAACGCTCGGAGGTTGAGCGTTATACTAGACTGTTCAATACTGCTTCTTTAGAAGAGTTTGACCCACGACCAGCTGTGGAATTCTGGCTGTCACCTGGCAACAGGCACATCACTCATAAAAAACCTGAAAAATCGTCAGCATCCACTTCTGCAGGACCATCAGTCCAGGAACCATGCAGTTCAGCTCAAGCACAAATGAAAAGCATTCATTACATGCTGTCTGAGATAGTAACGATTCTTGGGGGAGAAGATGTTGGAAGACAAAGGCTGAAGAACATGGCAGAAAATGAATCAGGACAGTGTTCTGTTATGTAACTGTAATATATGAAAAAAGAACTAGTGTAGCTATAATGAAGGCATTGTTTATTAGCCAGTTAAAATAAGGGAATCTTTTATATAATGTTCTAGAGCAAGGTGGCAAAATACTACTCCCTGAAAGAACTTTTTTCAGTTTTAAAATGGAAGGCAGTTTTGGTATCAATAAAAGAGATCAGAAAAAATAAATGATTTTTCACTTTTGTTATTTGTTTATGGGCAAGTGAATTTAACTGGCGGACAAGTGGATTTTCTAAGTTTACTTGTCCGTGGACAAGTAGAAACAAATTTGATTTCCACACCCCTGCAACTTGTGATCCCGGTTGGCGACCCCCAGGCAGACACACAGTACAGTCCCACCCTCCAGAAATGACCCTCTATCTGCCGCAGTCAGGTGTTATGTGGCGACCCCTTGGCCTGGTCCAGTCATATAGAATATTTTAAGAGAAAAGGTTTACATGTTTTAATGTATAGAAAAGGATTATTATTGACACTTAAGTAATAATGAAATGTATTGTAGAACTGAAATACATGCATTAATTTGTAACTGTAAGTGGTTCATTTTATGAAGCTTTCTTGATACATGTTGTGGCAGACGACCAGGGACCTTGCCCCACTGGGACACCTGGAATAAGAAAGGACAAGGAGAGGGGCAATATATTCCCCTGGATGCAAGAAGGCAGCCTCCCTGGATTCTATCAGGGCCATCATTCCTGTGGGGGTTCCGTGGCCGCCACCAGGGGGCGCCTGGATGGTTCCTGAGCTGTGGACTGCGGCACTTCCGCCAGACCAGGAAGTGCTGCTGGAAAAGGAACCAGATACGCCCAGAGTGCTTCTGGGTGCAAGTGCAGCACTACCACCACCAGGAAGTGCTGCTGGAAGGTCATCAGGGAGCACCTGGAGCACATCTGGGTGTGCCATAAAAGGGGCCGCCTCACTCCATTCAGGGAGCCGGAGTCGGATGGAAGAGGACAGAGCTTGCAACGGGAGGAGTAGAGGCGGCAGAAGAAAAGGAAGTCTAAATGACTGTGAGCTGTACTGGGCTGAGTGTTGTGTTGTGTGCCCAGGAATAAAACGTGTGTGCTTTTCGACATCTGGAGTCCGTGTCTATCTATGTCGAAGCTGATCTTCCAAAAAGTGTATGTACTAAATATTATAAGATTAGTGCTCGGTGATAATGCACTAAGATGGGTAGATTGTTAAGTCAGTTGTACATCAGGAAAAATATGTGATTGTGGAAATGATTCAGATGTTTAATATTGGACTATAGAAACTATGCTTGTGTAATAATTTAAGAGATTTGTATCATAAGATAAGCTGCAGTTTGTTATAAGGTTTTGCTTGAATAGATAAAAATACACAAAGAGGAATGAAATATGTAACATCCTGTTATAGTTTAAGACATATGTGATGGATAACTGATGCAAAATGTGTATTTTTGTTTAGTGCATTATAATAGTGAAGAAACATTTTCACTAATGTGGTTAAAATGTAACAACTTGCAATATTAGTTTGTCTCTAGTTGTCATTCATGATGTATGAAATGAGACTGGGAACTGAGAGTGTAGGATTTCCATTAATGGTGCTCTGTATTGTATTATACATATATTTGATGAAACATTGTTTTATATTATGTATGTGCTCTACCCTGTCACTGTTCTTAATTAGTATAGCAGGTATTTTAGTTTGGCCACTCAATTTAGTAGTGGTTCAAACCTATCCAACTCAGTTGTGGTGCTTTATCAAAGAAAAAAAGGTGGTGTCCAATAAAGATTCAAAGTACTGTACCAATGACTCTTGGCCTGCTGCACATACTTGGTAATAGCTAGTGAAGAAATGACTTGCTTATCCAGAGTAGGAGAATTGCAGAATCAAACAAAGATTGTAAGTCCAGTTAAGTAAACCTTATGGCATGATATGGTTGTGCAGACATTCATTGCAGAAGCAAAAGTATTTATGGATTTTAACACAAACAGACTGAGAAATGCCAATGAAGTAATGAGATGAGATGACAGCTGTTGGATGCAAGGACTCTCATGATTAACTGCTATATCAAGTGCAGGACGTGAAGTGTTCCTCTTCTGAATGGAAAAATCACCATATGTGCATTTCATTTACTCTGTAATGGCAATCGGACTGTTTAGTTTCTGTTCCAGTAATAGCAAAGACTGTTTAGTTCCTGTTCCAGCCACACATTTGTTTGGAGGGGTCTACTGAGCCACCAAAAGACTCAATCTACTGTATAAACCACTGGGTTGGAAAAGGCATGTATAGTAAGTTTAGGAAAAAATATTTGAAAATATTACGAGAGGGGCACAAGGGTATGAGGACATGCATAATTCACAACCAATGATATTGAATTGTAAACCAAAGGAGAATAGACCATTCTATAGTGACGTTGGGGAAGGTTAAAGACAGTAGAATTTTTTTTCTATAAACATTATGCAATAATACTAGTAAAGACCAATTATAATAATTATAGCCATAGATTTGGAATACTCCAATAGCAGCTGGTTTGTATTATAATGGTTATAACTCATAAAAAGGGATCAGACATGAAAGGGTGGGCACATACAGTACAGGCCCAAACTTTGGACACACCTCCTCATTCAATGCGTTTTCTTTATTTTCATGACTGAAGGCATCAAAACTATGAATGAACACATGTGGAGTTATGTACTTAACAAAAAAAGGTGAAATAACTGAAAACATGTTTTATATTCTAGTTTCTTCAAAATAGCCACCCTTTGCTCTGATTACTGCTTTGCACACTCTTGGCATTCTCTCGATGAGCTTCAACAGGTAGTCACCTGAAATGGTTTTCACTTCACAGGTGTGCCTTATCAGGGTTATTTAGTGGGATTTCTTGCTTTATCAATGGGGTTGGGACCAGCAGTTGTGTTGTGCAGAAGTCAGGTTAGTTGAACGATCATTTATTTTTCAACAGGACAATGACCCCAAACACACCTCCAGGCTGTGTAAGGGCTATTTGACCAAGAAGGAGAGTGATGGAGTGCTGTAAATGGTCATGAAAATAAAGAAAACACATTGAATTAAGAGGTGTGTCCAAACTTTTGGCCTGTACTGTACATCCACATACTTTAGTTAAAAATGTTATAAGTGCCAAACGACAGCAAAGTCCGCTAAAGTGCTTTGTGATATGAGTCTATGGTACTGACTGCAAGGACCCAGCAAAATCTGGTGGCAACAATAACTATGTTAGTAATAAGGCACAAAATGAGAAAGAACATGTTCACCTCTGCAGCAGAAATTAATGAGATCTCCACATACACCACTGGTGAGAGTTTTCACTAAGTGATCACCATCCACTTAGAATATGTTAAATATAACTGTCTTATCTAGTTATGTCTGTCATTTGTAGCTGTAAAGTGTAAACAAATTATGTACACTTTCTAAAAGAAACATAAGAACTAGGTACACTCCATTTTCCTAAGAATATTTGACAAAATTTTTAAGAATATTCACAAATTACATTGTCAAAGGGTGGACTGTAATAAGAAGGTTATTTGTGCCAATTTAATTTGTGAAAAGTATTTACGGCACATCCCTAATAATAGAAGTGGTGCAGGTGGAATTATGAGCTAACATGGTGTGGTCGAGGAGGATTATAAGGTTTATAAGGAGGCACGTGAAATTGAATGACCAGCATAACTACTCCTCATTGGTTGCATCAGGAGGTAATAGATCAAAAATGATTTATGACCTTAGGCCCCACCCCTTTTGATTTATGACCGGAAATCCCGCCCCTTCCACCTGATTGGTGGATTTGAATGATGCGCTCCGCCCCTGCACCTGTTTGCCCCCCTCCTTGCCCCCACACCCAACCACCTGTTTGCCCTCCTCCTTACCCTGCCCTATCCACCTGTTTACCCCAGGAAACTGTCAAGGGCATTTTGATGGATGACTGCCCCCTCCTTGAACCACCCACCTGTTTTCCCCAGGAAACTGTCATGGGCATTTTGATGGATGTCTTCCCCCTCCTTGAACCCCCCACCACCCCCCGCTTGTAAGCCTGCCCTGCCCCATCTCACTAGGGCAAGTCCAGACATGCCCAAGGTCTGCCTAGACCCCTACCCCTCCCCCCACTCCTTGAACCCATCACCTCCCCCCCAACCACTTCCTAGCCCCCCTTTTTCCAAGACAAGTTCAGGCATGTCTCCGGCCTGAAGGGCCTGCCTAGGACCCCGGTCAGGCAGCACCTGTTGGTTGGCCCATCCACTTCCTGGACCCATCTCCCAAGGACGTACACACACACATGCTCCGGCCAGACGTTCCTGCCAATATTGCTTTGGGTAAGAATCCTTGTATCTATGTAACTATTATTTTTAAAATATCTATCTAATCTTTGCTTTATCTAAGTCAAAACAGCCTTTCCTTCCCATCTCACTGAAAATCCTTTCACAGAACAACAACTGAATCTTCCAACTCACAGACAGGCGCGGCTCTGAAAAAAGCCTTCAACATCGCACACAGAAAGGAGATATCAGGCCACCTCTGCGCAGCCCGGCTTTTAGCAGCCCCCTGTGCGCGCCCGCGAGCTGGTCTGTGCCAAAGCTCTACGCGGCCCTGAACAGGCACGTAGCTGTAGATGTAAGCTGCAACCTGTATGACCCCCGGAGCGCTGAGAGCCGTCAGCCTCTGCCGGCCATATGCTCAGAGTGCAGACACGGGTTGAGTCAGCCTCTGCTGACGCTGTAAAGCGCGATTGCCTTAACACAGTGGTGTGCTTCGAGCACTGAAAACCCCTGCTCCCCTGCCCGCTCAGCGCTGATTCAGTCCCTGCGCGTGCATGCTTGTCAACAGCTGAGCGTAAACCCTCCTTCTTCCATCCCCATGTGCTGGGCACGCAGCTACTTTTTCCCCAAGATGGATGGATCTTTAAAAGTTAAAGGTTGTAATGATAACATGTAAAACACGAGATAACTAGTTCGATATAAGCCCTTTAAAAATCACACAGTTAAATAAGATGCAACAGATCCCTTTTAAATCATGTTTGAGACGTCTAAAAAATATCTAACCTTGGATGTATAATTTATATAAAAAAGTATATCTAAAACAAGACCGCTTCTATCCAATAACACCCATTTTAAACCTCCCATAATGAAAAAATGCGTTTAGTTTTTTCTAAAAGTTAGATTGCCTTAATGAGATCAGATATCTCGGGCTAGAAAAAAAAAACGAATTAAAATACTCTTTGGCAAAACCGCTTTTTCCAAAGCACAGCGCCCCAGCACCTCCGGCCGCCTGAAGCTAAGGTGGGTGTGGGGAATCAGTGTCGATTCACACTTCAGCTGTTAGTCCAGCTCAGGCCAGTTTATGATCTTTAACCGCAATGCAAAGAGTGGTGGCCTGTGTCTTAAAGACAGCTGCTTAAAGAAATCTACGTCTTACAATGGATTCTATTTAAAAGAATTTCTGGACTTTTCGAAGTCAGCCTTGTGACGGACAACGAACATTACAAAGGTGTCCAGTTAAAATGATGGGCAAGCATCTGTTATTACAGATCACTGTGCACATTTCAAAAAATACAGCTTTTTTGGGTATATAAATAAGTGTTCAGACCGGTCCATTACTCAGCAGGCCGTTAATACTGAAAGAGGACACCAAATCTTGTCGGAACCATCAAGGATCACGGTATGGCATATTTTTGATTATTATATGCGCCAAATGAGTATGTTTTTAGAAAACGGATGGATGAACCCTTATATTTTATCCTTAATATGAATAATTTCCAAGCTGATTCTCAAGTGCGTGCGTGCGCGCGCTCGTGTGTACGTATAATATAAGATGCAGCATTTATATCTGCGTGCACGACGATTAATATACAAATTCATAGGACTGAAGCAAACAATATTAGTTTTTTCATACTGAAACGGGCTTTACAATCAAGTAGTTTTTGTCTCGGCATCTGAAAATTCAAACAGAGCCTCTTCTCTGAGAATATTCAGGCATGGTTTAAAAGCGCAGGCCGGTTGTGTATTAGCTCTCGCGTAATAAGAGGTCAGTATTCTGAACTACGTACAGAAGGGCCCGTTTGTGAAATGCGTACTCTTTCGAATCGGGCTCACTGTAGCAGGGGAATCTCTGCACGGGGGTCCGCATGTTTTTAAAAGTCTGGGATATCGAAACATTTTTACTTTATAAACTCTCATTTGTTACAATCAGTTGGAGACAGCCTCCAACGATGAACGGGATACAGGAGCATATATCGAAGCAAATGCTTAATAGACATAAGGCAACTGTGTTTTCATTCATTTCGCTAAATGAAAAGTAATTATTTTAATACAGAATAGCAGCCCCCCAAAGGCCGGGTGATTTTAGACGTGTGAGTAATATAATTAAGTTATTTTTAAAAGTAATCCCACACTACACAAGAGAGAGAGATTCCACGTGTGTTTTAGGATTTGCTGTGGTCAGTGATGATTTTTAATTTTTTTCCTTAGTTCATTTCTATAACATAGTAGCCTTTTGACAAAGGAAAACTCTGTAAATACACTTGTGCATTTAAACGGAGATTTATAAGAAAGCAGGTTTCTACCTTAGCCTGATTACACACCTTATCCCAGTTTTGTACGTGCATGTAAAAGCACTCACTGTTACACTAGCACAAAATTTTGATATTTTATGTCTACTCAAAAAACTAAAATTATTTCTATTAACACAGGTGATAACTGGAAAACATTTCACTATTTTTAATTCAAAAGTTTAAAACAAAAAAACGCCCAATTATGATTTTTATTTTGTCATGGTAGGGTCCTAGGGTGACACCTTTCCCCTTTATACTCTTTCTTATGTAGACCTTAACACATATTCTTACCAAAATAGTTCATCACTTCCCAATTCCTGTAACTTCAGGTAATTAGACAGAGCTCCATAACAGGCAAGAGAAAAGTATTATAGGTCAAATACACAGTGCCATAAAACAAAAGCAAAAGCATAAACTCCAAAAGAATTCTGCCCATTTTTTCCAACAGTTTTCTTGACTGATCTTTGGAATCATCAAAGCCTTTCTGATCACATCCACCCCAAACATAGCATATAACTTAATTTCTGTACTCATTTTAAATGATAGACAGTGGAAAATCCCTAAAGGAACTGGGTAGGAACTGGACACATCTGATATCTTCTATCATATCTTTTTTGCGAACAGAGTTTTTATAACAGTTTTAATCGCGCCCCCTAACGTTTTTTTGAAAGTAGCCGACTAATACCAATATGTCCTTTTTTTAAAATAATGGTAAACTATAGATGCATATTTTATTAAAACTACTTAACTTTTATCAACTTTTATCTAACTCAATATTTATTTTTGTAGTATCAGAATGTAGTTTAAGTGATTTTGTTTTGGGTTCAATAGATGTATTTTTCATATTTTCGAATACTGACCTCTTATTACACCAGAGCTAATACACAACCGGCCTGCGCTTTTAAACCATGCCTGAATATTCTCAGAGAAGAGGCTCTGTTTGAATTTTCAGACGCCGAGACAAGAACTACTTGATTGTAAAGCCGTTTCGGTATGAAAAAACTAATATTGTTTGCTTCAGTCCTATGAATTTGTATATTAATCGTCGTGCACGCAGATAGATATAAATGCTGAATCTTATATTATACGTACACATGAGTGCGCGCACGCACGCACTTGAGAATCAACTTGGAAATTATTCATGTTAAGGATAAAATATAAGGGTTCATCCATTTTCTAAAAACATACTCATTTGGCGCATATAATAATCAAAAATATGCCATACCGTGATCCTTGATGTTTCCGACAAGATTCGGTGTCCTCTTTCAGTATTAACGGCCTGCTGAGTAATGGACCGGTCTGAACACTTACTTATATACCCAAAAAAGCGGTATTTTTTGAAATGTGCACGGTGATCTGTAATAACAGATGCTTGCCTGTCATTTAAACTGGACACCCGTGTAATGTCCGTTGTCCATCACAAGGCTGACATCGAAAAGTCCAGAATTTCTTTTAAATAGAATC
>JANRMT010062796.1:6060095-6071602 GCA_026402145.1 Polypterus bichir lapradei | reverse complement strand
TGTTATATTTGACTAATGGTTAAATGTGTTTGATGATCAGAAACATTGTGTGTGACAAACATGCAAAAGAATAAGAAATCAGGAAGGGGGCAAATAGTTTTTCACACCACTGTACATATATACATATACAGACACACACATTATAATAGTAATAATACATCAATATGTCATCTTGACATTGCTGCTCATAGCATTACCTCAATAATAAAAACAAAAACAGCCACACTCAATTACTTATAAAGTTTAAAATACTCATAAATCTGTAGGATTAGAAATACATGTTATAAGGTCTGTAACTACATAACTACATTCCATGCCCATCTACCTGAAGTATTTTAAAACAACTTACCGGGGTATTTGCTTTGCCAGTTAATATAGTTCGTGCTTTAGATTTATTCATTTTGAAGTTTTTCAGATATGCTTCATAAATCTGCTTAGCAAGGGTTTTCTGATCAGACACCTGACAATTTTCTACTTCTCTCTCACAGGTTAAAATTTCAGCCTTTAACTTAAGCTTCTCAGACTGTGGCATACGCCCAAACCGAATTGCTATAGGGAAAATAAAAACATTAAAGGTTATTGAGGAAAACTTCAAAGCTGGGAAACCAGGATCAATCTCGATAGCATCAGGAACATGGCAGGAGCTAATCTCACAGAAGCCAGATGTACACTATACACGTCTGGAGACAACCATGAAAGAATTGCGCATAAAACTAGGTGGGAATGACTAGATGGCTCACCAGGTGTCACATTTATAAACCAATCGAACACTTCATTAAGGTGGTGCTCAAAGTAGGGTTGGTGATTTTGAACTGGAAAGAACATTGCTCTCATTAACTTGGTCTGACAGATAGCAAGCCTTATGATTATGATAAACTGTACAGTTAAAAACTCCCCTTAAAAAGACTCCCATTACAAATATACAGTATGTATTGCAAATGCAGAGAGTACATTGTGTACATTAAAAATTAACATATTCCTCATGTTGCAAGTGAAACACCTTTCTGTCCACTCAGATTATACATCGGCATTCAAAGACAATGGGCAAGTGAATCTAAATGATATCTTGCCGCAGGTGTTAAGTGTGCTCTCTATTGTTCAGTGCTACAACAATAGTGTAGGAGCTGATGTAAGCTTGAAAGAATTTGCAGCTACTTTACGGCCGTGAAAATATGAACTTCAAAATATGGATTTGAAGGAAATAATTTGTCAAACCCTGTCAAAGGACGGGCACTGCTATTAACAGAACTGATAACGAAGACCCCCAGGTGATGCAGAATTCAGTACTAAAAACATCTGAATCAAATCTGCCAAAGACACCAGCAGAAGAACAATACAGCTGCACAGCATCTACCTTTTGACTGCAATTGAGGCTAAACTAAAATAAGTTAGCATTACTGTCTAACTGAAAATGCAAACATGCCTTGCCAGAATACAGCCACAACATTTTAACATATAGTATATCCACAGATCACGATGCTTATCTAGACTCTGTTTGCTGTTATGGAATATAGTGGTGCAATAGTCAAAATATCAGAAAGATATCATAGCAGACAGAACCACAACTCAAACACATGCAACCAAGTAGCTCTCTTCTGCCACAGCTTTTATTAAAATGTACACATTAATCATTAAGTTTCAGTTACCTTCTACTACTGAGCTCCTGAGTTGATGACAGCAATTTTAGCTTCTTTTCAGTGTCAAGTCATTTTTTTTTAAATATATACTTTGCTTTGCTCTCTTTCTGATGATGGTTTAAAATGCACAGACTGGAGCAATAGAGGGCAAGTGTTTAAAAGAAAAAGCCCTATGGGTATAGCCTTTGCAGTGCAGGATTTTGCCAATATTCACTACAAACTTTTTAATGGGTTTCCTCAGACGTGTATTCTCATTTGAGAATCACGTCTGGCCTTGCGAGAGTCAGCAGGAGAAAACCTTGAATATGATACTAGTTCATCACAGGGTACACACAAACACTTATCCATGCACAATCACATAAGGTAAATTTACATTTATGAGCTAAGCTAACATGGATGCTTTTTGGATATGGGTAAGAAATCAAAAGAAACCAAAGATAAAACTCACAAAGTCATGGATTGAAAATCTAAGCAAATCTCCTGCATGTTCAAGGCAGTGATGGTAAGCACATTCTTCATTCTAACTTATTTAACACCAATTATACTCATCCATGAATTAATCCCACATAATCCTATTACAGGATCACCAAGGGAAACAGCACCATCATGCACAAGGCAAGAATTAAACTGAGAGCCAGTCCATTGCCGAACACATGCACATACACATCCAGACTCACTCACACCAGGCCAATATAGAGCAGCCCATTAACCTAACACAATCATCTTTGGGATGTATAATGAAAAACAAAGGGTCCAAAGAAAAACTCTAGCAGAAAAATGGAAAACAAGCAAATTGTCTGCATGCAGCAATCAGGTCAGGACTCAAACTTACAACCTTGGAGCAGTGAAACAGCGGCACTAAATACTGTACCATTGAGCTACTAGACCCTATTACATACTTAATCACTATTTTTTTTAATTTTTACATTAATTATTTTGAGACTCACTAGATACTGCCTAAAATACTAAAAATCATTAGTAATTATCACTCCTTCCTTTATATATCATCATCAACAGCATGTTCTATTACAGGCAAAGTTAACAGCTTCAATTATTAAAAAAAAAAAAAAAAAAAACTGTGATGCAATGCATTACAGAAAGATACCAGATTCCATACCAGCAAAACATCAAGCTTTATAAATCAAATGCAGTTACAATACAGTATGGAAGATGGGTAGCAAAAATAAAAGAAAGTTGGAGAACAGAAAAGCCTATTTTATTTTGTGTGGAGCTTTTATATTACTAACCTAGAGAAAATGAGCAGTTATTAAATAGCCTGAAAGAACTTCAGTCTGGCATTGAATATCAATCCCGAAGGAATGTCAGAAACAGATCTAAAAAGTTTCAGAGAAAAGCAGAAGCATTGAAAAAGCATAATGAGCACTTGCCAAACATCCTTTGGTATCTTAGGTCACTTAAGCATCTAGTGTCAGAATATAACCTCCTTTTTTGAATTACAATTTGTGAGCAACATAAAGAAGTTTTCTGAAGTGTTGGGACAAACGGTTCTATAAATCTGAAACAGAATTTAAATAAAGATTTAATATTACGAACTGTAGGAGGGCTTCCCAGACAAGCCACCTTATGGACCCGGCAGCAGCATTCTGACTCTCTATTAACCAATATGGATTTCATGTTAGGGGAGAAATTTAATTTAATTAACTTATGAATATTGTAATGCTTCATTGCAACAATCTGAAAAATCAGTGGTGTTTCAGCACTTACTAAATGTGTTTGGCTCATCCTTTCACAAAATATACTAGCTACAATGAATATATGAACAATTTGTTGAGTGTTACGTAAAGGTGCAGAAATATTTAAATATCTCTGGTGATCAAATAATCTTAAGACAGCTAATATCACTGTCTGATTTGTTACACGGTACAAACTGCATTTCATATAGAAAGTAGACTATTGAGTGTATATAACATACTGAAAACAGACTGTTATCCAAATGTTACATTCCATAAAATTGATATGGCAAGGTGTTTTTAGTTAAGCTGGCAATAGGGAGTTTAAAACAAAGTTAGTGATTAAATAAATTGACTACCAAACTTTATGTATGGGGCTGAAAAAAGGCAGACAACGTCACCAAAATGAGTAATAAGACCAAAGGTTAAGTGAAATATTCACAAAAGAAAAACAACACTAGTGATGTGTTGCAATTTCCAAATTAAACATGAGAACATTCAATTTTTAAATTGGTTAATCTATAGTACTTAAAAAATAACCTTCTCTGGCATTTTAATGTTTTATACTACAAAAGCCTTACTTAGGCAGAATGCAGTTGGCAACATGAAACAGCTGCAGCAGCTTGCATGTTTGGTAGCCAGCTTTGGCACTAGTACAGTACTGTCAGATTTTTTTTTTTTAGTGATCATATACAGTAGTTCCTCAATAGTTTCACTGGTCATAGGAGCAGGGCCTTTCCTAACATATATATGCTTATTTAGATAGTGTGTTTTACCATGACAATTTAACAACAGAAATCTTTAAGCTTACTTCCAGCATTCAGGTCTCTAAGTTCACAAAACATTTGTTAAAATGACCTTCATGCACTCTATCACCTGACAGGAAAATGCTCAGCTACTTTAGGCATGATTACAATGTACTCATTAACTATTGCTATACAAACATTACCCGCCACATGAGCTTAAGTAATGGTTGATGGAGTTATAGACACCACTCACCTACGTTGCTGTACATGTCCAATGCAGACTAATGCCAAATAACAACACTGTTTAACATATACTGTCTAGTATATCACTCCCTTAGCTGATTTCATGATCTGTACTTACCCATTTAAAAAAAAAAGTTAAAAATAACAGGTATAAACAGCTATAAACTCTAATCTTATTAGAGTTAAAATATTATTATAATTTGGACCCTTCCTTTCAATTTCGCACAAAATTATTTCTTGTTGCACGATAAAAAAATCCCATGGATAGTTATCATAAAAGCTAGAAAGTATAAAAGAATAATAAAAAGAGAAAAGAATGTAAGACAAAAAGACCAAAAGAAAACAAATACCACATTGCTCCTCTGCTAATCTCTAAAAGTACGTGTAGCCTTGTCTCACAGGTCAGGTGTCTTATGCACCTTTCCACAAAAAGGTACCACACAAAGCAGTTTTATCTTAAACACCTCCTGTATCTTTACAATACCTCTGTGTCTCTTACTCCTGCCAGTTTAGTGCTTGCCACCTGCTGCCCTTCTGATTCCAAGCTCACCCCTGATATGGCTGGAAGGAGTTTTTATGACTTAGCTAGCACTACTTGTGGGTGTGCCCCGAGAATACCTTAAGGATCAAGACTAGCATTTGAAGCCGATGGGACCACCTTCATAAGAATCTACCTTGTAGCACCTTATGTCCCTGGAATCCTGGACTACACTTATAGGATGAAGAAACCCCCAAAATGCCTGCCCATTCTAATGTGCATCGGGAAGACATTAATATAGGACAGGGCCTACTTGCTGCCATCTTATATACTGGGGAACTCTGCTTTACTAGTTTCCCACACATCCTTTACTTCTGACTGTTGCAGGAGTACACAATTCCAAGCTTCTCACTTTCATCTCCAGATGATAAATCGAACACTAACAGAGGGACAAACAACCCTGTTAAACACTGTGGTGAGTGTTCCCTGGCATCTTGAGAGTCCATCCATCTTTCCATTTAATATTGTACACAAGTACAACTCACTCAATTTCAGTAACATTAATGGAGCAGCCAACATGATAATGGGACCTAGTGCACCCTGTTAGTGGCAGCCTATTTATATTAACAAGGTACAAGTGCTATCAGCTGTCTGTTAGGTTGCCTTATGGCCCTCCTCCTGTCCTGAACAGCATGCTACAGACTGTAGTTCCAGTATCAACCAGGTACTCCTTTACAATGTACATTTACTTCAACTTTCTCATATACAGTATAAGGAGATAAAAAACTATTAAACTAAATTTGAAATCTCAAAATAGTGAAACTGTTTAACTGCCAATGGATTTATAGTAGGTTAACTTTTTAATTGTTAAACATGATAAAATTAATTTATACAATTATTGCATGATTTTTACAAACCCCAAAAGGTTTTACACAAAATTTTCAATTGAAGTCTAATGTATGCAAACAATAACAAAATATAAGAAAGCAATTTCTGACACACAATCTCACAGTACATGTTGAACAGCCAATCCAATGTCATACAAAAAAAATTCTGTTGTCTTTGTGACCAAAGGCAATAAAACAACTAAACTAATAACCATATATGTGCGGCATAAAGTAAATACAGCATATGAAAATGCTTGTCATCTTCATTTAATGTACCCACTAAAGACACATATTACTTTAGAATACTCCAACAGTCTCACTGGGAAATACTTCATCTGCACAATAGTGTATTTTCATCTTTCAACAAGTATTCAACAATTCCAAGAGGCACAGCAAATTCTAGACTTTACTTTCAATACCACTGGATAGTAGCATTTCTTTTTCTTTTACAAATGTACACATTATTCAGACTTGAAAAGAAACATAAGGGCAATTTTGATTTTCTTGTTTAAAAAAAAATAATATTTGTATCAGTGTTTTTTGTCACATATTGATATAAAATTGTTTTGGGATTAAATTTAATGATGCGTACACCATGTTCTTTCTGACAATTTGTTATGAAGCCAAGAAACAAGCTGTAAGACACCAATATTAGAAAGAAGAGTAAATTTGCAGCACAGTTTGGCCTAATGTTCAAAACACTGATCCTGCCTTGATAAAGAAAAAAAGATTGTGTATTTTCTTTTTACATAGTTGCCTAACCAGTCTAAACAAGAGGTGGAGAGTTATTTAAAACTAACTGATTGCATTTTTTTCATTAGTAAATGTTGGTATCACATACCATCTTAAAGGCCAATTTACAGAACTGGCTATCAATGTTCTTAACTCTAAATAAAAACACTTATTTTGTAAAATATCAACTTAGTTAGCATTTTCCCATTAAATATTGCTAATGGCAGGAGAAATTCTAGAGGGCCCAATGAATAAAACGGATGAAGTTAATGGCAAAGATATAACTGAGTATCTCGGAAAGCACAGTACTAATGTTGAAACCTATAGTGTAGATGAATAAAATTAAATTACAGGATTTTTTAAAATAAAAGATCATTATTTGGCTTGCTAAAATAAATAGCCCGTACATTGTGTTTAGAACATTGGCTAGTTTGAAAAACAGGAAATGTGAAGTGCCATGTAAACTCCTGCTTAATGTAAGCAGCACTGTTTTTAATCACCTTTTTTAATGAATTTAAGCTTAAAGATCGTAAGAGCTTAAAGACCATGTATAACACATAAAACACAATCTATTAAAATATAGGGTGGTCCAGATCTAATTATGTAATTTTCATTATGCTATAACTTATTAAGTTTATTACATAGAGAATTCACAAGAAAATCTTTTTGTTGCCGATAGATGGTAGCACCTGCCCTGCATTCCAAAATGGCAGGGAGATGGTTGTCAGTCGAACAGCGGGTGCAATGTGTTCGCCTTTTCATAATTGCATAATTAGATCTGGACCACCCTGTACAGCATAATTAATAAAACATCTCCTAAAGAGAGTTAACATGCATTAAAATTATACTCAACATTTAAGTTCCATCTTACCCCATTTGGAGAGCTATGTGAATCTAAGGCCCATTATACAACAGTTCTTTCACATATACCAAAAACAAAAAAGAAGACAATGAAAGTAGGAGGCCGAGGCCCAGCAACATTAAGAAATTCTTGTGAAGTTCTAAAAAAGCTTTGCACCGTTCCTCATAAAGAACATTGGACTCTGGTGAGTTTTAATATTAAAAATATTATATTGCTTCTTCACTAAGTAATAAAAAGTGGGATAAGATTCTTTCAATTAAGTCAAATAAGTCAACTTGCAGGTAATTAATTAACTTAGTGTTTAAGATCACAGCAAGTTTAATGTTATAAAAATCCTTCCACTGTCTTAGGATCAGAAATAAATCCAACAGTATCTAACAAACAGGAAAATATTTTCCCTCAAAGTGGCTTTAACTTAGCATAATGCCAAAGAATACAACCTCATGAGGTCAAGGCTTGATAGCATCAAACATGAATTATGGTCCAACACCTAATATATTTTTAATAGTTTTAATCTTTATAGATATATACAATGTATGTTGAAATGAATGGCACAATGTTTTGTACAAATTAATGAAAAATGCATATTATGAATGACTGAATTACATACTTTGCCTAAATACTTATATTGATATGGAGAGATGTTTCCAGCAGGAAAATAGTTGATATATTCTATATTAGGTGATTATTACTGTTATTATTAATTGATTATATTCTCCCCACTGCTAGATATAATGAATTGCTGGAAGATCAGGCAAGTCTCATTGCTGAATGAGGATGTTTTTTATTGTTTAGCTAAAACAATAGAAAAAGACCTCCCTACAATAATAATATCAGGTTTTGTTAAAGGCAGACACCTACAGTCAAATATTCAGTGACTGATTGATGTGGCACACAATCTTTTAATATCTGAAGTTCCTGAAGTTTGCTATCTTGGGATGAAGAAAACCTTTTCAATAATGCGGAATAAGTATAACAGAAATGAGGGTTTAGCCAACATATTTGTTCTTGGATCAAGCTATTTATTATACACCAGCCTAGAAACCTCCATCTATGTAAAAAATATAAATTTAGAATACTTCATATAAGAACCCAAAACAAGCCTGTCTCCCATTGGTAAAGCCCATTGCAATTGCTATCAAACCATAACAAAAATCAGACTGAAAAGGAATTATAAGTGAAGGATTGAATCAAAAACATTCTTTATTCTGTTGACATGGTTATTTTTATTATTGATCTAAACTCATTGCCAAATACACTATATATGTAGATTGATTGTTTCAAAAAGATATTTGGGTTCAAATTAAATTTGACTAAAAGTGTGCTTTTTCAGTCAATTCACTTCCACATCAAATTAAATTTGAGTTTTTTTGTTAACCTTTTTGGAATTACAGTCACATAAAACTGAAAGATTATACAGGTATATACTATATTCATAAATTATATCTATACTTATAAAAGGCAAAGCCCTCACTGACTGACTGACTCACTCACTGACTCACTCACTGACTCACTCACTCACTCATCACTAATTGTCCAACTTCCCGTGTAGGTAGAAGGCTGAAATTTGGCAGGCTTATTCCTTACAGCTCACTTACAAAAGTTAAGCAGGTTTCATTTCGAAATTCTACGCGTAATGGTCATAACTGGAAGCTGTTTTTCTCCATTTACTGTAATGAAGATGAGCTCGAAAGCCGTGGGGGCAGAGTTTCGTGTGACATCATCACGCCTCCCACGTAATCACGCAGTACGTACAAAACCAGGAAGAGCTCCAAAAAGCGCTGAGGAAAACATGCATTATATAATTGAGAAGGCAGCGAAACAATAAGAAGTGAGCAAGTGACATATACAACCATATTCATGAGTGATGCTACTACGGAAACCAAGCACGGTGTAAACCTAAACTTTAAATTAAGTTCATAGACACGCTGCCACTAGCGTTTGTAATTTAGTGCCTGCCCATATAAGGCCGTCCGTCAGCGGCAATCCAATAGAAACACTGCCACTAAATATTCACGGGTGAAGGACTGTGCTTATGCAGAGGAAGATGAGATGGTCAGGGTGGTGTTTGGCACAAACTCAGCGAAACTGCGAGAGAAAGTTTTAAGTGCCGGGACTTGGGTAACATTAAATACAGCCATGCACATAGCACGACATGGCACCAGCACAGCTGGGAAAGTTCGATGCATGTACACCGAGCGGCTCACGTGAACTGACACAGTGCACAGACAAAAAGCAACAGTTCCAAAGAGCGCTGAACAAAAACCGAATTACACAATTGAAAAGGCAGCAAAAAAATATGAAGCATCTGATACATACAAGCGTATTCATAAGTGCAGCTACTGCGGAAACAAAGTACACGGTGGAAAAAGTCAATGTCCCGCTAAAGGAAGACAATGAAAAAAAAAAACCCCGTGCATGCAGTGTGTCAGGTCTCAGATAAAGAAGAAGACGAGCTGTTTATTGATGCAGTAAGAAACGAATCGATGAATGAAACCTGTTATCTTTACAACGATTGACAAACACGGAATGTAACTTGAACACAACATACCCTACAAATACGAACCTGATTGAAAGAAATAATGATAATCAAATCCTTGATGACAGCAACACTCAATAACACTCACAAAACAATTACTGTATATTGACAGTCATGTTACGTTATTTTTAAAATGTTCCCTTTTCTTTTTCATAGCTTCTTTAACACACTACTTCTCCGCTGCGATACGCGGGTATATATATATGTATATATACCCCGATTTACATACTCGAATAATGGATACTTTATTCGCCATCAATGATTGTTTTGGTAAAGCCATACTCAGTGTATTCATTAGATGAACGGTAAAAAAGTAAGAGCGAAGGGAGGGTGACTTATTGAGGCATGCAGGTAAAACCACAATAGCACGCGGGCTCGATGTACGAAAAAATATATCTTTTCAAGTTCTATTTAGTCCATATGTGTCAAACGCAAGGGCCGCGAGCCACATCCGGCCCGGCGTGTAATTATATCCGGCCCGCGAGATCATTTTATATACTGTATTATTGTTATTAATGGCCCGGGTATATGAAGCACTGGTAACACAATAAACTACAGATCCCATAATGCAGCGCTTCAGCTGCCTTGCCGAACACTTACCGCGTTAATCAAGTCTAGCTTATGATGCTGCAAGTTATTGCGAAGCTAGCCCACACGATGCTGAAGAGAAAAGTTGATTCTGAAAATAGAGCCTTTAAAAACCGATGGGAGGCTTTGTATATGTTTACTGACATTGCCGGTAAACCCGTGTCTCTCATTTGTGGAGCTAATGTGGCTGTAATTACAGAATTTAATCTAAGACGGCACTATGAGACAAAACATCAGGATAACCTGAAAGAACTGAATGCAATGCAGAAGATACAGAAAGCAGAAGAGTTAAAGAAGAATCTGACACTTCAGCAGACGTTTTTACCCGTGCACAATCACAAAGTGATTTCAAGTGAAGCTGCTTTTATGGGAGACACAAATGCACCAGTGCAACTTGCCCCACTTTCCCTGTTGCCAAGTAATGTTGAACCAATTCGGCACAACGGTGTTCCCAAATACGCACTTTGCTGATAAACTGAGCGCACTGCGCACTGAGTTCGCACGGCGCTTTGGTGACTTTGAAGAACAAAAAAAGAATTTTGACTTGTTTCGCAACCCATTTGCCGTCGATGTGGAAACTGCACTCATGCAGATTCAGATGGAGGTGATTGAGCTGCAGTGTAATGGCACACTGAAGGCAAAGTACGATACTGCAGGGCCTGCACAGTTTATTCACTCCATTACCGCAGAAATGCTCCAGCTCCATCTACATGCGGCTCGAACCTTGTGCATGTTTGGTAGCACATATCTGTGTGAGAAGCTCTTCTCAGTGATGAAGACTAACAAAACAGCACACAGGAGTCGCCTCACTGATGAGCACCTGCAGTCCATCCTGAGAATCTCCACAACACAGAACCTCACACCAAACATAAACGAACTTGTTGCCAAAAAAAGATACCAGGCGTCCAGCTCTAAAATGACATATGAGCAAAGACAACTGAATGATTTGATTTGTTATTGCTGAAAAGAACACATTTTATTTATATTTCCAGGTTTTGTTATGCAGCATGTTCATATTTGAAATTGTATAATTTTGACAGGATATATTTTTATTTTTTGGAGAGCAAAATCTTTTGGGATATTTAAAATCTAAGTTTATTTTTT
>JANRMT010062796.1:6049457-6059995 GCA_026402145.1 Polypterus bichir lapradei | reverse complement strand
GACAATAATGAATATATAAAGTTATAAACCATGAATCTACTGGTGCTTATAAAGGAACTCCTGAATGGATTTAAAGGTACAAATTCACTACATATCACTTTCGAGTAGTTTATAAAATCATTAAGTATGGTACACCATGCTATGTAGACGCTGCCTAGATCACATTGTACTTACAAACTGAACAACAAAAACACTGTTCAGGGGTGTGAACATGATGTCATCAGTGATACTTAACATGATAAAAGTTTTATTGTCTTGGGTGGGAGAAAATGTTCATGAGTTGCTCTCACAGGCAAACAAAGTTTACAATAAACACAAGCTTAATTTTTAAAGAAGAACCACGGCTAAAACTTAAATCCAAACTTTAATAAAATAGGCTTATTCAATTGCAAAAACCCAAATTAATTTAGGGTACAGTATGTGGCCTTACAGATGAAAACGAATAGTGCCATTTCTCATTAGGCAGATTCTTATCTCCAAGGTGATGTACAAAAAATGTGATATATTACATCATATATGTAAATACTGTACATGTCGGGGTCACAGTCCGGGAAGTGTACTGCACACCAAACTGTCTTCTTGACCCCCTATTAGTTCATAACTGAAGATGGAACAACAGTGAACGAGAGACAACAACCAGGTTCAAATTATCCACAGTCCAAGGTGCATATTTATTTAAATCAAAAAGTGTCCAAGGTACAGTTAATGTTCAACACATAAATATTCATAAACAGAAAGTGCATTAAAGAGAATGTCATAAACAGTTAAAATTCACTCAAGTTCCTTCTGCAGTATCTCTAAAATGTTCCCTTTGCATCTTCAGCCTCCAAAAAGGAATAACCCTGCACAAGTGGTGACTACCTCACTTCATTTGCCACCCTGCCAACAAAGTGATGCCTGGTTTGCCCCGCTTAATCCATCAGAGTGCCAGATCTTCAATGGCCAGGCAGACCATAGCTCATCCTCCAGTGAATTTACCTGTCTCCGCTGCTCTGACTCAGCAGCATTGACACCCATTCCTCCAGGCTTGGCTGCACCTCAAAGCTCTTTCACTGGTATGGCTGGACGGGACGCAGGGAGCCCTCTCTGCTACCTCTGAATTGGTATCCGCAGAGTACAAACTGGTTCATCAGTCTCCCTGCCTCTTCAATCCCATTACAAGACTGACACTTCATCACGCCAAAGGAAACCACATACTGCCACAAATTGACTTCATAACTGATAACTAAAAAACTAAACTCCTCTTTTCATTTCCCCACTCTGTTTACTGTATGTGATACAGGTGAGGAGTAATATGTATATATATTTTGATTTATGACCAGAAGTTCCGCCCCTTACACCTGATTGGTGGATTTTAATGATGCGCCCTGCCCCTGCACCTGTTTGCCCCCGCCTTGCCCCCACCCCCAACCACCTGTTCGGCCACCTGTTTGCCCCCCTCCTTACCCTGCCCCATCCACCTGTTTACCCCAGGAAACTGTCAAGGGCATTTTGATGGATGTCTTCCCCCTCCTTGAACCCCCCACCATCCCCCCACCCGCTTCCTAGCCCCCCTTTTTCCAAGACAAGTTCAGGCATGTCTCCGGCCTGAAGGGCCTGCCTATGACCCCGGTCAGGCAGCACCTGTTGGTTGGCCCATCCACTTCCTGGACCCATCTCCCAAGGATATACACACACACACACATGCTCCGGCCGGACCAAGCTACCATATTGCCATTCCTTCCAATATTGCTTTGGGTAAGAATCCTTGTATCTATGTAACTATTATTTTTAAAATATCTATCTAATCTTTGCTTTATCTAAGTCAAAACAGCCTTTCCTTCCCATCTCACTGAAAATCCTTTCACAGAACAACAACTGAATCTTCCAACTCACAGACAGGCACGGCTCTGAAAAAAGCCTTCAACATCGCACACAGAAAGGAAATGTCAGGCCGCCTCTGCGCAGCCCAGCTTTTAGCAGCCCCCTGTGCGCGCCCCGAACAGGCACGTAGCTGTAGCTGTAAGCTGCAACCTGTATGACCCCCGGAGCGCTGAGAGCCGTCAGCCTCTGTCGGCCATATGCTCAGAGCGCAGACACGGGTTGAGTCAGCCCCTGCTGATGCTGTGAAACGCGATTGCCTTAACACAGTGGTGTGCTTTGAGCACCGAAAACCCCTGCTCCCCTGCCCGCTCAGCGCTGATTCAGTCCCTGTGCGCGCATGCTTGTCAACAGCTGAGCGTAAACCCTCCTTCTTCCATCCCCATGCGCTGGGCACGCAGCTACTTTTTCCCAAGATGGAAGGATCTTTAAAAGTTAAAGGTTTTAATGATAACATGTAAAACACGAGATAACTAGTTCGATATAAGCCCTTTAAAAATCACACAGTTAAATAAGATGCAACAGATCCCTTTTAAATCACGTTTGAAACGTCTAAAAAATATCTAACCTTGGATGTATAATTTATATAAAAAAGTATACGCGTATCTAAAACATGACCACTTCTATCCAATAACACCCATTTTAAACCTCCCATAATGAGGAAATGCGTTTAGTTTTTTCTAAAAGTTAGATTGCCTTAATGAGATCGGATATCTTGGGCTAGAAAAAAAAAACAAATGAAAATACTCTTTGGCAAAACTGCTTTTTCCAAAGAACAGCACCCCAGCACCTCCGGCCACCTGAAGCTAAGGTGGGTGTGGGGAATCAGTGTCGATTCACACTTCAGCTGTTAGTCCGGCTCAGGCCAGTTTATGATCTTTAACCGCAATGCAAAGAGTGTCTGGTGGCCTGTGTCTTAAAGACAGCTGCTTAAAGAAATCTACGTCTTACAATGGATTCTATTTAAAAGAAATTCTGGACTTTTCGATGTCAGCCTTGTGACGGACAACGGACATTACACGGGTGTCCAGTTAAAATGATGGGCAAGCATATGTTATTACAGATCACCGTGCACATTTCAAAAAATACCGCTTTTTTGGGTATATAAGTAAGTGTTCAGACCGGTCCATTACTCAGCAAGCCGTTAATACTGAAAGAGGACACCGAATCTTGTCGGAAACATCAAGAATCACGGTATGGCATATTTTTGATTATTATATGCGCCAAACGAGTATGTTTTTAGAAAACGGATGGATGAACCCTTATATTTTATCCTTAATATGAATAATTTCCAAGTTGATTCTCAAGTGCGTGCATGCGTGCACTCGTGTGTAGGCGCATGACCGCGCTCGTGTGTGCGTATAATATATGATGCAGCATTTATATCTATCTGTGTGTAAGACGATTAATGTACTAATTCATAGGACTGAAGCAAACAATATTAGTTTTTTCATACCGAAATGGGCTTTACAATCAAGTAGTTTTCGTCTCGGCGTCTGAAAATTCAAACAGAGCCTCTTCTCTGAGAATATTCAGGCATGGTTTAAAAGCACAGGCCAGTTGTGTATTAGCTCTGGCGTAATAAGACGTCAGTATTCTGAACTACGTACAGAAGGGCCCGTTTGTGAAATACGTACTCTTTCGAATCGGACTCACTGTAGCAGGGGAATCTCTGCACGGGGGTCCGCATGTTTTTAAAAGTCTGGGATATCGAAACATTTTTACTTTATAAACTCTCATTTGTTACAACCGGTTGGAGACAGCCTTCAACGATGAACGGGATCCAGGAGCATATATCGAAGCGAATGCTTAATAGACATGTGTTTTCATTCATTTCGCTAAATGAAATGTAATTATTTTAATACAGAATCTAGCCCCTCAAAGGCCGGGTGATTTTAGATGTGTGAGTAATATAATTAAGTTATTTTTAAAAGTAATCCCACACTGCACAAGAGAGACAGATTCCACATGTGTTTTAGGATTTGCTGTGGTCAGTGATGATTTTTAATTTTTTTCCTTAGCTCATTTCTATAACATAGGAGCCTTTTGATAAAAGAAAACTCTGTAAATACACTTGTGCATTTAAACGGAGATTTATAAGAAAGCAGGTTTCTACCTTAGCCTGATTACACACCTTATCCCAGTTTTGTACGTGCATGTAAAAGCACTGTTAAACTAGCACAAAAGTTTGATATTTTCTGTCTACTCAAAAAACTAAAATTATTTCTGTTAACACAGGTGATAACTGGAAAACATTTCACTATTTTTAATTAAAAAGTTAAAAACAGAAAAGCCCAATTATGATTTTTTTTTGTCATGGTAGGGTCCTAGGGTGACACTTTTCCCCTTTATACTCATTCTTATGTAGACCTTAACACATATTCTTACCAAAATAGTTCATCACTTCCCAATTCCTGTTACTTCAGGTAATTAGACAGAGCTCCATAACAGGCAAGAGAAATGTATTATAGGTCAAATACACAGTGCCATAAAACAAAAGCACTGAACGCCACACAACCTGGTATTGCTAGATGTTTGGTTTTTTTCCAGGTAACAAAATACATTTTCAGTAGCCACGTAAAATGACCAGTTGCTTTAACATGAAAATAAAGCATCTTTAGAAAATAAAGCGTCTAAAAGCATCTTTGTAAAGGTCAAATTTTAAAACATAAGAAAAATCCTTGTTTCCAAAAGAGTTCTGCCCATTTTTTCCAACAGTTTTCTTGACTGATCTTTGGAATCATCAAAGCCTTTCTGATCACATCCACCCCAAACATAGCATATAACTTAATTTCTGTACTCATTTTAAATGATAATAGACAGTATAAAGTCCCTAAAGGAACTGGGTAGGAACTGGAGACATCTGATATCTTCTATCATATCTTTTTTACGAACAGAGTTTTCATAACAGTTTTAATCGCGCCCCCTAACGTTTTTTTGAAAGTAGCCTACTAGTACCAATATGTCCTTTTTTTAATTAATGATACACTATAGATGCATATTTTATTATAACTACTTAACTTTTATCAACTTTCATCTAACTCAATATTTATTTTTCTAGTATCAGAATGTAGTTTAAATTATTTTGTTTTGGGTTCAATAGATGTATTTTTCATTTTCATTTTCGATTCTTTTTCTTTTTTTCACATCTTCGCGCCCCTTTTTTGTTACTTCGCGCCCCCTAAGGTGCCATCCCCACAGTTTGAGAACTACAGTTGTAGAAGATTATTTGTAAAACACTCTGTGGCACTTCAATTAGATTTCCTTGGTTATTCAGCCGTCCATCGGTGTTCCATTTTTGTTATAAATTGTATTTAGTCTCTATTTACTAAACATTTTATGTTGAATAGAAAACAGTTATCTTGTTCAGGTTTTAATTTAAAACCGCATTTTCATCAACAGGCCCTTTGGTACTCAGGATGCTTTGTATAATACAAAGTTTTAGAAATTCTGTTAATGCTTGGTAACAGCCTTCCATTTTACATCAGTTATGAGCCCCTGAAAAATAAGAAAAATAAGGTTATAGTATGTTATTGGAGCCTATACACTACAGGGCCGATGATTAGGCTTATGCTGGACACGTTAGGCAAATCAGAATGGAAATCTTTTAGTGAATAGTTACATAATATTATATGTGTTAGCACAAGATTTAAAATTTTACTAAAACTGTGGTTTATTCTTTCTTTTAGGTAGTCCAGGTTATATAGAACAGCTATCATTGAAAACTGCTTTTCCCCTCTGTTTGTGAAAAAGCACCCTTTGTTTTAGTAGGATTCAGGGTGAAAGGGGATGTAAGTTTAAACTGTGATTCCAAGAGTCAACAAGTGTCTGCAATCTTCTTGAATACGAGTCAAAGGACCAGGGTTTGTGCCGGGATTATAGTCAGGGTCAGAGTTAAGCTAGACATTATTATTACAAAATGTAACATTGACTCGCCCATATCATAAATATAAGATAGTAAAAACTAAAGTTTACAAATACTAAGTCACAGAGGAGATTACAAACATATTAAGACCGGATCAACAAGGGATCACCCCAAGCTCATAGCACACTACAACAGAACCTACGTGTTCGGAGGTATATTATCAGCTAAGCTGTCATCTATTTAGCCAGTTCCACGGGGTTGCAAAGAGTTGGGGAAAACATTATTTAACATCTGCTAGCTAGTATGAGGCTAATTAACATTAGCCGGTTATTGCTAGAATCTTATCTGGAACTAAAAGTCAGGTTTGTGTTCCTCCTGATTCAGGAAGAACATTAAATATTGGAGTTTAGAATATTAACTAGACTGGTAGTCTTGATGTTAAGGACATTTGTGCCAAAATAAATAAATAAAGTTAATTATGAAGTAAATAATTACATGAAAAAGTGGAGTTATAAAGGAGTTATTACAATTTGAAAAACTGCTGTGATGTATAAAAAACATTGATAGGTGACAACCAGCATGAAAAGAAACCTTTGAAATAAATAATAAGCTTTTTTGACATGCGCAGTCTGGAATAGTCTGAATATGTCTTAAAGAGTTCATTTTTTAATAAAACTTAAAAAGGCAAATTAAAAATATTAAATAGTAAACCTGAATAAAACACAGAAGTATCATTTAATGATATCAATTAGTGTTAAGTATTATCAAGCACTGGGATCTATTTATAAGGATTATTTAATTTAGTTATAAACAAAATGATTGCTTGCATTTTGCTTTGAAATTAACAATAGTTTGATACAGCTTTAAGAATTAGAATGCAAGACAAACCTATACACTTAATAACAAATGTTGCTGATTCAATAGGAGTATCTCAGATCTCTGTTTTATTATAACCTTTTGACAAGAAGCCCCTGGTCAGGGAAGTATACCACATATATTGAAAATGAACAGCGCTGACATGCTAACTAAATAGATATAAGATATTTTAGAATATGGACCTTTACGCTAAACCCATGATTCTGACAAACTAAAGGGTCTTCAGTTAATTGTCAAACATCCTGCGGGGGCTATGGATCTTGTAATGGAGAGTGCAAAAGATTCTATAATCTTTATTCTTTAAAGGTCAATATGACGGAGATCTAGAGCCTGTGTCCACAGTGTTAACCAAACAAAGGAGATGATGTTCAAAATTCACCTAGGGTTTTTCAGAAGAGATAGGACAAGTGCGGCGTGTGTTCTGTATTCTCTTTTCTGTATTAACTATTCACAATGACCATACTCCCGAGACCTTAGTTTTTTTTTATGCAGAAGTACATTTTCACAGACCCGAATAAGAGACATCCATCAAAATGCTCTTGACACAAAGGAGGCCCAATCATGCCGGTGGGGTGGGAGTCTCCTTTCAAAGAGTCTTTGCCCCCAACCAGCCTGGATTTGTCGGGCTATAAAAAACTTTTTCATGTTTTGAACGGTTAACAATCAACATCTCTCCGGCTATGCTCCTGATCAGGCATGATGGTCTAAGGCCACCTACAATGGCCTGTTTTGACCTGAGGCTATCGTGCCCGACTCTGAGTACTCTACGCCTAACAGCTAACCTCCAGACGAGCATTCTTAGCCAGACCTTCTTATGCCTTGAACTGACCAGATATAGGATCCTGAGCCTCAGGTACCTGCCCAAGGTGATATGTATTGGTCGGATCGTTTCCTGGAGAACCGCGCAGTACCTGACATTTTTGTATCTGCTAATGATGTTCCAGGGCTCCTAGCAGGGGGTGAGGAGATAGCCATTCAGACCATGCAACAAGAAAATGCCGTGGATGACCTGGTACAGGCGCCGGCCATTTGGAACATATCACCCAAGGATGGGATTATGCAGACATGGCCCTTGAACAAACTGACGGACCCTGAGTGAGACATTTCGAAAGGCTCTGAAACTGTTCAAGACGGCGGCTCTGCCGGATATAATAACAGATCGGCACCTAAAATGTGCAGGGCCGGGATGTTTAATAGACCAACCCAGCCAGACACGGCCTACGTGTCTGTTTGAGACTGACCGGCTCAGCAGCAGCGGCTGTCTGTTTTCTGCAAACCGTGGCTCAGGAGCCTGGTCATAAAGACTCTGGGCTGATTCAACATCTTTCTGCCTTTTCACCAGATTCACGCCTTTGTACAAAATGCTGTCGACAATCGGAAAAATGAACATTCTATTCAGGAGTCGATTGTACAAGCCTTTCATAGCATGGACGCTGACTCTTACTCAAAAATACCTGAAATAGCCGAGACTTTCTCTAAACGCCATTTTATGGACCTAATAGGTCTGATGGACCTTTAAGGTTTTATGGGTATACGACCTGGAAAATCAGATTAAGTGTCTGAATTGAATCTACCAGTGAGATCACATGTTTTTTGTCTGCTTTTAATCATGCTGTTTAGTTGTAATATTATGTTTTGAAGTGGTTGGTAACAACTCTTTCAATTTTAATATTGTTTTTGAAAATGACCAATAAAGTACCATTTGATTTTTAAACCCTAACCCTAATTTCTTCCACCGTGGATGGAGGGTCGTTGAAAAAGTTTTTTATAGCCCGACAAATCCAGGCCGGTTGGGTGCAAAGACTCTTTGAAAGGAGACTCCCACCCAACCGGCCTGATTGGGCCTCCTTTGTGTCAAGAGCATTTTGATGGATGTCTCTTATTCGGGTCTGTGAAATGTACTTCTGCATAAAAAAACCTCAGGTCTCGGGAGTACGGTCATTGTGACTACTTAATACAGAAAATAGAATACAGAACACACGCCACACTTGTCCTATCTCTTCTGAAAAACTCTAGGTGAATTTTGAACATCATGTCCTATGTTTGGTTAACACTGTGGACACAGGCGCTAGATCTCCGTCATATTGACCTTTAAAGAATAAAGATTATAGAATCTTTTGCACTCTCCATTACAAGATAAACTCCAGCTGAAAGAGTAGAGCTGTCCTACTATTTCTAGGAGCACTTTTGCTGTGGGGGTTGAATGTTGGCAGAGTGGTTACTGTCATTACTCTTTTATTATAATTCCATCAATGTTCATGTATTATAATATTATTTCACCAAACATGTAGTCTTTTTTGAAGCCAGGTGCCATGCATAAATGTCTGTAAGACCCCTTAGAGCAGGTTTATACTTTACGCTCAGAACGCCTACGCAACATGGCTGCCACGCGTTCCCAGCATTCATTTGACGCATGCCCTGAGCACGTCCTCAGAAATTAACGTAACATGTGTGCGAGCTGCAGTACCAGCAAAAATTTGGGGGGCACAGTGTGATCAAGTTGGAATGTGAAGTCAGTCTCTGTTTACTATCTACATGTAACAGAAAGCTGCTTTGTGGAGCCTACAGGATTTATATGCATGCTTCAATGTTTGATGAATGGTTCAATGTGGTGAAGCAAAATGCTGACATACAAATGCATTCATGGTGCTTTTAAATTCAAGCGTTGCATATTCCCTAATGGCGCAAAACATTTTAAAAGTCACACATACCATCTTCTGTGGCTTCTTTTTTTTTTGCACCTTCACAACAGCATCAGAATGTACAGCAGTGTATTTGAGCCACAGAGAAAAAATAAAGGACACAGTGAAAAGGTTTATTTTGGTTAAAGTGGAAATTTCAATTTTAATCTCGAAATGTCCACTTTAATTTCGTAGTTAATTTTATCATTAAAGTAGACCGTCGTAAACGTCATCTTTAAACGGACACAGTTGTTAATCGCTATGTGCTTCTGGGGCTTCCTCCTGAACTGACAGCAGTGGCAAGCAGCAATTGCCACAAATAACACATTTAATTTATGATATTCCAGCTCTCTGTACATTTAGAATCCTTAGAGTAATACTTGATATCACTTTCATGATGAAATGCATTAATGTATATATATTACATTTTACAAATAAATCGTTAACATCATTTAAATAATGAATACTATTAGTAATTAAACATGTGGGGGTGGCATGATGGCAGAGCGGTAGCACTGCTGCCTCACAGTAGGGAATCATGTTTCTGGTGTTCCGTACTTGGAGTTTGCATGTTTTCCTGGTGGTATTTCACAGTGTGTTCCAGTTTCTTTCCAAGGACATGAAGGTTTGGGGATTTGGTGTTGCTAAAATGACGCTAGTGTATGTGTGTGGTTGTATTCACCTTGAGATGAACTGATGCCCCGTCCAAGAACTGTTTCTACCTCGCTCCCTATGCTTGCTGGAATGGGCGCATCCCTGGATTGATGGATGTAATCATTAAAAATCCTTTTCAGAGATATTGTGGCAAGGTGTCCTCAGAATTTAATGAATGTTTCAGGCAATTCACAACACAGGGAAGCCAAACATTTTCTCACCATGATGATATCTTGCACGGCTGCCTGGTGGAATCTTCCAGATTTAGGTAAAGTATGAATACAACTTTCTTCTTTATTTTTGTGCATTTAAACGGGATTACCGGGTGGTACCCCAACATTTGTCTCTGCTTCCGACTGCTTCCTTGCTGCCGGACACCCAGGGTACTCTTCTAATTTTTCTATTTTCATTAAAAGTAGATATGTGTTCTCGTTATGAACATTCACCCTAGAGAGGGGTTTTCAGAAATAGATTTGTTTCATAAATTGGTGAAGACTGTAAATTATAAATTAAATGCAAATAAATTTAAATGGACAATAGCAAAACCAAATTTCTACCCACATAAAACACTCATAATGATAATTTCATAATTTCACCAAGAG
>JANRMT010062796.1:6022299-6036681 GCA_026402145.1 Polypterus bichir lapradei | reverse complement strand
CATCAGCAAAACAATATGAAATTAATTCAGATCAAATGCCCTATTTTCTATTCACCAGTAGAGAACACGGGAAGGGAATGGTTTAAAAAACAGTAATCAGTCAGAGATAAAGAAAGAATGTTTAGAGGATTGGACATAAGCCAGGCCAGTTCCTGGTAATCCCCTCTTCCCTAAGAAAGTATCTTATTGCAGCCCATACCTGAACTCTAATTGTAAAACAAACATGAAAACAACTGGTCTTGTCAATTTCCCGGGGTAAAGGCATTCACTGTATGTATTTTTATGCACTATTAGATTTGATTAAGAGGAATGGAAAATGTATGAATGTACTAGAACTAAATGCAAACTAAATCAGTAGTCAGATTTAAAGAAAAAATGAATAACTGCTTGCTAGTTTATTAGATGTGCTTTTGTTCAATTATATTTACAGAGGTGGGAAATGTTGAGGATGAATCACAAGACATACAAGAGGGAGAGATAGGTGAGTGCATAACTCTGTTTTTATGTTAATTACCTCACAGCTTACTGAAGTAACTTCTGTTTTTTTACATATATATTTAGAGCAGCATAGTGGCAACAATGGTTTGCATTACATACTCCTCAGTCTAGTGCTGTTTTCTACATAGGCTCTTCTCTGAGTACTTTGCGTTTCCTCCAAGATGGAACAAAGTGAAGGTCTGAGAAATTTTGATCTGACATGGTTCACAAGCACAAGTTTTATGCTATATTACATTTTAATTTCATGAGACGCACTTTCTTTTGGCAGAACTGGTCCAAGTATTCACTTCCTGGTAGACACTTTTCTCTTGTCTTGTTTGCAGCAGATGAAAGTGAATTGCAGGATGACTCCAGCCAGTTAGAAGTGCAAGGGGATGATCAACAGCAAAAGAGAGAGCTTGGTAAGTTCTTCACTTCAGTGATACATGGGAGATGTACTATTGTAAGACACAATTTTAAACACAAGAGGTAACGAAGTGACTATGAAACTAGGCAGGATCCAACTTATTAATGGTCAACACTTTAACATTTACTATTATGCCAACTGATGTCTTCAGGAATAAGCTCAATGATGATGGAAGGGTGGCTTACAGAATAAAGTGATATAGCCATAATAAGTTGAATGCACTCTTTTTTATTAGAAGTTTATGGACTCTTATGGCAATTAAGCATTTGCTTATTTACAATTATGAATGACAAGATTTGTAGATCTTGCACTTAAAACTCCAAGTTTAAATGGAATATGTTTGTCAGAGGAGCTGAAGACCTGGTCCAATGACTTTTGAGCTACTTCAAAAACAACCAGCTCTAAAACAATATGGTAATATACACAACAGAAGTGTAAACTGAGACAAAATTTACTTCAAGCATGTTAGCTGCTAAGGAAAGTGATATGGAAGTCAGCTGAGAATAGTTTAAGTAACGTCTGATGTTATTTTGTGATTAATGCTCCACAAACCCTTTTATGCTAGTAAACAATTTCATTGAGCATAAACTTCAAAATATCTTTTTATTTTTAGTCTCTAGATTTGTTTCTAATATCTTCTTCCCATTTGTTACTAAAATGAAACATGTTTACGTTTGGCAAGGTTGAAGATGATATCTGCTATAGTATAATCATACATTTAGAATGGGCTTAAATTTTCAAAAATAATTACAATTACCCCTTAATCGTTTCTCGGGAGTATGCATTTGTTAATGTCAGCTTCTCACTCTGCAGAAAAATACACATAAAAGTACTGGAGAATTCATTAATCAAAATAATAACACTGTAGAAATCGGGCAACTCAACCACCTCATAACCCCTGGGATATGTGCCCTTGGGTTGAGGGAAAAGAGTATATAAAATGGGTAGCGTGTCAGCTAGAGTTCCTAAGAACATTGTACAGATAGAATTCAAAGTGTATATTCACAGAGAAACTACAGTCAACAGTCACTAGAGTTTTGCAATTTTTGTATCATTCTTGTCATGAGAGATTCACAAGAGTATCGATAGGTGGGAGTTCCATAAGAGGGTCCACGGGTAAATAAGCTAGGCCAGACAATAGTAGGCGACGTGGCCTATACCTGTTTTAAAACTGAGCAATGACTCAGGCCTGCACTGCTGTTAGTTGTGAACTGACTTTGTCAGTTTTTTTAATTTCTATTAAATATTTTTACAATTTGTTACATTTAAATAGTGGTTTCATTTTTTTGTTTTCTTTTGACAGCTTATATATTACTTTTGTTAATGACCGAGTTTACTTTGTAAATATATATGAGACACTGAAAAATTGTATTCTTTCAGTAATTGCATGACTGTATATAATAGCATTTATTGTTTTAGAATTATAATTTTTAGAAAACATTTTCTAAGTTATCAGTGTCACTGTTTCACTAAATAGTTGAGTAATTTTCTATACATTTTTTATTGTCAGATTATGAAGAGAATGAAAATGAAGATGAAGAGGACTTGCTTAGTCAGAGAGAGTTGGGTAAGTGGTAATAGGACTGATATTTATCCATCTGCTTGCAATTCAAAGAAAAAACATATATACAGTATCGTTCTTAGGAGTAAAGTAGCAATAAAAGTATGATATTTTTCCTCAAAGAGTATGGATGCTGCTCTGCATCCCACTAGATGTGAACAGCACACATGCAAGTGTTCACCTCATAACCCATATTAAAATGCTACAAACTCCATTTACTATTTTGTAAATTGCAATATCACTATAGATAAGCAGTGGTCTCAATGCCACATGGCTTTTTGACTTAGACCACGTGTCCCACACTACACACATAAGCAAAGGCTGCAGTTCTATCAGTTTAAATCACAAAGGGTTAGTATGTTATGTAGCTCTGTGGCTTCCCCAACCAAAATATAAAAAAGTAGTAATATATAAGTGATGCACAAGGATAGAGCAGTGCTTACAACTACTACCTCTTAGCTTCCAACTAGCTCACATTCTGTTCTCATGTTCTCCTTATGTCTGTGTGGATTTTTCTCTTGTATCCCGAAGACATGAATATCAGGTAAACTGTTGATTAGTTTTTGTTTCCTGTCTTTCCTGGGGGTGTCAGGTTATGCTGTGAATTCCCTGAAAATCAACATCCTACATAGTAATGGAATAAGTAGGTTCATGAAATTAATTATTTCTATTAGGATATAGTAATAAGTATGATTGAACCTGAAGGATTCCAGTTCATATTTAATTTACAAGTAAAACATGAGAGCTAAATTACAGTTGCTGTTGTAGTAATCTACAGTAAAAATAATTCTTAAACTGTTATTTCTCCTAGTAAATGGTTGGGAGTATTGCATTTGCTTAAAAATTAAGTTTAAATATCTAAGATTAATAATGACGTAGTAATGTCAATATGTCATGAATTAAACAGTTTATTTATTGTGCTAGGTGAGAAGTCTGTGGATTTACAAAATGAGAATGCTGAAGCTAACAGCAAGCGCTGGTGTAAGTATGCAATATTTTAACTCAAATAAAAGCCACTATCTTATATTTAAATATCAAACAAACATAAATAAAAAAGAAAACTCAGGTTCTGAAATGAACTAGTTTGATTCCATTAGTTGTTGGGCTAATGTTGCTTTGTGAGTGGAGGTTCAGTACTGAATTTTCAAAACTGTAATATTTTACCATTTACAACAAAATACCCTAACCCTAGACAAGCTTACTGTTCACAAAAACCTTTTCAGTAATTTTCTGATTTACTGTATCCAGTGACTGGGACAAAAAATTAACTATGCTACCTGAATAATCTTTGAAAAATGTGTTTGGAATGTAAATGTAACAATACTACATGAAAAATCTTTGATAATATTGTCATCTCACTTTTTACTGAAGCTATCTGTCCCTTGGTTTTAAACAAGATGAGTAATATCTCTGATTCAGATAGCCATAGCAGCTAAGGCGATACAGGAAAGAGAGTGTTTGTAATTTATTGCATTTAGCCTAAGATGTTCACAAGTTGTCTTTGTTACTCTCCTTCTAGATGGATGCAGATATAGTAAGTAATGTTCACGCTTAATTTCTTATCTATTTTTAAACCATTATCTGAATGTTTACATTGGAGTTTTTTTAATGTTGCTGATACTTTGATTTCATTAAATGACAAATGAAATATATACATTAGTAGTGGTTTCATATGAACCTTATAGTGATTTTCATTTATCTCCTCCGTGCTTTGTGTGTTAGGCAGACCTGTATTTGATTATTTATTCTGCATCTAAAAATACCAGGAAATAGCTTATAAAAATCCAATCAAATAACTAGTGTAATTAAAATTACAAGTTTTCATACAGCCATTTATATTCTTCCTATGGCTGTCTAATTTTTCATTAGTATACTACTGCATTGTTTTTAATCAGTCTGGCAGTAATTATTTATCCATCTATTTATGTTTCGTAAATTCAAACCAACAACTTAGCAGCTGCCCTGCTTAACCTTCCTGCTCTTTGACTAACATGTATTTCTGTAAAAAGCTTATTGTATACTAAAGTATTTTTGAAGTATATTAACTATAAAATATGAAAGACAAAAAAATGTTTCTGCATAGGATCAGTACTATTGTGAGACTTAAATTTGTATATTAACATTAGAAATTAGAAAAATAGAGGACCTTATAATTTAAAGTAAGAATTTGTGTCTTTTCTATATCAATTGTTCTTAAATGTTCAATGCCATAATATAAACTTTAGCAACAGTACAGTAAATAAATTATGATTCTGTGCCACTTTCTCTGTCTATTTACAATGCATAGCTGTAATGAATTAGAAAATATCAAAGTACAGATAAAAATCCATTCTAAAATTTGTGAAATTCAATAAGTAACTTTTTATTGTTAGAAAGATGAAGTGAAATGAATACTTAAATATAAATAAGTGAAAGCACAATTAAAACTGCATGGCCTTCTAGACTTTCAGAAAATAGAAAACTAACTAAGTAGCTAAATTAAAGAAAGAGAGAGGCTGGGAGCATACAGCAGTAACTAAAACCTGAGAAATAAATTAGCTGGAATTAAAACAGTGGGCAGTGTGGCCTCTAAGAAGCCTCTAAACTATAAGATCTTGCAAATTCGTACATTTCATAAGATTATAAACAAATAGTCTTCTTCTTAATTTTTATTTTCAAATACATGAGAAGTAATAACCTAAGAATACACAACAAAAGAAAATAGTCACCATTTTACTCTATAGTGTATGTATGTCAATGTATGTAATGGCCTTTTAAAAAACACAAAAACAAAGAATTAAAGTCACATAGTATTTAACAACAATCTTGTTTATGTGTTAACAGGGCACCGATGGATTGTATGTAAACGAGGTAAGTGTATATAAATAGGTTTGAGATTGAGACATGTTTCCCTGCTTGATTCCAGCAAACAAAGTTAACGTTACTGCATTGGTACCGGAAGGTTATGTATTGGTTCCCAGAATGTTACTCAGGAATGTTACCATAAAGTTAATGTGGGAAGTTTTGTATTGGTTCCCAGACCGTTAGAAAATAACCTTTAGGGAACCATTAAAGAAGATGGCACATGCAGTTTTAGGGGCTCCTGGCTGCCAGTTTTCTGGGATTATGGCTTGTGTTTTATATCATTCTATAAAGGGTGAGGTCTGCAACAGTGTTAATTCATGTTAGACAGGGCAGAGGTAGAGATTTTTTTTTTTTTTTTTAATGAAAGTCCTGATATACTCAAATACTAAACACAAAAATGCTTTACTTTTTAAAATGCAACTTCAAGTTTATTCGTCTAGTGGAAAGATTTATTTAATCATTAAAGTGCTAAGTGTTGTAATATATTCTGTAGTTATTGCAGGGTATTTCCAAAAAAAAAAAAAAAAAAGCTCAAGATTCCAAATATGGCAATTCCATTATTTACATCATAAATGACAATAATACTGGTTAAAATGTTTGCTTTATTAATAAAAAAAGTATGGTTTAGTATTGTACTTGAAATATTTTGTATATTTTAAGTGCTCTATTCTCTTAAAATATGTATTAGGTTATACTATAGCTAAAAGGAAACCAATAGGTAACGTTCTCATTACAATAGTTGTTTGCTGGGATATTTTTTGATCTTAAGTAACAAAGTGTGGGTACTGAAAGGAAAAAAAAACAACAACTCAAAATGATATAATGCATCTAGCATCCTATTTATGAAAAAGTACTGTATAGTCTTATATTAAGGGAGAATCAAGTTAAAGTCAATGTATGTGTTATATTTTTTGTGGGTGTGAAAATATAAATTTAGCAAAGCACCACATTGTTGTAAAAACGATCCAGAAAAGGGGTGTCGAACTTTGTTCCTTCTAACTATTTTCTTAATTAGTGATCAGTTTTGCTGCTAAAAAGATTATTTTACTTTAATTGTAATTGACTTGTTTTCTAAGACTCAGAAGCTTTAATTGGTTCTTCCTTAATCAGTAATCAAACAATAATGAGATACAAACTCAGCCAACAGATGGCCATCTAACCTGTATCCATTATACAGTATTTGAAAACAAACAAAGGTGAAATCATTAGTAATGTTGAACTGCTCACATCCACAAAACGTTTTATGGTGCTCTTAGAAAAAGGAAAATCAATCGTTTTGGAAATGTCTTCTGTAGAACAATCAGAGCACCAACAAGCCATAGCGTTAAATAACATGTTTAATTCACAACAAGAATTGACTAATATTTAAGAAACCGTTTGGAGTGAAATTAGTTGGAGTTAGTTGGAGTGGGTCATCTGTTTTTTTCTGCCATTTAAGGAAAAAACAATAAATTCAGAAGACCAAATCTTAAAAAAAGTAAGTAAAATGAAGGGAAAAGAAGTCAATTAACAGCAGAAATTGGTCACTGATTAATAAAGTATCAGGAAGATAAACCTTGAAGTCATGATAGCCACTGGAGTTGGACAAGCCCATGATCTAGAAGGATAGGAAACTTATGAGTTAATTCAAACAAGGTGGAAAAGGAGCAGAGCTAAGAAAAAGCAAAATAAAAGTTTAGCATTAAAATAATGAAATATTAAACTCATTTTTCCAACACTTTGAAATGAAATAAAAATAATTTGTAGAAATAATATGCAACATTCTAAACATTATCTTTTTCATTCTTTTTTCTAGTTCTCTACTGCAAAAGACGTAAGTAAAAAACAATTTTCTTCCTTCTCAAGAAATTGTGACACCATCATTGATAACACAGACCCAGCAGAAACAATTTCTTAGGTAGAGTTATTATCCCTTTTGGTGTCCTTCTGTGGGGGTTTATTATCCATGGACTGTCATTAACTCCTCTGATGTGTGATGTAATCTCTGGATTTTCAGCCCCTCCTCAGTACAGAGATTAACAGATTTTAAGGAATTTTGAGCTCCTAATCCCTCAGATGCAATTGTCTCCTTAGTGCTTCTAAAAAAAGCAAATAGAGTTAGCAGTGTGTTTGATCTTATTTTGAGGGTGTGTCATATACTGTTTTAGGTCTTTGATCTCTGCAAAAAGTAACAATTAAATATCACCATTAATAAGATAATAAGTCTGAAAACTGTAAAAAAATGATTTAATAACTCCTGTTACTCCTACTCATTGCTGATTTTTTCCTTCATATTGATGCAGGCCATTTTAAGCGATGCACTTCTTGTAAGTAGTCATATTTTTGCTTAACAAATGTATAAATATTGGTAATTCAGTAGAAATAAAAATGTATATTCTACGCTAACTAAAAGTAACATGCTAAAGGATTTACATAGGACATAAGCATGAATCATTCAAAATTTAATAATGCAGGGAGTAAAAGAGACAAGAAAACCGGCCTACTAAAATTAAAGGCACATTTTTAAATAACAAAAATATCAATACTGATTTTTTTTTTATTAATTTTTATGCCTAAAACATTTTTTCTGTACCATGGTATCTCTGAAAATCTGTAAACATATACCAGTTTGTAAGACTGGTGAACAATTCACTTACTTATGTATAATGAATTTTCATTATTAAAATATATAAGAGAAATATACTCAATTTAACAAACATGTCTATTTCCAATATTTTTCTTTTTTATCTATAGCTTCATGTGTCTACCGTGAGTATTTTCTTTGTGAAGACTTCTCATTCTTTATTTTTAATATGTGTGGAGACTATAAGAAAGGCTGTAATAATTACCCAGCATACTTTATGGCATTCACCTGGTACTTGGAAGAGCCATAAAAGTTTACAGAAAATAGGAAGATACTTATGTTCCGATATATAGGATCTGATCTTGTGGATTGGGCTCCATGGATTATGACTTCTATTCCAAATTACTTTTTATAAACTGAAAATGCACTAAAATACAATATGTGCTAAAAAGGAGCCACTATGCTATCATCCCCTGTTCTCACCCTACCCATTCAGTTATAACTAAAGGTTAATGCTATGCAGTGCCCATTCTGATTGCCAAATCCTTTATTACGCTAATTAGTCACAGAGTAAGACTTTACCCTTGATAGTTCTCTTGTATTCAATGGTACTTCACAGACACAATGATAAGAATAATATACTTTCATTTTGCATATTATGTTGAATGCAGTCAGCAATAAATATACAGTAATAAAAAATGTTTATTTTTATTATTCATAACCATTATTTTTCCTTCTCAGGTTTCCACAAAGTTTGTGTGATTCGTAAGTATTACCCCTATATGGCTCTTTTTAAATGTAACTTAACTTACTCTAAAATACAGTATTCATAAAATATGTAAATCAGTGTAATTACACTTTCATATGAGACTGATCTCTGTATTTAAATAATGAAAAGGTCTTCCTAAAAATTAAAAACAAGTTGAAGATCAGTGGAGAAGCAAATCAAACTGACATTGAAATCTCTGAAGATATTGGATTTCTAGCCTTTTTATTTCCAGAAACTGGGGTAGAATGATCCACAACACAGACAAATATGACAATATGCAATTATTTAAAATTAAAACCTGTTTGATTCTTGAAGATATTTTTTTTTTTCAGAGAGAAAATCTTGTGGTGAGTTATACATTTATGTTTTTTAATTTACAGATGTGTATTTTTATTATATTAAACTTATTAATTTAATTGTCTTTTTCTGTAATTTATTTTTATCTGTTCTAATTATACAGTGAGAAGAAAATACTGCCACTATTGTAAGTATCACAGAAGTTCTTCATTTACCTAAATGGATTATTTTTAGTTAATTACTATAATGAAATTAAAAGAGACAGCGGTAGAGAGATAGAGAGAGTGATATTATAATCTGTTTAAATCTGTTAAATAGAAGTATTTTACTTTTGGATTATGTATACAAAATGTTTAGTTTTAGCAAACTAAAGAGGTTAGCTGAATGATTCTTTAGATAAAGGTATCTTAGATAGTTGCGCAATCAAAAAATCATTAGTGTGGTTTTAATGTTAGAAGCAGACACAGTGCAGGAACCTCAGAAAACTGAAATCATGCAGGGAAATTAGAAAGTCAAAAAGTGGTTTGGAAACTGAAAGACATATAATAATCAAAAAACGTACAATTCCAAGGAGACCAAAAGGTACAAAATCAGCACCTCTGTTAAGAAAATGCATACAAGACAAAATCAGCAGCTCTGTTAATAAAATAAATATACGAAAGGCATCAACTCAGGGAAAACACACAAACCAAATGATCAAAATAACAGTACAACACGTGTCACACCACACAGTTCTGGACCTGACTATACAGGTGTCAAACAATGTCTTCTTGATGAGGTAACTCACCCATTTATCCAACCCAGAAGTACTCAAAAACACAACCCTTCTCATAGTCTCTCTCCACAATCTGTGCTCTCTTTTTCCTGCCACTTGAGCCATATTCCAACTAGCCTCTCAGCCCTGGACCTTAAACTGTCTCTGCCCAAGAGGTAGTTTTGTACATTGTTCTGGGGTCACTTATGACAACCACAGATTCACTCCCATTCTACTTTGGCTTCAAAGGGACTAAACTAGAGCTCCTTTTGGTGTCTACCAGTATCCCTGCACCCCTGAACGGCAGTTGCCTTTAAATTGCTTTTTTCCCCCCAAGGCCACCTCTCTCCTGCTTAGTCAATGACCATGCAGTTTAAGGCCATGTCACATTACACAAATTTTCCAGTAGTTTTCAATTGTAGCCTTCATTTACATAATCTTAGCAAAAAAGGGCTGACCTCCCCATAGCTGCTAAACCTTTTTACAGCACCAACTCCATCAGGCAGCCATTGGCTATCACAGAACAGTGAGCACAAATGCATTGAAAGGTTGGTACCCAGCCAGTGAAGTAGACATGCCCAGTGATTTTCAGTCATTTAAACTGACATGGTCCACCGATGCAATCAGTAACTGAGGCAGGAAAAACTGACATACCCCACGTCTAAAAGTCACATAATGTGACATTGGCTTTAACAGTTTGATGGCCTACTGTTAGTCTAGGCTGAGCTCACCCTTAAATGGGCAGCCTGACCCCAGGTTACCTAGCTTGTGTCACCTGTTGACTAGGGGGATCTGCCTGTCCTTACTCTGTCTGGACAGAGTGTCAGGAATCCAAAGCAACTGCTGGATTACTTGCCGTCAGTGACTTATGGCAACATGCCTTGCTGGCATTCAGGTCAGAGCTTTCTTTCTCAGCTATGCCCTTGTCTATTGCCCTTCCAAAACACACCCAGCTGCTGCTTCTCTACACTGGCATGACTAAGATCACTTCCATAAGCTATTGGTCTTTCTCTCTGTTCTACCTGTGGAATTTTACCAGGCTCTTTCCTGCCCTGTTGTGCTCTAGCCACAGGCAACCTCTTTCTGCTAAGCACTCTCAAGCACTAATCTTGTGAAGCTGAATTTTCTCATTAAGTTTCAGCAGTGTCACATTATTTTTAACTAAAAGCAAAAGACATTAAAACAAAATATTTAATCAAATTAATTAATTTTTCAACATCTGCAGTATATTGTTTTGAACTGTTTTCAACCACGACCCTCAGAAGAAAATGAGAGGAGTTGAGATCTTGCTAATTAGCTGAAATTGCTTAGATGAAGATCGTGTGAATTCTTAGTCTGTTCCATTAGCATTTGTTGCAAGGCATAACTCAAAAGGCCAATGACTGCAGTTATAAAATTATGTAAAAATATATCTGTTGGCTATTTGATCTAATTTTATTACATTCAGTACAATCACACTAAATGGAAAGATATTTTTAGTATATTTTGCATGGCACATCTCTAAAAATATATTAGCGATGCATTTTTCATTTATATTGCACTTCTTTTTTCATACGTTTGTAGCTATTGTATAGCAGGTCAATAGGTGGAAATGTTCTTAATAAGAATACATTGAACTGAATGTGGCTACTGGATCTATTCTGCAATTCGTCATCAGCAAATCCGTTTTTTAAACTGTTTTCAACCGTGTGGGTTAAGATTTCTTTCTGTACTATTTGAACACTTTACTACAATTTGTTTAAGGCGATTTTAAAATGTAACAATTAATTGAAAAGACTGTTTCCGTAATTTGTGTTTAATGCAAACACACATTTATTTTCCTTGCAGATGCACACTGTACAAAATGTCACTACAGTACATACAGGAAATTTATTTAAGGTGTCATGAGGCAGTATGTGCAGCACATGAGGAGTTTCATCCCCTGCAACCCCATCTTTGAAGAAGATTTCATCTTTTCATCATTTTTTCTTGCTTAACTGAATGGAACTCACCATTGCCATTACCATAACAGAGTATTTTTCAGAAGCACAAGTAACACCTGTATACACATATAATAGTCGAAATATTTGCTTCCATGGGCCTTATTTTTTGAATCAGCAAAAACATGCTCTTACTTTAAAATGCAAATATGTTTAAATTAATCAGAGCTCAGTCTTCATTTCTTATGGTATAATTATTTTTAAGGCAATTGTTAAAATGAGTTTTTTTCAAGCCAAATGCACTGTTTAAAGTTAATAGCAAAGTTGTCTTTTAATGTATGTAACTGTCCCTCTATGCTGTTGTGAAGTTGACGCTACTGAATGAAAAAGCTTTTGTTTAAAAGTGAAAAAAAAATAAAAAGCCACACTAGCATCATATTTTTGTATCCATTATTTAGTAATATGTTTGAAATTTTATCAGCCAATTAAAATGGTGTGAGTCTTGATGAACGACAAGCTTATGCTTCTCAGAAGACTGAATATCAGAACAAGTCTATTTTGTAAATTTTACTACAATATTGTTTTGCAATGTACTGTACATAAGGACAGTATCTGTAAGCAGGGAAAACTACAAAAAGTAATAATCGCTGAACAAGATTTTTCAACATTAATTTATCAGGCCAAAGTAATGAATGACACATCTCAAAAATAGTCAAATCTAGCTGGACAATGAAAAAGTCCAGATGTTTCATTATAGAAGTCTTCAGTCACTAAAGTAGAACACTACACTGCCAACTGACATTACATGGTCACCACAACCGCCAATCACCACTTTAAGTTCTCAAGGACAAGCCAGAGCTGCTGTTACAAATGTGCTACTGGCATGCTGACCATATTTCTGCATGAATATATATAGAGAGATGCAGTAATAAAAAGGACATAAAACATGGTCTGACAATTTAATTGTTTTTAATGTCAAATTTATATGGGGTGAAAATTTGTTCTCTGAGTCCATGTTGACCAGTGACTGAATGGAGTAACGTAATATCAATCACAAGTCAATTAAGGGTTTCAACACAAACCTTATCTAATGAAAGAGACTGACATTAGTAAAATTACGTTGCTTTAGCACATCATAGTCTAAATCAAAAAAGCTGGCTAAGAAATATTTGTAACATAACTTTTAACACTCTTTATTTAATTTCTGGGTCATTTTGTGCCAAATGGTATTCAGGCAACACCCTGCACAAGCCAAGAACCAGCCATGAAAAGGGTGGTGTCCATCAGTGGGCCCATTTATGCACACATCCAAATGAGTTCAGTTTAGAACCTCCAGTTAACCTAAACTCTTTGGTATATAGAAGGAACACCAGAGTACCCCGAGGAAATACTAAGAAAACTTGTGGAGAATGAGCAAACTCTAAGTTAACTAAATTAAAAATGTTCTCACAGCTGTCAACCACAATGGTTAAGGGTGACGTTAGTGCAAATCACATGAAATATCCTGTCCAAATGAGTTAGTAAGAGGCAGCCTAAATACAGTAAAAGGTTATCATTTTTACAATCATACACTGGGCACACAAGTATGCCATCACCTCCAGTTTTGATCGGTGTGATATTGACATGAAAGCACAACAGGGACCAAATATGCCAGCCTACATTTGGATTTATGACATACTAGAATTATATAAAAGTGCATTGTTGGAGAGTTACAGTAAACCCAATAAAGAACAGGTACATATGAATGTGGAATGGCTTATTAGAATGCACAGAGTTTGTAAATAAAGTTTTACAAGATTCTGTAATTCTTTGAAATTACCAAACATATAAAATCAGCTGGTAGAATCCCAGGCCAGTATACTAAAAGCCTTGAAATGGTCTCACACCGTAATCTGATATTTGCTATTATTGAGAAACTGAGAATACTGTCTTGGACCAATATGAAATAAAAGAATGGGAAATAAAAATTAAAATGAAGAAAAGACATGTTCATATTAAAAAAATAAAAATATATTTGCAATCTTTGTAACTGAGCACACATGGAAAAAACAGCTTGCACAGATATGATGTAGACTGGCAAAAGAAACATCAGTTACAAACACAAGATAGGAGACGCTATACCATAGGAAGCAAAGTAAAAAAGGATTTAGGGGTTTATGTTGACACAACATCCTAATATTCTAGGTAATAAGCAAAATATTAGATTATATTGTAAAAAATGCTGAATGTAAATCATATTGTAGTACCAATTCTACTAGTGAAACAGCATTTGGAAAGTCATGTAAAATCCTTGATTAGCTTTCATACCAATATTCTGCAAACTTACAAGGCAAAAGGCAGGGTATACACAAAAATGAATGTGAATGTAAAAGTATGTGCTCGTTCACATCAGTAAATATTCATGCTCTATTCATCATATAAATTTTCCCAATTTTTCTAATGCAAATTATGGAAGAACAGAGGGGAAAATGGGTAGAAAATGAAATCGATGTGAATATGAACTAGAGATATTACTGATTTAAGTGGAGAACTGCAAAAACATTCTATTTGCTGGTCTCTCCATGGGAGTCATAAATAAAAGAAAATAAACAAGAGTTGGGTCTGCTAAGTGGGGAGAGCAATAGCAATGCGCCATAATGCAGTTCCCAGACCACCACCAGTACATAGCATGAATTGACATAGGCTGTATATTCAGAACTGTGGGATATTAAGTACATTCTGCCTTGTGTCACTAAAATGCCAACACCAAAAAAAGTTTCCATAGGATGGAT
>JANRMT010062796.1:5955785-6009725 GCA_026402145.1 Polypterus bichir lapradei | reverse complement strand
CTTTGGCTTTTTTGTTCTTTTTTGGGCCAAGTGATCCCATGCAGTTTAAGTTATGCTGAGGTCAGTTCTCTGAGGTACCACTCTGTTTGTGTTCCATGTGTCTGCTCATCCTTGGAAAAACATGCATAATCCATATAGAAAGCTATCAAGACAGAAACTGAACTGGGGCACATGAGAGCCTCTAGCCTTTTCATTTGACTTGTCATTATTACTGTAAATTTACAGGAGGCGTTAATAATTACTGCTAATTATGTTCAATCATTGCTAAAATTTGGTCATTGCTTCATCAGTGTTATACTGTATCAATTTATCATTGCTGAATGAAGCTTTAGTCAGGTTCACACATTGGCACTCAATTCATCAGTCATAATTAGTTAGCAATGTTGTTTTATCTTTAACTGATCTGAGGAAATAAAAGGAAATTTACAGATAAGTATGTCTACAATACTGCAAGTGTGGTCTGCTAGTCTGAACAATAATTTTGAATGTTCTAACCAACATTTCAGCGTTTTATATGTCCTGTTGCGCCAAACAGTACTGTATAACTATTACCTATTCTGTAAAATGTACCCCCTTTGACTACAACGTTTTTGCATCTTCCTACAACACTATTTTAAATTCTATAAGTCTACTATTTTTGTGCCTTGTTATTAGCTATATCTTTGTTGTTGACATGGGGTGACATCCAAAATTACACTATGCAAGACTCCAGGCTATGAGTTTGTGAACACAAACAAAAAACAAATTACGAGTGTGTACAAAAGTTCTTTGAGTTAGAAATAGGTTCTGTATTTTGACTTTGACTGTAGTGTTTTGCTTTGGCTTTGGTGTTAAGTTTTGAATTCTGATAACAACCTTAGACAAATGTCAAAAACAAAAACAATCTCCCAGTCCCTCTTTTTCTGTCCATGTTGTGGGCCTTTCAATATTTTTGCACAAAAAAAGATGTAAAAGTCTATATCAATACAATGTTTGTTGTGCTAAAGTGTTAAACAAATTCAAGATATACAGTATTTAGTATTAATAATTTATCAAAATTCTCCACCAATTATTATTATTAAAAAGCATTTACTATTGTTAAGAAGAAAAGTCTTGGGAATATATTTTGTATATCTCATTCCTTGACTTTAATTGTATGTTATCTGATACAAAAATGATTCAAAGACATCTTGATCCACTCAACTAGGACACCCAAAAACTGTCTAACAAGGTGGGCAACACTTACATTTAGTAAAATATAGTGTAATACAGTTTTTGTACGATAGAGAGAGTCTATAAATACACACTAGGTCCAAACAGAGCCTAAATGTTTATATCATTAGGATCTGGACAAAATGGCAAATGGCTACAAGAAGTGTTTTAAAAAATCATGTTGAAATTTATTGGGATAGTTTTATTTTGTTTTGTCAAGACAATTATCTACACACAAGCAATACTATTTTCTTATGAGGTAATACATATTTAGTTCCAAAACATTTGTTTGGTCTCAGATGGCAGTTGAATGCAGGCAATAGTGTAAACAAAATGTTTTTGACAGAAAAACTTGATCCAGCTCTAACACTAGATACTTTAAACACACATACAGTATATTTATAATGCAGCCTGTTTTTGCATTGGTGATGATGTGAAAGGGCTAAAGTGGGAGTCTAAAACATGAGATAGGGGGATATGGTGGTGGCCAGAGGCAAAATAACACCACGTCAAAGAGCAATAGCAATCACAAATCTTTTATATCCGTCAGGTAGTCACAGTCCCAAGAACTTCCATATCTGAGAGCCATGATGGATATGATTCTTCCCATTTTCTGATTACACATCATCTTTCCTCGTTGGTGTATGCTGACTGTGTCTTCTTGAATTACTTGTATTTGTACTTACTATAGTGTGCTTTGTTATAACTTGACTTGGGCTCATCCTGTGGATTCTTCTTTATTCTGTGTCTGGTGTTTTCCTGACCTCGCCTGATGTACTCTTCAGTTTACAATGATTCTTTGGCCTCCTACTCTGTACCTTTTCCAGGTAAGTCATAGTTTAAGTAATAATGGTGTCTGCCTTGTGCCATTGCTCATGCATTTAGTTCTGCTTGCCTCTAGTACACTTAGTGAGCTCTATCACTTTTGTGCTTTGTCTCTTGGTGAAATTATGAAATTATCATTATGAGTGTTTTATGTGGGTTGGCATTTGGTTTTGCTGTTGTCCATTCAAATTTATTTGCATTTAATTTATAATTTACAGTCTTCACCAATTTATGAAACTAATCTATTTCTGAAAACCCCTCTCTAAGGTGAATGTTCATAACAAGAACACATATCTACTGTTAACGAAAATGGAAAAATTAGAAGAGTACCCTGGGTGTCCGGCAGCAAGGAAGCAGTCGGAAGCAGAGACAAATGTTGGGGTACCACCCGGTAATCCCGTTTAAATGCAGAAAAATAAAGAAGAAAGTTGTATTCTGGTCCTGATCGGATCTGAGATTCTACCTTTCTGGACACTGCTTTTTATAACACAATGACTGGAAGGGGGGTCAGAGCTTGTTCTGGACGTCATGACCAGATGCATGTGCCCTCATTGGGAGTCTTCTCTGGGCTGTGAAAAAAAGGGGAGGATAACGTTAACAACAGCATCCCCTTTTGCCCCAGGGTGGAAATGCTTAGCTTAGTTGAGTATTTAAGGCCAGGTTTATACTTCAAAGGATGCAACACCTTTTCCAGCTGATGCTATGTTGTAATGTTTATACTTGCACACATACTTTCCGTAAATCTGGAGGATTCTACCAGGCGTCAGTGCAAGATATCATCATGGGGAGAAAACGTTCGGCTTCCCTGTGTTGTGAATTGCCTGAAACATTCATTAAATTCTGAGGACACCTTGCCACAATATCTCTGAAAAGGATTTTTAATGATTAAATCCATCAATCCAGGGATGCGCCCATTCCAGCAAGCATAGGGAGCGAGGTAGAAACAGTTCTTGGACGGGGCATCAGTTCATCTCAAGGTGAATACAACCACACACATACACTAGCGTCATTTTAGCATCACCAAATCCCCAAACCTTCATGTCCTTGGAAAGAAACTGGAGTACACTGTGGAATACCACCAGGAAAACATGCAAACTCCAAGTACGGAACACTAGAGACGTGATTCCCTACTGTGAGGCAGCAGCGCTACCGCTCTGCCATCATGCCGCCCCCACATGTGTAATTACTAATAGTATTCATTATTTAAATGATCTTAACGATTTATTTGTAAAATGTAATATACATACATTAATGCATTTCATCATGAAAGTGATATCAAGTATAACTCTAAGGATTCTAAATGTACAGAGAGCTGGAATATCATAAATTAAATGTGTTATTTATGGCAATTGCTGCTTGCCACTGCTGTCAGTTCAGGAGGAAGCCCCAGAAGCACATAGTGATTAACAACTGTGTCAGTTTTAAGATGACGTTTACGACGGTCTACTTTAATGATAAAATAAACTACGAAATTAAAGTGGACATTTTGAGATTAAAATCGAAATTTCCACTTTAATCACAAAATAAACCTTTTCACTGTGTCCTTTATTTTTTTCTCTGTAGCTCAAATACACTGCTGTACATTCTGATGCTGTTGTGAAGGTGCAAAAAAAAAAAAAGAAGCCACAGAAGATGGTATGTGAGACTTTTAAAATGTTTTGTGCCATTAGGGAATATGCAACACTTGAATTTAAAAGCACCATGAATGCATTTGTATGTCAGCATTTTGCTTCACCACATTGAACCATTCAAAAACATTGAAGCACGCATATGAATCCTGTAGGCTCCACAAAGCAGCTTTCTGTTACATGTAGATAATAAACAGAGACTGACTTCACATTCCAACTTGATTACACTGTGCCCCCCAAATTTTTTCTGGTACTGCAACTCGCACACATGTTGCGTTAATTTTTGAGGACGTGTTCAGGGCATGCGTCAAATGAATGCTGGGAACGCATGGCAGCCATGTTGCGTAGGCATTCTGAGCGTAAAGTATAAACCTGCTCTAAGGGGTCTTACAGACATTTATGCATGGCACCTGGCTTCAAAAAAGACTACATGTTTGGTGAAATAACATTATAATACATGAACATTGATGGAATTATAATAAAAGAGTAATGACAGTAACCACTCTGCCAACATTCAACCCCCACAGCAAAAGTGCTCCTAGAAATAGTAGGACAGCTCTACTCTTTCAGTTGGTGTTTATCATAAAAGTTTTAATAGAAAAAAAATGATGTCCAATTAAAAAGGAGAGAATGATGTAGCAGATACATATTTTTTGCTACTTTTAAGTATGCAGCAGTTATACTGTAGTAACTTTAGTGCAAATGGGGAAAACAACAATGGACTCAATGAAATATAAATTAAGGAATGCTCTTAGAAAATATGGAATTTATAATACTCCCAAGTAATAAGCCTTTTGTATTTAAGACTCCCATATTCCTGTAAATGAGTCACTTAAATAATGTACCGTAAAGAAAGACAAAGTAAGAGGTGGAAACAACAGGTCAATTAGATAAAGGAAATTTCAAAGTAAGAGTTTGGAGGGGTATGGAAGATGATTGTTATCAAATAACTTCTAAGCAGACTGGCAGAATTTGTGTGGGAAACTGCTCATGACATCCTCAATGTCATGATTTACAAGAATGGCATGGCAAAATCACATAACATAACAGTACACTCTCCTGATTTAAGCTGCTGTCAAGCAAGCACAAATAGGAGAAATCTTTAGGGCTCTGGATAGGTAAACAATACCATTCTGGGATAAGAGGGGCACTCTTATTAACATTCTTAACACAACATTATAATCCATCCATTTTCCAACCCGCTGAATCCAAACACAGGGGTCTGCTGGAGCCAATCCCAGCCAACACAGGAACCAATCCCGGGTAGGGTGCCAACCCACTGCAGGACACACACAAACTAGGGCCAATTTAGAATCGCCAATCCACCTAACCTGCATGTCTTTGGACTGTGGGAGGAAACCGGAGCACCCCGGAGGAAACCCACACAGACACAGGGAGAACATGCAAACTCCACGCAGGGAGGACCCGGGAAGCGAACCCAGGTCTCCTAACTGTGAGGCAGCAGCGCTACCACTGCGCCACCGTGCCGCCCAACATTATAGTACAACATTCTTTTCCATCTGCAGTATAGAGAGACATCAGCCAGGAGATGAGTAAAAGCACTTCCAGTTCTCCATAGCAAAGTCCTACCTTTTCCAGTTACCAGCCCTTTATACCACCCGATCATAGAAGGAGTTGAACTCACTGCAGTTGAGGTAATCGCTCAGGATCTCTTTTTTTCTCTATTTTAGCACTCTCATGTACTTGTCATTTTGACCTTTTTTTATCTGACTTCATTAATCAACCAACTGGTTCCCCAACAGTTTTTTATGGCTTCTTGAACTCTTTTTTCCTTTATATGACAGTATGTAAAGAAGTACTGTGATATGGGAAGCTTTAAGAGTTTATAACTGAAAAGGAGATAACCAATATTGCATACAAACAAATATTATTAAAGATGGATATGGAAGGCAACATATATTATGATATATAATATTATAATATTAAATATAATATAAAGACTAAAATTGTTAAGTTGAACTTTGGTAGGGCTAATTTTGAGCAGATGCGACAAAGTCTAAGTAGGATACACTAGAATAAGCTTTTAAATGTGGAGACAGTCGAGGAACAGTGGAACAGGTTTAAAAATGTTTTACATGTAATGCAGGACAGGTACATACCTAAATTTGGAATTAATAGGAAATTAAAAAAAACTCTACGGTGGATTAATAAAGATTTAAAAAAGAAGTTGCAAAGGAAAAAACTGCTGTATAAGGCATATAAGACTAATGACTGCAAAGTGAATTGTAGAGCGTATGAGAACATGAGGGCAACCATTAAGAAGGATATCAGGGAGGCTAAAAGACAGTTGGAGAGGAATATAGCAGATAAGGCGAAAGAAGACCCCAAGAGATTCTTTCAGTATTTTAGTAGTAAAAGAACAGTTAGGAGGAGGTCAAGTTCATCAGGAATAGGAAAAGGGAATTAAAAGATACAGACAGCGAAATAGCAGATGCCCTAAACTTACATTTTTCTGAAGTGATTACAAGTGAGCAAGTGGACAACCTCCCAGAGGTAAACGCGACTACTAAGGAGGTACTGAGGGATTTGGAAATTGTAGAGGGAGAAGTGCTGCTCAGATTAAATAAGCTGAAATCAAACAAATCACCAGGACCAGATAATATTTATCCTTGTGTTCTTAAGGAGGCTAGTGAGTACATATATAAACCCTTGACACATATTTTTAGGAAGTCACTGTGCACTGGAAAGATTCCGAAGGACTAGAAAATGGCAAATATCATTCCATTATATAAAAAGGGTGACAGGGCAGATCCAAGCAACTATAGGCCAGTAAGCTTAACATGCATCACAGGAAAATTAATGGAAGGAATTATTAAGGATAAGGTTGATCAACACATGGCAAAGGCAGGAGTTATTCTGAACAGTCAGCATGGGTTCAGAAGAGGGAGGTCGTGTTTTACTAACATGCTGGAATTCTGTGAGGAGGCAACAAAAGGATACGTTCAAAGTGGAGCTTATGATATTATTTATCTGGACTTTCAGAAAGCATTTGATAAGGTGCCACATGAGAGGTTGGGCATCAAGTTAAAAGAAGTGGGAGTTCAGGGTGATGTTTTTAGGGGTGCAGAATTGGCTCAGACACAGTAAACAGAGGGTGATGGTGCGAGGAACCTCATCAGAACTGGCCGATGTTAAGAGTGGTGTTTCACAGGGGTCAGTGCTAGGGCCGCTGCTATTTTTAGTATATATAAATGATTTAGATAGGAATATAAGTAACAAGCTGGTTAAGTTTGCAGATGATACCAAGATAGGTGGATTAGCAGATAATTTGGACTCCGTTATATCATTACAGAAGGACTTGGATAGCATACATGCTGGGGCAGATTTGTGGCAGATGAAATTTAATGTCAGTAAATGTAAAGTATTACACATAGGAAGTAAAAATGTTAGGTTTGAATACACAATGGGCGGTCGGAAAATCGAGAGTACAACTTATGAGAAGGATTTAGGAGTCATAGTGGACTTTAAGCTATCAACTTTCCGACAGTGTGCAGAAGCCATTAAGAAGGCTAACAGAATGTTAGGATATATAGCACGATGTGTGGAGTACAAGTCCAAGGAGGATATGGTCAACCTTTATAATGCACTGGTGAGGCCTCATCTTGAGTACTGTGTGCAGTTTTGGTCTCCAAGCTACAAAAAGGACATAGCAGTGCTAGAAAAGGTCCAGAGAAGAGCGACTAGGCTGATTCCAGGGCTACAGGGGTTGAATTATGAGGAAAGATTAAAAGAGCTGAGCCTTTACAGTTTAAGCAAAAGAAGATTAAGAGGTGACATGATTGAACTGTTTAATATTACGAAGGGAATTAGTACAGTGGATCAAGACTTGTATTTTAAAATGAGCTCATCAAGAACACGGAGACACAGTTGGAAACTTGTTAAGGGTAAATTTCGCACAAACATTAGGAAGTTTTTCTTTACACAAAGAACGATAGACACTTGGAATAAGCTACCAAGTAGTGTGGTAGACAGTAAGACGTTAGGGACTTTCAAAACTCGACTTGATGTTTTCTTGGAGGAAATAAGTAGATAGGACTGGCGAGCTTTGTTGGGCTGAATGGCCTGTTCTCGTCTAGAGTGTTCTAATGTTCTAATGTTCTAATATATACAATAGAAATACAAACCTGAAGTGTTTTTGGATGTTTAAAAAAAAAGAACAAAAAGGTTTACAAATGCTTTTTAGGTCTTTTTAAAGAGTTGTAGTGATTTAAAGTTTTTTAATTGGTTAGCCTCATTTGTTTATGTAATTATACACAAAAGATACAGAGAAGCACAAGAGAATAAACCTAATAGCTTTTATTTGATCACTTTTATAATTGAAATTGCAAAAATAAACTAGAATTAGAATAAAAAATTTTAATCATAAATGTAATAAATTTACAATATGTGAATATACTGAAATGAAATCCCCTTAGAGCAACATGCTGATGGACTGTTTGAGCTGTTGTTATCTTTGCTTTATAATACATACATACATACAAACATACATAGAGCACATACATACATTCTCAAACCTACATAATTCAAACTTGCCGCAGACAATATCTCTATATTCCTGGCAATGGTTGAAAGCAGTATAAGGACCATGCAAGCTCACCATATTAAAAGCCTACAAATCATGATCATCAAATTTCTGTACATCACAGAAAATATCAAGCAAGGGTCCTTCGGGAGTCCAGTCCTTTTATACAAGAAGGCACGGGTGCCAATTTGTATCTCTTTGTGCAGTTTCCCACAAGTTTTCTATGGCGATTCTTGCCAGCTGCACAGATTATGCCAGCATCACATTACACAACATCTAGTTGGAGGTGATGTTAAACATGCAATTGCTGATCTTGTTTCCTGAGAATGTCAAATTTAAACAATCAGAATTGTGGGGCATGACAAATTACCAATTGAATGCATTCAAAGAGACATAATTTATGACCTCAAAGAAGACAGTTTCAATGAATGCTCTGAGGATGGAGGGACCAACATTTAATAATCTGTACAATCTTTTTTTTCAGTCTCATTCATTTCATGACAGATGTATGTCTGCAAGGCTTTTGAAAGCATTTAAAGCACAAATCACAATAATGTATTGATTATTGCCAAAGTATTTAAGTGTAATGCAGTTTTAGTGTACACCTTTTTTAAATAATTCTGCCTAATCTCCAATTTACCAGGAAATCATAATAATATATGGAAATAATATAATATTTAAACTGTAGTATATTTCTTTTCACGTCAAAAGTCAAGCAAAATGACACCTTTTATTGGCTAACTAAAAAGATTACAATATGCAAGCTTTCGAGGTAACTCAGGCCCCTGAGTTCTTGCCTGAAGAAGGCCCGAAGAAGGGGTTTTGAGTTGCCTCGAAAGCTTTCATATTGTAATCTTTTTAGTTAGCCAATAAAAGGTGTCATTTTGCTTGACTTTTCACTACATTCATAATGGCTAACACAGTACAGCACCCTAGTATTATCACGTCAATAAATTGTGGGCTTACATTTTTTTCATTCATTCTTTTTTAATAGTTAAAACATTTTAGCTATTAAAGGTCCTATATACACTTTCCATTTAATTAAAGCGTGTAGTTATCCCTAAAAATAAATACCAGTCTACCACTTCATCCTCTTGTATTTTCCATTTGAAGTTATGATTCATATTTTTTAATTTGTTTAATTCAAAAAGTGACAGAAGGTCTTTTGTAATCTTTAAACACTTCTCGTTTAAAATATAAATATTAGTCTTGTGTAATGAATGTTTGATTAAGATTAAGTTCATTAGTAATTTGACTATCAAATTGCCTCATTCATTCATTCAGCATTTATCATCATATTAGAATTTCCATGGTACTATTGAAATATTATAGACTGACGAACGATTCCACTTCAGCATTCATATCAGAGGAAGATATGAAAGAATAGGTAGAATTAATCAGAAACTCACAAGCAAATTTGTAAGATAGCCATGCAATTTAATTCAGCATAAACTGAAATAGAATGAATGATGAAAGGAACATTGACTGATACAAAGTTCGTTCAGGTGCCACTGTCGATAGGCATTGGATGCAGAAGGTGGTATGCTTTGTCATTCTGAATGTTAACCCAGAAGCAAATTCTCCGAAGGCACAAAGTAATTGAGAAACAATGAGGCAGTATCTGGTGTAATGTGTGCAGTTGTTGTGACAAGGCCACAAAAAGGGATACCGGCCCTTGAAGCTGTGCACAAAGTTGACCCTGGGACTTAAAGAAATGTCCTATTGTGACGGCTAAGAGAATGAGCAAAGCAGGCTGCATGGAACCTAATCCAGGTCTTCAGAATTCTTAAAGGCATTAACAAAGCTGATTTAGCAACATTATTTTACACACTTTAAGGATACTGGTGAAAATTAACAGGAAGTGCATTTAAGTTGGAGAGCAGGAAACTTTTCTTCACACAAAGAGTTGTGTGGCTGTTTTAACAAATTTAACTTTTTAAGGTACTAGAAGAAAATAAAAACCAAACATAAAATTACAAAAAACTTTACAGTACCTGTAGATGCCTGCAGTTTAATGCATGCTATACATACATATGAAGCTTAATTATGAAATGTTAAAGAATTTATTTTTCACTCATATTTGAAATGATTGTCAACAACCAAAATAACCTGCTAGTACAGGACATTGGTGAGAGTAGACTTTAAATAAGAAGATGAAGGATGATGATAAATCAAGACCATTAAGGAGATGGAAGAGTTGTAAAACCAAATGAAATCCTTAAGATAGGATAAACGCAATCAACTGTGGCAAAGTCTGGACAATCTGATTCTAGGTGCAATAGCACCAGAAGGATTGGTGACTCTAAAGTTTTTGGGTTTTTTTAAAATTACTATACATAATCAAATCTTGGCTTTCATTTTAAGCATATCCATTCTACTTGAAAGTTGCTTCTTTTCTAATTATAATTTCTTTTTTCTGGTCTCTGAATTTTCTCAAGCATTGGCAATTCTGTTTTAAACTCCATCATTTGGCAATTTTTAACTCTTTATGTAGGAGATAGTAGCTTGAGTTTGATGCACTGTTTTCACACAGTGTGGTCACAAATACAACTCTCACACTTTTTACAACAGAGCACTAACAGTTTTCATGCAACGTAATTTAAATGCCACAGAATAATGGTAAATCATTCAGAGAGAATCCTCCTGCATCATCACATTGATGAAAAGAACAAATGGAAGAGCAAGAACGAGAGGAAAGTGTATGGCTTAGTTGGACAGTGAAAGTGTTCAGTCTGTTTCTGTAGATTACTTTCATAAATCTTTCAGCACTACTCCACCAAACTACTTTAGAACTTTTCACAGAACTTGGATTTTGGCAATCCACAATGTTGGTTAGAAGCTGTCAGATGGATGTATCCTTCAGAAATATCATTGAGGGCCTGGTAGAAACCCAAGGGAGCTCCTTCAGACCATTTTCTATCAGCAGTGGGCTCGATTTAAAAAGGTGGGGGTCTACTGCGATCACTTCTTAATTACATTTGATTTAGTTCTGCCCATGCCAACGCACTCACAGATTAAAACAAAGACAGTGCGACATCTAGATTGTAATTCTGCTTCAAAATTTATTGATACCTTGAGTAAGTCGAGTGTAATTGTGGAAAACCATTTAGATCAGTTAACATCAAATGTAAACGTGGAAAACAATTTAGATCAGCTAACATCAGGGCCGGATTTTCCTATAGGCTAACTAGGCTTCAGCCTAGGGCCTCAAGATCAAGAGGGGCCTACATTCAAATTGTTAGCAATTTGAACAAACTTAAAAATGGGAGGTGAAAGGGCATCATAAGTGGAATAGCCTAGGGCCTCTTTTCATCTAAATCCGGCCCTGGTTAACATCACATTATAATGTGACCTTGAGAGATGCTCTGGACACAGTGGCTCCCCTTAAAACAAAAGTGATCAAAGCACATTGAAACTCTCCCTGGTTTAATGAAAACACTCGAGCTCTTAAATTAGAGTATCGAAAACTGGAGCGCAGATGGAGAACAACAAAGCTACATGTCTTTCAAATTGCATGGACAGAGAGTGTTAATAAATATAAAAAAGCCCTCTTTAAAGCTTGCTCAGAATACTATTCTACATTAATAGATAGCAATAATAAAAATCCTCGGGTACTGTTTAAAACAGTGGCTAAATTAACAACTGGGAATTCAGATCAACAGTGCAAAATACCAACAGATATTAGCAGTACAGACTTTATGAACTTCTTCAATGAGAAAATTAAAAATATAAGATCCCAGATCTCAGCATCACAGTACAAACCAAATACTAGCTTAGCAGACCCTACCGCACATTGCATTCAGCACTTTAGTAATTTTAATCCTGTAACTGAGCAGGAAGTCTTAATTTTAATTACTAAAATGAAGCCTTGTTCCTTAGATCCAGTGCCAACAAAACTAGTAAAAAGTGCCATGGATATTCTTGCAGCGCCTATTTTAACCATTATCAATAGTTCATTATTGCATGGCACAGTACCTGATGCACTAAAAGTGTCAGTCATTAAACCTTTACTTAAAAAGTCAGACCTAGACCCACACATACTAAATAATTATAGGCCTATTTCAAATTTACCATTTCTCTCTAAAATACTAGAAAAAGTAGTCGCCAGTCAGCTTCAGTCACACCTTACGCATAACAATTTATTTGAGAAATTCCAGTTTGGTTTTCGCACTGGTCATAGTACAGAAACTGCACTAACACGGGTTGTAAATGATATTCTGATATCTTCTGATGAAGGAAACTCCACTGTAATTATGTTGTTAGACTTAAGCGCAGCGTTTGACACCATTGACCATTCTATTTTACTGCACAGGCTAGAAAACGATGTTGGTTTCACAGGCCCCGTGCTCGCTTGGTTTAGTTCTTATTTATCAAATCGATTCCAATATGTACAGAAATGTGCTGACAGTACTCCATCATTATACACAGAAGTTCAATATGGTGTCCCGCAGGGCTCAGTACTGGGACCTTTACTGTTTTCACTTTACATGCTTCCACTGGGATCTCTCATTAGGAAACATAATGTTAATTTTCACTCATATGCAGATGACACCCAGTTATACCTTTCATTTAAATCAAATGAAGTTTCTCCGATGTTGTCTTTAATTAGTTGTGTTAGTGAATTAAAGGAGTGAATGAATGAGAACTACTTGTCTTTAAATACAGATAAAACAGAGATGTTAATTGTTGGAGGGAATGACGCTGATCACAGCAATATTTTGTCATCATTTAACTCAGTTGGAATCCCAATTAATTTTACTGAATCAGCCCATAATCTAGGAGTTATCTTTGATTCTAGCATGTCATTTAAAGCACATATTACAAAGTTGTCCAAAACATGTTTCTTCCATCTTAAAAATGTTAGGAAATTAAGGCGCTTTCTAAATAAACAGGATTCTGAGAAATTAATTCATGCATTTATCTCTAGTAGGATTGACTACTGCAATGCGGTGTTCACTGGATGTTCAAACTGTTCTCTATATAGCCTCCAGTTAATCCAAAATACGGCTGCAAGAATTATTACAAGAACAAGAAAATACGAACACATAACTCCAATTCTTAAATCCTTACACTGGCTCCCGGTTAAGTTTAGGGCAGATTTCAAAATCCTCCTTTTAACATATAAAGCATTAAATGGCCGAGGTCCGGCTTACTTATCTGAACTTATCATGACTTATAAACCTGAGCGCACATTAAGATCTCAAGATGCCGGTCTGCTTATGATTCCAAGGATTAATAAAATAACAGTGGGAGGTCGAGCTTTTAGTTACAGGGCCCCTAAACTGTGGAATGGTCTTCTTGCTTCTGTAAGAGATGCCCCTTCGGTCCCAGCCTTTAAATCTCGGCTGAAGACTCACTACTTCAGTTTAGCATATTCTGACTACAGCTGCTGATTAACTGTACATACTGCATCTCTGTTAGTCATTAGCACTAAAACATAAGTAACATGATTGTTATAATTTGTTACTAACCCTCACCTATTCTGTTTCTGTTCTCAGTACTCAAATGTGGCAATTGGTGCCACGGCCCACCTGCCAAGTTGTTTGTTTGCCTGTGGTAAAGTCATCCCTGATGGAGGATCACAGGAATTATGGGAAAAAGGGGTCCTTTCATCGGATTGGCTGGCCGAGCAACATTTCAGCCGTGGAATGGCCAAATGGGGAGGCAGCTTGATGGATGAGGTCTCCAGGACTCTAAAAATATCCAAATCTTATTATGTGATATCATCTACTGTTAAATTCTGCTCTGTACTTCTAAAATTTTTATTATTATGCTGTATTAAGGATTTGTTCTGTTCTGTGTATTGTATTGTATTGACCCCCTTCTTTTGACACCCACTGCACGCCCAACCTACCTGGAAAGGGGTCTCTCTTTGAACTGCCTTTCCCAAGGTTTCTTCCATTTTTCCCTACAAGGTTTTTTGGGAGTTTTTCCTTGTCTTCTCAGAGAGTCAAGGCTGGGGGGCTGTCAAGAGGCAGGGCCTGTTAAAGCCCATTGCGGCACTTCCTGTGTGATTTTGGGCTATACAAAAATAAACTGTATTGTAAACTGTATAGAGCAGGTAGTACTTCAAGGATTCAAGGTTTCTTTATTTAGTCATGTTTATACATGAAATTTGCCTTCTCAGTTGCATCTAATAACAAGACAGAAAGAAATAAAACAAAACAATGGCCTTTTTGACTCCTCGCTCAAACCAGCGTTCCTCTCTGTCCAGGATGTGCACATCTTCATCACTGAAACAGTGACCACTGTCCTGTAGATGTAAATAGACTGCGGAGTCCTGGCCTGACGAGGTAGCTCTTCTGTGCTGTGCCATCCGCTTCACCCGTGGTTGTTTGGTTTCCCTAATTTATGATTCACGGCAATCCTCTTGGCACTTAACTGCGTAAACTATATTACACTACCTGTGCCGGGGCACCCGATCCTTAGGGTGAACCAATTTTTGCTGTATTGTGTTTTGGGGTTTGAAAGCCACCGAGACTTGGGGCTTCATGTATAAATGGTGCGTACACACAAAAATGTTGCGTAAGCCTGTTTCCACATTCAAATCACGATGTATAAAACCACATTTCCACAGTAGCTCATACCCTGGCATACGCAAGTTCTGCACTCAGTTTTGTAGACTGGTGGCACCCAGCGTCAAAGCAGTGCTACTGTTCCTGTGTGGTTACCCTTTCTTTTTTAGATCCACATCCCTGACGCGGCTTTATAAATACATTGAAATTAACCGCATATTGTTTATTAGTTTAATGCATCTGATTGTAATTAACCTGTAACAATATACTGTAATGGTCCACGGAATGGCCAAACTATTCTAAATACCATAGCTGCTTTAGCGTTGTTACGCTCACTGCACCTTCTTTTTGTTCTTTCAGCTGCACCTGTTAGGGGTTGCCACAGCGGATCATCTTTTTCTATATTACTCTCACTGCATCACTCGGAGCAGCTGATTGGAAAGAGAATTATCGGTATACAGCATCAAGCACACGCTGCCTCAGCCATGCTGCCTATTTGAACTGCTCTCACACGGCAAACGCTTCAGAGCCTTTCCTGTACGGACCTCGTGGTTCAGAAACAGTTTCATCCCAAGAACTACAGACGCACTAAAGCAGTCCATCAAGTGCTCCTTGTAGAACTGTTTGTACTTATTAGTACAATCACCTCACTGTAAACTTGCACTACAGTTGTAATATTGCACAACCTGAGCCACTTTATAAAGCGCATATTTACATATGATGACAATATCATTTTAAGAAATGCAGCAAAATATGTTGGTTATATTATACAGATAAAACTTTAACTTCATTTAAATAATCTATATTGTTAATAATTAAACATGTGAGGACACAGTATCTCTGTGCTAGCAAGGATCTGGCGCTCTGTTCAGGGATTGTTCCTGCCTCAAGCTGTATGCTTGCTGGGACTGGCGTGACACTGGAAGGATAGAATAATTAAACATGTACTAAGAAGATACAGTAATCCCTCGCTCTATCGTGCTTCAACTTTCGTGGCTTCACTCTATCACGGATTTTATATGTAAGCATATCTAAATATATAACGCAGATTTTTCGCTGCTTCGCAGGTTCTGCGGACAATGAGTCTTTTTACTTCCTGTACATGCTTCCTCAGTTGGTTTGCCCAGTTGATTTCATACAAGGGACGCTATTGGCGGATGGCTGAGAAGGTAACCAATCAGAGCACGCAGTTAAGTTCCTGTGTGCTGATTAGCTCAGCGACGGAGCGCCGAATTTGATTCCGTGGCGTTGACCAGGAAGTCTCGTCTCGCTCATTCAGCATCAACGTGTTTCGCTGTGTAAAGAGTTAACTTTTGTGTTCTTTTGTGTTTATCTTTGTGCATAGTCAAGCCCTTCATTATGGCTCCAAAACGATCTGCTCCTGCTACTGCTTCAGGGGCCGTGCCCAAGCGTCAACGGAAGATGTTAACGATTGCCAAAAAGGTAAAAGTTTTGGATATGTTGAAGGAAGGGAAAAGCTACACCGCTGTAGGACGCCATTACAACATCAATGAGGCTACGATTCTTTTTATTTAAAAAGTAGGAAAGGAATATAAGATCTACGGCCGCAGTGTCCTTTTAACCAGGGTGCAAAATGAGTTGTAAGTGGATGTAATAAGGCAGTACAGTAGTCTGGATGGAATCTGCTTTAGGGATTTGGATTGAAGACTGCCGGAAGAAGAACAACGGCGGTGATACACAGTCGCCTGAAGAGGCTCCTTTAGAAGAGCTGTAATGCTCTCCTTTGTTGTGCAGTAAAACTAAACTCATCGTTATCAGACAAGTCATCGTGTCATTGTTGGTGAGTAACATTAATTAATTTTCTACTTACAGTACTTAGTACATGTACGTACGTTTAGTGTCACTGTACACACATTTACTGTATAGAATTTTTCTTGCATTGTACGTATTTATTGCTGGTGGCCTGTCTATCGTAATGGCTGTAACATATGTGATATCGGAGACGCTCGATATCTTTAAAATAATATTTAGGTTTTGCTGTATATAAACAATGTGTTTACATACATAATTTCAATGAATCTTACCTAATATCTAAGAGAATACAAAGGGTTTATGCTGTATAACTGTATGGGGAATATTTATAAACAGTCTGGGAGAGTTTATAAGGGCTTAAATTATATAAAAATAACCATACAAACATATGGTTTCTACTTCGCAGATTTTCACCTATCACGGGGGGTTCTGGAATGCAACCCCCGCGATCGAGGAGGGATTACTGTATTTCAGTGTTCCTTAAAAGTTTTGAAGAATCTGCATTCTAAGCTTACAGATGGCTTAACGTCTATTACAGAGCTGATTGTGTGGTGATTGGGTATTTGGAGAAAGAAAAGGAAGGACAGGAATTGGGGGTTAGTACGTTTGAAAGAGACAGTACTGCTGCAATAAATGATTTTATCGAAGGTCGCGCACGGCAAAGCAAGCATCTTGCATGAGGCAGGAACAATCACTGCTTTACCGTGTTACCATGTTTAATAACATGCTTTAACTCATATCATCATGAAAATGATATCAAGTATACATCTCAGTATTTTAATAATTCAGAGAGTTGTAATATAACGAATGTAATGGATTCTGTGTCCTGCCGGAGGAAGAGAAAGCCCAGAAGCACATAATGATTCACATGCATAGAGCACATAGAAGATCAAATACAAAACAAAGCATTTAATGTGCTACTTTAGTTATGATGGTATTTGAGTACCTAGTAAATTAAACGATTTTAAGATGAAGTTTATGATGTTCTACTTTAATGACAAAATAAACTACGTGATTAAAGTGGAAATTTCGAGATTAAAGTTGACATTTCATGTTTTTTTCCCACTGTGTGCCTATTTTTTTCCTCTGTACCCTAATAAGCTTTCATATGAAACTCAGACGGTGGGCTACGACTCGCCTTTTCACAGTGACTTTGATATCCGACAACTTCTTTTTTATTTCGGGCACTGTGCGACTTTGTGAACTTGAGCTTTCGAGTTTCTCCGACACTCTATGTCACTCGATCAACTTCCTTTTGTTATTTATACCACTGTTTAAATCAACAAATGGTACGTTTTCCCTTGTCTCCACTTGGTATTCGCTGAAATTCTTCTATTTCCTCCCATGCTTTTGCCATTGCCTTTTCACAGAATGCTGAGCTTAAGTGCTGTTTATATTGATTTGCATATTCAAAGAGGCGTAATTCTGGGAGGAGACGGGGCTAGACAGCAGGCATGTGCACATGCATTACTTTTCACGCTGACCGGGATTTATGTAGCGGAAGAACGTGGAAGTTTATGCATCTGCATTTTTTTGTGCTTACGCCATGTTATAGTGTGAATTCTACGCATGGCATTATGCATGAGGCCCCAGCTGTTCTGATACTCCTGACACATAAGGGATCACCAAAGGTTTTCGCTTAGGCAGTGGTTGTCCTTCCTCTCTCCTGGATTGCTTAGAGCATTCTTTAGGTGTCTTCCCTGCTTTGACAAAAGTCCAGCTGGGATAACCACATTTGCTCAGGCCCTTTTTGATATGATGTTCTTATGCTTCCCTGGCCGCTGTGTCTGTGGGTATGGAGTTTGCTCTGTGTTGTAGAGTCCTGATGACACCTGTTTTGTGCTCTAGTGGATGGCGAGAGTCAAACCTTAAATACTGATCCATATGCGTTGGTTTACGGTACACATCAACTTTCAAATGTCCCCCATTGCTGATGGAAATTTCACAATCTAAGAAAGCTAGCCTGTCACGTTTCATGTCCTCCCTAGTGAACTGAATATGTTTGTCCACTGAGTTGATGTGGTCAGTGAATTGTAGTACCTCCTGAGATTTGATTTTCACCCAGATGTCGTCCACATACCTGAACCAATGGCTTGGTGCTGTTCCAGGATAGGATAATAGCGCCCTCTTTTCCACTTCTTCCATATACAGATTGGTCACAATTTGTGAAACTGAGGAACCCATGGCGCACCCATGTTTCTGCCTGTAGTACTGGTCTTTGTATATGAAATATGTGGATTGAAGACACAGTTCCAAGAGCAGACACACTTGGTCAGTGCTGAGAGTGGTCCTTGTTCTGAGTCTCTTATGGACCACCTTCACTGCTTCCGTACCTGGAACGCAAGTGAATAGAGATGTAACATCATACGAGACCATAGTGTCATCTGCCTCCATAATGACATCTCTCACCTTCTCCACAAAATGCAAAGTGTTCTGAATATGGTGTTTTGAGCTGCCTACCAACGGGCTGAGGACAGCGGACAGGAACTTTGAGATGTTATATGTAACCGAATTGATCATGCAGACAATGGGTCTTAATGGTGCATACTGTTTATGTATCTTCGGTGAACCATACAGACTTGGTGTAGCTTCCCCTGGGTATAATTAGGTACATCTTTCACCATCTTACAATGCAGTGATTGCAGCCATTCCCCAACTCCCTGTGAATGGTACTCATGGCAATTGATCAATGGACATTTTGCATATCATCGATCACATGGCCCACTGTTAGTCAGTGGTGCTAGTTCAGCCATTAGGCCAAGGTACTGTTTATAAGGTTGGAGAAACCTGCAGTCAACTGAGACTGAGGGAGTTACTTGGATGAGTGATAAAATGTATCAGAAAAAAACAATGTCCAGATGAACAGAATCAACTTTCTAGAATTTCCTTACCTGGATTATCGAGCATGCATTGAGACTTTTTGTATTTGTATTCCAGTTAAGATTGTTATCTAGGTTAGTTCCTAAGTATTTATATTCATTCAGTATTTGTACTTCCTCCCCCAGAACAACAATGGGTGAACATACAGATTTCTGTCTCTTAAAATCAAATATCATTTCTTTGGTCTTTTTTATATTCAGAGTGGGACAGTTTTATTACACCAGCTTACCATACAGTCCTCTTGATTTAGATAGTGGCTTTCATCCTCCCCAGATATGTGTCATATAAGCATGGTGTCATAAGCATATTTGACAATGGAACAGTGGTCCTTGTTCTGTCTCAAGTCACTTGTGTCCAGAGTAAATAGTAATGGTGATAAGACACACCCCTGTGAACTTCCTGTGTTTAAATACATGAATTTTGAAAAAACGTCCTGTACTTTGACTGTCTATGAACAATTTAAAAGAAAGTTCTGAATCCATAATGTGATAAATGAGTTTACATTTATACTATTCAGTTTCCCAATCAGTATGTGAGACTGTATGGTATTGAACACTGAAGAAAAATCCAAAAATAGTGCTCTGACATATGAACCAGGCTGATCAAGAAAAGTGAAGATTTGATGTAAGATAACAAGCAGAGCACTTTCAACATTTCTGTTTGCACAATAAGCAAATTGGTGGTTATCTTGAAAAGACATTGTCTCTGTCATTAGAAAGTTTTTGATCAAACGTTCAAAGCATTTCATTGGAATAGAGGTGAGTGCCACTGGTCTGTAGTCATTCACATAGCTTGGCCTGGAAACTTTAGAAACAGAGGTAATGGTTTATTGTTTCCAGAGCTTAGGTATAATACCACAGGTCAGAGACAAGTTAAAAAGCGAAAAACTGGAGAGAGCTGCTTAAAGAAGGACTTTTTAGAGTAATCCGACCTGATATGCCGTCTGGCCCTACTGCCCTGTTTGTTTTAGCCCACTGCAAGCCTTTCTCCACTTCCGAAAAACTGAACCCTATCACAGCAGAATTCGTGGTGTTTTCATAGTTTTTACTTCTGCATTTTGGGTGCTGAAATTGTTTGTTTCATATCTGGTAAAAAAGTTATTAAGTTCATCTGCTAAAAGCTTCTGGTCTATGACAACTGGAAAGTTCACATTCTTTTTAGAAACCAATCCTGTGATTGTTTTTAGACCTTTCCAAACCTGCTTTGGATTGTTATCATCAAACCACCTCTTTATTTTTTCCCCATACATCTTTTTATTTTGTTTAATTAACCTGTTAATCCTTAGCTGTAAAATTTGTTTTTCTTCTATCTTATTTTCTTGATGAGCATGTTGTTTTTACCAATAGTAATGCTTTAAACTCTTTAGTGATTCATGGCTTACTTTTGAAGTACACCTTTACAGTTTTTTCCTTACTGCTTCCAGGTGAAGCATTCCTGCAGTTCCTCTAAACTGTCCTTGCACCAGTTTTGTGTTTTTCATATCTTTGGTTTTTCTTGTTTCAGTTTCTGTTTGTACTTCGGTAGTAGGTGAATAATGACATGGTGAGATGCACCCAGGGCTGCTCTATGATGCGATATGTAGGCGCCAGGGACATTTCCATAACACTTGTCTAGTGTTTTTTCCCCTTAGTATTAATATTCACATACTGTTGGTAATGTGGTAATACTGATTCCAAATTGCATACATTAATATCACCCATCACAAGTTTGAAAGAGGCAAGTGATTTGGTTTCAAGATTCTGAACAGTTTCAAGAATGGTTTCAGCTTTAGCTCCCACATCAGAATGCAGCGGTATGTAAACTACTGTCACAAATAATTGATTAAACTCTTGTGGTAGATATGGTAGATAGTATGGGTGAAGTCTAACTGTGAGTAGTTCAATATTTGGCATGCAGTTGTGGTCTTTTACAGTGATATTCTTGCACCACCTTTTGTTAATTTAATGGCAGACCCCACCACCCATCTGCTTACCCGAAGCTGGGTTTCTGTCATGCTGTACACAATCAAATCCATCCACTTCACCAGATGTACCTGAGTCGGTATTCTTAAACCAGGTCTCAGTAAAGCACATCAGACAGCTTTTTTGGTACTCGTGGAGGAATCGCACAGATGCTCTCAGCTCATCCAGTTTATTCTGCAAGGACTGTACATTGCTGTCCATTCTAAAGAAATATGGCATATAGGGAGATAGAATTCAAAATGAAACCTATTTAAAAAAGCATATTTCAAAAAAGGAAAACACTAACATCTCAAAAATCTTCAAAATGATAGTTTAATGATTTTTGAGGCAAGGAATTGGCACAAAAATGAAAAGACCCAAATCATGACAACACAGGCAGCAGGGTTTTATTTCCAGTTTTTCTTTTCAAAATTTGTGGTCCTCCACTAAAATCCCTCTGTTTGTTTTGTTGCTTAATAAATAAGTATTTTTAAGTAAACTATCAATTGCTTGTCACACTTTAGTTTAAGTTAATGTGTTCAAGCTACTATAAATATATGTAGCCAAGAGTATAAGTGTACTTTTTGGTTTACAGGAAGAAAATCATTGGGAGAAAGAATTTTCTCTAAGCATAATGTTATTCGCACTATTTGTTTCTTAGTAGCAACTTAGCTGTTCCAGACCTCACATTGATAAAAAGTCTCCAGAAAATGGCAGTCTAAAGACCTTGTAGTTGGGACAGACTCCCTAAGAGAAAGAAAGAGAAAGACTGGTATTGTCAATTTGAACACTGATTGTGCCTTCAGATTTTCTGTTTTTAAAACACTAGAAATAAACAGAGAATCTTTTATGGGTCCCCAGATATTTGATTTGTTTCTAGCAACTCAGTAGTCTAGAAACAAATCAAATATCTGTAGGTCATCTTCATTAAAGGCAAAAAAATTACTATTAACTTTCTGAAGTGATTGTTAAAATTACTGTCAATATTGTGTTTTTGTAGTTTAGCTTTCTTTTCTTTCTATTGTGATGGGTTTCACATTACAATTGATTTTCTCTTTAGTTTACTGGATATTAGACAACATGTTGCAATTTTCTTCAATATTTGAGTCTATTTTCAGAACTGGCTCCTCCTTAGAATTGATTGATGTTGCCACATCCACAACAATTTTCTTTTCTACTCATCTGCACAGTTTGGAAGTAAAACCTAATATAGGCAGTGTCCAGATAATTTGGTGCACCTTCCATTGCTTAATTATTATGTAAACTGTCTTCAAAAGTGATATTAATAGACTGAGTTTGTCCGTGTTACCACCTAGGAAAATAAGTTACATCATTAGGGTTAATGGTTGTTAAAAAACTCAGAAACAGAAATTATTCACTCTGTTGCCAACACTCTAATGATAAAGCACTATAACCCTAGAATGCTGATGACTTCAATCAAATGAACCCTGGAATAAACAAACTTATATTAGCATATTCCATTTATGGACACTATAAGCTGGACCTGCTCTATTCAGATGTTATTGCCTTTAAATGTAAACCTGTGTTACAACTGGGCAGATCTTATTGCCACCTATATGACTATTACTGACAGCAGCAGTTCTGTTTTAATCTTAGACAGAAGTTCTTATTTGTGTTTGGGGGATTGTGGTTTGTTAGGGTTATGGTTATATTTATTTATAGGGTTATATTTTTCTTGAGCTTCTGTAATGCTTTAATTTCCTCTTGGGTGAAAATAAAGTATTAACTTATTTAACATCTACAGTGCCTTTGTGGTTTGAGACACTGCTTGTACTTCCTGATCTGCCCAAAGAATATAACAGAGACTGGAAAATTTAGTTTGAAAATATCCATCCAATATAGGCTGCAGTTTACAGTACCTTTCCATGGTTTATGCTATTGACAGTGCTGTATAAAACAAAGATTAATTCTCCAGGTGAAGTCCACAAGCATAACATCATATTGCACTATATGATATTACCATAGAAATTAAGTTATTATGTTAAATAAAATATTGCTCGCACATAGAGATCAAGTTAAGGACTCTAGTAATGGTAATACCTGCCGTTCCAGGGGTTGGCGATGTGTTCTAATGCCTCTTCTCTTCCTCCCTATGCAGACCGGAAGATTGACAGCTTTACCAACATTGACGTCTCTCTTCCAGTGTCTGTCCACATGGATCTGCCACTTCCTTCTGGAAGTCCTCAAAGCCAGAAGATCTGCCATCTCAGGGCAGTCACAACTGAACTCTGCAAAAGTGTTAACATTTGCTAAATGTGTCTTTTTTGTTTCTTTTCAAAACAATAATACTAGGTTAGCCATCTGTTGCCCCAAACCTTTATGATATCTTGTCTACTCTCTTATGCATACACACACATAAAATATATTCATAATTTTCAGAACTCATTTTTTTTACCTTTTTAGTGTTACAAGTGGCTCAGCCCTGGATTAACTATTAAGCGAAATAAGCATGTGCTTATGGCACAAAGGCAAGGGGGGGGCACCATAGATTTTTTTTCCACTAGCTATCATGCCCTTAAGTCTTTTACTGCCATACCTGATGTTGCCATTGAATGTTTTGTAATTCTACTTATGTGCCCTGTTTGATTTTAACACTAGATTTCCTGAAGCCTACAAAAAAACTCGTAATGCCGGGCCACCTTAAATTCCTTTGCATCTTCTCATCAGCGTCTTTTGTTTTGCAAATGTGTCGATCAGCACAAGTAGCAAGCAGCCTGCTATCCCATCCCCCCACCGCCGGAGCTGAGTCCGTCACAAAATTCTCAGAGCTCAAATCTCTTAATCTGGCAGTTAAGTGCCTGGAGTTGTATAGGGTAAATAATATATTGTTATTTGGAATACAGTACATACATTTCATGAGTGTTCCATGTCTACAAAGATGTAAGTGTAGGATGAAAGGAAATGCGAGGCAAGACATGCTGAACACATACCTAAAGCAGAAACTTTTTCCATGTCATATTAATGATGGGGCGGCATGGTGGCACAGTGGGTAGCGCTGCTGCCTCACAGTTAGGAGACCCGGGTTTGCATCCCGGGTCCTCCCTGCATGGAGTTTGCATGTTCTCCCCGCGTCTGTGTGGGTTTCTTCCAGGTGCTCCGGTTTCCTTCCACAATCCAAGGACATACTGGTTAGGTGCATTGGCGATTCTAAATTGCCCCTAGTGTGTGCTTGGTGTGTGTGTGTGTGCCCTGTGGTGGGCTGGTGCCCTGCCCAGGGTTTGTTTCCTGCCTTGCGCCCTGTGTTGACCCTGTAGTTAGGATATAGCGGGTTGGATAATGGATGGATGGATATTAATGATGATGTGAAGTGTGTAACGTGTGAAGACTTTAGTCCAAACATTAAATAAACACATGCACTTTTATTCAAGACTACATGTATAACCAAAGAAAAAAAAATTCATTTGATTTACATGTTGCTGTCAATGAATTAAAACCCAAGCTGAAATGTCAATTGACAGGAAGCTGATATGTATTCTTGAATGGTGTAGAGGTCAGCACTCCTGCCTTATAACCCATAGGTTCTGGGATTGAGGCCAGGTGCTCCGCGGTTTGAATAGTGACCTGCTATTATTACTATAATATAATAAAACCATATATTTGATTTGAGTCTGTAACATCCGGTGTAAATTTTGGCTACTTGTAAAAGTTAGCGCTTGTTTTTTTTATTATTCAGTTTGTAGCACTGCCACTTGAGGAGTTTTACCTGTGTGTGTTGTATTGTGTCTTGTCTGTCATTTGTGTGCTTTTCGTTACTTCTGTGGGCTTCCACTCAGATTTAGGTGGTGGAGCTTTTCGCAGTTCAGGATTGGGAATTGCGAGGCAGTGATTGACGGCATTGCCTCCCTAGTCGGGATCTGGAAGGCCGACAAACCACACTGTTCCAGTTGGACAGCCAATGAAGGGTCAGGGTGCCAAAATTAAAATTGGCAAGAAGGAAGTGGAAGAGGAAAAGTCGCTTTACGTAGCAAGAGAGATAGGATGAATGCTATCGACGCCAAGGGAAAAAAAAGCAGAAATGTCAATGAGGAAAGGTTAGTGAGGTGGACACCTGCACGCCTTTGTTTTCCTTCTTTCTTCGGATTGTCCATAGGCTTTGGATTGCCGATTTTCGGGGTGGTGAGATCTGTGACCTTTTTTAATGGATAACGCCGTCATCTATCTTTCCCCGATCCTTCACAATGTGACTGCCCTTGTTGCACTCTTCTCTTTCCAATGAACAATAGCCCTTCAGACTGAGTTTGTGAAATTTATATATGCTTTTATATATATAATGGAATGGCCAAGAGGATACATTATTGGACTGTGCCTGGGACATTTAGCCTTCTTCCAGCCTAGAAGCAGCCAGAAGTATTCATCCAGCCTAGAAGAAGCCAGCATAGAAGTATTCCAGCAGCATCATACATAAGGCAAAAAGCCTATCATAATAAGATATGTAGTGCAATGTATAATATTTCTGGTTTATAATTGTTTTTAGAGTTTTGAATTATCTGAATAATTTGAATTTTAAAGTAACAGTGCATGTTGAAATCTAATGAAGCCAATTTGATTGTTTAAGAATAAACAATCAGTTGTAAATCCTATATTAAATCCCTTCAGAGTACTGCGGCTGCCACAAAGAGAGTGGGTAAGGCTGAAAAATGAAATCTCAATATTTGTATTTACCAGGAGAGGTCACCAAAGCAGCATGTATGAACTTACAGGTTTACTCTACCTTACCACTTAAATAAATTGTGTTCAAGTTGGCAGAATATCAAAATAAAATAGAATGAAAATAAAAGAAACTCAGTTTCATTAGAATGATCGGTTTAGGTACATTTCTTCAGCACTATTTGTGATCTAAACAAGTGGAAACCACCCTAACCCTGCCCTAAAATCATGCAGCTTTCTAACTTTCAGTTCTGAAATACAACTTTCAAATTTTGAATGTCTGTGTTATTTTTTTCTCTTTTTTCCTTGATATACCTGAGTACTGTGCAATGGCACTTTTTTTTTCTTAATGTTCCTTGTAGCCACAGCGGAAGCCAGAACAAAACTTGCTTTGTGTAAATTCAAAATGTTCTCTTCACATCAAGGCTAATAAGTTCATGAGGAAGACACCAACAGCAATCAAAGCCTGGACCCATGTGTTCTGAGGTTTTGGTCTTAACCTCTGTTCTGCTTTTCCTACTCTATATCATAAACAATTTCTTGTTTTCACCTCAACATAGTTACAATTTAAAGTTTCATTTAGTTGTTAAGAACAAATAATTACAAAAATGTCATTTTTACTGATTGTGTAATTACCTTTAACAAATATATACAGCATACATGGCTATTACACATCCATATTTTTCTCAGTTTTTTTATGTAGTATATAGGTATCATTGTTAATCAACAGTATGACAGACATTTTTTTTTGTTTTGTCAGAACATTTTGATATATGAACAAAAGTAGTTTGATATTTTTTGGGTCCTTTAAGGGTGATTTAATGGTAAACTATGAATGAGAGGTTTTAAAAGCCAGGTAAGCTATTTTTCATCCAACAGCAAAGTGAATCCCCCCTTACTTGACATTCAGCAAACATCCACACAAATCAGATTTCACTTGTCTGTTTGTGTCCATTAGTTTAGAGTTTAGTGTGTCCATCCATTATGTAAGTTTGCCTTTGAGGCATAGCACAACATTTGAATGACAATGGGTTGAAATATAAGAGAGCTGCTTTTAAATTAACTTCTGTGTCTTTCTTTCTATGCAAGTTGTGTCTATGCTGATGTAAAAACCTTTATTATAAAAAGTCTGTAAAGGGTACTTTAATATAAATGAACAATTTCAGCATGACATGTTTAAAATAAGCATGATATTAAAAGGAATACTTAAAAAACTGCATAATGCACTGAACATTACAGATATAGTTCAAGAAAAAATGATTCCACAGCGATGGTTAATTTAAGATGAGTGCACTCTTCACCCTCTCATTCATGTTTAAGCATGTACATGTTTTAAAAGTGGTGAGATCCTAAGTAGGATAAACCCCATCAATTAATTTGTACGTGAGGGACTGTGGCAGCGACTATAGGGCTGAAGAAGTAAGATGAATTAAAGATCTGGTGCCTAATGACTCTGCTTCCTTCAGCACCACCTTTTTGGTTAATTAGAAACTTGTGAACTGGTTTTAGAGTATGTACTTTTTGTAAAAACAACAATATTCAGTAAAGCTTTTTTTAAAGTTTGTTGTAAACTGTGTTCTGAGATTGCTCAGGTAAGCAGTAATGTTCTTTTTATTGATTATGGCACTAGAGAGAGGCAACATGATGTATGCTGATTAGCTCATGCAAGTAGGAATTGCAGTGTACTCTGTACTTGTGCCAATAATGACCCTATAAACCTATCTGAGTACAGCTTCTATGTGAATTGTAATTCTTACTAGAGTATCTTAAATAGGGGGGAAAAGGATGATATGAACAGTTTAAGTGTATGGCATTACAGTAGTCCTTTCTACTTACTGTGCCAGTTTTTCTGCTGTCTGCATATTAGGAAAATGTTAAAAAAACAGGACACATGAAAGCAATTAAAAGTGGGGGTCCCAGATGGGATAACTGGTTTAGTGGTCATGTATGAAAAACAACTTAAATGTGACCTTTAGCATTAGTCTCTTTCTGAGATACATTTATTTGGCTTTCTGACGGTATAATGAACTTCTGTTTGTTGATAAGAGAGGTGGACTGATGAGTGTAGAATACACAGGGTCAATTTCATGTTGATTGATGTCACACATGCACGTCTATGGATCTCCTCATGGGCTCTGTCAAGGTATGTAATGACTGTACCACGAGAGGACACTGCCACTAACACTGTTTTCTCCAGAAATCCGCTCATTGAGGGCACCTAGCCATGCCCATCCAGTCCCACAAGAAGAAAGCTTCCAGACTTCTGGGAGGAGGTTTCCCTTCCCTGAGAGTGACTGTTCTGCTCCTAATCCCTTGTTTTGATTTTACTAAGCCCGATATTAGGGCAAAGTAAAACCACAATGGGTGTCATTTTTATTTTTGCCTTGTCATTAAACAGGATGACCCGGTTAGCGCTCCAAATCATTCTGAGATCACCAGTCATTGCTATACCATAAAACAGGTGCTGAATTTGGCGGGATTCAGGCCAAGGGAAAGGCAGTCCCCGTGAACCTCACAGAGCTTGTGCAGCGGCTCACAGACATGGTCACCCAACTCCAGGTCCAACAAACGGAGATGGTTGACGCTGAGGCTTGTTGTCCAACCGATGCATGCAACTGTTGGTTCCAATGCAACCTCAGGACGATGTTGAGACCTTCCTCCTTGTGTTGAAGAGGACAGCCACCCTCAAACATTGGCCTTGGTGAGACTGGTTTCACCTCCTACCTCCCTTTCCTCACCTCAAGTTGGCCCATTGATTGCTCCCTGAGAAAAATTTGGCCTAAAGAATTGTCGAGATTTGGTGGTGCCCGACTTCCTACTCCACACCCTCCCAGAACACTTTGTCCGGACCATTAGGAGACAGAAGTGGGCAGACATAGAGGAGCTTGCTGAACTGATCGAGCCTCACCAGGCAGCCAGCCAGACTGAGCGTCCAAGATAGGACTGCCAATCCCACCATGCGGAAAACAGACCTTGGGGCCAGAGGTGCCCCTGCAGGAAACCAGAACACACCGTCGCCCACTGTCCGCAAGGGGATGACCCAATGGAATGTATTTGGGCTTGGGGAAAAAGGTATTGTCCCATGACCATGGCTAAACCTCTTATGGCTCCATTTTCAGATGTGGCTCGATTGAATGGACACCCCATCCAGGGACTCTATGATTCTGGCAGTAACACATCTACTGTTGCGAGCCATTAAGTCCCATCAGAACAGTACAATGGAAAAAGTCAATCTGACCTGTATCCATGGAGAGTCTCAGACATACTCCACCTCAGTCTGCTGGTTGTTAGCCCAAGGATGCCTACAGAGATTGTATGTGGTGGAGTTGCCCCGACCTCCATATGCAGTGATTTTGGGAAGAGATTGTCCAACCAACAGGAAGGCGCTGTACCTGCCTCAAAGAATGATCCTAGCAATGGGCAGAGAGTCAATGCCCAGAGTAGAAACCCAGCCATGTAAGAGAGCAGGTAATGGGGTGACCAAGCAGTATGACTCAGCAGATCTGGCAAGGAGTGATGATAACACTGCTAGTTTGCCAGTGATGCCTCACCCGAACACTGACCTCAGGACATCTGCCAATACCACCCCAATTGGATTACTGTGCTTCAGCTTCATTTCCCCTCTCTGCCCATGTCCTTCAAATCGGAATAGTGAAGCAAAAACTCTTTGAAGCATGCAAGGAATGCAGTAGCTGCAGTAAATGGTCAGGCCACCAATGGGTCCATGCAAACACTGCTTCAATTTGTGTTAAACAATTATCTAGTGTATAAGGTGACTGAATATCAACTTCTTATCCCCCATCCCTATAGACGCAACATAAGCAAGCTGGCACATGCCTAACTTTTGGGGGTGCACCAGGGCTATGAAAAAAACCTCAAACAAATCATTGCATGCTTTATTGACCTGACATTCATAAAGAGGTTCACTGTTTTTGGAGGTCCTGCACGGATTGCCAACTCACACAAATATGTCACCAGACTGTGCCTCTCTCATACCATTACTTGTAATTGACATCCCATTTTAACAGATCGGCATGGACATTGTCGGTCCACTTGAACCATCGACAAGGGGTCATAAGTATATCCTCATTCTTGTTGATTACACTACCCAATACCCAGTGGCCATACCCATACGTATGGCTAATTATAAGTCTATTGTCCAGGGTCTTTTTGTGCATTGTATCCCCAAGAAGGCCCTCACTGAGCTGGGGACATCTTTCATGTTGCTCCTTCGGGGAGGTCACCAAACTACTCTATATCAAGCACATGAAAACATCCTTTTACCAACCTCAGACAGACGGACTGGTTGAGCATTTTAACCAAATGCCCAAGCAGATGTTCAGGAAGATGGTACAGACAGACGAGAGGGACTGGGACCAGCTCCAGCCACTCATCATGTTTGCCTTCTCTAAGGCCCCACAGTCCTCTACAGCAGGCCTATTCAAATGGTGGCCCACAGGCCACATACAGCCTAGAAGCAACCTCCAAGTGGCCCAGCCCATGGTTCCGCCAGGGCTCCAGGCTGCAACTAAAATGGTCTCAAATGCAACCAAAAATAGGCTTTGGCGATGATCATTTTTACTTAGTTCACCAGTTGCAAATGAAATCATTGAAACTTTAAACTATTTATATTGTAATAGATGCAAAATGCCATTTTTTTATTGTTAAGCAGATGTGCTGTTAACATGTGTCAGTACGGGCTCAGCCCTGCATATCCCTGAGTCGCATAAATGCTTATTTATATCCCATGCTGAGGTGAGGGAGTGATGGCGAAAATGGTGTCAGACATGGAGATATGCATTCAGGAAAATATTTCTAAGTACACGTTACTGCTGATGGGATGGCTATGTATAGCGTGAAGGGCTCATAGATTATTTAGTCTACCTCCCCAATCGACACCTAAGGGAACGCATGTACCACTTAAACCTCCTGAAACCATGTGTTGACCACAACCACAGTGATGTAACGGCTACTTCCATGCTGTCGCTTCATGTGGACGTATGGAAGAATAATTTTAGGGTAACATAGCATTCATCTTAAAGAAATAGCATAAAGGCTTAGTAAATGTCAGAAACCTGTTCAGGCACACCAGGAAACCAGATAAAGGTGAAGTGAACAACAAAATGTACACTGAAATATATGAACTGGTTTAGGAAAAATACTGAGATGGTCAAGTAAATAATGTACCAGAAGAAAGGTTGATGTAATATACAAAATGCAGTGAAGGATGACTAAGAGATGACTAAGAAATCAGCAGATGTCCTATAAACGAGAATGGACAATTGTTATATGCACAGAAATTTCAAGGGTGATGGTGCAACCAGAAGAACCAGAATATAATATAACAGACTTTTATTTTATATAAATCATTTGGGTGTAAACCAATGAACCAACCGGAGTAAAATGTATGCATTGATTGACACTGTATGTAAGTTTGGTAGTTCATAAAATTAATCTCTATTCTTTGTTTCTCTGACCATTCTGGTCATTCTGACCATGCTGTTACAGATTGCTTTTGAAGAATTCTCCCTCCAAGGCATTTGAACAGCTTCTCTCCTTCCTGATTACTGAATTGTCCTGTTAAATTATGGGGACACCCTCACCTCCTAACACAAGAAGGAACTGTGAGCCATCGTCTGCTCAGTCAGAGCAATCGTAGACCCCAAACTGGGCAGAACCATGCTGATTACCCACAATATTGTGACAGAACCGGGGGTAGTGGCCCAAGAGTGTCCGTACTGCCTTCCAGAAGCAAAGAAGGTAGAGGTATTACTGGAGGTGGATTGAATGCTGGATCAGGGAGTAATAGAGGCCAGCCATGGTCCTTGTTCCAGCCCGATCATACTATTCCCAAAGCCTGATGGAAGCTGTTAGTTTTGTAACCACTTCCATTAACTCAGTTATATCTCCTAATGCAATACTTTTCCCATGCCTAGAGTGGATGAACTCCTGGAGCATCTCAGGAACTCCCAGTATCTGACATTGGCAGATCCTCCTGACACATGGCAAAGGGAAAAAATGTCCTCAGTACCCCTGGTGGCCACTGGCAGTAACTTGTCTTAACTTTGGGCTGCATGGTGCCCCTGAGACTTTCCAGCATCTGGTGGATGCACTGCTGTGGCCCCATAATGCCTACAGTGCTGCCTATCTAGATGATGTGGTCATCTATTCTAGCATCTAGGCAGACCATCTGCAGCATGTTTCAGACATCCTTTGTGCAATGTGCGGTACCAGCCACTGAATCAATTGACAAAAATGCTTTTTTGGGGTGACTAAGGCTAGATGGTGGCTGAAGAATGGATTAAACCTTTGTGAAACAAAGTAGCTGCCATATGTGATTGGCCCTGGGTGGAAACAAAGAAACAAGTACAGGCTTTCCTCAGATTAGCAGGTTACTATTGCCTATTCGTTCCCCACTTCTTTGAGTGGGTCATGCATCTGACACAACGCATGAAGAAAAAAGGCACCCAATGCAGTGACGTGGATCCCTGTTACTGATACTGCATTCTGTAATGCTGGCTCTTGTGTTGCTTTCACCTGTCTTTTCCCTTCCTTTCTTTCTTGAATACCGGCCTCAGTGCTGTGCTGAGCAAGGTCATCAATTGAGCTGAATACCTGCCTATGTATCTCAGTCATAAACTGCTGGACTGGGAGATGTGGTATGCAGTAATTGAATGGGAGGCCCTCACCATCAAGTGAGTTGTCAACCAGCTTCAATATTGCCTCCTGAGAAGTGAGTTCATCCTGTTTACAGACCACAGCCCCCCTCCAGTGGCTCTACTCCCAGAGGAGTCAAATCCCAGAGTCACCCATTGGTTCCTTAGTCTCCAGCTGTACAAGTTCACAGTTGTGCACCGACGAGGGAGCCTCCATTGCCAACGCTGATGCCCTCTCCTGGGTCCACAACTTCACGGCCAGATCCACTTGCCCCTCTAGGGCTGAGCTGACGGGCAGCCATACCACGCATTCATGTCTGTGGATCTCCTTATGGGCTAATGATATTTTCTCCTTCTCTCCCCGCAGTACTGGAAATCCACCCAGTGTAGGCACCTAGCCCCACCCTTTCCAGTCCCGCAAGGAGAAAGCCACTGGACTCCTGAAAGGCTGGCATCACTTGCAGAAGTACCATACCGCTAGACAGACCTTCCGGAGAGTGACTGTTCTGCACCTAATCAGTTATTTTGATTTTGCTAACCCTATGACATTAGGGCAAAGTAACACCACGATGAGCGTTGTTTTTATTTTTGCCTTGTCATTAAACAGGACAACCTGGTTGGTGGCCCAAATCATTCTGAGATCATCTGTCTTTCCTGTACCTAGCAACATGGACTTGTATCTAAAGCTGATAAGAAGAACACAAAAAATATGAAAACAAACAGGACATTTACCACTCCATGTAAAACGTGACTCTGGAGCCAAAATGAATGTCATTTTATATGAGACTTACTAATTATAAACTGATAAAACAAAACATTCTGTAACATTCAGTCACTAGTCCATTACAGGGTCTTCACTATAAAAATATTAACTTAGGAAAGAAATATACATTCACATAAAACAGCAGAGATACCAAATTGTCATGTGGAAAGGTTATCATGTAACCTTGTAGTCCTACATGGTAAGGTATTTGAAACAAAATTTTCTTTACCTGATTGTAGCAATGAATCAAAAAGTGTGTCAAAGACTGCGTTACTGAAACGTATAAATCCTTCAATGTATTTTCTAACTATACACACTATATCAGAGGTGACGTCTGTAAATGACAAGTGACCTCTTCAAAGCAACTTGAGACAAATATCATACCAGTTGTTGAGACTCACACCTGAATAAATGATTTTGAAAAAGTAGCAGTGTTAGGAGTTACTGCATGCTTGTGGAGTTTACAGAATGGGAATAGTTTGTGAAAGCTACTGGCAAAATCCACATTTGATTTAACCCTTTCATCTTGCATGAGGTTCTTAAATACTCAAAGCTCTTAAATGCTCTCCCGTTCCTAATCATAAAGATGAGTAAACTGCACAACAGAAATCAATTGCCACTGTGTTTCCAGTCCTGGGTACAACAATCTTGGTGTTTTAGATCAGCTAAGACAAGGGGTCTCATATATAATCGATGTGTATGCACAAAAATGTTGCTTATGACTGTTTCGACACTCACATCGCAATGTATAAAAACTAAATTTAGGGTAAAGCCACACACATTCTCATGCCAGCTTAATCAATTGTGTATGCAAGTTTTTGGCTTGGTTTTGCAAACTGGGGGCACCCAGCATCAAAGTAGTGCTACTGTACCTGTGTGGTTTCCCTTTATTTTTTAGATTCACATCCCTGACACGGCTTTATCATATACACTGAAATTAACCGCATATTGTTTATTAGTTTAAGGCATCTGATTGTACTCAACCTGTAAACATATAATGGTGCACGGAATGGCCAAACTATTCCAAATACCATAGCTGTTTTAGCGTTGTTACTCTCAGGTAACCATTCAGAGTATTTTAAGCCACTGTATCTGAGTATGGAATCACAGCTGTACAGCAGCTGATCAGAAAGTTCTACAGCTGATAGTGTTAAGAGCAGAGACAATTATCGGGATACAGCTTTTAGCACATGCTGTCTCAGCCATGAGAACAGTCTATTTGAACTTATCCCATTCGACAAATGCTACAGAGCCTTTCCTGTAGGGACCTCACGGTTCAGAAACAGATTCATCCCAAGAGCTAGAACGCAAAACATAAGGGGCTATTTATATTGATTTGCATATTCAAAGGGGAGTAATTCTGGGAGGAGTCGGGGTGGGGAATTTGGGATTTTTTTTGGAATGTGTTGCAGGCCTGAAATGTAGGAAAGATGTATATTAACAAATGAAATGAAGTTGACCAGACAAAACATAAATATCTTGGGTTCATACTGTCTGCAAAGAGATAAAAGTCAAAGTAAATTTAAGAATCACTGCATTTTTTTTTATTTTAATTTTCCATACCATCCCAACTTTTTTCTGATTTGAGGTTGTACAATGCCCTGGTCTGCTCTGATCTGAACAACAATTTTTGTTGTTCACAGAAGCTCAAGGGCATACAGAAGAGCTCGTAAGACCTGATTTTCTTCCAGGAGAAGGCAACCCACAAGATTTCAGTACTGGCTTACCGTGTACAGCAAAGCATGCAGCAAAGTTGTTGTGCAGATTTGTGTGAACATACACAAGGAAAAGCATTATGCATTATTAAAAAATTGTTTAATCGACTCCCTGAGCAAAAGAACAGTCATGAGAACAGGCAGATAAAGAGAAATAGATTAGACAAAACAGCATTAAGCATCAGTACCAAAACATGGAGTAAAACACAAATTCCAAAGATAAGCAGAAAGGTCAAAGACACTAGAAAATAAAAAAATAATAATCCAAAACCATGGAATGAGCAAAACAAAGCCTTGATGCTTGAAGAGGGTTAGTGATGTACATACTATATTTAATCACAACATGCTGGTAGCTTGGACTTTTTAGAAGATGAGGAGATGTTTTTTTCAAAATAGATTTTTATGAGATAGGAGGAACGAAAGGAAGGTTGCGCTGTTAAACTGAGAAAGTCCTATAAGATATCTAACAATGATCTATTTACAAAGGAGATACTATCTTCACAGTTGAAGGTAGTGACTGAGAAAAAATACTTTGATAATGGGAAGAAAGCAGAAAGGATACAGGTAGGAGAGGAAGATGGGACACAGATACGGGACCTTTGCCCAATGTCATCAAAATCATCCCCAAGTGTCATAATACTTAAACATAACCATGGTGGAAAGGAGTTGAGGTTACATGCAGTATAGAGAACTAGAATAGGAAAGATAGTGTCAAACTGAGTAAGACTTCAGAGATTTCTCAATAATTAACCAGAGCTAATGAAATCAGGGGGCTCTTATTTAAAAAATAGTCTTTAAATGTAAAGCATTGAAGGGAAGAAAGGAAAGGGATTTATTGAATGCCTTATTGAATATAGAAAACCAACATGGGGGAGATGGTATATTTTTTAACAGTTACTAGTTTAGAGAAAATGACAAAATGGGGATGAACCTTTAAGACCCAATAGTTTTCTGCAGCAAAAGACATATGTTAATGCCTAGGTACTCAATCAAGCTTACCAGCTACATGGATGAAGAGAAAAAACATTCATTAAAAAGGTGACTTAATGGAAAGAAAGAAGTTAATTTTTTAATTTCATAGTTTCTCGAAAGAATTAAATAAACTAGAAACATAAGGGACATGAGTGTGGACACCGCTGAGAAAGGGCAAGATGTCTGCATAGAGGGATACTTCATGGAAGGATGCATATCAGGACTAGCCTAGTCATAAGAACAAAGAGAAATAGCAAGAGGCTTGAGTGAAAGGTTAAAAAGTAAGCAGTTTAGGGCATTACCTTGTCCAGAACCTTTAAAAATCCGTAACACTCAATATGCAAATTTGTTAAGACTACACCTGTTGTGTAGGAGCATAATGATTTAATCATATGAATATTGAACTGACAAAAATCATTGAGTACATAACCAATCTTTGTGTTTTAAGCCGAGTAAGTGCAGTACTAGGGTGTTACATTGTTAAAAAGATGGAATCCACTATGCATAGAGAGACATTGGTGTGTATAGATGGTGATATCTCTTCTTTCCTCAAAGATCTGAGGAAGAAAAGTCATGTCAAGTCAGCCTTATTTATATAACACATTTAACACAACTACAAGTTGAGCAAAGTGTTTTACATTAAAAATACAATAATAATAAGTACAAACAGAGTTTCCTGAGGCTGAAAGCCAATAAATATAAATGCAAGGAAATAAATAATTAAAAAGCTATACACAATATTAATACAAAAAAATCTTGACAAGTTTTAAGGATAAGCCCATGTAGGAGGGTGAGTGAGAAGGCAAAGCAAATCCCAAAATAGTTAGGGTGCCAACCGGGCAAACGCCCTTTAATTTCAAACAAAGCAAAAAAATAATTTAACAGGCACACAATGGAGCAAGCAAACAGAACAGGCAATGGTCTCTTGTTGCTCTCTAGTGGCTATTTCAGGTAATTACAGAATCTGGAATGATTTGCCCACTGGAGGTGGTTCAAACTATCTGGTATATTTATTGTGTTCTGGTACCAGGCTTTTGTGGGCTGCAGGCACATTTGGCCTGAGCCTCTGTATTTGTGATTTGAGTGCAGAACATTTGCTATACATTGTGAATCTTGTGCATATATTGTGAATCTTGACTAAAGTCCATGGTTTAAAAAAAAAAATACCCCCTTTTAGTACTGAACAATTTACTATCCTTTACGAATTTCAAAACACTTGCTTTAATCCACCCCCTCTTTCTTACACAAAGCATTGGAAGATGAAGTCATGTAAACAAAAACTCTGCTGATGCCAACTGTTGTTCACCCACTCACTATTGCACGGTCCTCACCTGATATTTTTTCATTCACCACAAATTATTTTTATTTTATTTTTCCTATCATGTACATCTATGAAATCGCTACTGTTATATACATTCAGTTATGTAATCTTTATCTTTTTTATTTACCTTACATTTTGGTGTTTTGAATTTTGTTTGACACTGTTTATACACATTGTAATATACGTAGAAAACGTGTTGAGCCAGAATGTTTAAAGCTAAATAAATGTCTACTGTCTTGCATTTTGAATTTCATGAGTAATTATTTTTATTAAAATATTTTTACCCCCCTCCCAGACCATGAGTAGGCCTCATAAAATGAAATAGACTGGGGCTTTTCTGAGTTCTCATCATGCAAAACCTGGCAACAGGCAGCACTCTCTCAAAACCATTCGTTGTAATAATTACTCGGGGTAAATGTTATATTTAAGTGGAAACTGTAGATCTGTAAACATGAGTGCTAATTTGTTACTACAAGTTTTTAGACACAATGCTTTATTCAGTGCAGATGTTTCAAAAATGTGATTTTAGTTTATAATCCATTAACACCTGTATGACCTGTCACAACTCTGGTACTGCTGTACTCATTTTCCAGATTATTTTGTACTGTCTTGTAGTGCCTTTAATTGTTTTTTCTGAGCTTGCTCCTGTATTTCTTATAAGCCTGCATATCAATAACCTGAAATGTATTCATTTAAGTTGTACAGTATCGTGAATGTCAGACAGAGAACTGATAGAAAAAGTGGATCGACCAGGAAATGAAACTCAAATGAAGTCATAGTGAGAACCAGGAGGATAGAATTACACCAAAGGACAAAAAAGAAATATTCACCACAAAGTATAAATAATGTGCAGAATGTCATCACTAGGAAAAAGTCACTAAAGAAGAGATCTTTTTTGATCTTTTATTGAATTTATTAAAACATATAACATTCCATACAATCAAGTCAAAACTTAACAAAAATAAATTCAAATCAACCCCACCCAGGAGAAAGAGAGGAAGGCCAACAGCCAGAGTTAAACTATTGAAAGTAGTAAAAAGAAAAAGGAGTCTTTTCCCCCAATATAAATGCTTATTCTAAAATATTATTGATTAGGTCCCGCCAGGTTTTAAAAAAGTTTTGAACATGTTATCCAAGTGAGAATTTGATTTTTTCCAATTTCAAATGACATCTGTTATCTACTGACTTAAAAGAGGTGGGTTAGGATTCTTCCAGTTGAGCAAGATAAGTCTATGTATTAGTAGTGTATTAAAGACAATTACAGTTTGTTTGTCCTTCTCCATTTTAAGCTCATGTAGGAGTACACCAAACACAGCTGTGAGTGGATCAGAGGTGACTGTGACACCAAGGTTGTCTGATAGGCATTTAAATTTTTTTGTACAGAAAGATGTTAATTTGGTGCACACCCAAAAGACATGGCCTAGTGAGGCTGGAGCTCGATTGCAACATTTGCAGGTTGGCTCTTGCCTTGGAAACATTTTGGACAATATTAAGTGAGATAGATGTGCTAGATAAAAGATTTTAAGTTGAATAATTGAATGCTTTGCACATATAAAGCTTGAGTAAATTCTGTACATGGCTTCCTTCCACTCCATTTCTGAAATGTTGAGTAAGAGATCCTTTTCCCACTGTTCTCTGGGATCTTTAAAAGGAAGGGCCTTTAAAATGTTTTTATATATTATAGAAATGCTGTCTGAGTCCCCAGGATTGATCAATACCTCTTCTGGAATAGAAATAGGTAGGGGGTGAGGAAAATTTGGCAGATTTCATTTAGCAAAGTTTCTAGTTTGGAGATAGTCAAAAATTTGTGTTGATGGGAGACTAAATTTAGAGTGTAATTGTTCATAGGATGAAAAGACATTATTTATATACAAATCTCTAAATGATTTCATCCCATTAGTTTTCCAAACATTAAAAATTGTGTAAGTTTGAGAGGGTGAAAAAAGATGGTTATCATGTAGCGGTACCACAGATAAAATATTCTCTAACTTGAAGTGCTTCCTACATTGGTTCCATATTCTGAGTGAATGCAGGACAATTGGGTTGCTAGCATATTGACAATACCTTGTATTTACTGGTGTACAGAGCAAGGAATATAAAGAGATACTGCAAGATTTCTTAAAAAAAGATTTGTTAATATGTATGGGGATGTTTTGAAATAGGAACAGAAGCTTAGAGAGGATATTCATCTTAACAATGTTAATTCTCCCTGCTAAAGTAAGATGAAGGGTAGACCATCTAAGCATGTCTTGTTTAATTTTGTCCTTGCAAGAACAGATCTAATCACAAGAAATTTGCTACAGTGCATCCGGAAAGTATTCACAGCACATCACTTTTTCCACATTTTGTTATGTTACAGCTTTATTCCAAAATGGATTAAATTCATTTTTTTCCTCACAATTCTACACACAACACCCCATAATGACAATGTGAAAAAAGTTTACTTGAGGTTTTTGAAAATTTATTAAAAATAAAAAAACTGAGAAATCACATGTACATAAGTATTCACAGCCTTTGCTCAATACTTTGTCGATGCACCTTTGGCAGCAATTACAGCCTCAAGTCTTTTTGAATATGATGCCACAAGCTTGGCACACCTATCCTTGGCCAGTTTCGCCCATTCCTCTTTGCAGCACCTCTCAAGCTCCATCAGGTTGGATGGGAAGCGTCGGTGCACAGCCATTTTAAGATCTCTCCAGAGATGTTCAATTGGATTCAAGTTTGGGCTCTGGCTGGGCCACCCAAGGACATTCACAGAGTTGTCCTGAAGCCACTCCTTTAATATCTTGGCTGTGTGCTTAGGGTCGTTGTCCTGCTGAAAGATGAACCGTCACCCCAGTCTGAGGTCAAGAGCGCTCTGGAGCAGGTTTTCATCCAGGATGTCTCTGTACATTGCTGCAGTCATCTTTCCCTTTTTCCTGACTAGTCTTCCAGTTCCTGCCGCTGAAAAACATCCCCACAGCACGATGCTGCCACCACCATGCTTCACTGTAGGGATGGAATTGGCCTGGTGATGAGCGGTGCCTGGTTTCCTCCAAACGTGACGCCTGGCATTCACACCAAAGAGTTCAATCTTTCTCTCATCAGACCAGAGAATTTTGTTTCTCATGGTCTGAGAGTCCTTTAGGTGCCTTTTGGCAAACTCCAGGCGGGCTGCCATGTGCCTTTTACTAAGGAGTGGCTTCCGTCTGGCCATTCTACCGTACAGGCCTGATTGGTGGATTGCTGCAGTTGAAGGTTCTCCTCTCTCCACAGATGACCTCTGGAGCTCTGACAGAGTGACCATCAGGTTCTTGGTCACCTCCCTGACTAAGGCCCTTCTCCCCCGATCGCTCAGTTTAGATGGCCTGCCAGCTCTAGGAGGAGTCCTGGTGGTTTCGAACTTCTTCCACTTATGGATGATGGAGGCCACTGTGCTCATTGGGACCTTCAAAGCAGCAGAAATTTTTCTGTAACCTTCCCCAGATTTGTGCCTTGAGGCAATCCTGTCTCGGAGGTCTACAGACAATTCCTTTGACATCATGCTTGGTTTGTGCTCTGACATGAACTGTCAACTGTGGGACCTTATATAGACAGGTGTGTGCCTTTCCAAATCATGTCTAATCAACTGAATTTACCACAAGTGGACTCCAATTAAGCTGCAGAAAAACATCTCAAGGATGATCAGGGGAAACAGGATGCACCTGAGCTCAATTTTAAGCTACATGGCAAAGGCTGTGAATACTTATGTACATGTGAGTTCTCAGTTTTTTTATTTTGAATAAATTGCAAAAACCTCAAGTAAACTTTTTTCACGTTGTCATTATAGGGTGTTGTGTGTAGAATTCTGAGGAAAAAAATGAATTTAATCCATTTTGGAATAAGGCTGTAACATAACAAAATGTGGAAAAAGTGATGCGCTGTGAATACTTTCCAGATGCACTGTAGATAGATAGATAGATAGATAGATAGAGAGCATACTGCAGTATAGAGAAAACAGAAGCTTGGAGGTCAGGTAGTTCTACTAAGTTATGGTACTGGGGAGTGGTAACATAATGCATATTGACAAATAAATGCTAGTAACAATTTCACTGAAGTCCCTACCTGTGGCAATAATGACCCAATAATCCTAGAAACAAGAGGTCTGACAAACCACTTTTGGAAAGATGAGAAACGAACAGGATTTTGAAAATGGCAGCCAATAGACGCCATGCAGCCAGCTGACCATGTATGGTGTTTTAATGTACTTATCGTAGGACATCACAGGCTAATCACAAAAGAAGAGCAGCATGATGAAAACACTGGTGTGTGCTCTGGCTATCAGGAATCAGTCAAGACAAAGCACAAAACTGTTATATTGAATACTTTAAAAGCCAAAGGAAGGCTGACTTGTAACCTTCTTCTTTGTTATATGACATAGATGAATAAAAAAGTGAAACCTAGAACTGCTCTACAGTTTTTAGTGACCAAAGAACTTTGAAATGTGTCCCTTCAACAAAAAATTCACCTTAGTAATGGTTGTTTAGTTGTAAATAAAATGTTGCTTTGATTGACATTTTAACGGTATCTTTAGAAAATTAGATATAATTAAAAAAAAAATGAAATATTTGACTTTGCAATAATTTAGTCTATGAAAGATTCACAGATGTGCTATTTTCATATGTGGGTAAAGTAAGTCCACCATTGACCCAAATAGCTGTTATTGCCACCTCAAGTAGGAGTTTCCTAAAACAGACTACCAGTCTCTAAAACCAACTGGGATAAAGTTTTAAGTACTCTCGTGTGCAGAATTCTTTCAGCTGCATTATGGTTGAGGGGTATATTGCATGCATCACCTGTATGAAATCACCCCAACAGCATCTTGATGGAATTCAGATCTCGGGCCTCATGCATAACGCCATGCGTAGAATTCAAACTAAAACATGGTGTAAGGACAAAATTGGAAATGTGCGTACGCACAAAAAAATCCAGATGCATAAATCTGTGCATCACCAACTTCCACAGTCTTCCGTATATAAATCCTGGTCAGCATGAAAAGTAATGCACATGCACGCGCCTGTTGCCACTCCCCAACTCCTCCCAGAATTTCTCCTCTTTGAATATGCAAATCAATATAAATAGCCCTTAAGCTCAGCGTTCTGTGAAAAGGCAATGGCAAAAGCACGGGGGGAAATAGAAGAATTTCGGCAGATACCAAGTGGAGGAAAGGAAAAACTTACTATTTGTTGGTTTAAACAGTGGTATAAACAACAAAAGGAAGTTGATCGAGTGACATAGAGTGTCAGAGAAACTCAAAAGCTCAAGTTCACAAAGTCGCACAGTGCCCGAAATAAAAAAGAAGTTCTCAGATATCAAAGTCATCGTAAAAAGGAGAGTCGTACCCCACCGTCTGAGTGTCATATGAAAGCTTATTAGGGTACAGAGAAAAGAAAAAAATAGGGACACAGTGAGAAAAAAGCTCAAAATGTCAACTTTAATCTCTAAATTTCCACTTTAATCACGTAGTTTATTTTGTCATTAAAGTAGAACATCATAAACTTCATCTTTAAATCGTTTAATTTACTAGTTTCTCAAATTCCATCGTAACTAAAGTAGCACGTTAAATACTTTGTTTTTTATGTGTTCTTCTATGTGTTCTATGTGTGTGAATAAACTACGTGCTTCTTAAACTGGCTTTCTCTTCCTTCGACTGGACACAAAATCCATTACATTCATGATATTACAGCCCTCTGAATAATTAAAATACTGAGATGTATACTTGATATTTTCATGATGATAGGACTTAAAGCATATTAAACATGGGAACACGGTGGCGCAGTGATAGTGATGAGCTGGTGCCCTGTCCAGAGATTTTTCCTGCCTCCGGCAAGATGCTTGCTGCGCCGTGCGTGACCTTCGATGAAAGAATTTATTGCAGCAGTATTGTCTCTTTCAAACGTACTAACCCCCTTTTATTCCTGTTCTTTCTTTTATTTCTCCAAGTAACCAATCGCCACACAATCAGCTCTGTAATAGATGTTAAGCCATCTGTAAGCTTAGAATGCCAATTCTTCAAAACTTTTAAGGAACATTGAAATATCTTCATAGTACAGTAATCCCTCGCTATATTGCGGTTCGACTTTCGCGGCTTCACTCTATCGCGGATTTTATATGTAAGTATATCTAAATATATATCACGGATTTTCCGCTGGTTCACGGATTTCTGCGGACAATGGGTCTTTTTATTTCCGGTATATGCTTCCTCAGGTGGTTTGCCCAGTTGATTTCATACAAGGGACGCAATTGGCGGATGGCTGAGAAGCTACCCAATCAGAGTACGCAGTTAAGTTCCTGGGCGCTGATTGGCTCAGCGACAGAGAGCAGCATTTGATTCCGCTTTGCATTAGCAAGCATCTCGTCTCACTCATTCAGCATCAACGTGTTTCGCTGTGTAAAGAGTTAACTTTTGTGCTCTTTTGTGTTTATCTTTGTGTGTAGTCAAGCCCTTCGTTATGTCTCCAAAACTATCTGTTCCTGCTACTGCTTCCGTGGGCCATGCCCAAGCGCCAGTGGAAGGTGCTAACGATTGCCGAAAAGGTAAAAGTTTTGGATATGTTGAAGGAAGGGAACAGCTACGCCGCTGTAGGCCGCCATTAACATTTAGGTTTTATTTATATTTACATGTTGTAGATTTTTCATTTATTTTATTACCTAATCAGTTACAATGTGTTTAAAACTGTATTACGTATTAAATAAAACTCCTCAATGATATACGATACGTATGTTTGTGCATAGTATATAAACAGTGTGTTTACATACATAATTTCAAAGTACCTTACCTAATATCTAAGAATATAAAGGGTTTATGCTGTATAACTGTGCGGGAGATGTTTATAAGAGTGTGGGAGAGTTTATAAGGGCTTAAAATATATAAAAATAAACATATAAACATATGGTTTTTACTTTGTGGATTTTCACCTTTCGCGGGGGGTTCTTGAACGCAATCCCCGTGATCGAGGAGGGATCACTGTACATGTTTAATTATTCCATCCATCTTTCCTTCCAGTGTCATGCCAGCACCAGCAAGAATACAGCGCGAGGCAGAAACAATCCCTGAACTAGCTAGCGCTGCGACATCGTGTCCTCACATGTTTATTATTAACAATATAGATTATTTAAGTGATGTTAACATTTTATCTGTATAATGTAATAAACAAATTTTGCTGCATTTCATCTTAAAAATGACATTGTCATCATATGTAAATATGCGCTTTATAAAGTGGCTCAGGTTGTGCAATATAATAACTGTAGTGAAAGTTTACAGTGAGGTAATTGTATTTATAAGTACAAAGCATTCTACAAGGAGCACTTGATGGACTAATTAAGTGCGTTTACAGTTCTTGGGATGAAACTGTTTCTGAACCGCGATGTCCCTGCAGGAAATGCTCTGAAGCGTTTGCCGTATGAAACCAGTTCAATAGACAGCATGGCGGAGGCAGCGTGTGCTTGATGCTGTATACAGATAATTCTCTTTCCAATCAGCTGCTGTAGAGCTGTGATTCCACACTCAGATACAGTGATATAAATACTCCGAGTGGTGCAGTGAGTGTAATATGGAAAAAGATGATCCGCTGTGGCAACCCCTAATGGGAGAAGCTGAAAGAAGAAGAAGAAGGTGCAGTGAGAGTAACAACGCTTAAGCAGCTGTGGTATTTGGAATAATTTGGCCATTCCATGGACCATTATATTAATTACAATCTGTTGCCTTAAACTAATAAACAATTTGCAGTTAATTTCAGTGTATTTATAAAGCCGCGTCAGGGATGTGCATCTAAAAAAGAAAGGGAAACCCACACTGGAACAAAAGCACTGCTTTGACACTGGCTGCCGGCAGTTTGCAAAATCGAGCGGAGAACTTGCATACGCCAGGGTTTTAGCTAGTGTGAAAATGTGCGTGGCTTTACTCCAAGTTTAGGTTTTATACATCGCAATTTGAGAGTGGAAATGGGCTTAGGCAACATTTTTGTGCGTACGCACTGTTTATACATGAGGCCCCTGGTCTTTGGCTTTGCCAGAAGACCTCCATTTCTTTCTTTTCAGACATTCCTTGGTGGATTTACAGGTACGTTTAAGGTCATTATGGTACGTGCAAGGTCCATTTTTGGTTGAGCTTCAGTCTTCTGACAGATGGTGTCACATTATCCTCAAGCACCCTTTAGTAAATTGAAGAATTCATATTAGAGTTGAGGCACTGATCCAGCAAAGAAGCCCCAGACAATAATTTTTCCACCCACCACAGTTGGTATCAGGTTCTTCAAGCCAAATGCTACCTTTGGTTTTTGCCAAACATGTCTTCTGGAACAATGGACAGACAAGTCACTTTCGCCATAGTACCAGAAGTCCTATGGTCAGATTTATAAATGTACAGAAACGCACATTGGGGTTTACAAAAGAAAAACTTGACAGGAGAACATGTGTATGTTTACTGCAACTCTGATCCACCTGTATGCAACATTTCAGAGAAACTGAGAAATGACGACACCCTTTATCAAGCAGGAAAATGCAGCTAAAACAGATATATGGCAACTCACATGCATAATAATTCATATCACTAAGCTGTTATTAGAATGTGCATTAGCATAAGCATATTACACCTCAAAAATTATGAACTAATACATAATTATACACAGACTGTGATTATGTTCTCTTTTATGAAGACCAATGCTATGTATTTGAACAGAGAACTTTTATGGTTATTCATCATTCACCATTCACCATTTTATGGTTATTCATCAGTTTATATTGGCTATCTACTGTCATTTTTTTGGAAACTGTTTGACAGGTCAAGAATATCTCAGCCAAGCTTCACTCCAACAAGCCTGCTGTGCCAGAAGCCATTAACCAACCAGTAAGGTGCTAAATCCAATTTTTGTGTGGTGTGGGTGTTGTCAAAAACAAACAAAAGAAACCACAAAAAAGTTTGGGGCAGCCACTTGTATATATTGTTCCTGGCTGCAAAAAGGATTGAATTGATGCACAGATGTGTACAGGTTAAAGTCCAAAACAGAACTGAATTGCTGTGGCAAAGATCGTGGTTTTAAGGGCAAGCAGAGGAAGTGATGTCATTGGGCCCCGAACTGGAAGTGACATCGTTTGTGCCGTAACCGGAAGTGACGTTATTAGGCCCGGAACTGTAAGTGGTGTTGTTGTAAATGACGTCATCAGGGCCAGGCGGAATTTCCTATAAGTGGTCTGCAGTGGAAAGAGAGAAAGAATTATTACACTTCACCACCCGATGGTCTGGCATGGAATTGCCCTCATTCAGGCCCTTTAGTTGCCTCCCATGCACACGTGTGTGACAGTGTATATAGCGAAAACACATGTTTTTACCAACATACAAATGCAATTTGCATCAGTGTACAGTTCTCCTAACGTAATCGAACACTTTATTGCACATCCATTGCAATAAGGGCATCTAGCTAGAATGGCGCTGCTTTTATTAACCCTTAAACTGCCACATACTTGGGGGTAAACGTCACAATTCACAAAGAAAAAGTGAAATTTTAATGGAACACATTTTTTTCATACAAAGAGCATCACAATTACTGCAACACTGATCATTTTACACACTTCCAATGAACTGTAAAAGCTATTGAAAAAACTACTGGAACAATATGTACAAGGTGCAACTGACGACATTGATGAAATTCAGTAAATCACTGAGCCAGCTGTGCTTGAACTGGCTGCACGCAAGCACACAGAGATAAATGCTGATGACTGAAGGCTAGTCTAGTACAGTGGCTGAATCCCAGGGACACTGATGCTACAGGAGTCACTGCTCCTGCTGCTCAATGAATGTACGGCACTGACAGATCAGCTCTGGCGTGCTGGCCAATTGCACTGGGAAGCGACTATAGCCAGTTGCGGTATTCAATGAATGTACGTCACCAATTATACTCAGCTCCTGCGTGCTGGTAAATTGCACTGGGAACTGGCTATAACCAGCTGCGGCGTTCAATGAATGTACATTGCCGAATATACTCGATTCCAGCATACTGGCAAATTGCATTGGGAACCGTCTATAGCCGTTTCCAGCGGTTTAGGGGTTAACTGAAAGCAGTTACATTCCAAAAATGTACAAGTCATCTGTGACACCCAGATGAGACTGATAAACGTCATGGCTTGGTGGCCTATGTCAACCTGTAATTCACTTATTTTGAAGCAAAGTAGTTTTGGCAGATGTGATGGCACTGTATGTGGTGGCTGCCTTGTTGGTAAGGCACTGCTCTACCAGCCAATGAAGTTCTGAAACATCGTGATTGCAAATGTATGATGTTGATTAGCATTGTCCATGTATGATTGTTTCAGGGTGGCAATTCAGGCGGAGTTTGAAGCACATTTATGTATACACATTTACAAGAAGACCGTGATTTATAAAGGTAAGTTGTGTAGAAATATGCTTATGCCAAGTTTTATTAAATCTGATTCTTTTGATGTACATGTTTTCCTGTTTTTTTCTGTTCTCATACTTTCACTAATCCAGGTAAAGTTGTATGAGACCCTGGTCTTTGCCTTGGTTTTCATAGACAAATTTTAGTCTTGCCCTGATGTTCTTTCTGTATAGCAGAGGTTGTCTTCTAGAATACCTCTCATACACTTCTATAACATCTACAGTGGCAAGAGCTACCCTCGATTAAAGGTCCCTCGATGCAATTCTAGGGTTCTTAGAGAATTCATTCAGCATCTTTCAGTAAAGAAAATGATTTCAGTAAAGAAATGATTCTGGACCTCAGGAGAGGACTACTCACCATTCTGCATTGAAGGATCAGCAATGCAGAAAGTATATAGTTTTAAATGTATCAGTCTCTTCATCTCAGAGAAACAAAACTGATCACAAAAAACCACTGCAATCATGAAAAATGCACTGCAGTGCCTTCACGTCCTCAGATGATTGAGGAGATGTGGTATGTGGAAACAAATACTGTACTGGTGAACTTCTACTGCAATACTATTGAGAGTGTACTGACATGGGGATCACAGTCTTCTTTGGAAACATGTAAGTCCGCAAAACAGATCACTACAAAGTTGGTGAAGCAGGCACAGTGTATCACTGGTTATATTATTCATACAGTAGAGTCCATATACAAGAAATGCTGCAGAAATAGAACTAATGCAATTCTGCATGACCCTACTTACCTTAAGTATAGTCTTTTTTCCAAACTGAGATTGGGTTGTAAGTATGCTAGTATCAAAGATAGCACCTCTCGGTTCAACAACAGGTTTTATCCTTCTGCAGTCTGTCTTCTTAATAATGTGCATCATAGTTTGAATAGATAAATTGTAATATAAAATACATTAAACTGAATGTCTATAAGGTTTAAATAAGTCAGGTACCTCCCAGATCCTCTCTAATGATGTTCTAAACATTTGCACCTGATATGGTGCACTTGAATCTAATTTGAGGTAGGGATAAAAGTAGAGGTGCATTTACTTTTTCACATGTTAGATTTCCATTTTTATTTAAATTATTCAATGGAATACAAAATATAAATGTGTCATTTTACTTATTAAGTTATATCACCTTCACTTACGGATACTGTTTAAATGAAAATCTACTCTTAATATGTCAACGTATGTTAAAAATGAAAAAAACATTTAATGGGGTGTACTTGCTTTATATACTGTATGGATACACACACACATATACAGTACATATACACAGAGAGAGACAGTGAGTAATATAAGTCCTTAATTAAGAAATAGACACACTTATTTGTGTAAATACACCGAATCAATTTATGAAGTTTGTAAATGTTAAATATTAGTAATAAAATTTTTGGGCAAGAAAAATTTAGAGCTGTTTAGCAGTTCCAGACACTCTGAGGTTATCTCCCGTCACTAACCGTCTAGGTTGCTAATGTTAGAAGTGTCCATGAAACATCCACAATTTAATGAGCTTTGAACCATCTGTCATCTTAAGGAGTTGAATATCCAGTTCCAAGTTTTCAAAGGCAGGTTAGTAAAAAAAGATCCATCTGTGGGGCACTGATAAGACTTGAGTGACAAGTCTGTGCTACATTAAAGTGTATAACAAACTAACCTTTTGCAATGCAAATACAAGAGAAACTGCTTATCATTAACCTTTCTTGTTCTCTTCTCTCCCTGATATCAGTCATTGAAGTTGTCTCTTTGCATCTTTTCTGTCCACCTCTGAGACAGTCATTCAGCACTATGAATCTGTGAGGGCATGCAGGCACAACAAACTGAACCTTTTTAGAACCTACCATGGATAGGCCTCTGATTCATTACCCATATCAATATGGCAATTACTGTACAAACAACAAAAAAAAAGTATAAGTTATGATGATAGCATACAGACAATCTTTGATATATGGGTGAGCAAAATCCCATGGGAATGCTAAACCAGGGCTTAGTTAATGAACCAGCACGTGATTAAAATATAGAAGTGAAAGGAACGGGTAAATGACACAGAGAATATGAATTTACAAAACATTAAGACTAAGGAGCTCCAACTAAGGTGCATTTGTAAAAGCAGTATGATTACTAATGAACAAAACATGTGCACTCTGTCACTATGAACTCTGGAAACAATCTGCTGGAAAATGGAAAAAGAGTACTATCTGTTTCAAAATGCCCAAAGAAAGATGTTACATCTCAACTTCAGTCCTCTTAAAGGTAAAATTAAGTTACAGGTACAACAAGAATTGAATGACACAATGACCTAGTTGGTAGAGTAACTGCCTGAACTGTTTTCATTCACAATCTTCTGCTGGAGTTTATCTTTTCTGTTTGTTTACACATGGATGTCATGATTCTCACAACACAAAATAGCGAAAAGGGTTAGGCCTTCAAAAAGATCAACAAAAGCAGGCCAGTGACTCACTGGCCTGCCACAAAGCAGATCTCACCCAGGCAAGCCTTACCCTAGGCAAATGGGAGGCTTTGTTCTTGACCAGGCCTCAAAAGTGCAAAACAGGCTTTTAAAAAAATGTCTCATAAAAGAAAGAACCATAAAACTCTGCCTTGTATATAAACACAAGAATCAGGATTTACTCATTAATGAAACATCGATAAATAAAATAAAAATGCTCAATAGGACGAAAAGGAGTTGCGTTAAGGGCAATCCTAAGGTGAAAAAGTCCCAATACACTATAAAGAAATCAAAATCCAAAAACGGAAGCAGAGAACCTCAAGAACTATCCATCCATTATCCATTATCCAACCCGCTACATCCTAACTACAGGGTCACGGGGGTCTGCTGGAGCCAGTCCCAGCCAACACAGGGCACAAGGTAGGAAGCAAACCCCGGGTAGGGCGCCAGCCCTCCGCAGACCTAAAGAACTATAAGATCAAATTTAGAAGAAAAAATACAGTTATCTCAGGATACCATTGAACAAATTAATGAACCACAGAGGACCTCACTTCCCAACCTGCCTTTAAAGGCTGAGGTGGTGCCTAATAGTGATGCAAGAATGGGCCTGCCCCTTGGCATTCTTCCCACAAAATACAAAAAACACTAGAACACAATTAACAAACAATACGTAATTGGAACAAACATGACAAATAATTCACAAATAACAAAAATAACAATAAACAGAAAATAAACACAACAATGGATTACCACATGATCCTTGCTTTCCTTTTGCCTTCTGTGTGTCTAATGCCTTGGCTTCTACTTATTGTCTGTGCTGGTTTTACACAATTTTCATGGTGTTAATTTAGTCTTGTCCTAATTCTTTTTTCTGCACATCATAAACTCTTGAAGATATTTTGTCTCTCAAGTAGGCTGTAGTCAACAGTTCATAATTGCATTTTCATTTGATTAATTATTGACTTCTATTTTAGCTTACTGCAGTGAAGACTTCCCCTGTCCCTCTCACCATGCCCACTTCCCATCTACAATAATGTTTTTTCTCCCATAACTACTGTACATAAAGGCAAATACAAAGAAAATGAAAGTTTGTTTCCTACAGAATGCCTCATTTAATGTGAATGTCCAAAGAAGGTGTTGGGGCTAAAGTGAATGTTGACTTCTGGATGCCTTCCAAACTATATTTTGCCACCACACCAGGAAGGGTGGGGTTTTGTTGGTAAAGGATATGACATCAACAATCCTTCTGGGTTTTCTGTTCCTTCTTTTGAATGAAACAGATGGAACAAATGTCAGCAGTTGTGTCACACTTAATTCCTTCCCCATAATTGACCAGCACAAACCTGTAAAATGCTTTCTGAGGCTTTCGTGTCTGACACTACATAATTACCCAACTTCTCTTTATTGACCTCTGCGTCTTCTGAACATGGTATCTACCTTTGAGTGTTGATATGACTGCAAATTCAGGGCCATAACAACTCCTGGTACAGTCAGCTGTCATTTTTGTCAAGCTTCTGGTTGCTCAAGTGACAACAGCTAATAGGTACTTTAAACTGAACACCTCATTCTTCAGTTAAGTGCATTAGCCTGACCATCACTGTTAGGCTGATTGGAAACACTAACAAGACATAACATGAACGATTGTGGATGTACAGTACATGTGAGTCCATCCTGTGATCCACTGGCCTTACACCTTTTGTTCTTGAATAGGTCATGGCTTCCTGTCATAACGCCTGAGGAAAAGTGGGTATTAAAAGCAGATGTATGGACAGTTAATGTACCCAATATGACTACAAGTCAAGTCAGGTGAAATTTATTTATAAAGCACTTTTAAAACAACTAAACATTGACCAGAGTGCTTTACAACAATAAAACCAATGACAGATAAGAACATAATACTTTAGAAAAAAGAATAAAAACCAAAGGCAAAAGTAACACACAGCTTAGAGCAATGCCTGACAGGTATCAACTATAAAAATAAATATACATTTAGAAAATAAAACAGCAGAGCTAAAACTACAAAGTTAAGTTGGACAAGTCTATGTGTCCTAAAAGTAAGTTTTTAACTATTACTTAAAATAATCAGTTATGGGAGCTGATCTTATTCAGAGCAGCAGCCTGTTCCTTAGCCAAAGATCCACTACAGCAAAGTCACGATTACCCCTCAGCTTTATGCATGTGTGTGCGGAACAGACAGTTATAATTGATTTGATGGTCTGAGAGATCTGGTGGATGATCTGGGACAGAGGAAATCAGCAAGACAGCCTGAGGCAGACCCCATCTAAGACTGTTAACACAAAAAAATTACAAGTGTGAATTAGTGTAGGCTGCCCTAATTTTGGGTATTAATAAGAAATGTAATGATTTACTTCCTGAGGGAAAATACATAAGAATAGTTGCATCAACTATGCAATACATTAATGAAATATTAAGATGTGGGATTCAGTTTACATTTTTAAAGTCCAAATAGTCTTGATTGTAATAGAAATTTGTTGATTTTCACCATGTGATTGAGGTCCATAGAAGGCTTAGGCCCTGGTCAGGTCAGGTCAGCTTGAGGAGTAAGCACTGGTACATTGCATTGCTGCACCCACCACACAACTAAACAATTTGTGATTCTTACCATTGACCTGATGTCCCCCCATGCTCTCCCAATCCGTCTACTGACTTCATAGGAAGAGTCACCAGAGACATGAATGTCACTGCCGAGATAAGAAAACCTCACGACAAGGTCGACACACTCTCCACAGAAAGACACACTGCTGATGGCTGTGCCCAAGAGGTCATTAAAAGCCTGGATCTTGGTTTTTATGCAGGACATTTGCAAGCCCAGATAAACAGACTCCTCACTCAGTCTCTTGAGAGCCCTGGTAAAGGATCAAAAATTATATAATAATCATAATGTATAATGTCTGAAATTTGTATTTTATAATCTTCTGGGAGTAGCTCTTAGAGGGGCTAGAACAGGGGTGTCAAACTCCAGGCCTGTAGGGCCTCAATGGCTGCAGGTTTTCATTCTAACCCTTTCCCTAATCAGTAACCAGTTTTCACTGCTAATTAACTCCTTTTCCCTTCATTTTAATAGCCCTGTTTTTAAGGATTCAGTCCTCTGAATTGATTCTTTTCTTCATTAAATGACAGCCAAACACAAATGAGACAAGCCAACAGATGACCTGCTAAATTTGGTCTTCAAATTCCAACCAATTTCACTCTAACCAGTTTCTTAATGAAAAGCCAATTCTTGCTGTTAATTAAACCTGTTATTTAATTCCATGGCCTGTTGCTGCTCTCATTCTGCCACAGCAGATATTTCCAAAACTGTTGATTTTCCGTTCTTTTCTAAGAACACCGTCAAAATGTTTTGGTGAACTGAGAGATCAATCATACTGAGATCTTCACTTTTCTTTATTTTCAGATATTGTGTGATGGGCACCGATGAGCTGCTCATATGACCCCAGGGGTCAGCTATTGTGGCATACATAACTTTAAGTCCTTCTAATTATTTTTGCTGAAGATACTTTTCAGATTACGCTTTATCAAAGGGGTGCAATTTCCTGCATAAAATGTCATCCAAAAATTGCCTAAAGATGAAAGTTTTTCAAGTCCAATGGGCCAAAAGTAGGGGGGAATGCATAACTATACATCGGATAGATAGATAGATAGATAGATAGATAGATAGATAGATAGATAGATAGATAGA
>JANRMT010062796.1:5936481-5955775 GCA_026402145.1 Polypterus bichir lapradei | reverse complement strand
AGATAGATAGATAGATAGATAGATAGATAGATAGATAGATAGATAGAATGCTATCTTCTGTGACTTGTGTTGGGTATGCACTAAACTTACATGTCACTAGACCCCAAGGGGATTTGTTTTTAATTGATTTTCATTAAAAGCAAATAAGAATCCATACAACCAAATGAAACTTAACAAAACCAAAATTCAAACCCGGGGGAAATTTGGATGAGTCTATACGTATATCATATGTAGAAGTTTTCTCTTAATGGTGAGTTTAGAGGTGCCGGTGACTTTGAAGAACAGTATTCGTAAGTAATTTTTAATGAGCACATTAATTGATTAGAGCATCTGAGAGACCTGGTGGATGAGTAGGGACAGAGGAGAACAGCTAGACAGACTGAAACAGACTCAAAAAGGCTTCGTATACGAACAATAAAATCTTAAATTCTACCCTGTACTTCACAGGGTACCAGTGAAGAGAAGCTAACACGGATGAACTGTGATGTCTTTTTTTTTTAATGCCTAGCTAGACTCTGGCAACAGCATTTTGAATTAGTTGTAGTAGGGACAGAGATGAATGTCAAACACTAGTAAAGAGGGAATGACGGTAGTCAAAATGGGATGAAACAAAAGCATGAGCATGAATACATCTTGCCTGAAGAAGGGGCCTGAGTTGCCTCGAAAGCTTCCATATTGTAATATTTAATCAATAAAAGGTGTCATTTTGCCTAACGTCTCACAACATTCATAATGGCTAACATGGTAGTACTGTACTACAGTAAAAGATGGAAATGGTTTGTCTTTAGTGATGTTAAGCTACTTTTGACCACAGCATTATTATCCGTTTATCAAGGCTGAAATCTGCCTCAAAGATAATGTCAAGGTTTCTAAAGTGGAGTTAGTAGACCAAGATTGCTGTTGATACTATTAATGGAGAATGAAAGTCTAAAAATAATAATCCCCATGTTTGATTCATTCATTTGAAGAAGGTCAGATGCCATCAAACATTTGATATCCAATATGTGATAACATTTGATTTTTCTACAGTAATAACATAAACCATGCCATAGCACATAACACTGCCAGTCAAGTACAGGGTGTGCTTGTGGGCATTGCACCATGATGTCCAAATCCTCACATGCTCCCCTTCGCTAAAACTAATCTCGGTACAATATGGGTGTTGATGTTTGGTAACCCAATGACATAATCATTAACCATTGTGCACAAGAAAGCCGGGGCTAATGCGGGAAACGCCCGTGTAGTGGCGATGCTCCCCGCCCTCCCGGCTAGCGCGGCCCCTTTAAGAGCACTCGCTCTAGGCTCTGTTGCAGGAAGTGCAAGGGGTGTTCCCGTTTCTTTCCAGCTGATCTCATAACAAAGTAGACGGAAGTGAATTCGCTGCTGTTGTGTTCTTGCCGTGAGTGAGCGATGAGCTCGTTGGCGATGTCACTAGCGTGAAGGGTTCCAATAGGATCGCCGTGGCGGCCGAAAAGGGATAACCCCGTGTTTGCAGAGGAGGGGGTGAGGATATCCTAGACGTTTCCCCTCTTTTGCTTCAGTGCTTTTTTACTTAAAGGAGCACTGACTGACATGATCGCAGCTTGGAGATGGCATCTTTTAAAATCAGTAGGAAGCCGGGTGGGCAACAAGCCGAGGAGGACAAGGCAGAGCTGGACCAGTCTCTGCAGCAGATGCTCCGAGCCATAGCTGACGAGCGAAACCGGTTGAATGTCAGGCATGAGGTCACTGGTAAGTTTTATCTAATAAATCGTAGGGTTTGCTTGTAGATGCGTGTCTGTAAATACGGACGGCGGGCACGTAGCAAAAGTGTTTGATCGTTGCCACTGCAGCCTGTGTAACTTTTACTGCCGCAGACAATGACAGGGATGCGACTTAGAAGCGTGGCACTACACTTCACTGCAGCGGTAGGCGTCTTTGCTTTCGCGGTGGCACAGTTTCGTTGTGCTTGAATCGAAGAGCTTGGCTCTCGCGTGCCCTCCACTCCTGGCACCTCACTGCTCCAGTAACTTGTATGCATTAGAGAGGGCACGCAGATCAAGGTGGCTGGTCGGTTGCTTCTTCGCTTGCTCTAACTGGTAGAAGCCACAGCAGATTCCTGTCGGTATTCTTTACCGTGCCCTTGGCACCCGGTGCTTTGGAGAAGGCAGATGCAGTTCTGGATCGAGGCTTAGTAACTAGCATTTGGTGGCACATTATTCACATCGTCAGACTTAATTTATTTGTCTGATACCTAGCTTATTGCATTTACTGGCATTGTGTGCTTTTTCTGTTATTTGGCAATTATTTATTATGTACATTCGATTTTTACATTATGATATTGTAGTGGTTAGTATTCTCTCAGTCCTGCCACTTGACTTTGTTGCCGAGTTGTCTGAACTGCAACATCCCTGAGGCATGTTGTTAGATTGATTGGCCCGCTATGAGTGAGTAGGGACTGGCATCCTTTCCAGAGGTGATTCCTGCCTTATGCCCAGTGCTGATGGGTTAGGCTTCAGCTCCCAGCTACCTTGAAATGGAATATGTGATTTTTAAAATGTGGATTTAAATACATGTAAGTAAAATCTCACTAACAGGGTGTACTGAACAGGGAAAACTGGTTTCATTCACTCTGCGATGTAGAGTTAACAAAGTTTTCCTTGCCTATTAGTCTGGATAATGCAACATGTATATTTATTTTATTAGCATACTATTTAACTTATCAGTTGCAGTTAACGGCCATCTTGGGGCCACGTCTGAGAAGCAAATGGTGAAACACTGTTTTCTGCATTTCTTTCAGTGGCAGAGCCATGGGACTGCAGTATTTGTGAAGTGTGATGTGCTGCCTGCCACTTGGTGTCTCTTGTCTCCTGACCTCTCACTTCTGTTGTCTGTGTTCCCACACCAACCTTCGTGTCCATTAACTTAAAATCTTTTATTCATACTTTGGAGTTATTCTCTATTCACGTTTATTTCTCATTTGTTGTAGCAGCAGAATTACTGTTTTTATTAAGATGAGAACTGCCTTTTTGGGTAGCTGTATGAGGAAACCTGGAGGCTGTACGTTTATTATGTTTATATAGACATATGCATACACTGATTTGTCACACTTTCATTTTATTTTTGTGTAGTGCCCTTCAATGAGTATAGAGTCAGCTCACTTGCTGAATTTTCCAACTATAATGCAGTGAACATTAAATAATGAAACCATACATCATTTACATGCATGAACATGCTGTTTCATCTTGATTAATATACAGTACCTGACAGTGGAAATCCATTAACATGATAATTAAAATATAACCAGTTAAAAGCAGTGGAGAAGAAATGAAGAACCCCAGTCAGAGGGGTTTGGTGGTGGAACAGAGAGTCACAGTAACAGTTCACAAAGTCATGGCTGTGGTGACCGACACAAACTGAAACTCCCAGTCATTGTACTATATAAGTATGTCCTGGGCAGTCTAATGTGGAGAAGATTAAATCTTTGCATCCTTGGATTCTGCGACTCCCAGCATCCTTGGTGTTAGTTTCCACATGCAGGAGGAGCAGTGCAGACAGTATGTGACACCTGACCTGAGTGACTTGACTTCATAACCATATGCTTTTTAAATGGCACAATGTCCAGCAGAGAGCTGGTGTCCAGTTGGCTTAGGTGACATCGCCTGGTATGGTCAACTGTGGACTCTTCAGAGTTTTATTTTTTCCAAGAATATAGTTAATTGAAGTTTTTGATTTCCTTTCCTCTAATGTGAACTGGTCCAATTTAATTTCTGATGTTAACGAGAAGTTATATTAGCATAACTTTCTTGATGTTTCCTGTTTGAGACCGACTTATGTTTTACTGCTTGTTTACCTTAATATGTGGTTGGTGTAATGTGTACAGTTTATTGGTGTCATATCATAGTTAAAGATATGTGTTGAGAGTCTGAGCTTGAACAATCCACAAGGATAAATAGAACTAATGTTAATTTAACATAACCTTTTTTTTTGTTTTTAACTTTCTTTTCCAATTGAAGTTCCTGAGAACCTAACACTAGAATTGGGTGTAAGGCAGGGAACTGGTTTAGAGGGGATTCAAGTCCACTCAAGATACACTGAAATGCAGAGTCATTCATCAGTCTCATCAGTCAGCCTAAGGGTTTTTACAAACAAAGGGGAGGACATGCTGATCCATCGCCAAAGGAAGCCACACTACAGTTGAACTTTGAGCCTAGGTGTTGGTGAGATGGTACTGCTACTATCACCTACTATCTGTACCAGCACAGACAAAACTGATGGCTGCTATGAAGAACGGCACACATCCTCTCTATGACACACTAACTTTAATCATGAACACTAAATATTTTTTTGGATAAAGTTAATCAACAGAAGTGCGTCAATAAACACTATTTATGCTCCTTCGCACCTATGGCAAATGCATCTTTAGGGTTGGTTTATACATCACACTCGGAACCCTTACACACATGCATCACGGTTGTCACGCGTTCTTTTGATTCATCAGAGTATAGTACAACACGTACGTTAGTTGCAGCACCAGCAAAAATATGGGTGGCGTGTGTGTTAGACTTTTGGCACATGACGTCCGCATTGTTGTTTACTATCAACATGCGACAACAAGCTTGCAGCTCCATCAGGATCAATGTGTGTGTGAGTGTCAATGTTTGATGAATGGTTCAATGCGGTGAAGCAAATCATCACACTTAAATGCTGACATGTCTTCATGGTGCTTTCTTCATTGGCATATTCCCCATCATAATGACACGATACAGTTAAAGGTCTCACATATTCTCCGTCACTGTTGCTGTCTTTTTTTTTTTTTTTGCACCTTCGCAAACAGCGTCACAATGCAAAGAATTTTTATTTTAGCATCTTTCTTTCTTCAACTAGCAACACAGTAAAGCCAGATGGTGTTCTCTTATTGTGATGATTTCTTAAAGTACGTGCGCAAGTATAGTTTGTACATGGCTTACGTGGCAGCATCCTCAAACTCATCAGTTGTGTAGCGTCAAGTATATCCCATGGCTTATAATGCCACGCTGTGACTGCTCTCTTATCTTTAGCCTAGTCAAAGGTTTCCTTCCTGGTGTGGCGGAAGTGCTGAGGTCCAAGGTTCTTCAGGCACCGGGGCGCCGCCTGGCGGTGGCCACGGGTCCCTACAGGGTTGAGCTTCCATGCCCTCTGCCCATGGCCCCCAACACAACCTCGTGGTCTGGAGGAGGCACAAGCCCTCCTCCGGTCCTCCTGGGCGCCCCGGCTGGGCTCCACACCCAGCCGCATGCGACAATGTATATTTAGTGATAAGATTTTGAAAAACGATGCTTAAATAGTAAAGCATTTCAGTAAGCAACATTGGTTTGGTGCTTTTTAAAAACAATCAATTTCAAAAATGGAGGGAAAGGGGTTAAAAACAATGCTTTTTGTTTAAATTACCAGACAGAAATATTAAGGAATACCATAAAGGTTGAAAACCTGTTCACCTTACTTCCACAAGAATGAATGAAAGTCTACAGAGCCTTTACATTAGAAGGAAAAAGCATAGTTGGAGTGTCTTTCAATGTCAATCTGTAAAATCAATTTTTAATTTGTATTGTGTTTTTCTTAGTGAACATGAACAGCCCTACAAAGTGCTGTACAAAATGTTTAAGACAATGATGCCAAGGAAAGCATAAGGTAGGATCAGAAAATTAACATTGAACTGATTAAATTAAATTAATGTTTTAATTAAAGCCACAGATAAAGGAAAACAAAATTATTTCTTTAGCACGGTAGAGTACCAGGTTTTATAGGAAAGTCAATATCTGTTTACTGGCACTACAGAACATTAAGAATTCATTAGAAGATACAAATATAATCTGTTTAGATTATCATAATAAAAGCAATCAACAGATTAAGTTCTTTACAGCTGCAAATAAGAAACCAGTTGTTGATGAAGAGATGTAAGCTTTTAAAACACAGAAACCTTAATAAATAAATCATTCATTCACTAATTTAATTATTCATCGATTCATTACCAAACTTGCTTGTCCAGCTCAGGATCATGGAGGATTGGAGTCTGTCCCAGCAGCTTGGGGTGCAGAACTGGACCAAATCTAGATGTGGATGGTGTGTCCTCCCGGTGTCTTCTGGGTGTTCTAGTGTTACTCCTACTTCTCAAATAAGTTTGTTATGTTAACTGGTCTGACATGAGTGAATTATGTGAAACAAGATTAATGGTTGGCTCCTGCATTGTGCTTGATGCTGCTGGGTTAAGATCAGTCCTTTCACTTCTTTCAACTTGTATTATGCAAGGTTGGGAAAGGAATGATAATAAAATTAGTTCTCAAGCCTTATTAGAATGACCTCTATAAATAAATCTAGATCACATGGCCAAAAGCTATTTATGAGTCTATTGATAACAAAGCAGCCTGGGTATTAATTGAGGGAGCCCTGTTAATTATGTGATGCAGGGTGTGCATGTGCTCTGATATAGGACTAGACTGAATGAACCCGGGGTTATCGCGATGCATTATTTATAATATTTTTTAGTCTTCGTGCCAGTGTTTTAGTGAACACTGACTGAACAGCTGATGCCTGCATTGATCAAAGAAAGTGGTCTCTAACTAGGACACAGTGTGGGGTCTTTTTTTTTTGGATCAGCTTTGCTTCATAGCAGCTTTTATGGCCAGGCAAATAGACTGGCAGTTAAAGAAAGCTTGAATCTAAAATGCTATGAACAAATTCATATCCTACAATGAAGGGGAAGAGCGTGAGTTCAGGTGGAGTTATCCGGTTATCTTGGGTAAGTTAGGAGGTGGAGGCTGGTACCGAAGATTTAATTTGTTATTTGTTTATTTCATGACGTTTGTAGTATATTAAAAAAAGTAACAAAAATTTGCAACCATGGCTTTCCGTAGTGTTAGTCTGGATCATTTGCATTCTATAAATGAGTATTTTGGCATGTTCATGTGATTTGATTTACAGTTCTACTGAATTTATTTATTTACTTTACCAATGTATTTGACTATTCTAAACTCATTGCCAATACCCTTATTAGTCTTTCATGAAAACTCTGAAAGTTCCACTCTAACAAAGATGGGAAGCCACTGTATTACTTCAGGCTTTCATATCGACTGCTGCAGTCAAACACTGACTGACAAGTAACTCTGGGATTTTGTTGAGCTTTTGAGGTCGGTGCAATGCAGATGTTGTAGTGACATCAGCCGAGTGGTCAAATGATCAAAGCTGCCTATCTCGAAATGAAACTGGCAGGCAGTGCAACACTGATGAATTTCGACATTCCTCGTTGTACATTTTGAGCGTAATCACACTGTTTTTAGTGATCGACTACAGTAATGCAGGTTACAGGGCAACAAATAATGCACTGTAAATATAATGGCAACTGGTGAATATGTAAGAAAAGCTAAACACAAAGTTAGTAAGGGATCAGAAAATTAACTTTTGATGGAGTAAGAATGGGAGTGTTATGTAGCAGAAATGAAGGGAATGGCACGGTGGTGGATGTTGCTGCCTCACATCTCCATCAAACACTCCTTGTCTATGTGGATTCTGCGTGTGTAGGTTTTTTACCTGGTTCACCTCCTGAGGTTAACAGGTATTTCTAAATTGTGCTAATGTGAGTGCGCCCATTAATGGATGAGTATCCCTTTCAAGGCTGTGCGCAGCTTTGTCGAGTATGGCCAGGCCACATATAAGCCATCTACAAACTTTGATTGGATTAAGTGTTTTTTGTTTACAATTTTTGAATAAAAAGACTAAATAGCACTACCTTAAAAATGTAAGGAAAGAATTTTATATCTCGTGGATGGTTCACTCTTTTTATTCAGGCACAGTGAGAGATCAGAATTGCAGTTTAAAATTGTGAAAATCTTTGAGCCAAATCAATTCAGTTATTAAGGGTGAATCAATCTGATTCCTCATGGTTAACTAGGCTCAAGTATTCACAGTGTTAGGTTACACACATCACTGGTGACATCACATGGATGTTTTGAAGGAAGAAAAGGCTTAGATGCACCACATTAAAAAGAGGAGTCTGAAAAACAAGTACGGCAGAAGTAAAAGCCTGTCGGGCATATTTAAAGTTGCTTGACATAGAAAATATTCTGAGCAGCATATTTTTGGATGGACTTTGCTCGTGTGAGTTGAACTTTGACTGCTGAATCAAGCTACTACACTGTTCTCTTGTCTGTATCTGCACAAGTTCTAGTGATCAGGGATATGAAATTAACAAAGAAAGCAAATAACCCCAGCCCAACAATTCCCCAAAAGCTTATAATCTACAGAATTTCCACATTTTCCAGAGTAATTATTGTCATGAAAGTCAAGCCCTGCTTAAATCTATCAGTTCATTATTGATAATTTGGGGTGATAGCAATTTGGTGCAACAACATTTGGATGGAATGCCAGGCCAGCCTCTACTACTTGAAAATAATTCTCAAAGAATCATAAGTCCTGGAACTGTTAATTGAGCTGATGTTCCTTGAGTCAGCCACCAGTAAAGTCCAGATAACGGAAAGGCCTCTAGTCTATCATAAATACGGTAAGATTTGCAGTGAGCTCTGTGGGAAATCTGTGGGATTTAAAAAGCAAACAGTAACAATTCTTTTCATGTAGCACTGGTTCCAGGCTTTGCAGAAATTACCAAATGCTAACATTTCTACCAGTACAGGTAGCCCCCAGGTTACAGACATCCAGCCTACAACTTATGAACGAGGCCACAGCTGTGACGTATGCGCCTCAGTAACTGCCACTCCGTCATCTTCGGCCTGGGGATGCTGCAAGCAGTGGCTGGAGGGGAGCGATTTCAGTGCTCACGCAGTGTAGTGTTCCTCGGGTGGATCCCAGCGGCAAGCAGTGACCTGTGGTTCATAGTCACCGGGAACACAGCTATTGCTCGTGTGTAGGACGATGGTTCGCTGCCCGCCCACTACGCCACCGCAGCTACTGCTCCTGACTGGACGCAGGCTGGATGGAGCAGAGGGGGGCGTTTCACTGCCTGCCCAGCACACACGGCTGGTAATGCTGCAAGCGCTGACCCGGTTGTGGCTGAACGGACGCCATTGAGGGTGAACGGGGCGGTGGGGGTAGCACCGCTGCCTGTTGAATTGGGGTTGGGCGATTCACTACCCGCCTTTGGCCACATCGTGTCCGTTCTTGGTGGGCGGACGCTGCAGGCAGCATACTGTAGTGGAGGTGACTGTGTGGTGGGCTAGTGATGAACCCACCGCCCCAAGTCATTCTCAATAGCAAGCCTGCTTGTACTGTTACGCACATAGCAGGAAGTTGTCTGTTGTCAGTACATCAGACGTGTTGACGGGTGCCTTCCTGCTGTGATAGTGTGGACAGTGCTGTGCAGAAGAGCTCATCTTAATCTTTTGTCTTCACCCTTCAAGATTGTCTCTGAAACACAAATCTGATGCAAGTGCTAGTGATCCAGTAAGGAAGAGAAAAACCATCACCATTGAAAATAAAGTAGAAATAATTAAAAGGTCAGAGAGGTCCTTATTCCCTTCTTACAAGAAGATTTTTGAGGAGAGACTGTATATAGATATTTATTGCAGCTGTGTTTTAGAATGCTTGTATACCTTTTTCATTTATATAACTTAGTTGTCCTGTATATTATTCAAGACCTAAGGGTCAAATTGAATAAAACGGTAGTCTACAGCCCTGCAGCCTAAACACTCAGATTGGTGTTTCTTTTCATATTACATTTTATGAATTCAGCTTCACTATGTCAGCAAATCAGAACACTTGCGCGGCCAACAATGGGCAGCTTATACTCGTAGAAAATTTTAAACATAAATGGGCAGCAGATTTTAAAATGAATTACATACCTATTGTTGCCAATGCTGTTTGACAGATCTTTATGTCCTGTGCCACCCTCAATTGTCTGATTAACTGGTGTGGTCGTCTGAGGGAGTGACAGGCTTATACTGCAACAAATGTTTGGGGTGCCAACCCGGCATCCATTTATATGCAAAGTTCAACAAAAACCACACGTGCTGGCATTTAGAAAGGAATCAAAAATGCTGCTCTGTAACTGTTGGGCTAGCTCAGTGCAAATGAGTAGATTGACTGTAAACGGGCCATTGAGCTCTTCTTCTTAGAATGCTTGAACAAGAAGTGATTCATCCTTCCAGGTGGTCTCACGTTTATGGCCCAGGGACCGGAAAGGGTAGAGTCAGTTGCTCTCACTGGGCAGTTTCTCTGCACTGTGGAGGAAGGAGAAGAAGAAGACGAGAGAGTTCGTGGCAGCTCCCCCTCTTGGCTTGGGGTGGTAGCACATACCTGGGAAGACTCTCTGACGCGCATGTGTGACACTGGTAATGAAGCTAGATAATAAACTACTCCCAATCCTGTTTGAAGTTAGACAGTCATCCTAAACTGTTTTTTTTTTATTTTTTGTTTATTTGCATGTGATGTTAATTTTTACTTTTTAATTAAATCATCCAGCTTCTTCTTTACTTACTTAAACCCGTACAATAAAGTTTGTCAACAATTTTCAAAGTCACAAGCTATGTATGTGCTGTCAGACTATGTGGAGTTAAACCTCATTCCTCAACCTAAAGGGTCTTCTTTTTTGTTTTAAAATTAATTTAATATTTTGATATTAGGATTCTTTAATTACCAGACACCTTTCCTCAAGAAGACCTGCATGCAATATACTTGAGTGGCTGGCAAAACAATACAAAGTCAGTGGTGACATGGGAATGAAGTTCTTTGGTAGAGCACTTCAAGAGTTTACTTTTACAGTTAACACCCGGACTAAATGGCAAAACAGCAACCTCTAAACTGCCCTGAATTAATTTTCTAGTCCATTTCAGAGTCATGACGAGCTAGTGGTTATAGGGGTAATACTGGGAAAGATACCTGAACAGTAGCACATTAAATCAAGAACAGATTTTTAAAAATAATAATAAAACTGTTAAAATACTACATTGGAGCTGGGTGGGAGAAACCTTAAGGAGTCTCAAGGTGTTGCAAGACTGAATCTTTAAGACGTTCCTGAAGGTCAGTCGACTGGGAACACTTCTGATGGTGAGGAGAATTGCATTGTGCATCTTTGTTGGACCTTAGTTTATATTATATTGTGCGTAGTAAGGTATTCCACAGTAGTCTGAATGTAGTATTACAATTATGAACTGAATTCTCTTTCTTTAATATTTTAAACTTCAGGCTTCATTTACAGTAAGTCTGTTTCTTTAAAGCTAGAGAGGAGTAACAGAATGATTGGATGTCAAACCATATTGCTATCCTCGGCTGCGTTAGCCAGTGGCACGGCTGGATTTAAAATGCATTGCATTGACTAGCAATGTTTTAGTTCTGCTAAGTAATCGAGTCACTTCCCCCCCAAAAAATCTCCCCTTTTTGTCAGGCTTAGCATATTTCTCACTTTGGTTTCAAATTGACTTTAAAATGATCTGCAGGAGGACTTTAAAGATGTGCATTTGAATGCTGATGCTTTTAAAGTGCAGCAGCAAAGAGCTGACATTGTGCTTTATGTCTGGATTGAAATGGGAGCTGTTTAGATGAGAGAGCCCAGTGAAAAGAACGCTAATGGAGTAAGAGTTTATTGTGTTCTGCTAAGCACCATTTCATGAAGGTGCTTTTTCTGCAAATACTTGATGTGTGAACCTTTTTATAAAAATTAACTGATATTCATAAATGACAACATGCTTGGAAGAAAGGAGCTTTGTTTTAGTGAGCTGTACTGTCATCTTTATAATTTAGACAGACATTAGCTGGCTGTTTTAATGAAGGAACCTGTTCTTTCGGCCTGGTTGACTGATTTGTCTGCAGCTTTGGTTTGCCAGCAGCATTTCAGATGCTTCACATACAGGTCGCTTGCTGCTAGCCATGGTGTATATAATCAGTCAGGGTGTACTCACTTTTGCAATTTGTTCTTTGGCCGAGCATGTTTGTCCACTTGTAACATCCGACTAGTGTGGTCACTCTGTGCTGGGCCTACCGCACCGTACTTGGAAGAGGTGGGCATGGCCATGGTTCAGTAGGATTCGGTAACAGTGTGATCGCTAAACGTGCCTGCGTACAGAATGCAGACATGATGTCAATGATGCGACAAGTTAAAACAGGTTTTTATTCTCACCTTAAAGATGAATGTGAATTGTAGTTGGCAAGAAAAGTTGCAAATTCCACCCTTAACATCATTTGCCTTCGTAAAAATCTTCTCGTATGTGCAGCACGATTAACAGCAAAATGCTGCGCTGCACACTCGATAAATCTGTAAGAGGGCAGAACGTTATCCTGTCCTACATAACTCCAATAAAACCACAAAATAAGGAAAATCATTTTGACATGCATGCTGTCACTCCGAGTTTGGGTCTTGTTTTGGCTTTACATAAAGTTACACTTTGATGATGAAATCGTCCCGGGCCCAGGACGTGAAAGCGCAGACAGGTCAGCGGAGGAGTAGAGATGGGGGAACAGTCATGCTTGGACACAGCATGGAACAAATATGCCTAGTGTGAGTACACCCTCAGTCTTCTGTTTATTCTTTGTACTGCCATTCATTACGAACACATCATAAAACGTCTTTAGGAGGGCATTGACCTGTGCGGGTAGCCAATAGAGAAGAAATGACAGGCAATCAAGGATCATTTACTGAAGTTAAATAATCAGATTTCTGTACTGTATGAAGAACATCGAGAGAATAAACGGTGAAGAATGTGAGGAATTTTTATTTATTATTGACTGTATAAATATTAAGTAGATCCAGTGTCCTCGGCAGATGGATAGCAATATTTAATAGTAGTGAAAACAATTTGAAGTTGCAGTTTCTTTAAGTGTCTTCCTTATTTTTTTAAAAGTACATTTCAAGTGTTTAAATGTGAATGACGTTTTTACTGTCTTTTCGGAAATTGCATCTCTCCGTGTTCTGCATGGATTTCACCCCAGGTCCCAAAGATGTAAGTAAGGCTGACTGGCAACTCTGGGCCATCCCAGTAAGGGTACGGGATCATCATGACTCTGCCCTGTATTGGACTGGTACTCAGTCTAGCATTGCAGAGGCTGCCAAAATTGAGTGATGCGTATCATGGTGCACTCGGTGTCTTGCAGTGTGATGTTATTTGTAGGTCATTTATTAGTTACTGCTCCTGTTCTATGATATGACAAGAATTAAATATTCCACATGCAGTTGTTATCTGTGAATGAGCTGCAGAAAAGCGCCTTCTTGTGGGTTCCTTGCTACGGGTGGAGAGTTTGTAAAGGCAAATAACATTTTATTGAAAAGAATGGAATTTGGACCTTGTATTGATCTATAGGGAAGGGTGTGCTCTAGTATTGATTTCTATGCAAGCCCTGATCTGGAAACTTTAGTGATTTGGAGGTTTGATTGACATTTTTGCCTAGGGACTGAATTAAATGCAGCACCTGCTACTTCCTCTCAGCCTATCTCTATTGCTGGTGGTCCTGGTGGTAGAGCACTAATTTTAACTGTGAGATGCAACTGTTTTTGGACTGCAGTGCAGGTGTTATTGGGGTACAAAGCTCACTGAGTGTATTTCATTGCTTAGTGGAGCCCCGGAAACCATTTCTTCACAGGGGTCTCCAATCAACCAAACCCCTCGATCGTTGATCGTATGTCATTTCTTCACGCCATTTGATACTTCACAGGATAACCCAACCCCTGGATCATCAATCAAGTGTCTAAGCTTCATGGGGGACATATTTACAAGATTATTGAGCTTTTTAAAAGTAAATTGCTGAATTTATACTTAAACTTTATGCACAGAGTTAAAAGCTTACTGTTTTTTATTCAATTTGTGCACCTGCATTACTGTATGTTGTTCAAAAATCAGAAATTCAGCTTCTTCATCTTCAAATGTGATATTATTTTTGCAGGGGATGTGAACATAAATCAAACATTTTCTAGGGATGCAGGAAAAGGATGGGAGCCACTGGTGTAGAGCTGCACCCTTCTGCCCGATGCTGCTGGAATAAGCTCTTCTTTCCAGTGTTTCCATGGCCTTACTTATTTATTTTTGCTTTTATTTTATTTCCATTCATTTTAATTGGTATTAAAAACTAACATTTTGTGAGCCACTAGGGGGGCATACCGCCACCTTTACCCCACACAGACAAGCAGGACACAGGTTCAACTCAACACCCAAGTGTTTATTTACAGTCTAAGTGCACCAGTTACCAACAGCACACCAATATATAGTCCCTTCTTACAGTCCATCCACCTCCACTCCTCCTCAGGCTTTGTCTCCTTCCTCCCAGCTCTGGCCACTCAATGGAGTGAGGCGGCTCCTTTTATTCAGGTCCTGCAAGTGTTCCAGGTGGCTCATCAGTATTACCTGGAATCACTCCCTGGTGCACTGGAGGTCCTTTACAGCAGTGGTCCCTAACCTTTTTGACACCAAGGACCGCTTTACTAGAAGCTAATTTTTCCAGTGACCGGTGGAGTGGGGGAGGATTTGGGGGCGGGTTCGTACGGCAGTTTTATACACAATTTACATTACATTTCTATTATTATTAAGTTATAATATCATAATAGAAATTGTACAGCTTACCATATTGCAGAATCAGTGGGAGCCCTGAACTTGTTTTCCTGCAACCAGACAATCCCATTTGGGGACGATGGAAGACAGTGACACGCAAAGTGTGTTGCTTAAGCTCAGTCAACTCCGTAATCTCGTTTTGGTTGCTGTCACTGCAGAAAACGCTGCCTCACAAAGATAGGATGTTGGAAATGGAAGCAGACTTTTCAGTGCTTTTGTGGCAACCTCAGGATATTCCACCTTGACCTTAATCCAAAACGTATGGAGATTTGAAGTTGTCTCAAACATACTTTTAAGGCCACCATCATTTGTAACCTCAAGCAGTTGATCCTCTTCAAGCACAGACAAAGTTGATTCACCTGGCTTATTCATAAATGGGTCACGGATCCATTTCTTTCCGTTTCGGTGGTCTTTTGTGGTTGGGAATGATGCTCAAAATTTATTGAAAGCTGAGATAGGTTATCATACACCAGCTGGGATAAAGAAGTCCCTGGCTTGGTATCTTTAACAACCTCTGCTAACATTTGAAACATATCAAAAATCCCAATGTTCACTTGTCGGCCCCATAAATCAAGTTTGGCTTTGAATGCAGCCACTTTATCTGCCAACTTGAACAATGGGTATCTTCTGCCTTTGCCTCATGTGCTGCTGCTCCACCGCTGCCTCAGATTTTCCTCCTCAGGCTCCCCCAGCACTCCTCTAGCCTGGCAGGATACTGATTCTGCAGAGTGGGTAAAGGTGGGGTGCCCAATAGTGCTTGTATACCTGTTCATATTGTGAGGTTTCTGAACTCTTTTGGGATTCCCCCCACCCCACCCAATGGGAACATCACACTGAAGTGCGTTCTGAAGCGCGATTGCCGCATCTGTGTAAGATTGTTTGTCCGTTGCCGGGGCAGGGCAACAGCAGGCTCACAACGCGGCAGTGAAGAGCCACAGAAGCGAATCCTAAAAGATCGTGGTCGCACTATAAGTCCCTGTCTTACACCCCAAAACACGAGGCTAAGTCTCAGTACTTTAGCAAAACCAAAGCTTGAAACAGGAACAGCACGGTTATTTATGGTAGTGGGATCTGCCACTCTCCTATAAACAGACACAGCAGTCAGGCAGGGTTGTGACCAGCTTAGTGGCCAAGTAATACTGTTCCCTGCATTTGTAATGTTCCTTGCATCACCCATCGAGATCCTTTCTGTTTGCTTTGGCGGAGAGACGCAGCACAGCTGTGAACCTAAATAGTCTTCCACAGACGTGGTGATTGCGGTTCGGGACGCTCTTCGGCGTGTTGTCCCGTTGACGGAGGTCCCAAGAGAGTCTAGAAACCTCACATTTTCTTGAATGAGTGCCGCATTAATAGGAATGTTTCTTGAACGAGTATCACTGAACCACATAAAATCTGCTTTTTTGGCGTCTTCAAATGCAGCAGTTTGCATAAGTTTGCAGCCTGAGATTTTCTTCTTTTTTTGTATATAACAAAGACATATGCATTGCATTTGTCATTCCAACAGATTGCACATCAGAAACATTAACACTGTTATCGTTTTTTCGTGCCTGCCATTTCTATAGGTGGGTGACAATGGGTTAAATTCCAATGGATGTTTTTAAAGAGCAATAAGCAAAAGGTATTACTGAAAACCGCAGGAAACAAAACAGCAAAAAAACAGTACGAGGAAAGTTCGAAGAAAATTTGTTTTACAATGTTTCTGTTTGGGGATTGTTGTGCAAATGTGCACAACTGAGCTCCGACTACAGAACTAACTGCTCTGTGGATGATTCTTTCAAGCATTTCAAGGTCACTTCATTGCAATGAAAGTATCTGTTGAATGTACTTTGTAGTAACGAGATTTCTATAGACTCGTGTCATATGGGGAAACTGTCAGGACCGTAAAAATACTTCGTTTTAATACTCTCTCATCTCGGTCTCTCTCCTCTCTCTGTGCCGCTGCAAAGCCCACCCGCCTACCGTTCTGAAAAGTGTCCCCAGTGAAGGGGGCAACCATTTTGCTGTAAGCCCTTCACTGAGTAAGTCTCTGTTGCCAGCAGTTGGGGTTGGGGTTCCCTGCTCTACAGGGTTCTGCAGCTCCCCTTGGTGGCCTCCACGGAACCCAACAGGGCGTCACCAAACTCCAGTTTCCGACATGCCCTACGGGAATCCGTGGTGCCACAGCCACCCAGGAGGGCTGACCTCTAGTGTCCCAGGGGAGGTAATGCCTCATCAATGCCCTTTCACCTGGTCCTTCCACTCTGCTGGCGTCCCGGCCAGGTAGTGGCAATGGCCACCTATCACAATTTATATATTTATTTGAATCTCTTTAATTCCGTTTAAGGTTGTAGAGGCAGTGCAATGTAGGAATGAACACAGACTTCCATTGTGTCCTTCACATAGACGTTCATACTCAGTGCACCACCAATGTAAGGGCACCGACCAGAACAACCTGTATGACTTTCACATGAGGGGGGAAACACATTACCTGAAATTCACCCACACAAACATGGAGAATCTGTAAAGAATACAGATGGTGCCCCTTTCTGGGGTAAGAACCCCGGACCCTGGAGCTATGAGGAAAATTTTGAATTCCAGCCTCCAGATCTTGGTTCTTGGTAAGAATGAAGATGTGGACCCTGGAATTAAATTTCTTTTGTCATATCTGGGGCCAAGAGCCTTTAATGAATAGCGATCAGTAGTTTGTCTGCGGAGAGAATGTTGACCTTGTTGAGCGGTCTGAGGGTAATCCAGCTCATAAGATCCTCATTGTTGGGGACCTGAGTGGCTGGACCAGGCCAAGGGGATGCCCACATAACACCTGGCTGTGGCAGATAGAGGGTCATTTCTGGGGGTTGGGAGTGGGCTGCACAGAAGTAGCTTGCAAATCACAAATTAATGAGCATAATATCACTTCATTTTAATAATGTTTTTATATTTTATATAGGCGGCACGGTGGCGCAGTGGTAGCGCAGCTGCCTCGCAGTTAGGAGACCCGGGTTCGCTTCCTGGGTCCTCCCTGCGTGGAGTTTGCATGTTCTCCCCGTGTCTGCGTGGGTTTCCTCCGGGCGCTCTGGTTTCCTCCCACAGTCCAAAGACATGCAGGTTAGGTGGATTGGCAATTCTAAATTGGCCCTAGTGTGTGCTTGGTGTGTGGGTGTGTTTGTGTGTGTCCTGCGGTGGGTTGGCACCCTGCCCGGGATTGGTTCCTGCCTTGTCCCCTGTGTTGGCTGGGATTGGCTCCAGCAGACCCCCATGACCCTGTGTTCAGATTCAGCGGGTAGGAAAATGGATGGATGGATATTTTGTATATTGGATGTTAAGGACAGAGCTGCCAGGCAAGAGGAAAAGAGGAAGGCCTAAGAGATGGTTTATGGATGTGGTGAGAGAGGACATGCAGGTAATTGGTGAAACAGAGTAGTAACATATGGAAAAAGAAACGCTGTTACAAACCCTAACAGGAGCAGCCGAAAGAAGAAGAAGAAGAAGTTGTCTGCACAGTGGCAGAAATGGCCAGAAGTACGTAGAAATCAATCAGTGTTGCTCTTTTTTGGCTAATGTTATTAGGGGTTTTCAATCTGAGGAATTAATAGAGAGCCCCCATTTAAGGAAGGGTTCCTGCTTTTCATTTGGCTAATGTTTGTCATTTTTTTTGTATGTGTAATGTATCAATGCAGCACTTCAAATTTGTGCTCAGCTCTGTTACTCATAGTCACCAGGTCTTGCAAAATGGAACAAATAGGCATCATCGATCAAAATAAAGTAAAAAAAAAAAAAGAAAGGAATAAAACAAGCACTGATTCATTAGGCAAACTTCTGGTTCTAGTGCACTATACATTTTAGCTAATGTTTAAAAGATGAAATGTAATGAAATAAAACTTGCCAGGTTCAGTTTGTATTATGACTACAATAAAAGAGAATTCAAGTTTTTAGAGGTATACTGTAATGTCCATCATCCACCAGTTCATTTCTCAGAATGACATAAAAGAATATTGTTGGGAAGATGTAAAGTTTCTTTTACAACATCTAGCTGAGAGTGCTTTTGAGCTTTTGGGTAGTAGGCACATACTTGCTTAAAAAAACTTCCTAACTTATTAGTTAAGGCTTTTCGTTGACCAAACATTTGTTTTTCTCTTTGTTTTTGTTATGAAATTAGTGTTTAGACTATTGTAACAAATATGATTTAATATACACCAGACAGCATTTATCCACTTTTTAGGCTGTTTATTGTCTGAAACGTGCTTTTGGACCTCCTTAAAATGGTTGTGGCAGTGATTTCTTCCCTTGGCATGTGTGTTTGCCTTTGCAATGAAGACAAACCTTAAAGCCAATGGTCTCCCTAATTGGTTTTGTGGGTACGTTCCTGCCTTGTGCCTGATCTTGCTGGGTTTTGGGTTCAGTAAATGGTAAAGTGGACAGTTTACTTGTTACGCTCTTCACAATGGACTGTATATTAGATGGTTTTTTTTCAACGGCTTATTTTCTAAAGCTAAAAGCTGATCAAACGTACAAGTGCTTGAGTGTCAGAGTACTTGTTATTGTGTAACATGGCAGGAACAGAAACTGCATTGACCACAGCTAAAATACAATGGCTCTTACCCTCTTACTAAATATGCCATTGTTTCAGCTTCAGTGCTTTGCCTTTGGATGACATTGAAACCAATCAAGATGACACACAAGGCCAGACTTTGAGTGAACAATTGCTGTTTGCCACTGACGCACCGCTTTACATTTTGGACCTGAGCCAGATGACTGAGTAAGGGTCAGTCTCTCTCTCTCTCTCTCTCTCTCTCTCTCTCTCTCTCTCTCTCTCT
>JANRMT010062796.1:5925902-5936471 GCA_026402145.1 Polypterus bichir lapradei | reverse complement strand
TCTCTCTCTCTCTCTCTCTCTCTCTCTCTCTCTCTCTCTCTCTCTCTCTCTCTCTGTGTCTCTCGTCAGATAGCCCTGTTTTCTCATACAAGGGAAAAGCAGGAAGATGCAGATTATTATTATTATTATTATTTTTTAGTGTCTGGCAGGCTTTAGTCAAAGTTGTCCTCAATTAATTGAGTATTCTGATGTGTTGGAAACCCTTTGGATATTTCAGTATCTTTGATTGACTGATTCGTATTAAATGGTATTCTTTACTCTGCTCCCAAATGGAGAGAAGATGGGACATCTGATCTCATTTGAGTAAGATGTAAAACTATAACTTACTGATTTGTAATAAACTGTATTGAATGTGATGAAACTTTAGCATCAATATAATAATTTAAAGAGGGATACGGGGAGGTTATGAAACTTCTGAGGGCCTTAAGCTTCTTGTCAGCTACAGTAGTTGCAATGAACTAATACATTACCAAAATACGGTATCTGTTCTATCTTTATTAAATTTGATGACAAACCAATGTTGGCAGCCCAGAAAACAGTGAAGGAACAAGCAACAGATCATGGAAGTGTAACATTTATTTGACTCATGCAATCCATTGTTCATGTCCTAGTAGGGGATGTGGACAAAGCTAATGCCCTGAAGCAATTTTTTAATAGAAACCACCCTGCCACCTTCATCCTATGACAGTCTCCCTGCACCATCCCTACTACATCAACAACTTCTGTCACGTCAACTGAGTTGGCCAGTGTTGAGTCCAATTCTGACCATCAGTATTGGCTGCACATAACTGAGGACCCAATAAGGAGACAACTGAGGAAGCTACACACAAGAAAATCTGCAGGACCAGATGGAGTCAGTCCTCAAGTTCTTAAGACCTATGTTGACCAACTTTGTGGTGTACTCTGTCACCTATTCAGTCTGTCCCTATGGCTCCATTGAGTGCTACTGCTGTGGAAAACATTCTGGATTGTTGCTGTCTTCACATAATGACTACAGACCAGTGTCACTTATGCCTTATATCATGTAGATATTTAAGAGGCTGGTACTGGACTATATGAGCCCTCTTGTGGTAGACCACCTGGACCCACTGCAGTTTACCTATTGGACAAAAATTGGAGTGGAAGATGCAATTACCCATCTGCTCCACAATGCTTGTCAAAGCTGGCAGCCCTGTGAGTATTATGGTTTTTGACATGTTTAATTCAAACTGAAGACAGCATTTCAGAACAAGAACCTCATGCTAATTGTGCAGTGGTGGAAGTGTTATGGCTTGAGATTGCTTCGCTGCCTTAGGGCCTGGGCAGCTTGCAGACATCAAGTCAACTATGAATTCTGTATTATACTAAACAATGCTTGAGAATATGAGGCCATCTATTTGAAAGTTGAAGCTGAACTGAAATTGGACCTTTGAACATGATAATGATCTGAAGAACACTAGCAAATCCATCAAGGAAATGGTAGAAAAGGAGAGTTAATGACTGGCTTAGTCAAAGCCCTGATTTGAATCCCATTGAAATGTGGGGGATTTGAAATGGGCAGCACATGCAATAAAACCGAGAAACATTTTGCAACTGAAAGAATTTTGCATGGGCGAGTGGTCAGAAATCACCAAACTGATGTCGGAGACTGGTGGGCAGTTCTGCAAAATGCCTGCAAGAAGTCATTTCAGCTAAAGGGGACAATACCATCCTCTGAAGACAAGAGTGTACCCAGTAGATGATTAACATCTAATAACATTTTTGATGAATAAATGACTAAAAAGGCACATTTTTTGTGTCTTTATTCAAGTAAGTTACCTTTATCTGTAGGTACTGTTTGCGTGAAGATCCACTGTTTACCTGTTCAGATATTTTGAAAAAGTTAATAGTTGCAATGGGGTGTACTTATTTTTTCACATGACTGTATATTGTGAGCTGTAGGCACTCAATTTATTTCCCTCTGGGTAAAACTTAACAGCAAACCTTTTTATGTACTCCAGGCTGGCAGTTTTTGTTTACCACCAAGCCAAATCAGTGAGTGACCCACTTCTTACGGAGTCTGGCAGCCAAGTATTTGTCAGCGCACTGTGAGATGTCACATAGCTGAGCAGTTGTCTCGCTTATTAACTCCAACTACACTGTATATATGAAGGATGAAATTGCTTCCCGAGCTGCTGTGCTGACCCTCAGTTCACCTAGGGATTGTGCAATGGAGCAGTCTGATCATTCTTTGATCTGTGCACATGTACTGAAATGTGTATCAAATGCAGTGGGTGAAAAACACTAAAACATACTCGGCCACCCAAATAAAAATCACAATGGAACCACTGCTAAGAAAGATGTCTTTGTGATTTTTGCAGGGTAATCATTTCCTTTGTACTTTCTTTAAAGTTTGTGAGACAATACTTTTTCTGCTTACGTCAAATTAGAAATATTATATGTGACTAGTGATTTTAAATCCATCCTGAATATGGTTATTTCCAACAAACAATGCCAATTTTGATTGGCAGATGTAGCAGTTTGTTTGTTAATGTAGGATTCAATATCCTTTATTATTTATTTATTATATCATGTAGCTAGGGCATTGAATATTAATTTTTTTTACTGATACAGTATATACAGTACTAAACACGTCACTAAGAGGTAAATGCCTCCAACATACATACTTTAGCTTTCCATACGAAATGTTAATTTCTGTCTTTTTTTAATATTCTAACATTTAATATGTTTAATTTAAGCATTTCCTGTGGACCTAGCAGAATGAGTCTAAAGGGGATATTACATTAGAAAGTGACCATTTTCAAGGTTTTTTTTTTTTCTTGAAATTTATAAAAGGGTTTTATTTTTATTTGCTTTCAGGTTTGAAATTTGTCAGGTAACAAGGGGGCAACCCCTTCACATAAATGGTGAATTCCAACCTTAAAATTGCTTCTTTTCACCTTTCATTTATTAACGTGGAACTTTTCTGGGTTGCTCAGGTTTGGCTTAGGAGGACTACTTTGGCTGCACATTTTGTTGCCACTCAGTTTCTTAATTAGAAACCATTTATTGCTGTTGGAGCATTTATTGGTCATTTTGTGCATCATTTTAGTTCACTGGCTCATTCAGATTGCCAATCCTTAATTACTGCTTTTAGTCTTTAAATAATGTTTTTAGCTGCATCTTGATTGCTTAACTAGCTGCCAATTAACAATAGGTTAACCCATCTGACCGGGTTCCATTTCCACACATGTGTGTTCATCATGAAATTATGCATTTTGATAAAATATTTGGAAACAAATAAAGAGATTGAAGTGAAGGACTGATAACTACTAATCTGCTTCTGGCTACAAACAACTTGGGTGATATCCTGGGAACGCAAATATTTACGAAATAAGACCAACCCAATGTGATTGAATGAAAATACCAGCAATCCAAATAATTAAATGAGTTCCGATATCAGACCGGATTTGTTTATAACTAGCAAAGCAAACATCCAGCCACTTAGTGTCATGATTTGGTATGATTTTGGGGCCTCAGATGCAACCAGTGTTTGTTTCTGTCGTTAGGTTTGCTTCCCGTGTTGCTAGGGGCGTGGCCTCTGAGGTCAGGACACCTGTGTATAAAAGGATGGCTATGAGTGCAAAGCCTGCAGATCTCTGAAGTATTCAAAGTTTATCATTGTGCTCTTTTCTTGCGTGTTCTTTTTTTTTCTCAATTATGATTATTGTCTCTCATGTTGGACTACGGTTTTGTTTTACTTTATACCTTTTTTATTCTTGCTTTGTTTCATTTTTTACACCCATCTCCTGGTTGTTGCTCAAAAGGTTTACCAGCTAGTTCTCTGACAGAACATTAAAGTCCTCCAGCAATGAACCTTTGTTTGTCTCCTCTGATTTTTTTTGTTGTTGTTTATAATAAACATAATAACATAAACCTAATTTAGGAGTAACCACCTCAAAGTGCAATTTACCAAGATCCATACTTTTACAGAGGAGTTCTGCACTCCTCTGGCTTCTCAAGAATGCTGTATTACCTGTGAAGAATAGTTTTTGTATATTATTTTACTTTGAAAAAACTATTTACTGAATAATTATAACTGATATTTGGTAATTGCCTCCATAGACATCTCAAGTTAGAAACTCTTTTACTTGTTGGAGAAATTGTTAAAAAAAGTAATTTCAGCGGACTCTTCCTTAAAGCATTCACTCCAGTGTGATATACTCTGCACTCCACATTAACTACGGTTATTGGAGGGTTGGTGCCAGGAAAGGGTTCCGACTGTAAAAATCATGCTGAAACCCATAAAATGCTGACCCCAAATAGAAGCTGAAGAAGATGAATAAGAACACGAACGCTTTGTTAGCAGTTCCATCTGGCTTTGCATGTGATGCAGCCAGGGGCAGCACTGAAAAGTATTAAGCTGCTTTGAAAATTCATAGGCAGATTGAGCACAGAGCAAAGGTGCCCTCATATACTGTAGAGTGTGTCAGAGCTTTATATATTATTTACTTATTGTTTAACATGTTGACATTTCTCCTGCTTCATATAATGTAAAGTAACTGTGCTAGTTTTAATATTTGTCACAGTGTTAAGATATACTCTTCTGTTTTACCTGGTAATTACTCATTCATTTATTACATTTTCATTCAATTTCTCCATCCATTCTTCTGTTTTTTAGTCTGCTTAATCCAATTCACGTTTGCAGGGGCCAGAGCCACACTGGGCACCAAAAAAGGAAGCAACCCTGAATGAGGGAACCAGTTCATCTCACACACACACACACACAAACCTCACACACACTATAAGAAGGCTGTGATTTGGTCCTGGGTCTTGCCAAATAAAAATGCATCATTGCTTCTCCTCTCCTGTCAAAACAAGGGGTCACTTGTTCCACCAATCTTACATGCTTAACCTTCAATGACACGGGCATTTGTTATGTTTGATATTATACAAAACATTTTCAAACACACTTTGTTAATTTTATGGCCTTGGGAAGGCAGAAGGTAAAATAAAGAAATACATTTTAAAATGTAAACATGACTTAAAATGTCTTAAGACTGTATGTAATAATTTTAAGACGCATTGCTCATTTAAAGGCAGTATTCTATATTTTTGATGTACTAAATTTTGTTTGCTTTAGTATTAAATCATTGTTATTTTGTTGGAGTTGTAAATTGTATTTGAAACAATTGGTGATTCAGTGCTGAACTGACGCCGAGTTGATGAAGTGTTTCTATGCAGATCTAGCATGTTCTACTAATCTGGGGGCTGTTTTTACTCCCTCCATGAAACCTACTCCACCTCACTGGCCTCACCCCGTGTGTGAGCTGTTACAGATTTGGGTGGGCTCAGGGTCTCTGTAATTGAGATGAAGTGTTGGCCAGGAAAGTGAAATCCAAATTAGGCTTTTACATTTGAAAATGCTTTGTACTCAGTGTCAAAAACAGCACTTAAATATATTTATGAACATCATTAACCATGTCGGCCAATTCATTTACTGGACCAGAAAGAAATAAAAATAGCTAATTTCTTTTCTTCTTCATATCCTTTACCAATTCAATGTTAAAAAAAAAAGCCTACGAGGAAGCCTAATAGCAGGTTTTTAAACTGCCTTTCTTAAAAGGATTTATTTTTCACCCTTTGGCCTTTAAAGCAGTTTAAAGTACTATGTCATTTGAATGTAATGGGTAGTCTTACTCTTCACACAGCAGTCATCTGCATCTTGAAAAGGTAAAGTTACTTATAATCTAATAGGTATGGAAGGTGTGTTGATAATTCCAGCCCACAGCAAAATGCAGCCTGGTTTAAGCTTAGTCTCATTTGAAAGAAGTAAAATAGTAGCTTTGCAAAAATTGACCTGTTTCTGTTCACTGCCTCTTTGTCAAAGATCTTTCAAAAAGAGAGCCAATCAAGGAGTTCTGACAAAAACAAAGTGTTAGCAGAATCAACTGAAAATCCTTAAGATCATAAAGAACTTCAAGGAGAAAAAGAACTCAAATAGTATGATTTATTTTACTAAATTAATTCTTGGCTGAAGTGCTTCAATTTTCCATGCAGTTGTGTTCACAATAATAGTTTTAATTTTCCCATGCAGACCAATAAAGTATCTACTGTTATCTGTCTGTCTGTCTGTTGGAATGCAGTAACTAAACAGGGATTCAAATGAGTCTATTTTACAAGCTCTTCTGAGTGTTTGTTCACAGTAGGTCTGCTAGATATGACTGCTGTTTTCATTCTGGGTTCAACTCACTTATTCCTTTTATATTTGCTTTAGCTTCCTTTTTCTTTTCTGTACATACCATAGGCATATGTATATGTAATTTCAACTTTTTATGGATTTTCATATTTTAGGCATTACTGACTATGACTGACATGTGTGTGTCTGTCTGTGTATTAGCATGTAAGCCTGAGTCAATCTCAAAATGAATCCCTCAATTTGTAAGAAACTTGGTGTAATTCTCGTGTTGCTAAACTCTGAAAGGTCACTCATTTTGAGCAAAATCAATCCAGTTGATTTTTCTCTGTAGATGTGGGTAAAGTATTGTGATAAAATAAAAATGTAGAATTTGTGAGAAGTAAGCCTTCCAACTCATGATTTGACCACTTTTGGAGTGACATGCATCTTAGAGTGGCTGTTTGTCTGTCTAGGTAGTCTGTGTCCACGATACCTATAAAATAGTTGAACTCAATCAGAAAGAAAATTGGCATAGATTTTGTAAATAAATTTCAACAGATTACATTCCTTACAAATTATTATTTTATTGTACCCCCAACTGCATTAAGAAAGGACAATATTCATTTTCTTCAACAACATGCAATTCCCTTTTATACCACATAATAATAAAATATTTATTGGCAGTTTTGTATTGCAAAACCAAAGTCCTATGTTGGAAATTTCATGTTTTGGTACATATTTTTTTTCCAGTATTACTCAGACATAAGGTCAAGTTGATTGCTGTGCTGTTATCCTTATATTGGTGAGTGGTCTTCCAATGGACAGGTGTCCCATCTAGGATGGGTTTCTTGTTGTGCTGGAAATGTAAATATCCATCCATCCATCCATCCATTATCCAACCTGCTATATCCTAACTATAGGGTGAGGGGGGTCTGCTGGAGCCAATCCCAGCTAACACAGGGCGCAAGGCAGGAAACAAACCCAGGGCAGGGCGCCAGCCCACCGCAGGGAAATGTAAATATGTAGGTCAAAAATGGAGGGAAAGAATGAGTGCAGGAGTGCATTGCAATGAAACTTTAATGCTGTCTGGCCTCTGTGACCATTAAGTGGATTAAGCAGTTTCAATAAATGGATGCACATTAATGCAGTTGTGCTTGGTGGGAGATTATAAAACCAAGAATGGATAACCTAAATGCTATATGATAACAATACTAGTACTTCACAGTAATCTTGATTATATGAATACTAGCTGTGTAAGCCAGCACGGGGTCCTAGAAACTATTGAAATCGTCAGAAAAAAATTGAAATGTAGAGATATCAGGTAATTGAAAGGAACTACCCTGGGCATCTCTGTCCTAGGAGGTTTCCTTTTGCTGACATGCCCACATTGCTTGTGCATTAGCGGCTAAGCGATTCTTTCTTCAGAGTTTTTGTTTTGCCGATGTGCTCACTTCGTTTGTGCATTAGTGGCTAACTGACTGTCTTTCTTGTGAGGTTTTGTCAATGTGCTCGCCTCGCTTGTGTATTAGCGGTGGGAGGAAAAGTAAAAGGGATACCGTTTTGCCAGTGTTAGTGGCTAAGTGACATTGTCTTTCTTCTGAGGTTTCGTTTTGGTGATGTGCTCTCCTCGCTTGTGTTATTAGTGGTTAAGTGAGATTTCTGTTTCGTCGGAGGTGGAGCCCTTACCCCGACTCCACCTCTCACTTCTGGGCCGGATAGACACACATTTCCACGCGTAAACGTTTATATATAAGATTAGTGTTCCGAAGTTTAGAATCACTCAGACATTTTCATGTACTTGATATAAGTTAATGCTGTTTTATCAAGGTTCCATTAAATTGACTTTAAAATAGAGACAAGACATTGCTAATGTTGCAAATGGCTATTGCTACTTGAATTGACTGATTTTGAATTTATACTTCACATATGAGTGCAAAACTACCATTCTGAGCAGCCATTACTCCAATGTCCTAATGTTAACCTCTCAGAGCTCATCCTTAATTAAAAATGTTTAAATCCTAATTGGTTATTAGTGAAACCTTCGTAGTTGTGTTACCACAGCTGAAACCTGTTATTCTGAGTAGTAAAGAAAGTTAATTATACTTATTATATACTTATTATATATAAGATACTGGTACTACTATTGTTGTTTTTTGTAAAATAAAGGTTATTCTATGTCAATAAAAACAGTAAATACTTATACTTGGTTAGAAGGATTGAGGCCCCACTGGCTGCCCTACTTGATGATGATAGAATCAAGAAGGTTAGTTTTGTGTGGGTCTCGAACAACATTATGGTGTCTTGCTCCTGTTGATGTCTTCTTCAGGAAGTGCTGTTTATATGGGTAGAGAAGCAGGGCTTGGGTTCTGTCACGATTTGTTGGCATCTCCTTGGTTGAGGATTGAAATGGAGAACAGATAAATCAGGGATTGGTTAGATGATTGCTGTAACAGGCACTGCCCTCTGTGACCCTGAACTGGATTGATTAAGTAGGTGTAGTAATGTTTTTTTACAGAGATACAGCACATGTAGAACTTGTATGTATGCAACACAGGCAGCTTATTTGACTTTGGTGTCACAGCCAGCAATGGCAAGTGATAATGTAACTAGGTTGCTAGTGTCATTTCTTAATCACTAAGCCACACTGCTAGACTAAAGCAATATATGTTAAAGGTTAATACGGTGCTTCTTATTTTTTACTGATGCAATTTTACATGTCTGTTATTCTGAACATCATGGTTAATGTGGTGAGGGCATTACTCAATCACCCTCTCAATTTTAGTTGTCTGTGTGTTTTATGATTGGTGTTACAAAGTATGATTTTATTAGCATTTCACCTTGTCTTTGCCCTCAGATAATTTTTGTGTTCAAGGAAATCCATTTGAGCAGGACAAATGGCTCTACTGAGGAAAGCAAAAGCACTCACCTTCCAAGTAACAGTTACGTTGCTAGGGAGTAGAACACATAAGAACCACCATGATCTCATATACCAAGGTCTGTGCTAGCTGATTAATTTGTTGGTGTTGGAATAAGAAAAAAGGAGTGATGATGAAAAAGATCAGAGATGAACTGAACAGTGAGTGTGTGGCAGTTTATTCATTGCTGTGCTCCTTGCATGAATTGAGTGGTGGTCTCCTTTGAGACATTTAGACTAGGATGACCACTGACGCATAAAATCAAAATCCAGCAGTGCTTATGCTTGAAAAGTCAATAATTATAATAGCTTAAAACTGGATTTTCATCAAGTTTTGAAGTAGTCTGCTACATCAGAAAAGTAGCCAGCCAAGGGTTGGGGTTTGGAGGAGTTGGTTCCTGTGGTTTCTCTATACATATTGTATATACAAACTGAAATTCTGTGACTGTCTGGTGCATTAAGAAATTGCTAGTTACATTGTTTTGTGTTTTTTTTTCTTCTACTTGTCTGATTAGCTACGGCTAACATTCACAGTACCCTTGTATGTCACTCATCAATAAACACTATTATTTTACCACAGCTTAGTTCTAGTTAAGCAAAGTAAAATTATAATATTCAGCACATAAAATTAAAAATATTTAAGCAAAAGAATCATTTGTTTCAGCTGTTACTGCACTGACTGGACATCTAACTGTCACACTGCTGAGGTTGCTTGCTGTGGTAGTCATCTCACTGGGGCTGCCTGTCTGGTCCAGAATCTCTGTAGAAAGAGCAATTTGTAAAGTTTGCCATTTGCTCCCACAACAACTGTTAATAAGGTGTGAAAATCAGTTTAAATGTTTTTTCTCTCCACTATCTAAGAATAGATAAAAGCAACATTATGCAAATAAATAAATAAACAAAACTATGAGGGATCCTACTTAGCAGGCTGTACATAAGCTTATATATGTGGCTACAGGGCACAATACATAACACACTTAAGTAGCAAAACCGAATATGAGAATTACAAATGTAAGAACTAAATGAACACATTGCTGTTTTTCTTAACACGGCCAGTTACTGTCTGCCCCCCAGCACTGGCCATGATGAACCTAAAAAAGAATAATGATTTGGAAACTGCAGACATTTAATAATTTATTTCTAATATAAATGTGTAATTTGCTTACATGGTAGGCTAACTAAAACTGAAGTGCTGAAAGGTAAGTGCTAGGCTTGAATTCAGTTGAACTGAATTGAAGACAGGACTCTTGACCAATGAATGAGAGGGAGAGACAGGTCTTTAATTTAAAAAAAATCAATCTCATGAGGCTTTAATTTCCTGTTTAAGAGGTGCACTGATTATTCAGGAAGTACTGTATATATTTTACTAGCAGAATACCCGCGCTTCGCAGCGGAGAAGTAGTGTGTTAAAGAAGTTATGAAAAAGAAAAGGAAAAATTTTAAAAATAACGTAACATGATTGTTAATGTAATTGTTTTGTCTTTGATATGAGTGTTGTTGTCATATCTATATATCTATA
>JANRMT010062796.1:5905270-5915902 GCA_026402145.1 Polypterus bichir lapradei | reverse complement strand
CGTTGAAAAGTTCAATATGACGGCCGACAGTGGCATCATATCACCGAAATAAGTACCAAATTTCAGCCTTCTACCTAGTTCAACATGGCGGACGCTGTTGACCGTTATGACCGTTACGCGTAGACTTTCTAAATGAAACCTGCTTAACTTTTGTAAGTAAGCTGTAAGGAATGAGCCTGCCAAATTTCAGCCTTCTACCTACACGGGAAGTTGGAGAATTAGTGATGTTGGAAACTTCATTATGGCGGCCGACAGTGGCATCATACCACTGAAATAAATACGTACATCGGTTTTGGTTAGCAAAGGGAAGCCACCTACCAAATTTCTTGAAGATTGGGCCATAAATAAGAAAGTTGAACATGGCGAACATTGTCAACCGTTATGACCGTTACGCGTAGAATTTCGAAATGAAACCTGCTTAACTTTTGTAAGTAATCTGTAAGGAATGAGCCTGCCAAATTTCAGCCTTCTACCTACACAGGAAGTTGGAGAATTAGTGATGTTTGGAAAATTCAATATGGCGGCCGACAGTGGTGTAATACCACCGAAATAAGTACGTACATTGGTTTTGGTTAGCGCAGGGAAGCCACCTACCAAATTTCGTGAAGATGGGGTCAGCCTTCTACCTACACGGGAAGTTGGAAAATTAGTGACATTGAAAAGTTCAATATGGCGGCCGACAGTGGCGTCATACCATCGAAATAAGTACATACATCGGTTTCGGTTAGCGCAGGGAAGCCGCCTACCAAATTTCGTGAAGATGGTGCCATAAATAAGAAAGTTCAACATGGCGGACGTTGTCGACCGTTATCGACCGTTACGTGTAGAATTCCGAAATGAAACCTGCTTAACTTTTGTAAGTGAGCTGTAAGGAATAAGCCTGCCAAATTTCAGCCTTCTACCTACACGGGAAGTTGGAGAATTAGTGATGAGTGAGTGAGTCAGTGAGTCAGTGAGTGAGTCAGTCAGTCAGTGAGGGCTTTGCCTTTTATTAGTATAAATATATATATATATATATATATACATACATGTGTACATATATACACACACACATATACTATGGGGTGCCAAACAGGCAAATAAATTGATTTTGTGAATATATAAAGTCGGCGTCAGAATATATAAAGTCAAAACTTGAATATACTGTATAAAGTCATTCCCGAATATATAAAGTCAAAACTTGAATATATAAAGTCAGCGTCGGTATACATAAAGTCAAAACTTTTTTCTGAATATATAAAGTCAAAACTTGAATATATAAAGTTAGCGCTGGAATATATAAAGTCAAAACTTGAATATATAAAGTCAGCGTCAGAATATATAAAGTCAGCGTCGGAATTTATAAAGTCATTCCTGATTATATAAAGTCAACATCGGAGTATATAAACTCACTCCTGAATATATAAAGTGAAAGTCAAAATCTATTGATTGAAACGACTCTGAACTGAACTAAGTTAACAAAAACGTATTCAGAAAAATAAATTAAAAAAACACTGTTCGGTTAATGTTTTGAAAATGATGCATGTGCCCTGCCCAGGATTGGTTCCTGCCTTGCGCCCAGTGTTGGCTGGGATTGTCTCCAGCAGACACCCGTGACCCTGTGGTCTTATTCAACGTGTTGGGAAATGGATGGATATTCCAGCGCTGACTTTGTATATTCCGACGCTGACTTTATATATTGAAGTTTTGACTTTATATATTGCAGCGCTTACTTTATAGCCTGTATTCCGACGCTGACTTTATATATTCAAGACTAGCAAAATACCCGTGCTTCACAGTGGAGAAGTAGTGTGTTAAAGAAGTTATGAAAAAGAAAAGGAAACATTTTAAAAATAACGTAACATGATTGTCAATGTAATTGTTTTGTGACTGTTTTCATAACCGGTTTCATTCATCGAACTGTTCACTACCCAAATCGGTACTCGTGAATCTAAGATGTTTAACAGGCATTCCTGGTATTAAGTTGTGGATTTGCCTGCGAATATTTAGCGGCAGCGTGTCTATGAACTTAATTTAAACTTAAGCTTTACACCTTGCTTTCCTATTAATATGTCTACAAAGGCTTGTTTAGATTCAGAGAGTTCCTTTCTTACTGCATCAATAAACAGCTCGTCTTCCTCTTTATCTGAGACATCTCACATTGCATGCACGGGTTTACCTTTCCCAGTCCTGCAAACTTTAGCGAAGTGGTTCAATTTACCCCATTTTTTACACTGTCTTCCTTTAGCTGGACATTGACTTTTTCCACCGTGTGCTTTGTTTCCGCAGTACCTGCACTTATGAATATGCTTGTATGCGTCATACACTTCATATTCTTTTGCTGCCTTCTCAATTGTGTAATGCGTTTTTTGTTCAGCGCTCTTTGGAGCTCTGGATTTTTGTCTGCGTACTGCGTTCACAGTCAGTTCACGTGAGCCGCTCGGAGTACATGCATCGAAAGTTCTCAGCTGTGGTTGTGCTATCTCATGCGATCTTGTGATGTCCACGGATTTATTTAATGTTAGCTGAGACCCGACACTTAAAAGTTTCTCTCTCACTTTCGCTGAGTTTGTGCCAAACACTAGTCTATCCCTGACCATCTCATCTTCGTTTGCATAAGCACAGTCCTTCACCCGCGAATATTTAGTGGCAACGTGTCTATTGGATTGCTGCTGACAGACGGCCTTATATGGGCAGGCACTCAATTACGTGGGAGGCGTGACGATGAGGGACGCAACTCTGCCTCACACGGCAACCGAGCTGCAGGCTATGGCCATATATACATATGTACGTAAGTAGGTTCCAGTTATGACCATTACGCGTAGAATTTCGAAATTAAACCTGCCTAACTTTTGTAAGTAAGCTGTAAGGAATGAGCCTGCCAAATTTCAGCCTTCTACCTACACGGGAAGTTGGAGAATTAGTGATGAATCAGTGAGTCAGTCAGTCAGTGAGGGCTTTGCCTTTTATTAGTATAGATTTGACTTTATAGATTCCAGCGCTGACTTTATATATTACAACGCTGACTTTATATATTTAAGTTTTGACTTTATATATTCCAGCGCTTACATTTTTTATATTCCGAAAAATTCCAACGCCGTCTTTATATACTCAGGTTTTGACTTTATATATTTGGGAATGACTTTAGGCTATATATTCAAGTTTTGACTTTATATATTCCAGCGCTGACTTTATATATTCAAGTTTTGACTTTATATATTCAGAAACAGGTATTGACTTTATATATACCGACGCTGACTTTATATATTAAAGTTTTTACTTTGTTTATTCCGACAGTGACTTTATATAATCAAGTTTTGACTTTATATATTCGCGAATGACTTTATATATACAAGTTTTGACTTTAAATAGTTAAATGTAGTCATCATTGCATAACATTTTCTTTACCATAGAAATTTAAAGACTAAATTCAGCTTCCATTCCTAACAAAGATATTTCTGGCGACTAAATAGAAGCTACTTATATCCAAATTCGAGCTATTGAGCTGTCGCCTGCCTGCCTGAATAAATCACCCTCGCTTCGCTCTTACTTTTTTACCGTTCATTTAATCATGGCTAGTGGCGGAAAAATTATAAAATGGAAGGAGGATTACACTGAGTATGGCTTTAATAAAACAATTATTGATGGCGAATCGATTATTCATAAAGCTTCAATTGGTGATCTGTTTTTCTGTGTTAACCTCATATTTTTTCATACTTCTCAAACCAAGGGGGTGCGAGGCTAAAATGAATCGGGAAGCGCTGATCAATGTAATCGGTGTACCAGGAAATCATGCATTGACAGAAGTTCCCCTTTCCTTGTGATTAAATGCGTGATTTTTAACGTGTTATGGAGCACATGCATCGAAGCTTCTCAGCTGTGCTTGTGCTAAGACAAGGAAACATTTTAAAAATAACACGATTGTCAATGTAACCTTTTGTAAGTAGTGCCTGGAGGATTCAGTGTGGAGAAACTCTAGACACAGCGTGTGTATTAACTTGTGGATTTTTCTGTGAGTATTTGGTGGCAGCGTCACAAAGTCGTAGCACTGCGTTAGCTGCAGAGCGCAGCTCAGAGCGAAATGAGGTGAATGGGAGGGGAGATGATGACGTGACTCCCCCACCCGCCTTAACTGTCAATCCCCCACAAACACAGTCTCTCGGAATTTGCATAAGCACAGCCCCTCACCTGCAATTTTAACTTAGTTACAAAGTGATCAAAACTCTCGTTTATATCCTGCGTCCTCTCATTAAACTTGTATCCCGCATTACCCGTGGGCATGACAAACGCCAGCGGCAGCCTGTCTATGAACTTAATTTAAAGTTTAGGTTTACACTGTGCTTTGTTTCCGAAGTAGCAGCACTCATGAATATAGTTGTATATGTCACTCGCTCGCTTCTTATTGTTTCGCTGCCTTCTGAATTATATAATGCATGTCTTCTTCAGCGCTTTTTGGAGATCTTCCTGGTTTTCTACGTACTGCGTTGACAGTCAGATCACATGATTACGTGGGAGGCGTGATGATGTCACACGAAACTCCGCCCCCCACGGCTTTCGAGCTCAACTCCATTACACTATATGTAGAAAAACAGCTTCCAGTTATGACCATTACGCGTAGAATTTCGAAATGAAACCTGCCCAACTTTTGTAAGTAAGCTGTTAGGAATGAGCCTGCCAAATTTCAGCCTTCTACCTACACGGGAACTTGGAGAATTAGTGATGAGTCAGTGAGTGAGTGAGTGAGTGAGTCAGTCAGTCAGTCAGTCAGTGAGGGCTTCGCCTTTTATTAGTATAGATCAATATTTTAGAACACAAGTAACGTGAGATTTTTTTTTTATGTTTTTGACATCGTTGTCATTGTACAGCATTGGTTAAATTGGCTTCTGCTATTTCATAAATCTTTTTTCTCTCTATTCTCTGTGAAAACATGAGATTTGTTTTATCTTGGCCATCACTACAAAGTACATGGGGTAAGTAACACATATAAAAAAATTACATAATTTCTTGGGTGGAGTATTCCTTTAATATAAAATTCAAGTAGTTAAATCTGAATCGATTCATTAATTAATAATTTGTGCCAGCAAAATTAGGTACAAATATTTAATACTTATAGTTGCATGAAGAAACATTAATTATTTTATTTAAATACATTTACCTTTAAAACTTACTAAAATGTGGAAAATAAACTTCACATCTTTGCCTATCACACCATATACTATACTCATGGTGTAACTATAAAGAAAGTCATGGCAGTTTTGTTTTTTTTTTAATAATAAAATTGCACACAATTAAATTATTGATGCCAAAATAGTATTTCATTTACTCAAGATTTTGTACAGATTGATTTTGATTTGGAAACTAAAACTATCATTTCCAGCGCCGCATCTGAGTGGCAGCCTTTTCCAGCAGCTCCGTATATGACTTTATCTTTTTACCTTTTTATCTCTATTTTTATCTATTTCACTGATCACTTCTACCACTTTCTTTTATGTGGAATTGCTCCCTAGACACTTTTTACTATTTTTACTACTTGACATGGATTTTTACACTCCGAGAATCGCCTATTCAAGTAGTCAGCTTAAAGCACTGAGAAGAAATGCACATGCCGGTGTGGTTGCTTATTTACCTGACGAGGTAAGAAAACGATATCGGGGCAGCCGAGCCGGCGCAAAGATAAAAGATAAGATTAAATCGAGACAACTTGAGAGAAAATGGCGTTATAAACCGTCGGTGCCTTCTGTGATCCTGGGAAATGTGAACTCATTACCAAATAAGATTGACGAACTGGCTGTGCTGGTGAAAAATGTCAGAACCTACAGAGAATGCAGCTTGCTGTGTTTTAGTGAAACGTGGCTAACAACTACCATCCCAGATGCTAACGTGGAGCTACCCGGGTTTAGCACAGTTAGAGCGGACAGAGACGCAAGTACCTGCGGGAAGAAGAAAGGAGGAGGACTCGCTCTCTATGTCAATACAAAGTGGTGCAACTCAGGACATGTAAACGTTAAAATCTCCAATTGCTGCAGGGACATCGAACTGTTGGCCGTAAGTCTGCGTCCCTATTACTTGCCCAGAGAGTTTGGACACGTGATTGTTGTTATTGTTTACATCCCCCCTCAAGCGAACGCGGAGATAGCGAGTGACATCATCCATTCCGCAGTTGCTAAGTTACAAACGCAGCACCCTGAGGCACTTGTGCTAATCGCTGGAGACTTTAACCATGTAACGCTGGACAAAACATTACCTGCCTTCTCCCAGTATGTGGATTGTAACACCAGGGGAAACAGGACTATCGACCTACTGTATGCAAAGGTTAAAGACGCATACAGCGCCACCCCGCTGCCTGCGCTTGGGAAAGCAGATCAAAACCTGGTTCTGCTACAGCCTCAATACAAACCAAGAGTGAGGGCGCTACCTACAACCATACGCTCATTCAGGAAGTGGTCCCCTGAGGCAGAGCAGGCTCTGAGAGACTGCTTTGGAACTACAGACTGGGATATACTGCTGGGGTCACATAGTAAGAACATTGAAGAGGCTGTTGAATGCACAACTGATTACATCAACTTCTGTATGGACATTGTTGTTCCAGTAAGAACAGTACGCTGCTATGCTAACAACAAGCCATGGGTTACAAGTGAAATCAAGGGCCTTTTGAACCAGAAGAAAAGGGCTTTTAAAGGTGGTGATCAGCATGAGCTCAAGCGCGTGCAGAAGGAACTCCGAGTCCAACTCAGGGCGGTGAAAGAGCAGTACAGGAGAAAGCTGGAGCAGAAGTTGCAGAACAACAGCATGAAGGAAGTGTGGGATGGAATGAAGATTATCACTGGCTGCAGCTCGAAGCTGTGTGCCACCATCGAGACAGACGTGGAGAGAGCAAACCAAATGAACAACTTCTTTAATAGGTTTGACCACCCTAACCCACTCTCACCTCGGAGTACTGCATCCTCCAACCATCCTTCTGCTGATACCAGCATAGGTGAGACATCCCCACCCACAATTACAGCAGCCCATGTGAGCAGAGAGCTGAAAAGACTTCGTGCCAGCAAAGCAGCAGGTCCAGATGGTGTATCCCCACGACTGCTGAAGGCCTGTGCGTTGGAACTGGGGAGTCCTCTACAGCGCATCTTCAACCTGAGCCTGGAACAGGGGAGAGTCCCAAGGCTTTGGAAAACATCTTGTATCACCCCTGTCCCAAAGGTATCACGTCCTAGTGAGCTGAATGACTTCCGGCCTGTTGCTCTGACGTCACATCTGATGAAGACCATGGAGCGGCTGCTGCTTCACCACCTGAGGTAACACAGGTCCGCCACGCCCTCGACCCTCTGCAGTTCACATACCAGGAGAAGGTGGGAGCGGAGGATGCCATCATCTATATGCTACACCGATCCCTCTCCCACCTGGACAGAGGCAGTGGTGCTGTAAGAATTATGTTTTTGGACTTCTCTAGCGCCTTCAACACCATCCAACCTCTGCTCCTTAGAGACAAGCTGACTGAGATGGGAGTAGACTCACACCTGGTGGCATGGATTGTGGACTATCTTCCCAAGAAGCACATATTGAGGTCTGTCTGTAACTGCAGGTCTGACATTGTGTTCAGCAATACAGGGGCGCCGCAGGGGACTGTACTTTCTCCGGTCCTGTTCAATCTATATACATCAGACTTCCAATATGACTCGGAGTCCTGTCACGTGCAAAAGTTCGCTGATGACACTGCTATTGTGGGCTGCATCAGGAGTGGGCAGGAGGAGGAGTACAGGAAGCTAATCAAAGACTTTGTTAAATGGTGCGACTCAAACCACTTACATCTTAACACCAGCAAAACCAAGGAGCTGGTGGTGGATTTTAGGAGGCCCAGGCCCCTCATGGACCCTGTGATCATCAGAGGTGACTGTGTGCAGAGGGTGCAGACCTATAAATACCAGGGAGTGCAGCTGGATGACAAATTGGACTGGACTGCCAATACTGATGCTCTATGTAAGAAAGGTCAGAGCAGACTATACTTTCTGAGAAAGTTGGCATCGTTCAACATCTGCAGTAAGATGCTGCAGATGTTCTACCAGACGGTTGTGGCGAGTGCCCTCTTCTACGCGGTGGTGTGCTGGGGTGGCAGCATAAAGATGAAAGACGCCTCACGCCTGGACAAACTTGTTAAGAAGGCAGGCTTTATTGTAGGAGTAAAGTTGGACAGTTTAACATCTGTGGCAGAGCGACGGGCATTAAGCAAACTCCTGTCAATCATGAATAATCCACTGCATCCACTGAACAGTGTCATCTCCAGGCAGAGGAGTAGCTTCAGTGACAGACTTTTGTCACTGTCCTGCTCCACTGACAGACTGAGGAGATCGTTCCTCCCCCACACTATGCGACTTTTCAATTCCACCCGGGGGAGTAAATGCTAACTTTTTTCATTTTTATTACTATTTAATTTAATATTGTTTCTTTGTATCAGTATACTGCTGCTGGATTATGTGAATTTCCCCTTGGGATTAATAAAGTATCTATCTATCTATCTAAAGCCCACTGCTATCAGACAATCGAATGTTTCCTGCTGATGTACTTGTTAAGTTCATTTTGAAATATCTGCACAATGTGCATTTATTTATTTATGAATGAATTGATTCATTGACTGGCTGTATTATTTGTCCTGTAAGTTTGAATCATTGTTTTTTATGTTTCCGCTGCTGTATGAATCTGAATTTCCCCATGGGATTAACAAAATTTATCTAATCTAATCTAACCTGAAGAGAAAAATTCAGCAGGTCTCTGTTAGCAAATACTGCTAATTGCTCTTGAACAGCGCAAACTGCAGAATGAGACAAGATCAGCAAGGTAAAGATTTCAAATGAGGCATCACTTTGACACCCCTATGTGTTGTGTGCTCATCTGTTCCCTTTGAAATACTGAGTGGCCTGAAGACTTACTAGTTAATATAGGAGGCTTTAAGTATAATGTCAGTTGCACAATTATTTTTTATATTTAATTTTTTGTTCATAGTTCAGTTTTTTGCATGTCATTCTGAACCCTTGTGCTGAGCCACAACTGTTTCTGGCAGTGAAAGACAAATATGTGGAAGAGTAATTCAGAATCATTAAAATGCCTCATGTTTATATGTATTGGGTAAAAACTGAAGTATCTTTAGAAAACCTCCTGTTAATATCTGCAAAACATGCCAACTCATATTCTATAAGGTACTCCCAGTGCCGGCTCTGGCTTTTTTTGCTGTCCTAGGCAAAAGTGAAAATGTTCTGTCGAAACCACAGAGTCTTGAAGGCGATTTTGTGTGAGCTGTACACAGATGTCAGACTGAAGAGTGGTTGGGTCAAGCATATTGGGGTTCACTCTTGGAAATTCCTGCAACTCATACCTCGATGTTAGATCAAATAATTAGATTCAAGTGTTGAGGTGGCAAATGTCATGAAGAAGCCATCCCCTACCAACACCAATGGCTACATCTATTACAGTTGACAAAATGTCACCCCCCCAACCCTGAAAACTTTGCCACTCAAATGTGCAAGTGTCCTTTAACCATAAGTGACCTCATAAATATTATTTAATGTGCATCCACAGCAGATGTGGAAGCTATTTGTCCACACTGATATACAGGGATGTACTCTGACGTCCAGTGTGCATTCCTCTCTCTCATTCCTTGCTGTCAGTCCCCCTGCATATTAGACTATCAAAGTTTAAGATAAAGCTGGATGGCTGTTAGTATAACTGTAAACTGAAAGCACAGAGTTACATTTTGTAACTTACAAAATAAACAACTCAGAAAATATAATTCCTTAAAAAAATGTCAGGCATGAAAATAAATATAAGCCTAAGGAGTTATTTAATGCAGTTTTTAAAAAAAACAGTATAAGGAAAGAACAACAGTCCTAGCATGCATCCAGCGATGAAGTCTGGATTGACTCAAAAATCACTCCATTTTCCCACCAGTACTGGGTCCCTGATGGTGTCAGATAAAAGGCAGGAATCAGCACTGAATAGGGTGCAGGGAAAGACTTGTATGCATGCCTCTGCATGTTCTCAGGTTTCCCTTTTTATCTACATCTTCTAAGAATTTATTCATTTCAGAAGAGGAATGCAGTACATACTGTATATTGGACATTAACCAACTGAATTCAGTTATTGATCAAGTTTATTTTATTTAGTGATAATATTCAAAACCTCCTTCCCTACCAAATGATGTGAGAATTAAAGGAAGCAAGAGATAAAAGCAAAAACAAAAAGAATGAAAGGGTGTATAGTAAAGAAAAAGACAGATTGGTAACATGGTGAGAAGGTTTACAGTGTTTACATGTGGTCAATGAATCCTTTAAACCCCAACCATTGAACAGAATTAGAAGTAAACTTAGTGATGCAGCAATAGTCATTATTAGTAACTCGTGAAACAGCTGAGCTTCATTTCACATACGGTTTCATGAAAAATTGATGGTAGAAATTTTGCACATATTGCTAGGTTTTCATTACTTATCATGTGTAAGCTGTCATGAAGCATTAGTGGTCAATCTGGTGCCGCTTTAAAATGGAAGAAGAGATGAAAACTATCATCTGGTAACATGTAAGTTGAGTACATACCCAGCACTGAAGTCACTGAAGAAAGTATTCTATCTATCTATCTATCTATCTATCTATCTATCTATCTATCTATCT
>JANRMT010062796.1:5885594-5903971 GCA_026402145.1 Polypterus bichir lapradei | reverse complement strand
ATATATACACACCCACACATACTGTATATATGTGTATAATAAATTTTCATCGCTCAATGTTATCTTTCATTTGTACTTAAACATTTTAAATACATTATCACATTTTCTTTTGTGTCTTTTTTTAAGTCATTTTCAGTACAGGCAATAATCAGTCTTATAGACTATGTGCAGAATGAAAATGTTTATTCATATATACCCACTGCTTTTTAATTGCGTTACACACATTCCAAGGTCTCTTGAATGTGTTGCTTCTTGCACTTGTCTGGCCCAAGGGCATCATATATTATGTCTCTGGTGCAGGTCACACGGGTATCAAGTTGATAGATAATGTAAGCACTGACGTATTTAAATAAAGCTACGTGAACATCATGTTCAGAATGCTCAGGGGTGTCTTTACAATTATGATTATGCATATAATTAAACAAATCATCTCCAAAATATGCCATGGTAATCAGTTTTAGGAATTGTGATGTGGGCTGTAACCGCTGATCTGTAATTGTTATTAAAGTAAATTTGAATGTTTGATTCAGAATAAAAAAGTGGGCAATTACCTTTTTTTTTTTTTTTTTAGTCTTTACAAATTCAAATTATATTTCTTATATTAAATTTTACAACTTAATTTATAGGGTTTTTTTTTTTGCCAAGATTTTTTATAATGGGGTTTAGCCTGCCTAAAAGATTTTACAATATGAACATTTTCCAACAATATAATAATAATAATACTACTACTAATAATAATAATCGTGAATTCACTTAGATTTGTGTTTATTATGACCAGAGAGGCTGGGCTTTTGCACTCTATCTACTAGAAACTCCCTTCTGCCCATCAGGAGTATTTCCCCTTCTCTTGCTAATGCTGATTCAGTAAGCCTTAGTGTTAATGGCACAGTTAATGCCGAAACATTAAAGCATTAGAATGCCTGATTAGCAGTTACATGCATGGTAAGCATTTATAAAGCAAAAATCTAAATCTAACCTGAACCACTATATATAGGATTAAATATAATTAGTTTTAGAAACTTGATAAAATAATGAAAGTAAATCAACACAAATAGAATTGCTTAATGACTGACTTTGTAAAACTATCCTTGTTGTTTAATACTGCTGCTATATAAAGATACATATTCAATTGAAATTGGTGTTGCGCTACTCATTTCAAGCACCACCCTGTGTATTACAAATTTACACCATACAAAATAAATATAGAATGTTTGTAATGAAGATACTGTATATAGAGTATCTCACAAAAGTGAGTACACCTCTCACATTTTTGTAAATATTTTATTATATCTTTACATGGGACAACACTGAAGATATGACACTTTGAAACAATGTAAAGTAGTCCGTGTACAGCTTGTATAACAGTGTAAATTTGCCGTCCCCTCAAAATAACTCAACACACAGCCATTAATCTCTAAACCGCTGGCAACAAAAGTGAGTACACCCCTAAGTGAAAAATGTCCAAATTGTGCCCAAAGTGTCAATAATTTGTGTGGCGACCATTATTTTCCAGTACTGCCTTAAGTCTCTTGGGCATGGAGTTCACTAGAGCTTCACAGGTTGCCACTGGAATCCTCTTCCACTCCTCCATGACGACATCACGGAGCTGGTGGATGTTAAGAGACCTTGTGCTCCTCCACCTTCCATTTGAGGATGCCCCACAGATGCTCAATAGGGTTTAGGTCTGGAGACATGCTTGGCCAGTGGTCATCTTGGAGGTGTGTTTGGGGTCATTATCATGTTGGAATACTGCCCTGCGGCCCAGTTTCTGCTTCAGTATGTCACAGTACATATTGGCATTCATGGTTCCCTCAATGAACTGTAGCTCCCCAGCGCCGGCAGCACTCATGCAGCCCAAAACCATGACACTCCCACCACCATGCTTGACTGTAGGCAAGACACACTTGTCTTTGTACTCCTCACCTTTTTGCCGCCACACACGCTTGACACCATCTGAACCAAATAAGTTTATCTTGGTCTCATCAGACCACAGGACATGGTTCCAGTAATCCATGTCCTTAGTCTGCTTATCTTCAGCAAACTGTTTGCGGGATTTCTTTTGCATCATCTTTAGAAGAGGCTTCCTTCTGGGGCGGCAGCCATTCAGATCAATTTGATGCAGTGTGCGGTGTATAGTCTGAGCACTGACAGACTGACCCCCTACCCCTTCAACCGCTGCAGCAATGCTGGCAGCACTCATATGTCTATTTTCAAAAGACAACCTCTGGATATGACGCTGAGCACGTGCACTCAGCTTATTTGGTCGACCATGGCGAGGCCTGTTCTGAGTGGAACCTCTCCTGTTAAACCGCTGTATGGTCTTGGCCACCGTGCTGCAGCTTAGTTTCAGGGTTTTTGCAATCTTCTTATAGCTTCAGCCATCTTTATGTAGAGCAACAATTCTTTTTTTCAGATCCTCAGAGAATTCTTTGCCATGAGGTGCCATGTTGAACTTCCAGTGACCAGTATGAGAAAGAGTGAGAGCGATAACACCAAATTTAACACACCTGCTCCCCATTCACACCTGAGACTTTGTAACACTAACGAGTCACATGACACCAGGGAGGGAAAATAGCTAACTGTACACAATTTGGACATTTTTCACTTAGGGATGTACTCACTTTTGTTGCCAACGGTTTAGACATTAATGGCTGTGTGTTGAGTTATTTTGAGGGGACAGCAAATTTACACTGTTATACAAGCTGTACACTGACTACTTTAAATTGTTTCAAAGTGTCATATCTTCAGTGTTGTCCCATGAAAAGATATAATAAAATACTTACAAAAATGTGAGGGGTGTACTCACTTTTGTGAGATACTGTAAATCATTATATTCTTTATTGTTTTATAAACTTGAAAATCTTTTGTTTATATACTATTGTAAATAATATTTGTTCATTAACAAACAAAGTTCTTATTTAGCATATGAGCAATGTAAGTACAAATTTACTAAGCTGGTCCTCAGTTATCCATCAGAACAGGGATACTAGTTAATCTGAGCTCTATTGTGACCCATAGATTCTGCAAATTAGATTACTAGGGAAGCTTAACTTTATTTTTAGTTTCTTCTATTTTATCTCCTAGGTGCTTGTATTGGATTTAGATCTTATCAGTATAATGCAGTGTCCAGGAATAAAGAACACAAGTGTTTTGGATTTAATAAACATGCGCCAACTTCCACTTTCTTCTGCTACATAAATCCCGGTCAGTGTGAAAAGTAACGCACGTTCAGGCGCCTGCTGCCACTCCCCTCCCAGAATTACGCCTCTTTGAATATGCAAATAAATATAAATAGCCCTTAAGCTCAGCGTTCTGTGAAAAGACAATGGCAAAAGCACAAGGGAAAATAGAAGAATTTCAGCGAATACCAAGTGGAGGCAAGGAAAAACGTACTATTTATTGGTTTAAACAGTGGTATAAACAACAAAAGGAGGTTGATCGAGTGACATAGAGTGTCAGAAACTCAAAAGCTCAGGTTCACAAAGTCGTACAGTGCCCGAAATAAAAAAGAAGTTGTCAGATATCAAAGTCGGTGTGAAAAGGTGAGTCGTAGCCCACCGTCTGAGTGTCATATGAAAGCTTATTAGGGTACAGAGAAAAGAAAAAAAAAATAGGGGCACAGTGGGGAAAAAAGCACAAGATGTCAACTTTAATCTCGAAATTTCCACTTAAATCACATAGTTTATTTTGTCATTAAAGTAGAACATCATAAACTTAATGTTAAAATCGTTTCATTTACTATTTTCTCAAATCCCATCGTAACTAAAGTAGCACGTTAAATGCTTTGTTTTGTATGTGTTCTTCTATGTGCTCTATGCTCTATGAATCACTATGTGCTTCTTAAACAGGCTTTCTCTTCCTCCAACAGGACACAGAATCCATTACATTCGTGATATTACAGGTCTCTGAATAATTAAAATACTGAGATGTATACTTGATATAATTTTCATGATAATAGGAGTTAAAGCATGTTATTAAACATAGGAACATGGTGGCACAGTGATAGTGACGAACTGGCGCCCCTTCCAGAGATTCTTCCTGCCTCCCGCAAGATGCGCAACCTTCAATGAAATAATTTATTGCAACAGTACTGTCTCTTTCAAACGTACTAACCCCCAATTTTTGTCCTTCCTTTTCTTTCTCCAAGTACCCAATCACCACACAATCAGCTCAGTAATAGACGTTAAGCTAAAAGTAAGCTTAGAACGGCGATTCTTCAAAACATTTAAGGAACGTTGAAATATCTTTGTAATACATTTTTAATTATTCTATCCATCTATCCTTCCAGTGTTGCGCCAGCCCCAGCAAGAATACAGCGTGAGGCAGGAACAACAAGGCGCCAGCTCCTTGCTAGCGCTACGACACCGTGTCCTCACATGTTTAATTATTAACAATAAAAATTATTTAAATGATGTTAATGTTTTTTCTGTATAATGTAATAAACATATTTTGCTGCATTTCATCTTAAAAATGATATCATCATCATATGTAAATACATGCTTTATAAAGTTGCTCAGGTTGTGCAATATTATAACTTCTGGTAGATAGGGGGCGCTCTCGCTCCCTTGAACCCCTGTCCACGACTCCAAACACCAGGTAAAAGTCCAATAGTTGACTTTATTAATTCTCCACAGTGTACAAAACACCCTCTCCTCCACAATACTCATACAAATAACTAATAAGTCCATGTGACTCTCAATCACTTCCGGGTCAGGTATAAGTTCTGTTCTTCATCCCGGAAGCCCGTCGCTCTTCCTATGACGAACTTCCGGGTCATAGGGCACAAATGAGTCCTCGGTCCTCCCTGCAGCATCCCCTAGTGGCCCCCACGGCATCCAGCAGGGCTGCGCACAAAAACTACATTGTCCATGATGCCCTGCTGGTCTTCTGGGGACCTCCATACTGCAAGGAGGGCTCCACCTGGCGGCTTGGGGGTACTGGCCGGGATAAACGGCCGGCCATCCTCCACAGTATTCCCCTCCCAGCGACGAATTATAATTCGGAGCGGCCTGCCCCGAGAGGGAAGTCTTCCTCCAAGAGGACGTTCTGGTTGAGCCTTGATTGATTCGAATATCTTAGTCCCTGGCGAACCTAGGGGGAATATTAGTCCAATCCGACATCTTGTCCCCCTTTCTCCAAGGACATTTTTGCCAAATATGGCCCAACCTTCGGCATCCATAACACTGCCTCTGTCCTCCTGGTATTCTCCCCCTGCGGGACTGAAAACAATTAGGAAACGTTAAGTCCTCCCCTTCTCTTGCTGGGAGAGAAACTTCTGCCGCCTCTAATGGTGCTTTCTCTCTTTCTTTCTTATTAGGAGACCCCCGTTTTATTTTCGGGATCTCCTGTTTGATCTGGGGCTTGTCCACAATCTGAGTCTGTCTACTAGATGAAGAGAGACCCTTTACTGTCTGCACCCCTTTTGCTTTACAAATTACCGGTGGCGGCTTCTTTAGGGCCGCCTCGCTCCGGGAGTCAGCACTGTCTAGCTGCCCCGGATCGATTAGCCCTTCCGCCGACCACTCGGTTAACGTACCGGCCTCTCTTGTAGGGCACGTAGTGTACTGGCACCCGCTATTTATTAAAAGCGGGCCCGGATTACACTGCGTCCCTCTTTTTTTATATACGGTACGGATTTCACATACCTGTACCGCCACATCATGAAATACGGGAGGCTCTCCACCAAACCACCGCACGTAGTCCCACACCTTCTCCAACGGCACTTTGGCTGCAGCTCCCAATTCCCCGACGATCTTTTCAATTTTAGTCAGGACCTGTAGAAAACTATTTACGGGCTTGATCAAGCGCTCAAGTTCCCGCAAGTCAATATCATTTACTTCGGCCAGCATAAGACTTACTTCCTCTTCTGTCTTATCTTCCGGCCGGGAGCCAATGAGCACGCCCGCTTCTGGCACGTGCTCTGACGGGTCTTGCGGAGGCTGCTGGGACATGGAGTCCTCTTTGGCTGCGGTCAAGGATCAGGTCGCTTCCTTCAGCGGACTGTGGTCTGTCTTTTTTAATTTATCGACATCCCGAACAGCCATTTCCCGATCCTCCTTACCTTTTTCTTCGGGCTCGAAGGCACAAACAGCGGGACGCGGACCTCCTCCTTCCCAGAAAGCCCCGGGTTTGCTGCCGTGTCCCTCGTCGGCTGCCGTCATGCGGAAGTCGTCTCCTCTGTGCTCAGGTTCCGACAAGAGCGTGCCGTCGTCTCCAGGGCAGTCTTCTTTTTCCCACAGAGCCTCCAGGTGATCTTCTCCGAGGTACATGCATGGGACAAAGTGAGTTATAACAAACGGATTTTCAATAACGTTCCCAGCACGTACCTCAGAGCGTTCATTGGTTCCTGGAGGTTTCTCCGGACTTGAAAGGCACTCCTTAACTCCTCCCGAGCAGCGGCCATTGCACACAGGTCACTTCCGCTGGCGATATTGCTCTGCTTGCCCTTCCTCTTCCCCATTTTGGACTTGGATTTCTTTTTGGGTTCTGGCGATGCTGTGGTGATTCCTGACGCCGTTGTCTGTTCAGGGTTCGTTACCCACAGAAATTTTTGGTTCAGGTCCTCTGCAAACGACGCTAATTCTCCACAGTGTACAAAACACCCTCTTCTCCACAATACTCATACAAATAACTAATAATAAACAATAAACCAATCCTCCAACTCCCAGACGTGTTGCCACCCTTCCACCCAGCTCAGCTCACCGTCTGGGAGCTCCCACAGTCCTTTTATATCTCCTGACCCGGAAGTGTTCTCCATTCCCAGTCCATGTGACTCTCAATCACTTCCGGGTCAGGTATAAGTTCTGTTCTTCATCCCGGAAGCCTGTCGCTCTTCCTTTGACGAACTTCCGGGTCATAGGGCACAAATGAGTCCTCGGTCCTCCCTGCAGCATCCCCTAGTGGCCCCCACGGCATCCAGCAGGGCTGCGCATAAAAACTACATTGTCCATGATGCCCTGCTGGTCTTCTGGGGACCTCCATACTGCAAGGAGGGCTCCACCTGGCAGCTTGGGGGTACTGGCCGGGATAAACGGCCGGCCATCCTCCACAAACTGTATCGCAAGTTTACAGTGAGGTAATTGTACTTATAAGTACTAACAGTTTTACAAGGTGCACTTGATGGACTGATTGATTGCATTTATAGTTCTTGGGATGAAACTGTTTCTGAACCGCGAGGTACGTACAGGAAAGGCTCTGAAGCGTTCCACACTCAGATACAGTGATATAAATACTCCGAGTGGTGTAGTAAAAGTAATGTGGAAAAAGATGATCCGTTGTGGCAACCCCTAACGGGAGCAGCTGAAAGAAGAAGAAGAAGGTGCAGTGATAGTAACACCGCTAAAGCAGCGATGGTATTTGGAATAGTTTGGCCATTCCATGGCCCATTATATTGTTACAGGATAATTACAATCAGATGCCCTAAACTAATAAACAATATGTGGTTAATTTCAGTGTATTTGATAAAGCCATGTCAGGGATGTGGATCTAAAAAAGAAAGGGAGTGGATCTAAAAAAGAAAGGGAAACCACACAGGAACAGTAGCACTACTTTGACACTAGGTACCACCAGTTTGCAAAACCAAGCGGAGAACTTGCATACGCCAGGGATTGAGCAGGCGTGAAAATGTGCGTGGCTTTATGCCAAGTTTAGTTTTTATACATCGTGATGTGAGAATGGAAACGAGCGTACACACCATTTATACATGAGGCCCCTGGTGTTTTACATACTATGACAGAATGACAGATGGCATTTCTTTGATGCCATCATACTGATTATTAAATTAGCTATAATTGTTTGGCCAAAGTCACAATATGTGACTTCTAGTCATGGTGGATGTCAGGCTTGCCCACTGCACTTGATGATGTTGTCACCAGACCACGTCAAATTACGAGACTAAAAAAAATTGCTGGGCAAGTCACATTTAGTGACTGCATGACAACTTTCCAGCACAGTCCCGCTCACCACATTTTCTGACAGCCAATAGCGTGCTGCCTGACTGAGACGGTGCTGTAAAAAGGGTTAACAGGTATAGCAAGTTCAGAAAGCTTGACTCTTTTTTTTTTTTTTTTTTTTTTTTTTTTCTTTTTCCTTCTTCTTTATTCCATTCTGTTGTGGTACTTAAAACACGAGACCTCAAACAGACTAGTTACTCTTTTGTTTGTGACATACAAAACACTTCTGTTCCTTATTCACCATCACTGCATTGTATGGTTTGGTTGTCATCCATCATGCATACAGAACCCACCCCTAAGATTAATGACAACCTCTGAGTCACTGGGTATGTTGGACTATGCACCTGGTTTCATGGAAGTGGACCACCGACTCCCTCCAACATGCTAAGATTGTGTAAATGAAGGCTACAACTAAAATCTGCTGGAAAAGTCATCTAATGTGATATGGCCTTTAGTTCGCTGTCCACTACCTTAACTGTGGATGTGATGTCAGTAAGTGAATGTATATTATGAGTACATTTGTAAATGTCTGCACAAGAGGCAAAATATTTAATAATTTAATGACCAGTGAATGCCTAACAAGAATCAGAGTTACTGTCTGGAACAGACGCTAAGTTCAAAGACCAAATATACATGTCAGAAAGCCCATCATCAAGGCACAAAGCATTACAGTCAAATAAATGAATACAGATGCTCCTTACTAAACTTGAACATTAATTGTTTGCTTTTGTAATAAATCAAAAAAATGTAATGTTGAATGTAGTACACAGTTGTCTTAAAAAGGAGCTGTGCCAAGACATATGCTAAGCTCATATGACTGGCATTGCACTTTGTTGCTAATAACAATATAGTGACTCCTGCAAGAAAAATAAACTATGAATTGGTACTATTATGAAGTCAAATAAAATAACTGAAAAAAAAAACATGAAAAAGTCAGAATATTATAAAAAAGCCCCAAATTCAGTTTCCAACAGTGTTAAGGAGATATTTAGTTTACTTAAGAATTTGCCTGCTTCAATTTTAGACCCACTTAATCCAGAATTGCAAGGCTCTTTACTTCTGTAAGGCTACATCATCTAATGTACGAGTACATAAAGCTGTTATAAAAATTGGGGAAAAAAAGATTAATGGCATCTGCTTTTTATATGTGTTAAAACAAATGCATCTGTCTATACCAGGTGTCTGATTCCATGCAAACAACAAACTTTAATAAATGGGCGTCAAAACATTTCAGGGAATTAAAAAAAGGGGTACACAGAACAGGCATAATTAAAGAATTAAAAAAAAAAAAATTGGACACTAAGTGTTCCTTTAAGAAGTATATAAAATATAAAGTCTGTCATTCCACAAGGACATTGTTTGATCAGGCTGTCACTCTTCACTGAATAACTGAGCAAGAAGGACACAATTGAAAAAGCAGTGATGACCTGCAGAGACGGTAGAAGAGCTGCAGAGTTCCGGCTAATGCACAAAAAGACTTCAGTCACATTTGGTAGCTGCAACAAACTCTTTGTGTATGCAACATTGTCTGGCTTTTGTGTTGGACAATGATTTGTCATCATCAGATATGAGAAGCTTGTCGGAAAGGAAAAGATAGGTGAGAATGGGAAGAGCAAAGTATAAGCAGTTATCTGAGAACAGTGTCATTCATTGAATTAAAGAAGTGTCACTGGGGAATATAAGATTCACTTTTCTCTAGGTGTGTGGAAAAAAGCATAAAAATAGCCAAAGTAGTGGTCCAATTTTGATTTGAACATGCTGTAACTTTAATCCAAATGAAAGTCTTGATAATTTCAGTTTTCTATTGGTTTACAATCAACTTCAGGTATCTTTAACAAAGCTGGCAAAACAAAATGTAAAAATTGTACCATCCCAAGATGAAATAGTCACCTAAGATTTGTTCACAAAAGCTTACATTTGTAAATGCTGGGAAATTTACTTAAATTCAGAATGCCTAAGTTTTGACTGTATAAGAATAAGCAAATTTAAATTTTATGTACAGTGTTTAATAATATTTTGAGACATTTAATTCCTTAAACCCATGGCTGTTTTCATATTGTTTCAAAGTGAAGGCAGGTTTTGCTTCACAGTTATCTGGCCTAAGTGGAGTTCATGAAGGAGATGTTCGCCTTAATAAGTAGGTTTTCTTGTGCTGATGTTTGTCATACTGTACTTGTGTCTAATGCATTATAATAAAAGCAAATAAAAGCATTATAGTATATACAAATAAAGTGATGGAATGAATTTTAGAGTGAATGGTTCTTTTGACATTTTTAATACATAAGTAGATTTATCTAAGATACATTTTAGACTTATTTTCTCTGACTTCACATGTTTAACCTATTTTAAAGTACTGGGGACTTCATTTTGCAGTGGCTACGTGCTTGCAGAAAAACATTTCCTATAGATATCTAATTTCTCCATTTCAAAGTCACACTTCAGGCAAAAGACAAGGCACTCATATTCGACAGAAAAATAGAACTGAGCTTCATTTTCAATGCTGCTTTACTTTGTACATGCAAGCAGCTATAATAACAAATTGCAGATCATCTTCATCATCCAAACAAGAAACTTTGATCCAATAAAAGGAATAGGAACATAGCTTAATTTCTTTCTGTTTTTGATTTCTTGGATCTTTATCTGTGTCCAGGTGGCTTGGTTGGATGAATGAGAAGGCTGAATGAGATTTTTGAATTAAAAAGAGTGGATACATTTAAATACAGATACTCCTCATCTAACAACCTACCTGTTTAATGACCATGTGGACTTATGACCAACTCTCCAACCAATCAGTATTGTATGCTGCATAAGAAGTTTGGTTGCGCGGTGTCTCAGCGTCAAGCATCCCATCTCTCATCACCCTTTTTCAGTCTCAGTCTCATTCCCGCAGTCAGTCAGTATTCACAACACTAGCATTTGCAATCGCCAAGACTACATATTTCATCTATAAATTTGTACTTTATTGTGCACCCCATAGTAAAAAATGTTGACGGAAAGGAAGAGTATGACTTCACCTGGAGGAAGCGCCAAGAAACAAAGGAAGGCTATTGATCTTGAGGTGAAAATAAAGATCATAAATGACTATAATTCTGGTAAGAAAGTTAAAGTGATAGCATGTGACTTAGAGCTGGCACATTCAACCATTTTGACGATCTTGAGGATTAATGATAGGGTGAAAGAGACAGTTTACACTACTGTATAAACATTTATAAATATACTACAAATGTTATAAATAGTGCAAAGGTGACATTAAAACAATATCTAAAGATGGTTAACATAAACCCACTAACAGTACAGTATGCCTGAAATATCAGTAAGGGGAGACTCATCGCTTATGGACCAATTCGCTTAATGACCTGGTTGTAGGAACGGAACTCGGTCAGTAAGTGAGGAGTGTCTGTATCTTGGATTGGTGGTAGCCCAAGTTGGAAAATTAGATGCATAAATAACCCATAGAGTTCAGTGTGGATGGAACAACTGGAAGAAGGTATCAGGAGTATTGTGTGATCAAAGAATTAAGGCGAAGGTTAAATGTAAGGTTTTTAAGAAAGTGGTAAAACAAGCAATGATGTATGGAACTGAGACGTGGGCAGTAAAGGGAGCGCAGGAGAAGAAGTTAGATGTCACAGAAATGAGAATGTTGAGATGGATGTGTGGAGTTATTAAAAGAAAAGACTGAAAAATGAGACAATCGGAGGGTTTAACAAAAGTGAGAGAAATATCTAAGAAAGTACAGGAACGTAGGTTGAAGTGTTATGGACATGTGATGAGGAGGGACAATGAATATGTAGGCTAAAGAATGGAAGTACAGGCAAGAGAAAGCAAGGGAGGCCAAAGCAGAGGTGGATGGATAAAGTAAAAAAATATTTGATGGAAAAGGACTTAACTGGTGAGGAGGAGCAGGACTGAGCAATTTAGAGAAGGTTGATCAAACACATTGACACCACATAGAAGTGGGAAAAGATGAAGAGGAAGAAGAAGTAGTCCAGTTTTAAAAAATAATTAAGTCATCGTCAATGGGATACTAAAACAGAAATTTATAAGGCTGATGTCATTCGTGAGATTAAGCTTCTTTTAGTTACATAATAAGATACACAACTTCAGGTCAAGAAGGAGGTGGAGGCAATGAGGCCAATAGTGAAACTAAAGAAAAGTAAAGAAAATGTGATTGGAGATAGTGTCAGATGATAACATAAAAGAGTTCTCACCCCAAAGGATGACTAGAACCATGAAGAGTGAAGGAGAAAAAGATTTGGAAGGCAATTAAGCAGAAAAAAACCGGGAAAATGTCAGTTAAATTGGTGATAAATGATGCTGATGACTCCAATATTAAAATACAAATAGACAGAAAGCTACTAAATTTGGTAGCTACATATTCTGCCACTTTATTTGAATAATGTTTCAAAAATTAGTCAAATGACACAGTCTTAAGCTGCGTCTCTTGTTTCTGCATCTACCTGAAATTGGAGTATTGTATGAACTTTGTGATTATATAAAATAATCTTGTACCTGATCTTCAGAATTATAAGTTTGAATATTTATTCTTAAAATGGGCCTAGAAAGTATACTGTCTAAACAGTCCTATTACAAGCTAAAATACTTTTTATATGTGTGTGTCTAAATGCAAGTAAAATCTGTATGTAAACACAAAAATGCAAAATTAGACATGTCTTTAAAATCATTTAAAGCATAAATTACAGTATTGTTTTAATCATTGATTTACCTCATGATTATAATTTTACAGGGGTAAGTCAGAAGTATCTACAGTAATGTTTTAATTTAGCAACTTAGACAAATGAAGATCACACATGTACATCTAAAGCTATAGCCAGCAGTATAAAAAGTTAACATATTATTGCAGATACTTGTTGACTTTAATTAGAATGTGTCTAATTGTATGCACATATAAACCACTGCTGTTTTTTTTTTTTGTGGTGGGGGGGGGGGTAGTGTACGTGTTTTTTTTCACTTTAATCATTTAAAAATCTCAGTAAACTGTTAAATTCCACTAGTAGTGAAGTACCATGCTGTTAACAGGGTGTGTAAATTGTTTAAATTGTTAAATGTGAAAAGTGTTTTGTTTGACAAACATTCCAAACCATTTTACTAGGCAATTATCAAAAACAGGTTTTGTTGTCACCATTCTGAAATAGAGAATTTTGCTTTCCAGAATGTTTTTTTTTCTTGTAGATCAATAAATCCAATTTGCAGGATCTTGAAAACTGGCTTTGGAAGATTGATCTTTTCTCACTTTTGATTGTGTTGCCCAGATTTTTCACATCTATGCAGTTTTGCCACAATTTTAGCAAGCAGTCAAAAAAAATGCATCCACATTCACTAGAATGTCCACTTGAATGTTGCTGTCAAATAATAATAATCCATTATTTACAGATGTGTGACTTTTTGGCTAAATGCAAAACAAAAAAGAGATAATCTGACTCGGTTCATTGAATAATACCTCCCCTGAATGGCCTCCGGGCTGATGAACAGTTAATTCACATTACAACAACATTATCGGTAATTTATTTTTATACTTAGTAACACATTCCACATTAATATGTGGTGTTAAGCAGCTTTGTGTGCACTTATAAACCAGAGTATAAAACACAAAGCAAACATACAGAGTACCTACCAAACGTGTGGTGATAGTTAAGAAGAGGAAAATCTAAACTTCAGCATGACTTTCAATCTGAAGATAAAAAAAACACTGTAAGCCCAACATTCTTTGCAAGAAGTGTCTATCCAATCGATGGAAGCTACCTGGCAACATAAGCTTTTCTAAAAAAGAGTAGAAATGCACGGAGCAAGCAAATCCAATATTGAGAGTGAAATGTTAAATGGCAGAACCAGTTCCGGGATTAGACTATAATCAGTTAATTTCTGCCATCTGCTTTTAAATCATTAGCAAGAGAGCTACTTGGCCAAAGGTTAAAGTGAAACAGATGAAAAAAAAGAAAAAACAAAGAACAAAAACAGACTTCATAGTAGCAATAAAGATAGTGGTTAATACATTCTTTTAATGCATTTAGCAGTTGTACTGTAACATAACACAATACAGTATATGTACATATTTGAACATGTTTTACATGATGTTAATGTTTATTTTTCATTCACTAGTTACAGTATAATGCTGGCCCACTAGATATGATGCTGGTCTTTCCTAATTTCCTTTTAATGAAAATTACCATCATTATTATTTTTAATCATTTTATATTCTTTTACTGTAGAGGGTAGTGGCCTGATCAGACATCCCTATCCCCAGAAACTTTCTTCAGCCCTTCCAGAGGAATACCTAAATACCTCTAGATATATTACCTGAAGAGTGTCCTAGGTCTATCCCTTGGTCATCTCCCAGAAAGCAATTCCTTGTACACCTGCCAAGAGAAGTTCCCAGGGATATCCCAACTACATGCTCAGATCACTTCAACAGGCTCCACTGAGTAGCAGTTTTATACGGAGGTCCTTCTTTATTAAAAAGCTCCTCACCCATTTGTGTAGAGTAAACTCAGTAACCCCACACAGGAATCTTATTGTGATCATTGCTCATAACTATTACATGAGAATGGGGGATATAGACTAACCTGTAAATTGGCACCCACCATGATCTGGTATGGCGTTTATAAAACTACTGCCTCTATACTGATTCATTGATTGATCTCGCAATCAGTTTTACAATCACTGTTGAATAAGACCATGAATCACTTGAACTTCTCCTCTTGAAGCACCTGCTTACTTCTTCCCTTTGAGGAACAAGCCTTTTTTCCCAGAAGAGAACCATGATCTCAAATTTGGAAATATTTCTCACCCCAGCTGCATCATACTCTGTGCTGAACAATTCAAGTGCATGCTGGAGAGTATGTTCTGATGAGGCCAATGGGGCAAAAGCATTTTCAAACAGCAAAGATGCAGCCTCTTGGTTCTCAGACTTTAAAACTGTGGAAATTTTTAATCATCACAACAGCCTTAGCTGCAGAGATGGATCCCCTGCCAATGCCTCTGGCACTGGTTCCTGCAAGGAGGCCCTGTCCACTACTTTTAGTAGTTCCTTAAAGAACTATATGACTTCAAAGACAGATATCATTGAGAGATACAATGTTTCAGCACCCTTTCTGAGAACAGCTTATGTGACATCCCATCTCCTTAGTCATGAAAAGATTTTCCAGAACTTCTTTGAGACTTTTCAAAAGTTACTGTTCATGGCCCCCAACCCCCAGACTTCACTCACACTTAGGCCAACAACCTTTTAACTGCAGCTACTTGCAGCTGTCGCCATTACTGGTAACTGGAAGACGGCCTTTTCAGAGTATGTCTCTAACCTCTCCATTGATGCTAGAGAAACTTTTGCATAGTTGGAACTAATCTCATTTTAATGGAGACATCAGCTAGTCATTCCCAGCAAACTGTCATTGCCCATTTGACCCTTCCAGGTCTGCCCAGCAGGAACACCACCCATCTGAGCCAGCTCACTGCCAAGTCGTGATCACTTGAATGTTCAATACCTCTCTTTACCCAAGTGCCCAAAATAGATCACATGACCACAAAGTTAATCATTGACTTTTATCCCAGGTACAAAAGTCAGTTAGCAGCAACCTTGTGTTCAAACATGATGTTTGTTTTAGACAATCCATGAACAGCACAATGCAAAAGTAACACTTCAAAACTCTGATTTATTATCTATCTTGCCCCTCTAGGGCATTGTCTCCTAGTAAGGCCACAGGGTCAATAGATGATCCCCTTTTTGAGCCCTGAATCCAATGGCACTTTTTTTCCTCAAATATTTATTGAAGTTTAAATAACATTTTTGAGCAATAGAAATAGTAACACCAACAGATTTCTCGTTGAAAACAATCAAAAGAAAACAATTGTAACGACAAAAATAGTACAAATACTACTCCCACCCCACACACTCACAAAATTTGCCCTGTTAAAAAAGTAAAAAGAAAATGAACTGAGCAAAACCTAGGAGGGAAACGAAGTGTAAAAGTCCGACCTCTCTTAAATACGATTTAAGTAGCATGAAGAGGAAAATAACAGCAATCAGTGGCTTCACAAAATTTCTAATAGTGCTTGCCATTTTATAATAATGAAGCAGTTGACCCATTGACTGTCACCACTGGGAGTTCTAGGAGAGTAAGATTGAAAAATGTGGTTTGCCAAGATACAAAGGTGATAGAAATATCAGATCAGATACACTGAGTATCAGAGGTGGGTAGTAACGAGTTACATTTACACCGTTACATTTACTTGAGTAACTTTTTTAAAAAATTGTACTTCTAAGAGTAGTTTTACTGTACTATACTTTTTACTTTTACTTGAGTACATTTGTGAAGAAGAAACGCTACTCTTACTCCGCTACATTGAGCAACACTTGAATCGTTACTTTTTTTCCATTAGATAAAGTCTGACAGACAATTTTCAGTCTGCTCTGTGTAGCGTATGCTGTCAAGTTGCGCACACGCCTTCCATTGCGTCTCCAGCTCTGACGCGAGGTTTTGGATGTTCCCCAAATCAAGGCTCTGCAGCTTTGAGGACAGATGTTGTATTTTTTTCGTTTGAAAGCATTAACTGAGCTAATCATATTGACCATGGTTTTCTCTTTTCCTTGCAGCTGTAAATTAAACTCATTCAACATGTTGGTCAGATCGGAAAAAAAATGCCATGTCTAGCGGCCAGTGATCGTTATTAAGTTGCTTGTATTCTGCATGTTTTAATGACAAGGAGAAACTCCTTTTTCTCTAGCCAGGGGTCTTGAAATCTCAGCAAGAATTTCTTCCTAGCCATCTGCCTCAACGAAGGCATCTTTTATCATCTCTCCATTTTGGAAGGACTTCTTATGCTTAATGATCGAGTGACTCACCTGGAACAATGCTTCGGTGTGTCTGCCTTTGCTTTTGAATTCAGCCGAGTGAAAAATGACGGCTGTGCGATTAACTGAGATTTTAGTTCCCTCTCCATTCTCTTTCTCAGATCGTTTTTCGGAAGGAAGTCAGTTGCGTAGTTTTTATGAACAGTTTGAAAGTGCCTTTCCACATTTTCCTTCTTTGGAATATCAATGATAGATTGACAGATCAGACCAAAGCACTTGAATTGTGACATTGTGAGAAAAAAAATCCTCTTCCAATTCCACATCCAACCCATAAACAACAAATTTTCTTTAAAATCCCTTCTTTAGTCGATGTAAATTGGAAGGCTAACTAGATCAGATAGATAGCCAGAGTTTTGCAGTAGATCGTGCATTTGATCGTGCGTGCGGGATGACCAGTGTGTTAGAAGAAAAGAGATCTCAGACTGGCCGCCCTGTATGTCAATCAAGTGGCAAATGCCATAGGGAAGATATATGATAGAGTAACATTTAAAAAAAATTTTTTTGAATGCAACACGATCTACCTGCACTACCTATGATCTACCGGTCGATCGCGATCGACGAATTGGGCACCACTGCAATAGCAAAAGGCTAATTGCTTTAGTTTTAAACTGTCTGCATACAAGCCACAGTGAAGTTTTTGTCTCCACAGCTAGAAGTTTCATTGAGGTGACCTACTCATCCATCAAAACAAACTCAGTTTTTCTTAATATATTTGAGAAAATTATGTGATGACGCTTAAACAATTCTTTGAGTAAGACATCTAGTCATCCTCCCATTATGAAGTTCACCTATGAAGTTCAGGGTTGCCAGAGCCAGAACCTGTATCAGTACAATATACTTACAGTATATTAGATGTAAATCCAAGTGAATCGTGAGGATACATTAAATACAAATATAAAATGTTAGTAAGTAAATAGATTTATTCATTTTTCCCAACCCATTTATTAAACACAGGGTCGCAGGAGTGGCTAATCTTGTAAACATTAAGCTCAAGACCCAAGCCAACCCCAAGTGGGGCTGCAGCATACTGCAGGAAGTACTCATGGCACGGACACCTAAACCAACCTCCAAACAGATGGTAACCCAACTGCCATTTAATTCTCGACTCTGCTCTAGGAGACTGCAGTTCTGATCAGAGTACCACTGTTTTGTATCAGAGAATAAAAATTCTTCTAATACAGTTAGATGTTTCCAATGATGAGCGAGTCAGGGTATGCCTTATGAAGCACTGACATCACATCGAAGGTTGGCCACTGCCTTGTGCTCAATACTCTCCTTGACCCAGAACTACAAAAGAGGCTTCCAAAATAGAAGTCTGGTAAAAGAAATATTGAAGTAATAACTGCATTTTATGTCTTAGGCAACTAGAAAGAAAGCACATTGTTGTTTCATATTTTATTGTTAGTAATTCCTGCATTTTAGATTTCTAATATATGATTAATTGTGCTTAGACTTAAAATAGTAATTTCATCCTGGTAGAAGACTTTTAAACTTTCTATAGAATGTAATCCCATAGGATATTGATGTTTCCTGTGTATGTGATTTATTTTTGGGACATA